>JACBWW010000003.1:48253614-48434078 GCA_020086605.1 Lanius collurio
TTTCATGCAGGTTTGCTTAGCAGAAGCAGAATGCAATGATTTCCATATTTCTGCTACATTTAAATCTCATGTACATAGGGAAGATCTTCCCCAGATATTTCTGTCAGAAGTTCTGATGGTGGGTACAGAGCAGATGGAGCAGACCTGTAGCAGGTGGTTGAAAACATGAAGTTTTGTGGATTTACTTGTGGTGCCCAACATCTTTGCTGTGGCAGAAAAGAAATTTTCCTTGCACATTCTAGGTCATGATCCCCTGAAATGCTCCATGTGCTTTGGGACAAACTAAATATCAAGTGCTGTATGTTGTACAAAATAGGTACATTTATGGTAATGCACATGGTAAAAGATAAGAAGCTATCATACACGAACAAACAACTGTGATTGGTGCAGATTAGAGGCCTTGGCAGAAAATGGAGGGCATGAATATGCAGCTTGATGTGGGATCCCAGTCTGATTTTAGACCCTTCACCACGTGGCTCTTTAGTGCTTTCTAATACTCACTAATATGACTAGTATCTGTTTGCATACTTAATTTTTGCTGCTTTCTTCCTAGTATTTCTGCGCTGCTATTATGTTTGTTTGGGGAGAGAGTTCAAAATGTAGACAGTGCCACGTATTTATCCAAGAAGACTGCAGCTCAGCCTCTGCTTGTGGCAGGTGTGGGAAGGATGGTATTCACCGGTGGGAGTTTGTGTCTCGGATTCGCCTCCAGGAAGGGTTTAACCCACTTACTGCAAGTCCCGTGTGCCTGAGGAGTTGCTGTCAGCCTCCAGTGGGAAACCCAGGTGATTTGGACTGGGCTCAGGCTATTGAGCTCCCAGAATATAAAAGGGGGGAGATATTTCACTTCAGCCAGAAGCGTACGAGAAGCCCATGTACAGCACAGAAGCTGAATCTGTCCAGGCTGCAGGAGGTCGAGTTGCTGATGAGACAGATCCCCTGCAGTGCTCGACGCTGTGTGGGGACACTGACAGACTGGTGGCTCTGCACCCAGGGACTGTGCCTTCCTGGAGGCCTGGCAGGAAATTACCTGGCCTCTACCACCGAAGGAGAATAGAAGCAAATAAATTTATAGATCTTTCACATGTACTATTGACACTGATTTTTTAAAATATTTTTGTTTTTCTTTAAGAAAAGCATTTTTGGTAGTAAAATTTGTGATAAGAACCATTTGCCAATATCCAGTATGTCAATGTGCTTTTGTGGAAGAGTTAAGTCATCATTGTGGTTCATTGCAGTTTGGCATTTCTGACACCTGAGCATGCCTTGCTCTAACACAGAAATTTAACTCAATGAGACCGGAGAGAAAAGCAGGATCTGTCCTTTACAGATAAATTAGTTCAAAGTTAAATAAGGCGACTTTTATTTATGTTCTAGATATTAAGAAGGAGGCTAACAATTGTCAGAAATAATTCACATGCTTTAGTGCATATACATAAAGCATTCAGATGTGTTAGTTAATGCTTTTTAAATTAAAAAACATAAAGATCTGTGAACAAGATGAATCCTTAGCTATGAAAAAGACAGCCTCACAAAACCTTGTCAGCTTGATTCCAGGTTGATGATTCCTATTAGAAAGAGTCATAATCAGATGTGCTAGAATGATGACAGTGCTGAATAAGTCCGCAAACGTGAGAAGCAGAAGGACCAGGACCATTGTTGGATGCTGTCAGTGGCTGATTTCACAAGTCTCAGTAAGATGTGGCACTGGTTTTTTGTCAGTTATTTTAAAACCTTTTTGTTATGAGTGTCATAAACAGAGAAAAAGTCTCAGCCTTATAATTCAGAAAACATTTCCCCCCTCACCCAAATGCCTACAAAACACAGAAATCTGACATTAAAAAAAAAAAAAAAAACAGCCTTAATGTCAGTCTATACTGAAAGAAGTGTCGTTTCTTTATGCAGCAACTTCTGTCATGGTTTCGCAGTCATTTGAACACTAGGTGAAATTAAAATAAATGGAAAAATAATTGTTTCTATTTTACTTTAATACAACAGAAAGTTGGATTTTTTGGCTACGGAAGTCAAGGCTTGCATCACAACAAACTGCAGGCTTAGAGTTTGCAAGGAATTGTGGAATGTGGTATGTTTCTGGATTTGTATACTTTATCATCACTGTTGTCTTGTGAGGGCAGGTTTGTCATAACTCACTGCTTCACTTTTCATGAATTACAGTCATTTTGTTCACTAGCAGTATGAATAGTATAATTTCCCTCTTTTTATTTTTCTTTACACATACACTCCGAAGTACACTGTATAAATCTGTGCCTCTTACTCCAGCAAAAAACCCTGTGAAGTAAAAATGCAGTTCATGTAAATGCTTGTGCGCATTAGAAAAACATAAATACAGCAGGCCTGTCCCAATATAGAGCAGCATTTAATGCCAGCATTACCTATTAAAATCAGTGCATTAAGCTTATGGTAGATGCGTGTATGTTAGTTTAGCATAATACTGCTAAAATTGGCAATCTAAAGCCCAGTTGCTGTAGCCATTAAGAAAGCAAATGCTCTTTCCCCTTCATTTATAGCAGTATTTGGTCAGTGTGCAATGTGATTAGGACAATATTCCATCACACTGGACTTTCATTAATCAACAGATAACCCTCTCAATTGAGTAAATTCAGTTTCTCTGCATCTTAAGTCTAAGACAAAGTATGAATCCTACCAGTCAGGTAAGTCTAGTCAGCAAAGTGGGGAATAGAGAAATAAGGTTATTCTTTTTTTCCCTGCCTTCTGGGCCACGTCTCTGCCCTTGTGCAGTGCCTGTAGTACAGAGCAGTGTCAGAGACAGAGACAGCCTCCTGCGTACTCCAGCTTGCTGTGGTGACTTCATCTGGGTGAGTCCAGGGACACAGTGCTATCAGACACACATACAGGCATACGTGCAGAGAGATAGGAAGAGGTTGGAGCCCCCATCCAGGCACTGAGCTGGTGCAGAATGGGAGTTGCTTTTCTGCTTTGGCTAAGCCTGCAGTTTACTGGAGACCCACTCAGAGCCAGGGTCACAGTCCTCTGCAAGCAGTAAGATAGATGGATCATTCTCTGAATCAACCTTCACCCTGAACACCCTCATGTCCAGGGGCTACTACTGTACCTGTCCCATTTGGGGTCCTCTACCCCTGCACTGCAGCACTTTCATCTTCCTTCTCCATTAGGCCTCTTTTTAAGGCTTTCTTAAGTAAAGGAGACCATGGCAAAAAGTCATTGTTCTTACCAGTGGGCAATGGGTATGACATCTGATGGCTGCCAAGAAAAGAGACTTCTTTTTCCAAAGTGGAGCAGGTGGCAGTAGCTGACTGGAACACCATGCTGGCATTCATTATATCATAGCGCTGACAGCAGAGCTGGAAGCTAACAGGTTCACAGTTGCCTAATGTCATCATGCTGAAGACATTTTTAGAAAAGTTATGCAATTGATTAGCCAGCTATATATACCTTTCTTTTTTTCCAAGCAGAGTTGGTATTTTTATCCTAACACAGCTAATACCAATAAAATAGATTTGCAGGCAAAGTGGTACAAATGATGTTTTAGCAGGTTTTGGCAGCACATCTTCCCTGATTTCTCACACCATACCACAAGAGCTTGTTGGAAATAATATGAAATGCGTAGGAAAGTGACCACATTAATATGGTTCCTAAACCTAAAAGTAATGATTGCCTGATTCTTCTAAGAAAGGGTGTATTTTTCCTGTACTTCTTTTGCTGTATCTCCCAAACTGCTTCACCTCTCATCTGCAGAAGGACACAATGCCATGTGAACAGACAGTGGGAAAAAGTGTTGTGTGATCTCTCCTGAATGGCAACTGTACCATGCTCTATGGTCCAGATTCCCCCTAATTTTAGGCCTGTATCTGAGGCACTTAAATTGGGATCAGTGTCAGCCTGACTCTGATAATCCTGTTGCAGAGACAGATGTTTGAGAGTGTGATTTAGTCTACCTCAGTTCTGAGTAAGAAGAGGAAATGTGGGACAGCCACCTTCCCTTCTTTCAGTGCCATAGTTACACATCTTAGTGTTTAAAGGATTAAGTCAGGACTGTGTTGTCTCTCCAAACTGATCCGACAGATGCGGTGAAGTGATTTACTTCAGCTTAAATTGTGGCTTAGTTGTGAATTAGCTGGAAAACACTTAAGAAAGACAAATTCTAGTAACATAGATACACAGTTGGATACAGGTGAAAGAAATTACACTAACTTTTCTCCCAGCAATGATGACAGAAGATACATGACTCAGTTATCAATCTCATAATCTTTATTAAAGCTTAATGGTAGATGCTGGAGTGAGGGAGCTTTTAATTTTGCTTTATTGTATTTGCCTAGTGAAATTATAACATTTTCTCTTGGATGAGGACTTTGCTAGAGTCACTTCTGCTTCTAAACCTGAACAATCAGAGCATGGCAGTATGTTGCATGAGAAACTGCAGTATAAAGCTACGGACCTGTCAGCTGATTCAGACCTCGACTGGCCCATTATCAAGCAAAACTCACCATTAATAGCATGACTTAGATCCAGTGGGCTCTAAAAAGACATTGAACAAAATCTATATAGGTTATAATTTTTAAATTTCTCCCATGATTTTCCTTTCCTTCCTGCCTTTCTCTCTTTCCTTCATCTATTAGTAGTAGTATAATACTTGAAGAATGGGGTAAGGACGAAGGAAAGATATGTAAAATCCAAACTTCTGGGAGAAGAGGGAGTTGAAAATCAATAACCAAATGAGCAAGAAAACAATTATTTTCTGGTGCCAGTGTTTTCATTTTCCTAGTAGAACTTTTGACCCTGAAATGTTCTACCTGCAGTAGCTCCCGATATTTGTTAATTATCAACCCACACTTCAAAGCTGATCGGTTTTCAAGGGCTTTTGTGGAGGTTAGCTCAGGAAAATGAGTATTCAGTACTGCAGGAATGTGTTTAATTTGAGGAGGTTTCATTTTGGTAAGGCTTGGGTTTGCATGAATGCATTGTACCTCTCGGATGTCTTTAAAGTGTCTTGGGGATAGGCCCTTCAAAGAAAGAAAATGAATGTATGCAATATAAAAGTCACAGGGATATTTCTGACACAGTGTCATATGATTTTGCATTGCCAGATAGCATCTCCTTAAAAATGATAGATAAATTGAATATTTTAAAATATATATGGTGTAGTAGTTGCTGTAGTGCCTGATAAGGACATACAGAAGGCTTTCCATTTTGTTTCGCTGTGTTGTATCTTTTAACAATTTAGCCTAGATATTATTTTTGTGCTGGTAGTATCATTTGTGATCTCACTTGTCCTCTGCCCCTCCAAAATACCTTTGAAACTAGTAAGTAAAACAAAGAACCCAATTCTGCCCTTCTCATTTACACAAGATTAAATCTGAGTTTTGCCCAAGGAGAACTGCATGGTCAGCTCAGTGATCTGGAAAACAGAAAAAAAAATAATACAAACTAAGATTCTCAAATGTCATTGTTGAGATTTTTTTTAATGTCCTTTTAATTTTAGAGAAATTGATGGCTGTAAGTAATTCTGAATGCAGTGCAACACACATATTTGTTGTTAGTAGTGGAAATTTTCTCATAGATTTTCTGGTTTTAGGAATGAAGGAAACACTTTAGTGTGTTTCATTACTCCCTCATTTCTGACTATATTCAACCAAAATTTTGATATTAACATTTCCAAATTATATATTTTTTATTTTAAAAAATATTAAAGAGCAAGTTTAGAAATCATTTAACCTAAAGGTTAAGTGCAGAACAGCATTTGAGCCTAAAGTAACTTAACCCTTCTTTAAAAAGACCTAAGTGTAAAGAATAAAGACAGTATTTTTCCTTTTCCTTTTTTTTAAAGAAGCCACATGAAATGTTCTCCGAGTTAAGTTTTACCATTCATAATGAATGCAGTCTCGCCATTCAAATGCGACCATAAGTACACAGAAGATAAGAATTTAATTAAATGTAGATTAAAACCAAACAGGAAAACACACTCGCTGATAATTTTATCCCATCCTCTGGCCATATTTTTTATACTTCCTTCTTGTTCTTCTTTGGGCTATAGCTTATCAACATGCCGATAGTACCATAACTCATTACATCTGATGGTGCTGCTGAAATGTGCAGGCTTGGTGCTTGAATTTCAGAGGCACTTAAAATGCAAAGCATGTAAATGTCTATGTTAAATATATTAGTGTGGTAATGTTAGTGAAAAGAAAGTGATTTCTTACAAATCCTTGTACTTCACATCATACATTATCATTGCCCAGTCACAAACTGGTTTAAAAAATATCTATTTAAGTTTTCTCTTAAAATATATTACCCTTAAAATGTGTTAATTTTGTTTTCATATGTCTTTACCTTTCAATTTTCATACTAATTAGATTACTGGAAACATAGAGATTATATTTTTAGGGCTTGGTTAAATACACATGAAGTAAACAGCTGACTGGGAGAAATCTAACTTACCCACAGTGTAGCATTTCAGAACCCGGTCACTGTCAGGCTACATGCTGCTGGATACCAAAATACTTTTAATCAACAGATACACGCATTTTTAAAATTATGCCATTTTCTTGTTCCACGGAGGGAGACAACATTGTCCAAAAGCTGGGGGGTTGGTGGAGCAGAGAACTGAGAACAGCCCTGAGGAGAAGGACTTGAAGGTGTTGGTTGATGAGGAGCTTGACATGACCTGTCACTGGGCATTTGCAACCTTGAAGGCCAGCCACATCCTGGGCTGCATCGAAAGCAGTGTGGCCAGCTGGGCATAGGAGGGGATTTTCCCTCTCTACTCTCATACAGCCCCACCTGGAGTTCTGTGTCCAGCCCTGGGGACCTGTGGAACTCTTGGAGTGGGTCCAGAGGTGGGCCATGACCTGAGGATGAGAGCACCTCTTCTGTGGGGACAGTCTGAGAGAGTTGGGGTTGTTCAGTCTGGAGAAAAGAAGGCTCAGTGGAGACATTAGAGTGCCTTCCAGTACCTAACGGGGCTTACAAGAGAGCTGGAACAGGACTTTTTACAAGGGCCTGTAAAGACAGGACAAAGGTAATGTCTTTACATTGAAAGAGGGTAGGTTTATAAATTAGAAAGAAATTCTTTATTGTGGGGGTTGTGAAACATTGGAACAGATTGCCCAGAGAAGTTGTGCATGTCCCACCCTTGGAAGTGTTCAAGACATGGCTGGATGGGGCTGTGAGCAGCCTGGTGTGGTGGAAGGTGTCCTTGCAGATGGCAGGGCATCTTTACGGTGTCTTCCAACCCAAAGCATTCTGTGATTACATGAATACCCATTTCCATTCATTGGCTCATCTGACTTTAAAAGTGGTTAACAGCTTGTTACGCCAAAGTTACTTCTCTGTTCTTATAGCTGAGATACTCCCTTATCTGACAGGGTTCACTAAGGTTCATGCACTTATGCTAACCCTGCTGTCAATTGAGCCCAGTGGCTACATACAGCTGCATTTTGGTGCATCATTACTGATAATCGATTTAGAAATATTATTTTTTAATGTACAACAAGAATAAAACATTTATATGTTACAGGAAAGCAGTTACAGTAGACTGAATTGATGGGTTTCAAACTGGCCCAATGGCAGCCTATGTATTTCTGCCTTACCAGTAGCCTCTAACAGATCTGCAACAAGTTCTTTAGCTAACCAGAATAGCAAGATAAAAGAAAAATATGATCCATAAATAATTTAACCTCAGTTTGCCCACGGTTTTTATTTCTAATGTATTTTGCTCACTGTATTTCCAATACAATTTGAGGAAAGAAGCTGTTGGTTCTGTGATGGTTTCACTAGTGGTAGAACAGACTTTGGACCTTGCTCAGAAATACGGAGATCAAAGTAGTAGTTTGCTTAATTAAATATTATGCTAAGGTTTAGAACGTCAATGTATACTTTAATATGCAATCTTGATTTATTAACCACTCTTAAAGCATAACTGAAATAATTTCTATGCTCATGTTATCTTATTTTTATAACCAAGGCCTCAAAAAAATGGAACTTCCTTTGGTTTTGCAGTAAGGGAAAGATTTCTTTTTGCTGTTTTATCAGGAAATAAATTATTTATCTATATTTTGCTTTTAAGTGATTTAGAATGCTTTGAGAGTTGCAGTGTGATTATGAACTTTGCTTCAGCTCTTGACCAAGAGGTATTTTCAAATGAAGAAGATGGATCTGTGACTTTTTATAATTAGATGGCCTTTGATCTGAGCTTTGTGGATCAATCAGGAGAGAAATTACTTCATGTAAAAAGTTTAATAATATTAAAAAGTAATTACTGAGGTAATCAGAGCAAATTCTGCACCTCATCAAGGACCATACCTGACCTGCCATCACTCAAATTTAGGACAGGATTTGAAAGCAAGTTTTCCAGTGCCAGACCAGACAGCATAGGAAGTATATGAGACCAATGGGTAGCATTCCCCACAATTTCTGTTATTTTCAGGCTAGGACCTTGCCTCCATTTCTTCCACTTGACAGCAAAGTGAGGCAAAATTCTTGAGAACTTGCATCTGGTTTTTTTTTTTTCTTTTTAGTTATTAACTTTTATAATAGTTTGTGGCAGGTGAAGCTAAAGATGAGTCTGGAAGTTGGCACATTTCAAAACTGAGTCTTCTCAGTGTCAAAGCCATTTGATATATTTAAACTGATACACCACTAAACTAAATTTTTGGACATACTAGAAGAAATAGAGTCTTAGAAATGAGAACTATATTTAAGCAGACTTAGAAATAAAGTATATTGTTTTTGCAAAATCTACTGCTGTCTTGTTACACATGCAGAGAAAAGTCTGCCCAAGGGTTTGTGAAACAGTGATGCTTCAAAAGAAGGTATTTTTGATCACTATGGTGACATTTGGGGATAGTTTAAAAAACAACATGTTTCCAGCCCATACGTGCTGCACTATATTTTAAAGAAAAAGATATTGCAGGTGACAGGAAAATCTGAAACAAGCTGAGTTTCTAGAGACTTTGCTCTGAAAAAAAATGAGTGTAGAATTTCAAGTGTTAATAATACAAAAGGTTGAAAGTGCTCTGTTAGCATGGAAATCTTAGACCAGTTCCACAAAGGACTGGTCCATCAAATATAGTTTATACTTTGAGCAAAGAAACAGTAGAGAGAAAGTCTGTACTAATACTTAAGCGTCTGTGAGCTTTTTGGAGCACATTGTTAGGGCTTCATGCTTTCCAGGAACCACTAAGTGCTGCTCTGCAACAATGATGGCCTCTTTCCACATCTGCAAGTATAAGCACTGATTTGCAGAACAGTTGATTCTTTTGTGCGCTTCCTGAGGAAAGGTAGAACAGGCTGCATAAAAGCTATAAAATTTCTTTTTCATTCATTGTCTCTATTCCCTAAGTTCAGGAGGTGTTGGCGTTTGCCTTTCTGCTAGCACAGAGAGAGATGAATAATTCAGCAAAATAGCAGGTGTGGCAGCACCCACTCCTGCAGAGCCCTAGAGGTGCATGGATATGTCCAACTTTTGATCCCCAGACAGTCCTGTGCCTCCAAAATTGTCTAAGTACCACAGCATGTGATATCAGTAATGTTTTCAGACAGGAAGTCAGTGAAAGGGGGGGAGCTTTTTGAAAGGAGCACACTGGATTTATTTTTCCTCTGACAAGTTCATTGCTTTTGAGCTTATCCAATTTTGGTGGAAAGCTGAAGCCTGTCCCTGCAGAATTCACCATCTGGTAAAGAAAGGCTCCACAGCAAAGCAGAGCTTGTGGAACTGAGACCCCTGGTTCTTTCTCCCAAGCCAGTGATAGAGGTCCAGTTCCAGCACCGCTGCTTGCTGGTTCCTGCTGCCTCCAGGGAGCCAGCAGCCCTGTTTGCTCTGGCACCACTGGGAATCTGTTGCCATCAGTTCTGCAGGGGCAAGGGAAACATGGCCTGCTGCCAGCTAAGAGGCTGTTTTGGTATCATCACCCCTCCTCCGGGAGATAGGTGAGGATGGAGAAATGCAGTGGGACACAGCAGCTCTCTGACAGGCAGGGTGAGTCAGGAGAATTACTTCACAGACACTGTAACTGCACTGGTGTCAGAGCTTAATAATTTTGCTGGTGTTTGATCCTATTTCACTTTATAATTGTACCTGATATCAATGCATCAAGAAAGCCTTCAGTTTCTGCTGTCTAATAAAGACTGCCTCCTGATCCTCATAACTGTGCATCTGTACTGCTGGAGTGAAATGGTCTGTGTTCTGCCTCTGTTTTTCTCTGTATACTTCATGGATATATCATGGGTGTACACTAATCTATTGAGGCAAGACAGTACTTAAGTATTAGCATGGTCTTTTAAGTTTAACAATTTCTTAATACATACTTGTTTTCAAGTTACACTGTCACCCACTAAATGTCCCATATCCTGGTATGCAGAAGCACATCCTGTACTGTACAAACAAAAAATTCATATTGCATGCTTACTTTTATTCTTTCTAGTGCAGGACTGGAACTTCCGAGGAATTCTGACATTTATTCTGTGAAGTAAAACATGCAAAGCTTTGCATGCAAATGTGTGATGACCAGTTGGCATTAAATTCAAGAAAAGCCCTTTTCACAGCTAACTGATCCCCCAGTGCACAACAGTACTTACCTTTTTTAATTTCTGAGTCACTCAAAATACCAACATTACCTTTTGTCCAAAGGTGCTTGCATCCTCAACAAACACTATAATGATTGAATCATCAGTTAAGCATGAGTAGTTTTAAGTGAGCTACTGGGTGGCAATTTCATTAGATTAAGTAGCTTTCTGCAAAATGTTTGTGAAAATAAGCCAGGAGAAGTTAACAGTTGTGAAAGCTGAAAGGAGAAAATGACCTCTGCTAATACAATTGTAGCCAGTAATATTTTCTATAATTTTGCCTGAACAATGAGTTTCTTAATAATACCCTTCCTTCTCAAATCCTTTTTCTACATTTTTCATTTTACAAACACTGGTTTACAGTCTCACAGAAGAACCTAAGTCAGTAAGCCAAGCTCCAAGTACAAACAGGCTTATATACATCACCTTAGTGGGAGAATCTCCATCAGGCATTACAGAAAACACCCCCCACCTCATCATGAATGGTAATATTTTATCTGACTCTTTCAAAATTCAGTGCCCAGCTTCAAAGTCAGATTGTGGCTAAAGCATGTTGCAGTGTTAACAATAACATATTCTTCCCAGAAAAACTAAAACGACAGGTGTAGCTATTGATGCTTCAAGCACATACTCTGACCTATAGACTCACAATCTGCTGCACTCAATCCAGCACATACTGTGGCAACAGAGCTGTTCTGGAATCATGTTGGAGACAGACTGACAAATGCTATGTATGAATTTTAACTGTCCCCCCCAAATGTGGGTTTCATTTGCTTCTTAAGCTGATTGGTGCTGGAAATGAGCATCTCCCTATGCCTTATTGAGAAGTGATTTTCTTTCTAGTGTATAACACTACCCACTATAGGGAATATGTATATAATGTGGTCTTTTTTCATATCTTACAGTACTTAAGCCTTGACTTAAAAGGCTTTTTCATGTGAAATTTGTATCCTTCAGTTGAATTTTGCAGGTAGAGTTTTGCTGCATTATAACTGCAAGTAGTAGTGCCCTTCTGATTATTTCTCTGGACTTCTCTATTTCTGCAAAAGAAGCAATTACAAAGAACTAAAGTGATAATACGGCAAACATAACTTTAATTCTGCTTTTGGTGATTTATCAGTTATAATATTTTGAATTTCTCTTCAGATCATTGATTCCAGTTTGATTCTGCTCATACATCAATTTTCTCTAATTCTAAGTAAATATAAGTCACATTTTTTACATTATACCTCTCAGAGGGACTTTATTTTTCATTTCAGTTAGCATTATTTGAATAATGAAAAAAATACATTACGGTGTTCATAATGTGCTGCTTATGTGACAGATTTTGAACTTTAATATTCTTTTTTGTAGTGTAAGGGTTTAGCAGATTATAAAAGAGACATATTGTTTATAATGTTTCTGCACCACAACAAATGATGCACTTCTAGCATCTATGAAATGGCAGTAGTTTTCTAAATTTGTGATTCTTCTGTGTTCAGCAGTCAAGAACAGTTGTACATCTGCTCAGCACAGACTTTAGGAGACCATGAACTTTAATTGAGGAAAAATAATGAGGGTTCAGGGACCACTGATACAGAGTCGGTTGGTAAGGCAGGTGCCCTGCTGCCAGATCAATGGATTATTTACTCCTTTGCCATAAACAAGAAACAGTTGGGTCTTTGTAGAGATTACATTCATATTCTAAAGCCCGGCTGCCTTTTTCTGTTCCCTTGTAAACATGCAGTATATTGAATACTTTTGAAACTTGGTCTGAAAAACATAATTGCTTTGCTCCTTTATTAAATAATGTAATGTTAACCTTAATAGTAAATTTAAAGGAACAATTTTAAATGCAGTGATATTCATCCTAGTGGGCATATGAATTAATAACCTGTACTTCATGTGCACAGAAAGGATTGTGGGTGTGTTGGAGCATGTTTATATATGTATACAAAGGCATATTTGTAATGCAAAAAGTTAGATACAAATACAGAATATGAAAGACAATTATATGAAGATATTTAGAAGGAAAGAAAAAAAAAAGAGAAATACAGCTGAGCACATTTAGCCAATCTTTTACAGTCTGACTACCATAATGATAATGTTGTTTCAGAATAGAGTTTATAAAAATTTTACACACCACTGAAGTGGAATTTTCTGATGCTTTAATCAGAAAAAATACAGACTGCTTTTCCATGTGAGTCAAGCAAGTAATCAGGAGTTTCAGTAAGCATCCCTAATCCTGGGTGTGCTAGTGGCTATCTTTTACACACCTGTGTAACCCAACAGGGCAAGGTCAGCCAAAAATGGTATGTTCTGACCTCATAGGTATTCATTAGAAAAGCAAACAAAGACCACTGTGCAAGACTGCATGGAATAAGCCTTCATTTCCATTTTAACAAGTTAGTCAGTTTCACATTAGAATTGCAGAATCATAGAAATGTTTAGCTTGGAAAGACTTTTAAGATCATTGGGTCCAACCATTAATGCAGCATTGCCAAGTCCACCACTAAATCATGTCCCTCAGTGCCACATTGACATGCCTTTTAAATACCTCTAGGCATGGTGACTCTGGCACTTCCTTGAGCAGCCTGTTCCAATGCTTGACAACTCTATCCATGAAGAAAATATTTCAAATGTACAACCTAAATCTCCCCTGGTGCAATTCGAGGCCATTTCCTCTTGCCCTGTTGCTTGTTACATGGGAGATGAAACCAACCCCCAACTCTCTACAACCTCCTTTCAGGTAGTTGTAGAGAGCCATAAGGTCTCCGTGAGCCTCTTTTTCTCCAGGGTGAACATCCCCAGCTCCCTCAGCTGCTGCTCATATGATTTGCTCTCTAGAGCCTTCATCAGCTTCATTGCCCTTCTTGGGACACACTCCAGCACCTCAGTGTCCCTCATGTAGTGAGAGGCCCAAAACTAAACCCACAGTTTAAGGTGTTGCCTCACCAGTGCTGAGTACAGGACAGTCCCTGCTCTAATCCTGCTGGCCACAGCATTTCTGATAACAGCCAGGATGTCACCTGGGCACACAGCCAGCTCATGTTCTGCCGGCTGTTGACCAACACTTCCAGGTCGTTTTCAGCCAGGCAACTTTCCAGACACTTCTCCCCAAGCTGATAGCATTGCACAGGGGTGTTGTGACTCAAGTGCAAGACCCAGCACTTCACCTTGTTGACTCTCATAGTGTTGGCCTCAGGCCATTGATCTTGATCTAGTTGAAGTCCCCCATGAGAACACATGCAAGCAATTGTGAGACTTCTCCTAGCTGCCTATAGAATATTTCATCTGCCTTTTCATCCTGGCTGGGAGGTCTGTTACAGACTCCCACCATGATAACTGCCTTGTTGGCCTTTTCCCTGATTCTTACCCAGAAACACTCAACCCTATCCTCACCATCACTAAGTTCTACACAATCAAAACACTCCTAACATAAGAGGGCTACCCCACTGCTTCCCCCTCCTTGCCTATCCCTTCTGAGGAATTAATAGCCATCCGATGCAGCATTCTGGTTGTGTGACTCATCCCACCACGTCTCCATGACGATAGCTATGTCTTAATTTTCCTGCTGCACGATTGCCTCCAGTTTCTCCTGTTTGTTGCACATGCTGTATGAATTGGTGTAAATGAGTACACTTCAGTTTGGTTATTGAGCCCTCTGCCTTTTTCAGGAGAAGAAGCTCTAGTTCCTGCATGACTGTTCTCAGGCTCTTCTGTTGTTTGTAAAGCATCAATAAGCCTTTCATCCTTGTGGTGTCATGGATCTCTATCCCCTACATCTACCAAGAAACCAGACTGAAGGACCTCACTAGCACACCATCCCTCAAACACTGCATACCACCCCAGGCTTATCTCCAATGATTCTGATTTTATCCCCTTCCCCCTTAAAATCTAGGTTAAAGTTCTCTCAATGAGCCCTGCTAACTCCTGTGTCCCTTCTTCACCAGCAGGCTTGGTGTCATATGATGAAAACCCCTAAAATTCTGCCAATAACACTAAATTGCAAACCAGATATTATACTGGCTCTATCCATTTCTTCCATCATCTTTCCCTGCAGCTGTGGTGCTGATGCCTTAACTAGTTGTCCCAGAGACTTGAAGGCTCTCTTGATTGTCCTCAGCATTCTTGTTGCCACTTCATCACTGCCCATTGAAAAATCCATAACAGCTGATAACCTGAGGGTAGGGAGTTTTCCTTTCACATCTTTAACCCATGCACCAGGGAGGCACAAACTTCTCTAAGAAGGAGGTCGAAGCTGCATATTGATTCTTCTGTTTTCCTTGGGAGACAGCCTCCTATGATAGTGACTCCCCATTTTTTCTTTATGGAAGCAGTTTTGACGTGGGTTGTAGGGCAGCTTAACCTCCGGGATGCCTCCACACTGCATGAACTGCTGTCATTGTTGAGTTCCACTTCCAGAGCCTCCTACCTGTTATGCTAGGGCCCCTGGAGAGATGGAGCAGCTTCAGAGGAGATGCATCTGCTGCATCAGGCAGCACTTGTCACCACTGCCCCCCACCCCTTAACTGATGTGTTCAGCCATGCAGAGAGGGGACAGGGAATGCTCCATATCATGCAAACTGTCAGTTTTTTAGGCCTTTCCCAGGGAAGGCAAGGTGCAATTCCAGCAGTCTTCTTTTGCAGCCCCTGATACTCCTCGGCCTACTGACCCTACTGACCTTCTCCTCCTCTGGCACTGATCAGAGGAGCTCCTCCATGTGGGTGCACTCCCCCAGGGCTGCTCACTCTTGCCATCCATACTGCGCCAGCCGCTACCTAAACTGCCACACCATGTCCTGCTGACTGCCCCGACCTGTCTGTCCACCCTGCTGGCGATGCTCCTGGTCACCAGCACTCCCCAGGGGCTTCTTTTATATGTGTGGGGGCCTGGCCACCATTGCTCCTGACCTTGCCAGGTCCTAACAGCTGATGTAAGCTGTGGGCTCCTGGCATCTCTCTGGGTTCCACATGGAGTTCTCCCAGTTTGGAAACTCTCTGAGTGTCATGGTCTGTTAGATGCTGACATCCCAAAAGCGCCTCCAAGGAAGCCTCTCGGTGCAGCCAGCACACTTGCACACACACACCAGACAGCTGGCTAAAACAGTCTGACGATGACTGAGCAGGAAGAGTCTTCACATGGGATTCTGCAGGAGAGATTTAATGCATGCACACTTGTTCAAGGTTTCAGAGAAGTCCTGGGGCAGAGCAATGGGCGGTCCAGGGTAAGGGAACTGAATGATTAAACTCAGGTAACAAGGGTTGTGGCAGCCAACAGAGCCAACCAGGGGAGCAAAACTGGGGTACATTAACAGAACAGAGCATTCTGGGGGAAGGTTTTCTGTCACCACAATGCTAGAAGGAACCTAGGACTTCTCCCATTGGACTCCTTTCATTCCTTGTCCAGCAGGCCCACCAGCCTCCACATGTGGGCACCACACTAGAGAGCTCTGCTGCAGAACAAGCTGGCATCAGAGCCACTCACCTCAGCAACCAGGGCTGTGTACTGAGGCTGTGGGGCCTGTGCCATTCAAGAAGGCACATTTGCTTAAATCACTCTTGTCAGAAATGATGGGATAAAGTTCCTAGTAATGGCCTGAGGGCCAAGGAGATTTGACTTCAGAAAGTAGGGTGTTCATTGTCTGATTTCCAAAATTTCTCTTCAAATTACTAAATAAAAACTGTTTTCAAGAAATTAGGGTTTTTTTCAATCTAATGTCAAATGTTGAAATGTTGTTCCCATGAATTCTTTTTCACACGCCACCTCCACCTTTCTAATAAATAATTCTGAGTTAATCTTTTGGGGAATGTTTGGTCTTAATGCTAAATAATAATTACATTGTTGCATTTAAAGTAAGAAAATCCCAGTTTCTACAATGTAATTTTTTTTATCAAATTAATTATTATGTTACCAAAGTTATCCAGACTATATCCAGATTTAAGAAACACCTGAAAATAATTTTTTATCTTGTCAAAAATACAAATTGCCCCAGATGTATTCCCTTAATTCACTTAAGGTATTTTCCATCCTGTCTTTCTGCTGTTTTAAATAGCACAGGACAGGTCATGTTTTCTGTTCTTGGGTATAAATTTTCCTACATATTCCACTCACTTTTCTCCTCATGCTTTCAGAAGCAATCTTTGCATATTCCCATTTCTTCAACTATTTTTGGTATTTCGTTCATGGCCATGCCAATGGGGTCACAAACAACATGGCTTTGGAGTGAGCATGCCAACACATAGCTCCTGTATGTAAGGGGTGGGGAACAGCCTGATAAGCAATGAGAGTATACCTGCATTTGTCACTACTTCTACAAGGTGCTGCTTTGTGGATCAGAACAGTTATAGCCTTAATTTTGCATACATGTAGAACTAATACACTACTTTGATTTTCTATGCTCAGATATGCTCAAGCTATTCAGTTACTTCAAATTTGTTCCAGAGCACTTGAAAATAGATTTTAGTCTGTAATTTTATCTTTCCAGTGATGATCTAATCCACAAATGAAGCTACAAGTAATTGCATTTAAAGAATTTTCATATCATATAAATTTCGTAAAAAAACCCCAATGTCTGTAAAATGTATGCATTAAAAATTATGGAATACTTGTAATTTATTATTAATCAGTTAATTTGTTTATTTTCTAGTCTACCTTGAATTTTTGGAATTAAAGACAGTGAATTTTAAAAAAAGAAAAATTACTCTAATTTCTTTTTATACAAGAATTGCAAATCTCAAGACTAACTAGCCTGTGGTTTTTGTAGAACCTGTTAAGCAGTGGACAGTCAATATTTTAATAAATATTAATAAATTATGTCCACCAATAATTACAGTGATCATAACAAGTTTGCATAGGTCATACATATTACTCATATTTAATGCACTAATTTTCTTTTTTATGTATAATTGCAGTCCAAAGAGATAGGTACTGCTTTTAGTGTTGAAGGATGTACTCAAAAAATAAAGAGCTTGTCTGGTATGCCATGATCTGAAGCTACATGTAAAAACCTCTAGATTTGTTAATCTTTAAAGCTGTGCACAGAACACTGGTATTTTATCTGCTGTCCTGCATCCTCAGGAAAAAAAAATTCCACATGTTTCTGAAGTGTGTTGCTTTTAGTTTGACCACCATGAGCTTCATCTGCAAATGTAAAAGCTGATGTAATAGCTGTTTGTATTTCATACAACTATCTCCCAAGTGAGCCATAGGGGTTAATCTGAAGATTAGTAGCTCAAATCCCGGCATTCTCCATATAGTTTTCAATTT
The DNA here is from genome assembly GCA_020086605.1 of Lanius collurio. NCBI lineage: Eukaryota > Metazoa > Chordata > Aves > Passeriformes > Laniidae > Lanius > Lanius collurio. Next base: position 48,271,427 of record JACBWW010000003.1, read on the forward strand.
TAAATTGTATGCTGTTATTGACAGCCTCCTTTCCTTTCAATTCTTATTAATTTTGATATCTGGAAGGACTGCAACAGTATTTGAATGAGAGCAAAGGTATGTGCATAGAAATTACATAAATAATTCTTGCTGGGTTTATATACATATTTATCTAAGCAGATATTTTCACAAAAGCTTCCTATAAACCTGGTTAGCATATATGATCCTTTATATTTTTCCTTTATGTTCAGAATGTCACAAGGTCATCTACCTTTTGAACTTTATAGTATATTAAGTATCTGTCTAACTTAACAGGTTTTACTGATGAATTTAGATAATTACTGTAAAAAGGTATTTTCGTTTGGAAGTTCAGGGGAAAATGAAAGCTAACATGTAATTCACAAACATGGTTTTACAGAACAGCAAGAAATAACTGCATCTTTGCAGTCCTGGTTCCATGTGAATTTTCAGCCCATTGCTTGGCCAGAGAAAGACAGGCTATGTGTCTCTGAGGCTTCTGCTAATCTGAAGTTTTCTTATGGGATTAAAGTTGTTCTTGCAATATAAACAGAATCTCCCTCAGGGCTGTATTGGATCATTTTGAAATGAAAACAATAATACACTTAAATATTTTTACTGGAGTACATTTAAAAAGTCTAGCCCTCTATCTGAATTTCAAAGATCACTAGTTTATATTAGCATTTTCAAAATAGCATTTTGGTTTTATCCCTGTATCTACTGCTATCTTCTGCTTCTCTTTTCTTCATGGCTCTCTAACCTACCAGGAAAGATATAGCAGTATCCAAAGGCTGGACAGTAAAAAGAGTTCAAACTGGAAATAAATGCACTTTTTAGACACTGAGATTAATTAGTTCTTGGAACAGTTTAATTGTGATATATTGTCTGTTGCTTTGTTTCTTTAATGGAGTCCACATAATTTCAGAAAAGAAAAATGTGACCACAACTTGTGAAGCATGAGCCGTTTCCAGAATTACTGGGCAAATGCTAAGATACACAGTAGGCAGGATGGCAGACTTGGTAACCAAAACACTTCCTTCAGACGTCAAAACCAATGCAAATGCCCTTCTATTATTTTGGTGCTCTCTTCTCATTTCTCCTGTTATTTGCCCTGATTTTTTAAGTCCTTCTTGCCATGCTTTAGGTCTCACAAAGGAATCACTTACTGACATATTAAAAGCAGAGTGGGATTCTCATGGGAGATGATAAAGCATGATTGCACTGTAGGCAAAGATAGCATAAAACTCTTCCTTGCATCCTCACCTGATTGCCAACATTTGAACCTTATATGCCAATGGCATCTGAGATTTCCTAAGAGAAGGGAGTAGTTTGCTGGGTTATCAAAGATACTTGCTTCAGACATTCTTTGAGCTGTTTATCTGCTAAAGGGGATTGATGAATTTCTGCATTGTGGTGCAGTGGGTTTTTTTCAGTTTTATTTTATTTTATTTATTTTATTTTTCTCCACATAGATGTTAAGATCAGATTCTGGTCAAAGCTAATAGGACCCTTCTTTGAGCCAGCAAAGGGCAAGAAATGATTTATGACCTCAGTGGCAGAGTAGCCAGTCTCAAAAACATTATGCCAATGTGTAAGGGTCTGGTTAGTGCAGCTGAGGAGAAAGGGAGGAGGAAGCCTCCCCTGAGAGTTGTGAGGCAAAAGGCAGGAGTTACATTATCTATTATTAATACAGCCAAATGGCATTTTCTCAGGAATTTTTTTCCAACTAAAAAGAAAGCCAGAAACACTAAGTTTTATGTTTTCATTCTTGACTTAAGTCTACAGCACAGTCACTGAAGCTGGTGTAGATGTAGGGACAGAAAGGTGAAACCCTTCTCTGTTCCAGTTCTGGCTGCTCAGGCTGCCAGGGCTCCCGCTAATACACAGATGCCACTTTCTCCATTACAGTAGTTAAACCATAAAAAAAAAAAACCTGACAAAAAAATTAGGAGGAACATGGTGGGTTTTGCCTCAGTTAGGGTGGTTTACTGCAATGCAGGCACATCTTCTGCGTAATACATCAGAGTTGTAGCACAGGAATGTTAGCACAAATGAAAAGTACCATTTTTACAAGATATGTAATTTGGCTCACATCCAAATAATCACCTGAATAATAACAGAAGAGCTAAGTGGGAAAAAAAAAAGGCGTCCCAGGCCTTCTAAAAAATGCACACTTACCATTACTATGCTATGTACAGTGAACGGGGAGTGCCACAACCCGACTTACAAGAAAGCAAAGGTTATTCCACAGATAAGCAGTTAGTACAATGAGATTTTTTTTGAGGAAAAAAAAAAAATCAATATTTATGCTTGCATCACTGTATTTTATATAGAGATAGCAAATTCAGCACATTGGATGGAAGTAAGAAGTTAATTCTGAGGGTTTTAGTACTATTATTACTATTATTCTGTAAGAATTACTGCAGTAGATCAGACAAAAGATCCACATCTTATCCCTAGAAAATGCTTCATCCATCTTCTTAACACCCACATCCCTGAAATTCATATTTTTTTTTAAAAAAAAAGAGATAAGTCAATGGATAAGGGGGATTGATGCCTTATCTGACAAAATGACCAAAGCTTGAACACATGCAGTCTAATTGCTCCTTGCTACTCTGCAAGCCTGACTACAGCTTCCCTCCCCCCTTCCTACACATCTACCTACATTTAAGCATGAAATGGCAGCATCTCATGAAAGTCTTTCCTCTTGGGTAATGTGGAGATATGAAGACAATCTTTGCCATATTAATTCACCCCTTCCCTAAATCAGTAAAAGTGCAATAGAGAAAACACCAGTTAAGTTATTTTAAGAATAATCAACTTTCATGATGTAATAAATCTTGGATTAAAGAAATTAGGAAGAAAAAAAATATAATATTCTGTATTTCATGGATTTGGGTAAGGAAGGAGGCAAACCAGAAACAGGATATCATTGAGATGCTAGGAATAAAATAAGGTACCTTGTAACTGAAGTATTCTTGTCATATTCTTAAGCCTTTATTCCAAAAAGTATCCTCATGCAAATAGAATAAATCACATTGCAAGCCTTTCAGAAATGCCATTTTCAGACTCTACCTTCTGATGATTACTGTTCTCTTTTTTCTGTAAAGTTCTATAGAGAATATATTTTAATTAGCTTCCACTTGATACCACTTCATACACACTGCCCAGATTTGACCCAGTGTCTGATCATATAGAATGCATTACAAAAGAACTGGTCATTTGAGTGCTTTAATATAGCTTTGCATTAATGTGAGACATCATTTAGACAAGGCATTAAAAGTGTTATTTTAATGACTGAAGTGTGTAGGGTGGGAAGAAGCTTAATCTTTATAGGAAGAACAATTTCAATTAGCTCTAAAATATTAATTTGTTGGTATAACTATATACTCTAATGTATTTGGCTACAAAAAAATCTAATGAATAAAACATTGCTAGATCCCAGTCTAATTCCTGTGTTGTAACTAATACTGTCAGTTGAAACAAGGAAAATAGTCTTTTAACGTTCAGGATTTTGGTTGGGGTGCATTTAATCTGATTGCTTATAATGACAAATTTTGTTCAGCATAATTTGACAAGGTAGCATAAATAAGGAAAACAGCATGTGGCTATTGGGTTATTGAATTGTTCATAAATATAAAGAGAACATTTGTGTCTAGGAAGTGCATGTCTTTTTTGTTTATCCAGTAAATTTAAAATACATCATGATTGGCAGGAATATGGTATCCACCTTGGAAACCGTGAAGACTTTATCATAAAATACCTGGGTTCTGTTCATCCCTCATGCTACATCTGAGAAGCAGATATATTGTCCTTAATGCCTCCTGCTAGTCCATAATTTAATTTCTTAGCCTTATATGTCCCATTTGTTATGGCTAGCAGCACTTCTCTCTACTTGAGAATTGGAGAACTTATAAGAGAACTTCTCATAAAATCAGTGGGAAGATCATAGTTAAAATTCTTAAGTGCTGAGAACACCTTGTGTGCCATAAGCATATCTAAGGCCTTGGGAAGTAGATACAGCTTCAGAATTTCACCATTTTTTTTTAGAAATAATCTCTGATTATTCTGGAAAGATGTAGAATTGCATTGCAGCTTGTTAACTGCACAATACCTGGATAGAGCTTTCTCCCAAGACAGTCAATTCATAACATGACCTATGCCAGTGTTGATGATTTTACTGGCAAAAAAAGCTTAATTTAATGAAGTTCAAGGCAATTTTATTTCACTTTGGTGTCAGAGTTGGCCACAGATGGTTTTGGGGAGGAGTATTATGATCTTGATACTGTAGGATTTTTCTGCTCTTCATCCCCTGAAAGAAGAGAAATGTTCAGCTCCTCTAAGTGGTGTGGCTGTCTTGAAGCCTCTGAGGTGACCCTCTTGAATTATACCATGTTCCCGTATCACTCTAACAGAATACCTATGCAAAATATAGTGCACACTTTCTCACTGTTTTAAAGCATCAATGCTGCTTATTTAAGTGGTCACACTGAGAAAAGAGTTCCTAGCTTTTGCTCACAAAAGAATGGAGGCATCTGGTGTCCAAACCCGGTTATAGGTATTTCATTTATAGAAGGAAATGTGATTTGAGACATACTTTGGTGCCAAGAATTTCCTGTTGTCTGTTCTCCAGGTCAGCATGCCAGATCAGTCCTCAGATGCACTATTTTTTTTCTCACTGATTGAGCAGTGAGTTGTTATGTACCTTTCTTAGGTCCCCAAGTCACTTGCTAAAGACAACCATCTAAATTGGAGACAGCTAGGGCTCTCCAGACATCATGTTTGAATCTTTGATGTGTTTGTTTGGTCTATTTTATACTGTCATTTTTCAGCAAAATTAAAATTTATGTTTAATTTAAAAATGGGAGTCAATGTAATAATTTCTTTCATTAATAATAATATCAATTTTTTAGTTTGCATACTCTGGGATAAAAAATGCTTCATTTCTTGGTTTTGGGAGCCTGCTGCTTTTTCCTTTCTCTACAAAAAGTGGCAGAAAGTTAAAGAAAAAAAAACAACCTAAGAATCTTCCTAAAGAAGAGAAACCTATTTGCAGTTTCAGAAAGTAGGTAAAAGAATGCTTTTGTAATAGATTTCATGCAGCAGTTGGCATTGGCAGTACTGCAAAAAGAGATGTATTCTGTCGTGCTCTGTTTGATCAAGTGCTAAACCCGTGTGATCAATAGAGAGACAGATGTCGGGTGCAGATGGCGATGCCGTGATACCTGGGGCAGAGTGGGCCTGCCAGAATGACAGAATGGGAACAAGGAAGAGCAGCAATGCAACAGAATGTGACAAATGAAATTAGGGTTTATACTAGTCGATAATTTACAGCTAATAGAAAGTGACAGAATTTTTCAGCATACAGCACATTTACTCTCGCAATACTATAGTCAATGCATTTTTCATGCAAAACAATAGGAGCTGCTATGAAGACTTGGCTCCTGCTATATGTATTTTGTTGCATTGCAACTTGTACAATTGATATTTAAACAAAGCTAGTAACATCAAACTTAAAGTAAGCACCAAGTGTATGAAACAAGATTGTATTTTCAAGTTTGAAATGAGTCCATCTGATACTCAGACTGTGTAGCAGACCTTTAACAAGAAAATGAAGACATTATTACCTGTTTATATGAATATAAAGTAGAGATCCACCACAGCCATGTAAATAAACATTGAATGGCCCTTGTTATTTGGAAACTGAGTTTATCATCTGTTTCATTCTTTTTATTAATTATAATGATGGAGCGAGTACAATGAGCTTTCTTCTCGCCCCCTCTCCAAATTCCAATCTAAAATCCATAGTTAATGCATTTGGCAGCTTACTGTATTCTATTCTATGCTGATACAATTCAGAGTAGAATGATTGGTAGCTTAGGGTTATACCCTTTCTGTTAAAGGTTAATATCACTTTTATTTCCTTTTCTGGCTTTCCTGAGTTTCATGAGCTGTGTATGCATGTGTGTATACATGTGTAAATATAAATGAAAAATATATGCACACACACATGTAACAGTAAATGCATAGATATGGAATTTTAGTATATTCAAAATTAATTGCACACTCTTCCATTACACTTTCCAAGTTTATTCTGTTGCCAACTCTAATAAAAACAGGGATCCCATCCTATAAAAAATGAAGGCTATGAAAGTTGTATTTATGACTGAAAATGTAATGTAGTGGTCAAATCTTTTATTGTGCAATTTAACATTTTCTATTTTCTGGGCAAAATTAATGGATATTTTTATACATTACATTTTTTTAATAATAAAAAAGCAGTTATGGTCGATTGTGCAGACTTGATTTTCATCAATTCTGAGTAATGAGTCTCCCTTTAATAACCTGTAATATGGCATTCAGCAAGACAAACTCTGAATCAGAACTGAAAAATGAAAATCCATCTTGCTCTTCTTTTCCTGCTACCCCCTACTGCTCAGCTTGATATATTTTTCACACTTAAAGGTAAATATCTCTTAAAGCTGATGTCACTTGATTTTTAGGGTAAAATCTGAACTAAGTTTGGACACAGTAAACACAGAAAATCACCGTTATGAACACCAATGCCTTTCCTTCAGGCCTCTGACAATCTACCCAGCTATCTTTCACACTCATTTCTATGGTGTGTTAGTTCCAGTGGACAGTCATTTTGACTCGATGTTATGATATTCACACATAGGTGAGAGAAGATATTTTCATGTAATTTTTCTTCCTGAAGCTGTGCAAATGTCAGTCTTTGTTATGGTTACATAGACTGCAGTTAAAATTTCATCAGTAATTCCTTGGATAATGGTAGTTTGACAAAGAAAAGTTTCCAGGCTGTTGATATGTATGGGTTTTTTTGTAAAAAGTGCATTTTCACATTTTTTATGTGCTTTGTCGCAATATGAGTTTGTTGCTTTTCCCATGCCTACAGACAGCATGGATCTTTTTTTTTCTCCCTAGGAATTTGATTATTTGCAAGAGGTTTGGGCACCAATAAATACTGTCTTTCTTTGCAAATTCAGGGTCTCAGATAGATTCATTTAGTCAGAAAAGGAGCTCATATTCTTCATCCCATTTTCCCTACACTAAATATGGTACATAGAGTTGGAATTTTACAGGTATGACAAGGAAGAGTAAATATGTTCACACTATGTTCAGCAGTTGAGTATTTGCTGCAGGTGACAGATATTGAAAATGTATCATACAATTTTTACACTTTGATTGATTGTTTCTATGAAACAAGTTTTAGGGAGTATGCCAGAAACTTGCCGTTACCAATCCAGAGTAGTGGTGAAAACCATGTGGAAAGACTTATCTCCAGAATGTCTAATACAAACACCTGTACTTGCTTCAGGTTTACCTAATACACAAAGCCTGCAGTTAGTAATAAGCTATTAACCTTGAAACTCAAACATCTTACCAAGGATAGTGTCATGCATAAAAGAGAACATAATTTTATTGGTAATATATTCTTCCCTTCTCCAAAGTTGTAGCCAAGCAAAACAGAAGAGACAGCAGGTCGTCTCCTCTGAGCACTGGCACGGTAGTATCATCTTGGAAAGCCAAGCTGAGAGAAGAACAATCATCTGTGATATTGAGAGTGGCATGTTTCAGGTGCCATTAATCCACATGCATGTGCCCCAGCTGCTACACTGGCTGAAAGGGGCTCACCTGTTGAAAGAGAGCCTCTATCCAGTAACTTGGAGAGCTGAAAAAGAATGAGCAGATGTATCAGCAGGAGCTGGCACCAGATTAAGAAACAAATTAGGACCAGAGGTTTCTTACGAGTCTCTTGGCTACAGGTTCAGGCCTGTAGAAGGGGTAACACTTTAAGCAGTCAGAAGCATTCTCAGAGATTTATTTTGATCCTCACAGAAATTCTACTAGTAGACTAGCATGTTGTTCAAATGGAAATTGTGTGGGGAATTTCTTGTAGAAAACTTTGGTGAGCAAAACAGTATTAAATGTTCATTCTCCAGACTTCTATGACCACCTAGAAATTTGCTGAGCATTTTCAAGTAGCTTCTCAAGTACTGAAAATGTACATCGGGTATTTGGTTCACTGAAAAGTTCTTAGTATGTCAGATGCTTTATATATCGTAACTGTCTAATATTATAAATTACCTGTATGCTCACACTGTGGAGCCTTTTACTATTAGTGGTAGATTACATGGCTTAATGCATAGTTACATTATCCCAGGTGCAGCATGCTATGTCCCTTTGTACACTGTGAAAGCTGGAAGTACCAAACAGCTCTATTTCGGTGACACTACACAGCTTTATCTGAGCCCCAAAGGCAACCATTCAATTGTATGAGACTAGATTTCTAATTTAAACACATCTGAAGATCTTTTGCTGCAGATCATAAAAGCCGGTACAGTTTTTAGAACAAGACAGAGGCTGTCAGTTTGCCATATATGAAAGCTCAGTGCACCCATATCGTGAGTACTGTGTGCAGCTCTGATCACAGCTGAGGAAGGGCAACTGGAGTGATCAAGGGAGCAGCTATCTTATGACAATAGGCAAAAAAATCTGAGACTTCTCCATCTGGTGAAGAGAAAGCTGAGGGGGAAATTTGATACAGGCTTACAAAATCTTGAAGCTGATGGATAAAGTGAATGAAGAACTGTTATTCTTCAAATCCTGCAGTGCTACAGGAAACTGGGAGAAGAACAATTTAAAACAGATTATCACGGCAGCGAGTTAACTCTGTGAACTTGATGCCACAGAAGCCTGTGAAAGCAGCCAGTATCAGCAGGTTCAGAGAGAGATTGGACAAATTCATGGACAACAGATCTGTAAATGGTACTAAGAGGATGTATCCGCTAACGTTCTTAATCCATGTGCATGCTTGGGAATTCTTAGGGGAATGAACTGCAGAAGGAGAAGTTCTCATATTTTTACTAAATAAAATTGCCTGTTGCTACTCTAGAGAAAGAGTCTGAGCTAGACAGACACCCCTCTCCCCTTTCCCCTCGCCCCCGTTCCACCAGGGTATTTTTTTATTTTTCTAAAGATGATGCAGTGGCACAAAGACTATAAAGAGAAGTCATTTTCCTATGAAGAATATCAAACAGCAGGAGTGCTTCTGAGTTGTTTGTTTTATGAGAACCGTTAGTAAAGGAGACCCTTCAAAAACATTTGCAAGGAAGGATAATAAGCAGGATTGTGTTTAATTCTTAAAAGCATTAATTCTTTAAAATCACTTCAGATTTTTAAAGAAAATTTTATAAAAAGACAATTTTCATATGTCATTTGGCCTTCAAACTAGCTTATTAACTGTGATTAGGCTGTGATAGTAAATGAGAAAGATGTATGTTTCCTTCAGCAAGCGCAAAAACCAAACACTAACACTGCAGTGTGAACACAGGCACCCAGACAGTGTGCCTAGAGATCAAAGAGCCAAGCAAAGGTTTTAATTATCATATATATCAATACAATATTCCTAACAGTTGGGTTGCTACCCAGAGCATCTTTCTGCAGAAGATTGATCACTGCCATATTCTAGATTCTTTCCTTCATCACTTGCATTTTGATGGCACCTATATCATGTTAAAACTGGCATATCTCCTTTTTAGCAGGCACAATTCCACCTAACAGATGGCCATGATGATAGACATGCCAAAGAACCAGTATGTGTATCAAGTTTGATTATTAGGGATGAAATTCCTATCCAAGAACGTTTGAGTGGCATTCTGCACCAATCGTCTGAACCTATTGCTATGGGTTGAAACAAATGCTGTTTCTCTAAAGTCAGGGGATGTGTCAACTACAAAATAGGGAGATGAGGACTATGTAATTTAAGGTCTTGGTAAAATGGAAGTAAAGGCCATTACTTCTGGATCACTCACTCCAGTCTCACAAGATGCAGTCACAAAGCAAATCGTTAACTTCTACTGCCTATCCAATGGCACAATTTAGTGTTTCTGGTGTATTTCCTAGTAAATAGTTGTTCTTTTTCAAATGACATTTTAGCTGGCCAGGATAGATCTCACTGCACCACAGACAGTGCAAAAATCTGCTGAAAGGAGAGCTGAATCACAGACAGTTGGAACACCAAGCAAAGGCTTACGAAAGCTGAATTGCCCATCTCCTAACAGACTCCTGTTGTCTTAGGGTATGTTGTGCTGTACCTGCTTTTCACCACAGTGCAAAACTGTCACGTATTTCATAATAAATACCTCATTTTAAAATAGCAGACACTGTAATGACAATAGAAATATTCTAACTGGTTTAAGCCAAAATTAGTATGTTGTGAAAAGATTGCATTACCAAGGTACCCACTCTTAATTTTGCCAGAGGCAAATAGGAAACATGGGTGTCCAAAAAGACATGGTTTTCCCTCTGAAAGAAATCACTGTGATGCATAAACAAAATCCTAGAATGTAAAATAGTTAAACTAGAATTTCTGTTAAATATATCTACTTATATTTAGTGGTATTTTATTTCTTTTTTAATTAGCACTGAATAAGATTTTTAGTTTTTTTCCTTGACATGTATTTTTACCAAATAGCTGCTGAGGCATCATCATTGATTTCTTTCATATTTCTTCACTTTTTGTGGTTTGCATTTTAAATACAGAAGAAAGGGTGTCAAAGGCTCCAACTAGGTGGATTTCACAGACTTTGCAAAGGGGGACTTTGTCATTAATTTTCCATTTGAAATCAGAACGTTTAATCTTGCCTACAGATGTCCATCCATTATTTATATTGATTTATCATGGTATAACAATACCATTTATTTGACTGGTCTAGTGGGCAATCAAATGCAGTTTTTTTGAAGAGGCAATAGTAATAATGATTTAACCTTTCTGATTCAAAGTCATCAATGCACTTCACAATGCTTTGTGCATACATTAAGCCATAAATTACACTTGTGGAGTCTATATGGTATGCTGATTGATGCTAGAAGATTGTTCCCCTAAGTTCACCTGGCAGGTGTGCAAAGGAACCAGGTAACCCAGCCATTACTGTCCTTTTTAGTACTGCAGACCCATGATCTCCAACTGCTGAACAGATTTAAGATGTGTCATTTGCAAATTGTGTAAAATATGTAAAGCAAAAGTAGTTCAAAAATCTTTTCCTAATTACTATAAACACAAGCCTGTCAGAAGACTAGAACTAAGATATGTTCGGGGGATTTTGTTTCTTTTGAGTTTTCCTTCCTCGGAATAATTTCTATTTTTTTATTATTATTAATATGAGGACACAGCTCAATAAGAGGATTGAAATAAGTTAGAGATTGGGTTACTTTGGCAGTGGCAAATTGAAATTGAACTTCCTGACTCTACCCTGTGCCTTTTGCAGAAGCAAATAAAACCTGCAAGAGTAATGGTTCCCATTGCTACTTTTGCCACCATTTTTCTCTAAGGAATGTGAGGGGCATGTTAGAACACGTGCATAAAGGGCTCATTCACTGCCCACAGCTGGCCCAGTGTGCTGGCTGGCACTGCCTGCTTTCAGGGTTGCCCAGCATCCTGTGGGAATACCTCACAAGAGAGGAGTTTGCATCCCTAATTCTCTCTTGGCGTCGCCAGTACCCATCTTTTTTAGAGGCATTCTTGTGTTTTGGGGTTTTTTTCAGAAAAGCCTGATTGTTAGCATGTCTGTCTCTCTTAAATATTTTCTTTACTGATAAGCTCTGTAATGTTCCATGGTTAAATGTAGGTGCACTGATTTCATTGAGGCATACAGAGAAACCAGTGCTAAAATTAGACAAGAGAGAGATCCTATTCCATTTTTTCCAGTACCAAATCTTAAACAGTGAAATATAGCTTAAGAAATATTATTAGGTTTCATTTGACAAATTTTTAAAAAGTGACTATTTTGCCACAAGATTTGGAGGATGGATGTGGATGACAGATGGATTTTTTTGCCTTTTTTTTTTTAATAAAAGATCAGTTAAATAGAAGCAAGGTCAGATAATTTATCTGATAAACAATGTTTCTTGTTTAATGGTAATTTTTTAAGAACAGCATGCTAAGTCGAGCATCATTTTTCATCATGAAGTGTTATAGTTAGAAATAGATAGATAAGTATTCTGTATCTGTATACATTTCTAAGATCAACATATCCACTTTCCATGTCTTTACAAAGTTAATTTTGTGCTCTGTGTCTTCCTTGTGAAATTACAATTTACATTTTGATTCACCATAAAATTTAGTTCAAACTTTTCCTACTATTTCATTCTAGAGATCCGTCTGCTTTTATTTAACAGATGTCCTTTGATCTCAAGGAGACAATTGCTGTTTTACTACTTTAATGAAGCTTGTATTATTATAGGCAAAATGAATATTAGACCAAATGGTAGTATAAATCCCAGAGGGAAACATGCTTCTCTGTCTGGATCTTGGAAAAGCGGAGTAATTCATTTTACTCACTGATTATATTCAATAAACCCATAGTCCCTGTTCTTATTTACTTTTTTTTTTTTACTATTATGGAACAGTATTTCTGTTCATGAGATGCAAGGTACTAGTCACAATTCCTTTGTCACAAGTGACACATTGGACAGTTCTTAAGTTTTACTGAGAAGAGATAATCTGTTAAAGGAAGTAGGAGTTTAAAATGACACTTTATTTATATTTTTAAATAGCTAATGCCCGTTTCTTACCTGTGCTTTCGACAGACATCAGTCTGGATCATGTTTCACTGCCTTTTAGACCCTTATTCCCTAGAAACTAGGAGGGATCAGATTTAAAAGTGACATTGCATAAAGGAAACAGCAGGGGATGGACACACATGGAGAATAAAAAGAAACAGAAGATAAAGGTACTTGAAGTCAAAAATTAGTTACACATTTGAGAAAGAAGGGATGTGGAGAACACAAATTGCAGGAATTTTAGCAGCACACATACTGTCCCCTTTCCCTAACATGACATAGCAGAAAGCGGTCACAAACCATGGGATTTATTAATAGCTTTGATAATTTTTTTTTGCTCCTTTGGCTGTTTTTCTACCTATGCAATCTACTTTAGACACAGACTCAACTTCAGAAACAGTACTGATGATTGCATCACACTGCTAGGATGAAGGTTTAGTTCAGAAGTATCTTTGGGCATTACATCATTCTGTAGAAAAATGCATACACTGCAATTGAGAGCATGTTGTGAGGACACTCTAAGGTCTGCTGCTAGATGTCATCACAGGAAAAAAGGCTGCTCAAAAGAAGGGCACCGTTTGACTAGATTTGACTAGAGCAGTTGCAATTGTCTCAGTACAAATGGATTTGACAGCCAGAAGGATACTGGTTCTTAGGCAGGTGTGCAAACGTGAGTAGCTTCACCTGTCTGATTTCTGACCCCATTACACATCTGAATCCTAAAGCAACACAAAAGATAGGAAAGGGGAACTCCTCAATCAGCACTAAGGAGTGGGAAAAAACCATAATAATTATTGCTTTTAAAATTATCATTAAGCAAAACTGAACCATCTCAGAATATGAAAAGCTTCCAAGAGTTAATTCTTTCCTTAAGGGAACTGCTAACCCTGGGAATCAAAATGTGGCAAGGACTAGTGATGACATGGCCCACCTGAACTATTTCTCTTCTGGATATAATGTGGAATTCTTTATAATACAGGTAAAATAACTTGGAAACATTTGGTACCTGTGAGTAGAAAAGATAAATATTTTGTCAATTCTTAGTACAAGGTATACTTTTATTTTTGGTAGGATAAAGAATATGATTTCTTTTTCTGCTGCATTTCTTGTAAATTTATGTTAGAGGGCAAATAGGAGCTATGAACAAAGATTTCAAGTGATGAGCTGTCCCATGCCTGTTTACAAGTCAGGATTTCATTTTACATAGAGTTCTCTATAGCAAGTTTTTAAAATTTAAATTAGAAACATGGCCAGCAATGCATGCAAAATGTTCATTCATTGTAGTAAACTACAAAAATATTGCTTTTATGCAATGAGAATGCCATTGTAGAATTTTAAAAGGCATAGAAATAAAAGACTCCGGATTGGAGTGATTTAAACAAACTCACTAGGATATAGTAGATGATTAAAATACAATCTATAATTACATTACACTGGTATCAGGTAAGGATAAAAGCCTATAAATACACTGGGGTCAGGGTAAGCATAAAAAATGAAACAGTTATTTGAATAATCTGAGATCAAGTTGCAGTAATTAAAAATGAATGTATTATTCAAATGAAGGAATTAGGTTACAACACTCCTCATATGAAAATATTATTGTGACAGACTGAAATAAGTTGGAAGTGATTTCGATAAAAAATTGGGGCAAGAAATATAATGATTTACATTGGGGAAAAAGTAGACAATCTATGCAGATGAGAGTATTTGCAGCTCCTCCTTCAAATCTCTCATCAAAACTCACACCTTTCAGCTGGCCTCCAAGAGTTATCCACTACCCCGAGCCTCTTTCTGGACATTGCTCTTTCAGATACACACATCAGTCCATTAAAAATTAAACATGCTGTAGCTAAGGACTCTACATGTACTCACAAAGGAATTAATGGGATCTGCACCCACTAGCAGGCATATTGCTTAATCTACCCCACACATTGCTGTTTATCCATTTTCATTACCATTACCAGGTCATTTCTGTAATTTGTCTCCTGTTCTTTCTTTGTCATCTCCTGTCAGTTTGGAGGCCAAAGTCTACACGTAAGACTGACACAAAATGGTGTTATTTATGTAAATAGTTGATGGCTACCTGCAGATTAAGACTTGTTATTATAAATAAAGGTTATTGAAATCTGACCTTTCCATGGCAAACTCCTTGGGGCAGAAACCTGTCTGGAGGTGCCTTGAATATGTAAACCAAGGATATTTAATTATTAATAATAATTAATTATGAAAGAATACAGAAAGCAACTTGGTGGTTTTGTAGGGTAATAGCTTTCATATTCCTTACATTAATTAGCTTTTACAAATGTGCTTTGAGAGCCCTCTCGGAGTGGGTCTTTGCTATCGCCTGTAGCAGAACAGTTGAGCGCTGCTCTGCAGGTGCACACATCCCCATCAGTGGACCCATTTGAAATTCCCCCAGAAAAGTGAATGATTGCACATCAGAAGTCAGAGCAAGATCAGGAATAGATGTCTTCATTTTTGCCCAGTGAATGCTGCCTGAAATTCTCCTCAAACCTTTCTGGCATCTACAAAAGTCTGCTGAGAAGATAATTTAGCTCACTTGAAATATGCCCTCTTAAATCGTCAGTTGATCCTTTCATTATCATATAGTATATTTAAACCTCTCATTCTTACCTGTTAAATCTTTCATACTTTTCTTTTCTAGTCTCTTTTGTCTTCCCCTCAGAATGCTGTATTTGCTTTCCCCAAAAAGTGGTTGTTGGTTCATTTTATTTTTCTTCTGCATAGACTTCCACCCTTCTCAATAGGTTGTTCATGCTGCAACTTCTTTCTGGTACTGCCAACTCTTCTTTCTTTAAATTCTCACTCAAATATATTATTTTGATTATCTTATGTATCACTTCCATTTCCAGAGAACTGGATCTGTCTATTAGATAAAGATTAGATATATGAGTCATATTTAAAGTGCATGCAATTAAACATGGGGGACTTCAGATCAAGAAACTGAGTGGTCTTGAATGACCTGTCAAAACCAGAGAAATAAGGCTTCCTTTTTTTAAAAAAAAGTTACAGCTACAGTTGTTTCCATTTCTCCAGCATTATTCAGTCTTCACCTGTCTGTGCAGTTAATTCAGCTAATAATACCATGAACAGGTAAATAAGCAGTGAGATAAAATGTTAATTCAGATTCAGAGAGATTACTTGTGTAGAACTATGCTAAATTGATAACTGAAGGATGCAAGGCACGGTATCTCATGCACAGTTTGCACGTCTCTGGTAGTGCCAATAAGTAATGTGCTCAGACCAGCTGCAGTGTGCCTGTGCAACAAAGTCTTCATCTTTAAAAATAACTATCTGTTTAGGGGAATATCATCCCAGCAGACTGATCACAGTAAAGGCTTGTTCTTGCAATGGCCAGTAGGTCAGGTAGTTGTACATGTGTATTTGTGCTACAGTGTATGTGTTACCTGACTGGCTTATAGATTGACAGAAATCAGTTAATATTTTATCTGTTTGTATTTAATGAGATCTGAGAATGTGGGGTGGAGTAAAAGGCTGAAAGTAGATGGGAAAGAAAATGAGACAAGAGAATTAAATAGGAAGAAGTTACCAACTGAGAACCCCCTAGCTAAAAAGACTTAAACATAGAATAAGAAGTTGCATTGAAAGGCATTTATGTTGTTATATCAAGCAGTATTTCCATGCACTGGGGAAATGGGTCTAAACTGGCTCTCCTACACATGGGCAATATTTTCCATTATGAAGATAGACACTAAATCCTGTTTCCACTTCCAGGGCATAGAGAGCATTGATTTTTCCGGTGTCTTAATAAAGAAGTATGAGGACACATTTTTTGAGATAGGATAGTATAGGATCATCTGCTCAGAACCAAGAAGAAACACATTAAGGGAGAGAGTAATGGAGCATTTTAGTGATTCTGAGTTGTAGATGCAGATGGTTGTCCATGTGAGTGCTAACTTTTAGCAAAACAAAAAGATCTGAGACAGTGAAGCATCTCCAGCAGGTTGAGGATATTGTGAGGTTCACTGCTTGTAAACTGGCTGGCATTCAAGAGACTGTGTTTGGGTCTCAGTCATATGTAGGTTAGGCAATGATGAACTGCATTTTTCCGTGGTGCCAGATTGCATTCCATTCCCATACCCCTGAGAGATTCCAAGTTGTTCATTATACTTTGTCCTGGTTAAAAAGGAAGAGAGGTAGTAGATAACATTTAGTGTCCAATAGGACTGGCCAGAGAAGTGCAGCGATGGGTTTGTTGGGGGAGTGGGGAAGGGGTGACCATGAGAACAGCCTTATCAGCAGGGTAGATTTCCAAGCAGACTGGGAGGCTTGATAGGTAATTGCTGCCAGTTCTTTCATTCTGCTTCGTAAAAATTTCTATTCCTGGGAGCATCCCAAACATTTCATAGAACTTTTCTTTAATCTCTGTGACCCCTTTACTTAGAGTAGCCTCATACCATTCCTCTTAAGATTTTGTGCAGTTCTAAAGGGCCAGCCAGGACACAGGGGTTCATGCCAGCACTACGAAGCTAGCAGAATTTCACCTCGGTGTGTAATCCCTGCTCCTCCAAAAGCCAGATAGTTCTTCAGGGATCACTGCATGCTTGACATCAAATTTCTTCATTACTCTCATGAGACAGAGATAAGTGTTCAAAGGTTTCCACAAACTTTTAACATCAGGATTCCCACGTGTTTCCATGGGAGTCAAGCACCCTGGAATGCTGTTTTTGCTCAGCAACAGAAATATTATGAAGTGGCTGATGTTGGGTAGTTTCCAGCCCTGACAGCATCTTTTCACTCTCCAATTCTGCGGGGTAATGGTTTAGGTAGAAGTACCTGTGTGGTTGTAGGTAAGCACAGGTGATTTCTATGAACATCTTACAGGCAGGGGCGAGGAAACATCGCCCTGTGGTGCCTTTGCCGTCTGTCTGCAGATGTGAGGTGCCAGGCCAGAGGAGAGGGTGGCACAGTCCAATACTGGTGTGTCACGGCTTCGGTCTGCTCAGAAACTGGCTCCTCCGAGGGCTTCAGCATCCACCACAGCCTGCCCAGCTGCGGATGTGCCATCGCAGCCTGGGTTCCTTGTCCCCCAAGGTTTGGTGGAAGTGGAGGGGCGCAGGGAGCCCAGCCGGGGGTAGGGGCACAGGGCAGTGCCCCACTAGGGCTCTTTGGGGGCAGAGAGGGATGCTGCCCAGGAGAAGGGAAGTAGTCCCTAAACAGCTCCTTCAGTGAGCAGATAACGTCGTAATCGACAGCGTTCGCTTTGCGCGTCAATCCGGCAATTTCTTTAAAATACCAGCGGCGGTACCGTGGGTGCGCCCCGCCCGCCGCCAGGGGACACATCTCCGCCACGGGAGCGACGGCCCCGCTCTCTGTCGTGACAGGAGAAGGCCGGTGTGAGTGTCGGGAGAGCGGGGGGGTTTAATCAGGCCCGCGGCTGGCGGCGTTATCAGCGCGCCGTGCCTTGTGCAGCCTTGTGGAAAATTAAATCAACACGGGCGGCGCCGCAGCGACACCTGCCGGCCGCGGCGGGCAGCGCCTCCGGGTGCTGCCGGCAGCCCCGCGCTCTTGGCGTGGTAACTCCAGCTAAGGGTTCTCCAATATTTTCTAATTTGTTTTTCATACCTTTTTTAAAAAGTAATTGTTGCACGAGTCCTTTTAAGACTGTGGCTCTTCTAACTTTGTAATTTAGCTCAGCATTATCACGCTAAGAATCTCATCTGAGCAAGTTACTTAACGTTTGTAATTGTTTACTGTGAGGGTAGTGAGGCATTGGCACATGTTGCCCAGGGACATTGTGGATTCCCCATCCCTGGCAACACTCAAGGCTAGTCTGGATGGGACTCTGAGCATTCTGGTCTATGGCAGGGGATTGGAACTAGACGATCTTTAAGGTCTTTTTCAACACAAGCCATTCTATCATTAAATAATTTATATTATAAGTTTGAACTACAGAGGTTTGAAAGGTGCTTTTCATCACTATGTTTTAGCGTTCAACAAAAATTTTTCTTTACAAAATAAAAAAAATTTCATATACACACTGTTTTTCACTTTTCCCTCTGTTTCACCCCTGTTTGTTCTGTCCCAGTACTGTGGATAGAAACTGAGGTACAAAGTCCTGGTTCAGCCAGCATATTCACAAATACATGTATTTATATACAGTGAAATTACCTTAGTTTACAAGCATAATTGTCTTGAGTGAAATGTATCTTAACAATAAAGTCCAGAGGTCCCAATCTGTCTTGTGGTTTGATTTATTTTTGCAGTTCTACAGAGTGGGGTGGTGTTCTCCAGGCAATACTAGTGGTAACACAGGGTCAGACAAAGGTAAACAGAAGTAGGGAAAGATTATCAGTGAAGGAAATGAGACTGCTTCTGTGAGCATGGGTGACAGGATTGTCCTCTAATTTCTTGCATTTCAATGCAATTAACAGGAGGAACCTTCCTCTTTTGCTTTTAGATGCCCAACTTCCTCCCAGTGATGACATGTTTTTCATGCATGTAAAAAGCCTCACTTCAGCTAAATAGATCATTCTGGTCTGAATGTGGGAAGTCAATGAGAAATCAAGTTGCATTTAAAACATCTGTGCATTTCGTACAGATATTTCTGAAGAGGTAAGCTGATCGTCAGTCTCTGGTCACAGCCTTGCATTCACACCAGTGGGTGGCTGAGAGTGCAGATTGCAGAAATATTTGGTCAAGTGCATTGCACTAAATCATAGTGCGATTCTCTGTTAAATTCAATTTTTCATGCAGACACATCTCGAGGGGCTGCCGTTCTCTGCACGGTATCAGTTCTCCTGTTTTCTCCCCCTCATACTTGAATATTTTAGGCATTTAACAAAGTGATTCTTCCTTTGGAATGTATCAGCTTTAGAGCATCTGTATTTGTTAATTTTAAAGTTTGTCTAAACACTGCCACCTTTCTCAGGACTAAGGTTATCAATAGTTAGAAAATAAAAGAATGTAAATTCACTTAATTTTCAGACATCCTCTCAACAAGATCGGCAAAATGCTCTTAAGGGTGACCTGTAGAAGTCCAGGGAGCCTGCAGAATGCCTCAGACCCTGGCAGACTCCCTCTAGGGAGCCAGTATGCTTTAACTTGCCATTGAAGCAGCTGTAAGAACTGAATACATAAGAAAGAAAGGTAATGAAAACTGACAAGTTGAAAAGAAATTGAGAGTTTAATCTGTAAAGTTGTGCTTGAGGGGGCTTCCATCATGATATTCCCGTGGAGTAGCAAAAAGAGAAAAAAATTAAGAAACTGCAGAGTATGATGAATTTGCATAATTTTTTCTTGCACCAGGCGGTATTTATTAATTTCTTTTCTGCCACTTTACTGCACCTCTGCCTCTCAAAAAGAGAAAATGAAGTATACAAAACCTGGCAATCATAATGAATGTGTGAAATGCTCACAGATTATTTATAAGCATGCAAGTTATGTAGTTGTTGGAGATTCTCTCCCTTCTGCTCCTGCTTGGTGATGAAGAATGGTGTTTTAATAGGCAGATGGTAAAGACAATTACAGTTTGGGGCTCAGCTGGGAGTTACATCAGTTTATTGCAAATTATTAGTTGATAAATGCTTTTGTTTACAAGCAAAGTCTTAAGCAGCTTTGTAATCAGTTTATCAGCTGCAAACTGAATTTTGACAGCTTGCCTTTGGGTATACAGTCACTTTCTTCCTGGCCGTTTAGAAATCATGCTGACCAAGCAGGCACAATGGTAGCTCCTATGCACCTGTATGATGCTCAGTAAACTGGCATTTCTTATTAAGCTTGTTTTGGAAAAAGTCATCGAGTGCAGAATCCTCCTCAAATGTTAATCTGTGTTAGTGTGTACAGCCAGAATCTGAACTATTTGCTCATTCACAATTTTTTTTTTTTTTTTAGTTCCATTGTGAGTAGAAGTAGCTCAGTCTTTGCTTTCTGCTGTTAACAATTTCTTACTAAATGAACTAACTGGCAATCTTGTCTTGTTTACCTTCACTATGTATAGCTTGGAAGGTAGAAATGCTTTTGATCACTGAGAGTTTTCAGTCAATTTACTTCTAGCTTCTACTCGAAAAGGCAGATTTAGGATTTAACTCATTTCAAGGAAATCTGGGGTATTGGTATGAGGTTTTGTGTGTGGGTAGTGGTGGGGTTTTTTTGAATTAGGTACTTCTTAAATGAAGAGGACTGGGTTAGATGCTTATTATATCTTCTATGATGTTTACATTTTAGAACATACTAAACATGCAAATCTACTTTTACTTAGTTGCTTGTTGAGTAAGAGAGACACTGATTTGTCACAGAGTTGTTTCCACTGCAGCCAGGATAAAACATTCTAATGGCTTAAGTGGGAGCAAGACTTTTTGGAATCAGGAAGTGCTGCTTTGCTCCAATGGTTGTTACAGCTGAGGTGAACTAGTTCCTGAACTAGAACCTGTGAGCTGAACGTTAACTTGGCAAAGGTCCGAGATAACTCACAATAATAGAAACTGTCTTCTCAGAGTTCCAGTGCACATAGCTAAATGCTGTTCATTATAAAAGCTGGCTTTTGTTTCTCACAAAGTCGTAAGCTTTTTCTGGAGCATGGCCCCTGTACTAAGTGAGCAGGCAGCTCTCATAACCAGTGTTTTTTACTTTGATTTTACCTTTCTATAACTTCCTTATTTCTCTTATATTTGTTGTGATGATTTCCTTTACAAACACAACCTAGCACTACAGTTCCTTCTCTGTAATCCCTCCTTCCGCTCAGGTGCCTTTGCCATTCACTCTGCATTTGCCCAGGGGCAAGAAATGAGCCCTACAATAGCAGGTGCAAGACAGTAGAAAAACCATTGATAAGAGGCAGTGTACTCTGCTTTCCCTGTAAGAAAGAGGTGCCATTAAAGCATATCTATTGTCTCATTTAATCACCTCCTTTTTTCATACACTCCAGTCTCACAAAATAACTCTGAAAAGACAATCCACAGGCATGATTGTGTTTGTAAGGCTACTAAAAGGTCACATTACAGCTGTGCTGTTATGGAAGCGGGAATTGTAGGAATGTGTGTATCCAAAGCCCTGCTTCAGAGTAGCTGGTTTCAGTGGTGCATTTTCTCTCTCTGTGAAACCCAGTGCATCCACAAAAGCTGGGGGGAGCAGTGGGCGTCACCTGGGAATGTCTCCTGGGAAGCTCTATGGAGAGTGCCCATTCAGTGGTCCTGTAAAAAGTGAACGGGGAGATGAGTGTCTGCGACACTAAGTCCTAGCTGCTTTGCAGTGGTGGTGGGAATGCAACGTGAACAATGTCAGCAAGGGTTTATCTGTTTTTTCAAGCTGTTTATAATTTTCTTTCTGAAGGCTTAGTAAATTCTAAAATAACACTCAAGTGACACATAATTCAAATGTAAAAAAGGTATAGCACTCAATTCAAAACAGAGGAATATACAAAGAAAAAAGGGGGGGGGGGAAAAAGGAAGAAATCACTAAACTTGGGAAAGAACTCGTTCGACTTCCTTGTTTGAGTTTATGCAGAATTAAGGAAATATAACAGGTTTAGCATTTGTGGCAGACTTTAATTTCAACCTCTGAGCAGCACACTTTACTTCTTGTGATGTGGGAGGATATTACAGTTTTCAACTTCATTTTGTAAGTATTGCCATTTGTGCCAAACATTTAATAGTTTTACGCTGTGGACTGTCGTCCACCAGGAGCTGATATCACCTAAGACTTTTTAGAGCCATCTAATAGAAAGATATGTATTCATTCTGATTAGCCCAGGATTTGAACGAGGGTCCCAGAAGAGATATATAAGCCTCTTAAATGCATAGAACTTCTAAGGATATGGGTTTAACTGTCTCCCCCTGTGGTAAATAAGCTGTGACAGCTCTATCAGGGGGGAAAATGGCAAATAAAATTACCACATTATTTTCCTGTGAATATTTTCGGAGCACTAATCTATTTTGCCTCTTTACCTATTAGAACTCTGTTGAGTGTTACATGCAGACATTTAATTGGAGGAAACACACAGAAATCCTCAAACTAACAAAATGCAGGCATACAACAGTGTTAAAAACAAGAGGTCAAAATCTGTTCCTTACATTCCTCACTTCTCAGAAACACTGTGCTTTATTTGGGGTTCAGCTGAGGAAGGTTTTTGCAGTGTGAATTTGAAAGCTGCTGCCATAAGACAGTGGTGTTAGTGATAGTTGTACTGCAGCAAGGGAAAGACCTACCCCTGACACTCACACTGAGATGCCAGGTTTAGGAGTTCTCTCCCCTAGGACTGGCAAGTTCCTTTCATATTTTTCTTTTCCTCTTTATCAGCTATATAATGCCTGACAGTTTTAACCATAAAATCATCTATTCAGATGAATACACTGTCAGCTGTCAGCATATGACTAAGCTGAAGTCAGACCCAAAGCTCAGGTTGACTCACATGCCGGAGTAAGAGCAATATTCATAAGGGTTGTTTTCTTCCCTCTTTCTGGTCAGAGAGCTTATATCTCTAAATACAGGGGGTTAATTTGGCTAGTGCTGTTAAGCTGAGTATTTTTCTGTTGTATTGGTTCTGGAAAATGTCGTTGCCGTTTCTTTATTTTGCCTTTTGTTCAGTGAGTTAAAAATTAAGAAGGCTCCACATTCTATGCTGAACACAAAGGTAATAGTAAAAGTGGCAACAGAACTGGTTTGTCCATTGTATTAGTCTAATTTTATACAGTATAACAGATCTTACATTTTTTGCAGGCCTATATTATGCAGTGGGTAGTTAAAATTAAAGGTCAAAATTTTTTGGCAATCTCCTTTGATCAGCAAACAAAGAAAAATTATAGAAGAAGCTAGGAAATCATCTCATTAATGTAGCACTAAATCTGTTTTTTGTGAGAGTTTGAGCAGTCTGAATTTGCAGGGGTGATTTTTGAGACACTTCACAGAGAAATGACTGGAACCCCAACATTAAAGTGCATTAATAGCAAAAATGCTGTGCAAAGTACATATTTTGTGTACGCATGTGAAAAATGCTAAGAATTATTTAGCAACTGGAAAGACTGTTCACAAAATGCCTTTGATTTATTGCTGTATATACCACAGATCCGTATCACATATTCTTACATTATTTTATTCAAAAACTTGTATGAACCATGAGTTGGCATGTTGTAGAATACTGAAAAGGCATTAATCAACCCAAATAAACAAGTACATAGATCTATCTAACAACTATGAAGTAGTTAATAAATTTTTAGCAATTTTATTACAGAAAAGAGGTCTAAAAGAGTAGTGCTTAATTATCTGGACTCCTCTGTGCTGGGCTGTCTTTTGATTGTATTAATGAAGCAGCTGGCCCATTGTTTCTCTTTAATTCCTCTATTGTTTTAAGAATATGTCACAGCTCTTTATTCTTTTATCAGGTGCTGTGCAGGAGGATTCACACAATAACTCATATTCCTACTGTATTTGCCAATGCACAAAGAAACCTCCAAAGCATTTTTCAAAGAAGGGGCACACATAATTTATAAGTTCTGTTCCTTGTACCACTCTACTGTCAAAAATTTCAACAGTATTGGATTTGAATGAATTATAATTTTTTTATTAAACAATGTGTCCACATATAGATATATGTACTTTGTTCATGTCAAAAATTAGAGATCTGCCCAGTAACTTGTGCTGTACTGAAATGGCATTCAATATGCTGAGTCGTCACAACCCCATGGGTGAGAAGCACGAGGAACCCAAATATGAAGATCCCATCCTATTGTGATGTGCAAATTTTCCCTAAATGCTTAACCTGTGCAACAAAGGAGGGAAGAAAATAAATTAACTCCAACCTCCATTATCATTACTAAAAAGCACAATTTTTTGCAAGTTGGAATATTTTATTGGGAGAGGAAGGTTTAATTCAGTTGATGGTGCCTGGAAGTTGCTAAGAGCAACAGTCTGTTGTTTAAATAAATTCTGATAGTCTTTTGACCCTTCTTGCAAAAAGATGTGTATACAGGAAATGGGCTATTATGTTGTTGCAGCAACGCAATCAAGTCCAGTAAGCTCAAATTTTACTACACAAAAGTAATAGTTCTGAATTAACTGGCAGTGAAAACTGGTTTTAATATAAATTGCCATTGATTTCCTAAACTTTATGAAAGGTGTGTGGCATTTCTGGGTCAAAAAAATGAGACTCAGATAGTTTACCAAGGAAAACCAACTGATACTAAACACAGGAAAACTGGGATTTGCTTTTGAGTATATGTTTATGCTTCTGAATCCATGAAACACCTGTACTCAATGGAAATGCTGGTTTTAGCTACTTGCTTTCTTAAAGCACTTTTCCTAAAAGCAACAATATGAATCAAGAGGCTTTACAGTTTAATCCATTTTGAAGCTCTTTTTCCCAGTGGAGTTAGGTGAGTCTGACCTTATATATAGCCTTTTTACAGACTGTGATCCACAGATTCCAAATTATCATTCCTTAAGGCCTGCAAAACAGAAGTAGGGGGGAAAAAAATAGCAGCAGCCCACCATCACAAGGCTCACTGTGCAGGATTCTGTGTTTTCCCTGGAAGTGGTATAGGGTTCTAGGGTTCTGAGGACCAAAATGGGTGAAGGGACATTTAGTTAAATTTTCAGAGCAAGTTCCTTATTTCGAATAGGATAATAGGGGTCCCTTTGTTTAAAAAAATAATTCAAATGTAGAAGAAAAAAAGGAAGAGCTGTTAAAAAAAAAAAGGTTTTTCTTCTATTTTAGGTGTCTGTCATACATAAAATAAAGTTTTGTATTAGCATGCATATCTATCACCATATTACTCCTTATTCTGAATACAGAAGATAGCATATTACTGCATCTAAGTATGAGTTAATTGGTTCAATTTACTATATATTTTTTACACTAAAAGTGATTCCATATCTTGATGAGTCCAGATGTAGTTATGCTTCTGGTTTACAGCATCCCATTGCTTGCATTTTATTATTTTTACAAAGCAAATGTCTATCAATCATAGAGATAAATTAGAAAAAATTGTGCAAACATGACACATTGCTAAGATTTTTTCAGCGTGCTATGTAATTATTAACCTGATTTTTTGCCATTGAGGGAAGCCATGAATTACAGATAGCATGGATGAAGCTAAATGCTTTTATATTAGATACATTTTCCTATACAGTTTTCTATAGGTATGGCCATACAATATAATTGAAGCTTTGTCAGCCCTGTAGCCTAGCAACAGATAATACTGTTAGGTTACTGAATTGCTTCTGGTTGACAAGTAGGGAGTATTTTTGTGTTTATCATGTTTGCTAATGATGGGATCCTTTCCAAAAGGCTTGTCTTAATCTTAATTAGAGTTTATCAGCAGAGGTCTGCATGACATTGTGCAGACACTGATTTCATAAATAATAAAAAGTGCAAGTGAAAAATTTGGCAGGAGAAGAAGATATTTAAGACCACTGATTCTTGTAAGAGCAGCATGAATTTCCAAAATGTAATCAAGTTTGAACTGTGACTCTTTTCTTTATTATCGAAACTTGCAGTACACTCCACTGCAGTTTTGACAGCAATTATGAGTATGATTTATAAGCTTCCTGTTAGGAACCAGATCTGTTTGCACAAGAATCTTGATCATAAACATTACAAAGAACAGTAAGTCCACAGTTTTTCAGGGACATCAGGACCTTACTCTTTCGTTTTCATAGAAAGTTTTAGGGTTGGGTTGGGGTTTTTTGTTTTTATTTAAGGGTGTTTGTGGTTTTTTCAAGCAGCAGAAATATTTACAGTGAAAAATGCAGACAAAGAAGAGAACCCTGCAATAACCTTTCCATTTGATGGAAGTTCTGAAGCTATCAGATAACTGCTTCAATGCCTGATGTCTTCTGGTAAAGAACTTATGCCAATACAATTGGAGTGTAATTTTTTGCTCTAGTTTGCACAACATGATATTTTTTAGCTTTCCCGTCTTTTGATGATTAAATAAATGAGCACTTTTAATTCCTTGGAATATGAACAAGAAAAAGAGTTCAAATAAATACATAGACATTTTTATTCTTTTCTTCTGCTTGACATGTATGTTTTAAATATCACATAAATTTATTTGGTTTAACCATAGATATAAATCAATACATTACAGGCTCAAGAAGCTTATTTTCAATTTCACAGAGTCATAATTACCATTTTGGAGAAAACAGCTTTCCAATGTTACAAAGCCTTCTGCTGATCTAAAACCTTCCTTTCTGCCCTGGTACAAGAGTAATACTTTTCTTGCCATACCAGTAAAATCAGTAAGATCCCTTTTGGTGTGAATGGTTGTGATGGTGATGAAACATAGTCGGGTCTTGCCTGAGTCCTCTGCACAAGGCACACAGGCTTTTCCTTGCTGTTGTCGCTGATGGGCAGTATGATTTGTCCAAAGATAAGAACACCAGGTGGGAATTGTCCTAAGATAAGAGCACCGGGTGGAATTGCAGGAGGAGCTGTCTGGACTGCTCGCATAATAAATGCATTCCAGTGTTGGGGGAGCTGTGATGGTTGCGATTGACTTCAGTACACATCGGCCTGAAAAACGGTATAAAATACTGCTGGAGACTGGGCCAGCTGGGCAAACTGGTCTCCCAAGGTTGCAGGCAGCTTCCAAATGGATTCCTGGCCTCTTTCCCCACCCCAGCAGGAATGCCTGCAGGGTGCATCCAGGCTGAAGATAGGGAACACTCAGTTTAGAAAGGGTGAGTAAAAGCGCTAAGATCTGACCACACATGGAGATAAAATCCTATAGTAACAAAAGGGGTGCTTTTTTGCTTTGCATTCTGTAAGGCCAAGCACTGTAAACCTGTATGTTTCTAGCTGAACCTGTTTATATTATAGTCCTTTAGATTTGTTTGTATTATGTATTGCATTGACAATATTTAGATACTGTATTAGCAATAAATGTAATTGTAATCATCCCCATTATCAGTGTCATACTTCTTGCACCTGACTGAGAGTCTTCTCTCTGCTGTGGTAGAGTGGATGACCAATGTACTCAATGTGGGCAAGAAGAGGCCCAAAATCACCCATCTACCATTGCTTTCTGACCAAATCATATAACCATGACTGTTTCAGAGGCACTGTCAGTGACTCGTCCCTGTTTAAAACATCTGTTCATCCTTTCTCTTCTTCTGATGCCTGCGTCATCTTAGGACTGAGAAACTTGGCCTGGTAAAGCTTTGTAGAAAAATTTCACTCCTGTAACCTATTTCTGACAAAAGGAACAGTTGTTCAAAAAGAAATTTAGACAGCTTAATCAGAACTTCATCTCATATAAATAATAGTCCTTCAGATTTCTTTATGAAATGTTTGTATCTTTGCAAATATTTCATGCAAACATCTTCCTATCTCCTTCTCATGGCCCCTGGTACTGGGCTATGGCTTCCATATTATCCCTTTAAAAACCTGTTGTTAACACTACCCTTTGCTTAATGAATAGCTGTTAGGCTCCTGAGAGACTGCTGTATTTATATAGTCAGTTGTGTCTTAGCCTGTAGAAATGTTTGTGGGAAGAAGTATTTTCCTGTTTTGTAGCTGCCAGCTGTAAGGAAGCCCTTATCCCTGACAGAGGTGTCTAGACAGCATAGTAATTCATATGATAGTCACGACTGGAACTTCCTATTAAATTTGGAAGCCTCTGTCAGGTTCTCTGCACTTGACTGTGCTCTTTCTATCATTCTTGACTGACGTGCTCTTTGCTTGACTGTGCAGTAGAATGCTCAAGAAGACTTCTCTTCCACAGTCTTCCCGTTGGGCATGAAGGTCAGCATGTTTGCATTCACTGCATTAAGGGGAAGAAAGTCGTTTGCATCCTTCAAAACAGCAGCTCTTGCCTTACTCTGTGCAGGCAAGCATAGAAGGGAACAAGTGGGGACTGTACCGTGTCCTGTCCCAATGAGTGACTGTTGCTGCAAAGGTGTTGAGCTGCATTTACAGTAGCTGTAAACTCATTTGGGAGTTCATCTGGGGATCTAGCTTGACACAGTATCATGTTCTGATGAAAACGTGGACATGTATGTCATGATCACTTAAATGCCTCATTTTCTGTATAGACTGCGGTGAAAGAACACAAAGTAACAATGTACTTCTTGGGTCTGAATCCTACTGAGCTGAAGGTTTGTATTCATATACAGGAATGGATTTAACTTCCCTAGTTCTGATTTCCTTTATTAAGCCAAACTAGAAACTGTTGAGCTTCCAAAGCTGTCACACATCCCACCAGGCTGTGCCTGCCATAGGTGTGACAGTTTGCAGGAACTGGGTGGAGCAGGCAGCCGGGGTCACTGCTGGCTTCAGCTGTCCGAGTTTAATCTGCTGGACATGAGTCAACGCCCTGAGGAGCTCCAACATCAGGAGCCTGAGTCAGCCTTTTAGCTGATCCAGACTGATTGCAGCTGGAGACCCAGTAATCACTTTTTTTTTTCCTCCCAAGGGTACATACAGCATAGATGTTTGCTGGGATAGAGAAAATCACGGTTGGTTCTTCTGCAGTGACTCATTTTTATTAAGAGATCCAATGAATAATAAAGTCTAGAGCGAGCTCTTATTCTGTATTAAAATATACTAAAACATGTTAGTTGATTATTACACATTCTCTGTATAAATAAGATAGAAGTGCATGTTAATAATGGAAATTACCTGTGTGATGTTTGCAGCAAAAGTACCCAATTTAAGGTTCTCAAATTGCAGCATGTGTCCCATGTATTTTCATCTACAGGAGGAGTTTAGTACCCTCAGGAATTTAGCCTAGTTCTCTCTGGAAGAGGCTTTATACCAGTTTAGCTCTGAAGGCTTCTGTACATTTACTAGTTATATCCAGCAATATGTCAGATCGTGCTCTTCAATTTTTTTAATTCCTGCTCAGGCATTAGGATTCTGCATTTGTAGAATTTTTTGGTACTATCTTCACTTTTCATCTTCTTATTCTCTGGAGGAAATTACTCAGATTTGCACCATTTAATGCTGTAATCTTGGAGACTAGTAAACCTTGGTATGTTTTGGTCTGCTCACAGTAAATTGTAAACTTTGTAGCACCTTCAACTGCTGTATTACAGCGGGGTGAATACAAAGACACTTTTCTGCTTTGAAACTTCTACACCACTTTGAGGTCTGGAAGCTTAGCGTATTTTACCACTGAAACACACTGTCACTGATGCTGTTTTGTTTGCTCATCTTTGAAAGCTAATAGACTGGTTTAATTAATTGTCCAAGATTTCTCTAAAACAATGTCCTAATTCTTCCATTTAGCTGCGGCAGATCATATACTGTTGTTATCTCCTCTACCAGATTTTTGCAACAAGTTGTTTTAAAACTATAATCTCGTTGAAGGGAAAAAAATGAAGTGCAGTTGAAAAGGCAGTTATGCCGAAAGATAAACACAGCAATATTACTTATCAAAACGAGTACAGTTTTTGCTTGCCTAATGAATGCAACATATATATATTCTCTATATATACAAAACCTGAGGGAAAAAAAAAAAGCCTTATAACATATAAAGTATGCAACATTATTTCAGGCATAACTGTATTGGATATGTATCTAGGCCTGAGAGTGTAGATAACACAATATAAGTGCTTTGCCTGTCTAAACATGTTAAATAAATGAGCATTCACTATCGCATTCAAATACATTAGTAGATGTACTCGCATAGTTAATTTTCTTTTTAATGCACTACACGTGACATTTGCAGCACAGAGCTATAGTGTATCTTACTGTTTGATGAAAGTTCTTCCACTTCCCCCTTCCCCCCCCCTTTTAAACAAACCTTTATTTGAATAAGCCTTTATGAAGCAGATCTTTGGCATATCTTCTTTTCAGGAAGTTCAGTCAGTGTAAGCAGAGATAAAGCAGTCATGTTACAAAGAATATTACATAAGGGAAGATTTTTTTGAGAAAAAGGGTGACAAACATAAGGGAGGGAATGAACGCCCTTAAGAGGAAATATGATTTCTTTCTTGCAGCTGTTTGGTTTTATTGAGCTGTGATTTGCTATTCAAAATAAAACAAACTTGGACTTAAGAAAAAAATTCACAGGAACTTTGGTGAAAATAATAATGAGAAAAGTGCTGCATAAATTATTTTCACCTATCTCTTGATTTTCATAGTGCTGACATTTTAGCAGACAAAATGAAAAATTAAAATGAATATTCATACTGCAAATAGTTAGGAAAACTATCCCCAAATTGTTTTTCTTATACTTGAAAATTCCTACATTGGTAGAAGGAAAACAGTACAAGTGAAAACTGTATGGCTGTTTGCCTTGAATAAGCCATGGAAATTCAAAAAAATAAGAAGTCTGAAGACAGCACTGATGTTCTAAGTTCTGGAATCTGATGTTGTCAATTGAATCTTTCTGCCTTTATGTTTCCTGCAGGAGGGCAGCTTTGGTGTACCACGACCAAGGCCATCTCAGAGGGTGAAGAGCTGGTTGCCTTTGTTGTGGATTTTGACTCTCGGCTGCAGGCTGCCAGTCAGATGACTCTCACAGAAGGCATGTACCCTGCTCGCCTGCTGGACTCCATCCAGCTGCTCCCACAGCAAGCTGCAATGGCATCTATTTTGCCTACAGCTATTGTGAACAGTAAGTGGGGAATACCATTCTCTGGAGGTGTTTTAAAACAGCAGTACTTTAAGGCACATATGAGCAGCTAATGCAGCAATGGTGAATTCATGACCACAGAAACCACACCACAGCTCAAAGCCTGCTTTTGTTCCCCCATCATCTCAGAGATAAAAAGAGCAGGTATAGGAGTCTGGTGAGAGCCTTACCCAGAGTACCTGACCTGCCCTCGTGTGGAGGTTCTGTGAGCTGTTCCCAGAGGCAATAGGATTAGAAATTATTTAAAAAGTAGACGAGATAGGTCGGCCAGCTCTCAAAGTCCAGCCTCTGCTGCTCAAGTAAGCTTGTTGCTTGCTGCTGCAGTTTCTGGTAGTAATTCATGATACTCAGAAAGAGAAAAGAAACACATCATTTCAGTGACTATTTC
The DNA here is from genome assembly GCA_020086605.1 of Lanius collurio. Taxonomy (NCBI): domain Eukaryota; kingdom Metazoa; phylum Chordata; class Aves; order Passeriformes; family Laniidae; genus Lanius; species Lanius collurio. Next base: position 48,302,954 of record JACBWW010000003.1, read on the forward strand.
AAAATGCAGCAGAAATCATGCCTTATAGCAGCCCTGATTTATTGTAGCATCTCCACTCAATGTGGTCAAGCAAGATTGTTTTTACATCCTCTGGTCACCAATAGGCTCTGTCATGGACCAAATGCAGCATGCATTCCAGTGCTGTCCTCAGAGAGGAGGGACATTAATGTTCCTGAACTGGGACAATTCAGTGTAAATTAAATTTTATATCTTTAACTTTTCTTTTTACCTTTTTACAGCCCTAGTTCCTCATCCTCCTTTCTAAGTACTTTTCAAGTATATTGGCCATTACCATGATCCTCACCAGTCATCACTTAGACTTACTGCACATTCTTAGCTCTCAGCACTTTGCAAGTCTGTCCATTTAGACCCCATGCTGGAGCACTTCCCTGTGCTTCCTGCAGTTTCTAAGTAATATAATTAGTTATAATGAACACAGTATTTCGGGTGAAAATGCACATGCAAGCACATGATCTGCCACTCAGACTCATGCCTAATAATATTGAGTTTTGAACAGTCATATCTTCAAGCTCTTCACACAGGACTAGTTAAAATATCCCTGGCAACACATTTCATTCCACATTTTCCTTTCAGTTTATTTTTTCTTTTTAATTGCTTATTTTCTGGGTAAGCAATTTTGATAACTACATATTTATTGTTTTGATGGCTATATATTTATAGTTAGCCTATTTTAAAAGTTAAACCTTCAGATGTCCAAATCATCCAAGTGAGTTGAAGCAGCCTCATGCCCTTAAGTTAAGCACATTCATTTGTACCCACCAGTGGGGCAGCTATGAGCTGACATACCTGCTCACAGAACCAGCAATTGGGATTGCACAAGAACTTTCCAAAAGAAGGTGTCAGAAGTGTCTAAAACACCACGAAGTTACCATTGTTAGGGGGAACCTGTGTTTGTGGCCAACAGCTGAATGGGAACTGATACAGTGGGTTATCTTGCCTAAATGGCACAGCTTGTTTCAGCTGAGATCATATTCTTGTGTAAATTTAAACTCTAGGCTTTGGCAAAGTAGTCAGGTTTCTACAACATCACATTTCTGAAAACATCAGCACTGACTTATGCAGACCCCTGGAAAGCCACACTGAACATTGCTAAGAGGAGTCCTTAACTTTATGGTACATCAGCTCTTGCCATACAGATTTAGCAGCAACTCAGAATAACCTCTGTGTTCTTGACTCCAGGAAGATGCTAAAATTGCAAGTCTCACTGCTCAGAACTTTCCACGTAGGTTCCAACTCTGCCTCTGATCATATGGGGCTATTTTCACATTTCATTGTTGAGTTGGTAAAATTCAGTTTCTTTGTTAAAGTCTTGAACTAGAAGTCCATCAACAAGCTGAATGAACCTCTAGATTTGTAATGAGCCATCTCTTAAGCATTCTTTTTCTAGATATCTGAAAAAAAATCAATTTCTAGGAAAAAAAAGTTTTGTAGGTTGTTCGGGGTTTTTTTTATGTTTCCTAATATTTGCTAGTTGAAAAAACAAAATTAGAATATCACTCTTGGCTCATTCAGCTTGAGCTTGAATGTTTCATTTCCTGAATTGATCCATTGAAATATTTGGAAGGTATCCATTGAAAGAAATTGCAGTATTTTGGTTTTAAGTAATTAAAACATTAGCTTCAAGTAGCCTTTATCTGTTTGCATCACTTTAGAGTAGTAATAGTTTCAAATCCCATCCCTGTATATCATTCTCCCTGAAATTCCATCCTCTCACCGTGCAAAACTCCTCAAATGTGTTTCCTCTGCTTGGCATGGAATGGAAGTCACATAATCACCATGCATAACTGCAGCTACAGACTGTCCACACCATCTAACCCATAGGAAATAAAGATGGCTGGAAGTCAAATTCATTAAGATAATCAGAAACTTCAATTCTGTGATGGAATGCAGTCAAATGAATTCAAATAGGACGTTGCCCATATCAGAATTTCCTATTAGTACTTTTGGACTTTTCTGTGGAAATTTCAACAGTTCAACTTTTTTAAACCATTAAGGCCAAAACCAAATGTTAAAATGTCAGCTTTAAAGTGAAGTGGACATTTCAAATGATGCAAGCTGTACCACTAATGTTTTAATAGTGGTGTATGTTGGAATACTAACTGCTTCATTAAATGTTTGTGTCTTAAATCCATGCACAATTATTCTGTGGCAAGGGGAAAAACAGAAATTGGTAGTGGTATAAATATTTTTTTGCAAATTCATGAGCAGAAAAATAGACAAGCATTAGCATTGCAATCAGAGAAGCAAACTAAGCAATGTAAATTTTGGCTACATATGTAAATATTTAGCAAATAAAAGGCTCATCCATGTCAATGGGTTGGAGTCCTCCACTTTGTTCACCCAAAGGAATTGAAACAGAGCACTTGTCCTATACACATCAATATTTGAAATTAAACATAAAATGTCATGAATGATAATGAATTACATCATCAGCTACACACGCCATGTTTTCAGAGCAGCCAGCCATTCTTCAAGACTAAGTTAATTACAGTCTCTGGCAGCTCTTTGCATTCTGAAGTCATGGGATGTTTTGATGTTGATCTAGATGTGTTTTGATGGTGACTGGAATTACCTGATCCTGAGATCAGCTGTCACAGTCTAGGGTTACTTATAATTTTATCCTCTCTTAGTCTGAAAAACAATCGAGAGGTGTCCAGACCAGGTGCAGAGAATGGTCCTAGGCCTGTGACAACTCCTGAAATTTATGCATGAGTGGGAATGATGTTCATTGACTTAAGCCAAAGGGACTGTTCTCATGATTTAACAATATAAACAAGTTCCAGCACTCAAGCATGGATCCTGTCACAGTTTAATTTACTAGTGTAGATGTGCCCCAAAAAAGCAGGGATTTCTTCTTCTTACTGATAGGATGGAAGGTTCAGTTTTCAGAAAGGCCAAATGAATCTTTTGTTTTTCTGAAATGTATACACAAAAGGTACTATTTAGGTGTCCTTTGACAGGACATTAACACACAAATATCTGTCCACTTTGTATAAATATACCCTCTGCATTATTACTCTTCACATCAGTAAAGTATTTAGCCTCTAATGTAGGATCAACTTCTGCTGCTGAAAACACTCTGTGCAACCTCTGCATGGTCTCTCCTCAGACGAGCTGCTGACACTTTGGGATAGGAGACAATGAAAAATTGCCTTCTTCTCGGTAAATATCCCTCTATGCATTGTGAAAAGTGGAAAAACAACAATTTACTGAAAACAAGAGGACAAAAAATACATAGGAAATTCAGTTTTTATAATTAATAAGAACAAGAACCAAGGAAGTAAACATGCTGCTTAGTATAATACCACATTCAATACAGTAGGATCTTAAGGAAAAGTAGACTAGTCTGGACTCCTGGATATCAGAGCAATAGGATTTTACAGTAAAAACTGCATAAGCATACTGAAAATACACATTCTTCAGAATGATCTGAAGTTACCACTCAAAAATTCCAAGGCCCAGAGCTGGAAAGTCTTGTGCACACAGAAAAAAAATTGAAAGATGTCACCTAGTGAGTAGTGGTACCTTAGAAATACAGCATAGTTGCTGAATTAGTATTTCATGTACCTAACAAACAATTTAATTTTTTAAATAATTTTGTGTCAAAAACTTCTAGCTGTTTTCTTCATGCAATTTTTTTAAAAAATATCCTTTTGAAAGGAACAACTGTGTTCTGTGTTAGTCTCTCATCTGCAAGTGACATTTTAATAAACCCATATCTCTGCTTTCAATATTTTATTAAATAAATATTTTTTAATGAGGAAGGGAGAGGAATTAATCTAGCTGTGTTAATTGGTTGGCACCAAGTGAACTGTGGCTAACCTGTGCCTGCTTATACTTCCTTGTAGAGGACATATTCCCTTGTAAATCCTGTGGCATTTGGTACCGAAGTGAGCGGAACCTGCAGGCCCATCTCATGTATTACTGCAGTGGGAGGCAAAGAGAGGGGCCACAGCTGTCAGAGGAGAGTGAGGACAGTGCTCAGCAGATCTCCAGTGTCTGCCCCTTTCCACAGTGCACCAAAAGCTTTTCAAACGCAAGAGCTCTGGAAATGCACCTAAATTCTCACAGTGGTAAGTACCATGTATTTTTGTGTATCATCTTCTAGATTTAGCTATTTGAAGAGTTACCACTATTGACATTCAGTGGATCAATGTCTCTCCAAATATATACAAGCATTGCATATAGATAGTACCAAAATGTCAACAGTTTCTGACCTGTGTTCTACCCCAAGCACCTCTCCCAGGTAACCAGCGTCATCTTTCTTATCTACTAATATTCGTTGGAATATTGTCTCCCTTAATGTGTGTATACACACACAGAGGCAGCATTTTTCTACTGGTGAATGTATGATCAGGAATCCAGACACAAGCAATTACTTCAGGATTCCAGCTACCAAACATACACACAACCAGAGAACACGTCCTTCTGAAGTAATGTCTTAGTGCCCTGGAGAAGGCTTCTTAGGCTGAAGGCTGTAAGAATCATGGTCCAGAACTCTGGGCTTTTACAAGGACACTTGTTTCATAAAAAATTTCTTGTTTGATAGAAATATTCTTTTTCCTTCTTATAAATATAAAATGGGGATAGTATTTTATAATCACAAAAACAAAGAATTGTAGGTTTGTCTAGGTTGGAAAAAACCTTTGAGATCATCAAGTCCACACTAAACTGTGTCACTAAGCACCACATCAGCATGGTCTAGAGGACCAATTTTGAATTGAATTAGGGATAGAAACACAAGTTAAGAAGTTGCAGGGCATTTTGCATTGGAGTTTTCAGCAGTAGAGAAAACCCACAAATAAGAAAGGCTGGAGTGTAAGTGTGTGGTGTGTTTGCTGTCTGGTATACAGAATTGTTTCTGGAAAGAGGCAAGGGCTCTACAGGTGCTCCTGATCCTCCTGTTAAATGAATGGAGTCTAAAGGACATTGAGTGCTTGAGTCACAGAAGAAAGCTTTATTTGGCTTCAGTGTAAAAGCTCCTGGGGCATGCGTAGTCTGCTCTTCAGATATGGTGAAGTAAAAAATGTTCCTCTGATACTTGGGTAGCAATTTCAAATCTAAAAGGCAACATACTGCCTTGGAGGAGTTTGGCACCTCCTGGAAAAGTACTGGAAGTGTGCTGAGTGGAAACTTCTTTATGTAGACAACACGGAAAACCTTAACCATTCATTTAGAGGTCAGATCTTTTTTTGCTTCAAGATCTTACTTTGAATATCAGGCTATTTCCGTTTTCTCTTTGTTGCCTGGAAAATATTTCACTGTTCAGTAAACCAGCAGAAGCGTAGGCTACAACAGCTTCAATAAGACCAAGTGAATGCAGCCCAGTGTGTCTTACAGCCTAGTAATTATAACCAGATACTCTGGGAAGATCACAGACAAATTTCTCCCAAGCAGAGTAAAATTCTGAAATATTAGCCATTGTGCAGAAGATTTGCTTCAACTATTTGCATTTAGAGACATACCATTGGCTTAGGTGTTGAGGATTTTGAGCCATGAGCTGTGAGTGACCGTGTCTGTGTGTAATCTAGAGATAAGCATCTGTGTTCTTTGAAAGACATAGATCTGAGATTGTGGTGAATTTCCAGTAAAAATCTTTACTTATTTCTTAGAGCAGAGGATAAACTTCAGGCCTTTCCCTTTCTTTTTAGTCATAAGTGAGTCTATTCGATCATTCTTGCTCTCTTTCAGATCCTGTCAGTCTTTACTTTTCTGTACAGATTATCAGAAGTTACAACACCTTCTGCAGTAGGCATGAAACATCCCTTTTCCAAATGCCTTGTAATCTTTGGAAGCCCTGTGTTTGCTTCCCAGTTGTGGTGGACCCCTCCACACTTCACCTTGTGTTACTGTTCTCGCTGGAGGCTCTGGCAGACCCACACCGCCGGAACGCAGAGCCCTGACTGAAATGCAGAGTCCTGAGCTGCTGCCGCTCTACCACATGATGGGGAAGCATGTGCAGCACCATCTCACGGCAGTCAGTGGAGGAGCCTCATGTGGGCTCCTGGGGAGAAAGTGCCGATTGGGAAACAAGTGCTGATTAAAGTGCTGTGTATCTCCTTGGTTCCCTTCTGGCCTCTGAGGCCGAGAGCAGGTCAAATCTCAAATGTTGCTCACGACTTGGGGGTCACTGGTGCTAAGGAAGGAGGGCAGACCTCCAGGTACAACAGCGTGCCTGCCCACAGAGTGAGCTACAACATTCTTATAGTTTTGTACAGTCCAGCTACCACACACCTACTCCACCTGACTGAGGTGTAGTGTATGTGTGTGTATGTATAGGCAGAACAAATACTCATTTTAAATTCTGAATATCATCCCTATCAATATTTTTTCAGTTTTTATGATCTAAAATGTAACTAGAAGCCATGTTGTTGCAGTAGAGAAATTTGGTCTTATCTCTTTTTAAAGCATTTTCAATTTCAAAATGCCATGAAACATGGAGTATTTTGTTTAGTCAGTGATTGTGAGATGTCTTTGAATGTACTGCTCTTGATAAAGTGGTAGTGATTTCATGAGGAAAAGGTGTTGTATTATAGCAGTAGTTGCCAATGGCCATTATATGTGAAAGATAAAATGTCAGTGTCTTACTGCTCCTCCTCCCTTCACAAGGAACACAGCTCATCAGTCCTTTCTGATGAGGATAGATCTGTAACCTCTTTCCACACTACAGACAACCCATGCAAGCAAAGAGCTGAGCATCAATAATGCTCAAAATGCTACTATGCCTCTGGCTTTGAGGCGTGCTGAGGGCTCTGCCTCAAACTACATCATAACCTTGAACCTCTTGGCCTTGGTGTGGTCTCTGTGCATTCATAATTTCCAGCGATTATGCATGGGGAACATTGTTTCCCTGTAGTTGTAACTGTAATTCCTGAGACCTTTTCATTTAGAATAAGTCTATTCTGTTTTTATCCTTTCCCTTGTTCTTTCTCTCCCTTCAGCTCTGATGAATGCATGCAAATACCAGGGCTCTCCAAAGCAGAGCAGAAGTCTGGGAGTAACCTAGGAGTTTGATGAAAAACCAATTCAAGTATTTTCAGGGTGACTAATACCATGTCATTAGAAGAAAATTAGTTATTCTCACTGTATTTGTACCTTCTATGCAACTGATTTCCCAGTATACTTCATGTAGGGCAAAATGGTCAGTTTATTTTCTATTTTGCTTGTCTTTTCTCTAGGAGTGAAAATGGAAGAATTTCTCCCACCCGGTGCTAGTCTAAAATGCACAGTTTGTACTTACACTGCAGACTCAGTGATTAACTTTCATCAGCACCTGTTCTCGCATCTTACTCAAGCTGCCTTTAGATGCAATCACTGCCATTTTGGCTTCCAAACTCAGAGGGAGCTACTGCAGCACCAAGAGTTACATGTCTCTGGCAACAAAATTCAGAGAGAAAGTGACATTGAACACTCTCCAAGTGGAAATGAAGAAGGTTTACAGCCAGCAACGGACCTGTTGAGCAGAAATGATGTTCCCCAGAGCCAAAAGTCTATGCAGACTAAAGATGCAAGTTCTGACACAGAGCTTGATAAATGTGAAAAAAAGGCTCCACTTTTCCTTCCAAATCAGAGGCCAGAAACCCAGACTGCAGCAAATAAGCAGAGTTTTTCATATACCAAAATAAAATCTGAACCATCCAGTCCAAGACTTGCTTCATCGCCAGTTCAGCCTAATATTGGTCCTTCTTTCCCAATGGGACCTTTTCTTTCCCAGTTTGCTTTTCCCCAAGACATCACTGTGGTTCCTCAGGCTTCAGAGATATTAGCCAAAATGTCGGAACTGGTCCATCGAAGGCTAAGGCATGGAAGTAGCAATTATCCGCCTGTAATTTACAGTCCTTTGATGCCTAAAGGGGCTACATGTTTTGAATGCAACATAACATTCAATAATTTGGACAACTATTTAGTACATAAAAAGCATTACTGCAGCAGCCGATGGCAGCAGATGGCAAAGTCACCAGATTTTTCCAGTGTTCCAGAAAAAATGCCTGAAGCTGTAAGTCCCAGTAATGGTCAAAGCTCTATAAACATCCTGAATGCAGCTCCTCACACATCAGATCCGGAAAATCAACTTCTGCAGACATCTTGCTTAAACTCTTCCAATGTTTTAGATTTGATTGGGCCAAACAATAAAAGTCATGAAAAAGACTTTACTGCACAGCCTAAGAAGTTGTCAGCTGCAAGCAATGGTGATGAGAAGATAAATGGCAAACCTTCTGATGTGAAGAATCCCAATGCTCCCTTAGTAGAGGGGGAGAGTGACCCTAACAAGACCACGTGTGAAGCCTGTAATATTACATTCAGCAGACATGAGACCTACATGGTCCACAAGCAGTATTACTGTGCCACTCGGCACGATCCCCCGCTGAAGAGGTCTGCTTCCAACAAAGTGCCTGCCATGCAGAGAACAATGCGTACCAGGAAGCGAAGAAAGATGTATGAGATGTGCTTACCAGAGCAAGAGCAGAGGCCACCACTAGTTCAGCAGCGATTTCTAGAAGTTGCTAATCTTGGAAATCCTTGTACATCTACTCAAGAGTCAACAGAGAGCCTTGGAGAATGCTACCATCCACGATGTGATATCTTTCCAGGAATAGTCTCAAAGCATCTGGAAACATCACTGTCTATTAACAAGTGCGTTCCAGTTTCAAAGTGTGACACTGCCCACTCCACTGTGTCTTGCTTGGAGATGGATGTGCCAATAGATCTCAGTAAAAAATGCTTACCCCCATCAGAGAGGACATCCACTTCTCCCAAAAGGCTGCTGGACTACCATGAGTGCACCGTTTGCAAGATCAGTTTTAACAAGGTAGAGAACTACCTGGCTCACAAGCAGAATTTTTGTCCTGTCACTGCTCATCAGCGTAATGACCTGGGACAACTCGACAGTAAGGTGTTTCAAAACACAGAGAGTGAAAGAAACAGCCCAGATGTCAGTTATGAGAGAAGCATAATCAAATGTGAGAAAAACGGAAACTCGAAACAGTCCTCTCCTAATGGAAACTTATTTTCCACACACTTAGCAACACTTCAAGGACTAAAAGTCTTTAGTGAAGCAGCCCAGCTTATTGCTACAAAAGAAGAAAACAAACATTTGTTTCTTCCACAATGCCTTTACCCTGGAGCAATAAAGAAAGCTAAAGGAGCAGATCAGCTTTCTCCATATTATGGAATAAAGCCAAGTGATTACATTTCTGGTTCTCTCGTCATTCATAATACTGATTTAGATCAAAGCACAAATACAGAAAGTGAATCTCCGAAAGGCCAGGCGCCTTCGAATGGATGTGCTGTGCAGAAGAAAGAATCTCTTCCACTACTTCCGAAAAACCGAGGCATGGTAATAGTTAATGGGGGACTGAAACAGGAGGAAAGACCTGCTGCTAACCCACAGCAAGAGAACATTTCCCAGAATCCTCCGCATGAAGATGGGCACAAGTCTCCTTCTTGGATCTCTGAGAATCCCTTAACTACAAATGAAAATGTCTCTCCAGCAATTCCTACAGCAGAGGAACAGTTGTCTAGTATAGCTAAAGGTGTGAATGGCTCTACCCAGGCTCCAACCAGTGGAAAGTATTGCCGACTGTGTGACATCCAGTTCAACAATCTTTCAAACTTTATAACTCATAAGAAGTTTTATTGCTCTTCACATGCAGCAGAGCATGTCAAATGAAACAATTGGTCACCTTGGGTACCTGTGTTTAGCATATTGTTCCATACAGTTTAAATAAAGCTGTTTGAATTACATCTGGACAATCAGGAGATTTCACTATTGCTGAGTTGAAGACTTAAAGGTGTAATTTCATTACAGTCCATTAGTAAAGTGTATTATTGGTGCCATTTTCAAAAATATTAATTTATTTTACCAGCAGTATTCATAGCTGTAGTTATGTTATTTTTTATTTAAAAACTTTATATTAAAGTCATTTGTAATGTTATTGTATAGTTATTGTGTAGCACATATGGTTTGCACTGTATAGTAGATTTTAAAGAAAATAGTCGCAAACAATACAGAAAAGCATTTTAGAAATAGCTTCAAAAGCACTTGTGTATCCTGATTTTTTTTCTTATATGCTGTTGCAGATATATGTATATGCTAAAATATAACTTGCAAAGAAGTTTCAACTATGCTGTAAAGTTCGCCTTAAAATTTCAATTTTTTTGAACAATTGGGCTCAGTTTGCACTTTATATTTTAGCAGATACAGTACCTTAGTCATTAGGCTTTGCATTTGTATGTAGCAGTATGTTTCTGTCCACTTTCTTAATCTGAAACGTACGTTAAATGAAGATGGCATTTTCTTTCTTGTATAGTACTTGTATTTTCTTTCGCTGATGCATCTCTGTCTCAATTTTTAAACCTTTGCTGTTAAATGCAATACTTTATAAAGAATGAACAAAATTACTGGAAGCAGTATTGTAAGAAATGAGGTCATATCAATCAGTTTTATCTTTTGAAAGGCACAGTCTAAAACAAAACCCTAAACTCAATGCTGCAATTATGAATCTAATTCATATATAAGATATATTTAAATATAAGAGTAGCAATACTGCAACTGGTGATCACAAAGATAATGTTCTACTTCTGATAGAAATAATTTCTCAACAAATGTTGTTACTATGCATGTATATGGATGGAATAAAATTCCAGATCATTGGAGAAGTTTGGCAGTAATTTCTTTAATTTTTTTAAACTTTTTTTTATTTTTCGAGGTGGATTTAGAGCTCACAAATGGTAAAGTTCTTAGGAACAAGCTGACATTGCCTTCTCTTCAGTGGAAGCAAAGTGTTCAAAGAAACAATGAGTACAAAGGATGCCTCCACTTCCAGGGAGTCCCTACTGACAGGTCACTGGTGCAACTGGGTCTAAGACTGCCTAGTGAACTAAAACTTAAAATATGAGGGTCTGAAACCAGGAAGGCTGTTCTCTTTACTGGTGCCAAGGCACACATACTTCCCTGCAGTATCTTCCTATGTCAAAATCAATAGAACAATCTCCTTCCTAATACCTCTGGTGATTTTTCATGTGTTCAGTGTTCTTATATGAAAAGCAAGAGCATTCATTTAAGAGAACAGCAGTTTGCTCCACTAATTCAGTGTAGAAATATTATTCAATAATTTATGTTGTGTTAAAATCTGAATTAATGCAAAATTAATACCATTCGCTTGCAATTGTTTAGTCTCCTGTACACAGTTTTCATTGAAAAATTGATATTATAAAAATAATCTATTGATGCACTTTCATCCTACAAATTTCAAAGCAAAACCACGATCTGAATAGTTGCATAAACACTTGTATTTTAGTTCCTATATCAGCCAGACAAACAGTTCATAACTAGCTACGTGAAAGGATGGTATTTCAGCTGAGCAGCCAGTTGGAGTCTAGCATAAGAGCATACAATGCCACTGGCTTTCAGAAACCCCATTTCTGTGTAGTTTGAAACTCAACTGTTCCTTTTTTTCATTTGTAAGGGCAGCTACATGTAATCCAGTAGCAAAAGTAATAAACACTTCAAAACTGTACTTAACTCTGCTAATTAGCTGCGCTTTAAATACAGGTCAAGAGTGCTTAAAATTGTACTAATTCTCACTTGAAACAAAGACAGCAGATGCATACATTCATTTCAGCAGGCCCAAAGTTGGTCCTATAGCAAAAAGTTTGTATAGTAACACTTGTGAAGGAGAAAAAGCATTACAATCACAGGGAGAATAAAACAGGCAAAATGTTCAGTTATCAATTAAACATTCATTAGAAAATACACCAGGATATCTAAGACGTCACAATATTTGAATTAGATGGTGTATTTTGGCCTTTTTGGTGGCAAACATTTTGAAGATTATCCATCATTCAATAATGCGTTAAAGAACTAGGTGAATACATCTGGATTGAAATAACCTAATTCTGAAAGATCCACATGCATAGATGAAAACTTTTTAGGTGAAGCTGGTCAGAAGGCCATAGGTTGTGTACTTTACAATCACTGAGCTCTAGGGGTGTGTTTAGACAGTGAGAAAGTAAAGGAAAATACCAGGGTTAAAGTGAATACCTAGTTGAAAGGTGATGCTGAAAGGGAAAAGCCTTATCACAAACAATTTCTGATCCAGAAATGCTGAGGGTTCCAGATATATTCCAGAGGTAAATTAAAGCCTGCCATGCTGCATTATATTCTTCCCACTGGGTAGTCCAATTTTCTTTCACACAACAGAATATTTCTGCTAGACTTTTCTCTTTATAAATCATCTGTTTGGTTGACTGCTTCCATTTTTGCAACTTCAAAACAAGCACAACCTGTTCATTTGTGAGTACAGAGTTACTCAATTGTAAGCACATTTTATATATTTTACTCACTTCCCAGGAACAGCTGGCAACTCTGACACGTGCTAAACCCCTGAGTTATTCCATCACACTCTCTTGAAAGTAAAACTGTACATAAGCTAGGTCGGTAGCAGATACTATATTTTTTTATACATATGTTAAAAATAGAAAGCATGTTAAAAAAAGCTGCTCACGTGGCTGGGTTCAGGAACTCTGTTTTCCTATAACTTTATAGACTGTTTTCAATTGTTTCACTTTCTTTATTGCACTCATTTTTTAATTTGCTCATGTGAAATAAGAGCATAAACACTTTGACCAGTCAGGAATCTCTCTCCTGTCTCTTAAACCAGTTTGCACAATACTGGCCTCATCCCAGCTGGGGACTTGAAGCACATCTATGTTTTAGTCATAAGTATTGTTTACAGGAATAAACTACTTAAATCTGTTTTATAACCAAGGGGTTATTTGTGTTCTCTTCAGATTATATCGACGTGTTTGTCCGAGGTGATAAAGTGCCTATTGCTAAAAGCTTCTCAAGTCCTTCTTTTAGATTTTTGTAGGTTTATGAATTATTTATCAAATCACCTATACAAAAGAAGTCCATCCTTAGTTAGTCTTTGACACCTGGAATTCAGCAGGAAACAGAGCCCCTCAGTTAAATGGTTTGGATCCCTTAATCCCTGTCAGCTGGTGTCAGTAAATAAATCTTTGGGGCTGTGGGGTGAACAGCTCAGCAAAAGGCATTAAAATATTTCCTGGGTTTATGTTACAAAAAATAAAATTGCTCCACATGAAGACTTAATATTTTGAAGAGCTGTTTCCTGCCTAGCTCCCTGTGTATTGATTGCCTTGCAGATTTGCTTTCAACTTTTGGGCTATTTAAGGAAGATTTCCTTATTCGCAAAACAACCCGTCCACAGGCAGTGCTCAGACCTAATGTTTGGCCACATCCCTATCTGCCTCATTTATTTGTTTGTATCCCAAAATTCAGACTCTGAAAGGCAATTGTGAGTCCTCGTTCATACCACATTCATACCACAATCTTCACATTTTCCACAGAACAATGGTGATTTTTTTCTTTGTAGAAGAAAAGCAGTAAAGTGTATTGCTACAAACTGATGTCTGCTTGTCTTGAAGTAATTGTAATAATGTTAGGATTCTGGTGATACATCATTATTACAAATAATCACAAAACTACATCTTAGATATTTGCTGTGGATCCACACTCTTAACTTTCTCAGTCTCTCACTTCTACTAGAGAACTATTGACTATGTTCATTGTCTTCTTTGCTGTCTGCAGGAATGTATAGTCATATCCTAAACATAATCAAGAGTATGTGTAAGGTGATTTCTCCCTTGTACAATAAACTCTGCACCAGTGGAAAATGCAGAAGGAAAAAAAAAAAAAACAACTAAAAACCCTGATAGAGAAATTAAAAAATTATTTCAAGCACTACCATCAAAATGAGGTGTAGGTGGGCTAATTCACTTCCCTGAATGTACATACATAAGCTATGAACCAGAAGCCACTCTAAAACAATGGAACTGAGATGGAGCTCTGAGCAGCCTGGAAAACCTGTCTTACAGAGAATTTCATGGTGAGTATAAGGGGAAAAGGGTGGTGTGGGATAATCTTTGTGGGGCAAAGAAGATAAGGAAAAGGGGAAGCAGTACTTAGTTAATCCCGAGAGTGTGGTATGGGTAGACTGATGGCTGCAGAAGGCAGCAGTTACAGGGCATCAGCACTATAAAAACACTACACATCCCAGGAGGCCTGTTGAGAGAGGCTAAAATACTGATGAGACAAAATCCTTGGAAGATCACTCCCAGCTACTAAATGTTGCCAATACAAAGGTTCTGGCTTCTGATGGTCTCCTTTTCCCCAAGGCTGACAATGGGGAAGAGTACTGCAGCTCTTTTGATCTTCCAGGTTACCTTCACAGCCGGCGTGTTGTGTTGCCGTGAACTTTGTAGGACAGACATCCACAGAGCAGATGTGTGTGACCCTGTTGTAAATTCGAGTCAGGTCAGGTACCCAGGCTTCAGCTGTGCTAGCCTGTGAGCACACCTGGTCCCTCCACCGAGGTTTTCCACAGAGGTCACTGACAGTGCTTCAAATCCAGACCACTTAGAGCCACAGCAAAATGAACAAAAATAACATTGGTGGCACTTATGTATGGAGTAAAACAGAGCACGGGGGAAGGGAGGTGGGCAGGGCATCTGCAGTCACACAATGAAATCTGCGTAATATAGCAGCATCAGATGAATGAATTGTGACTGGAAGGGTGAGACAAGGCTTTTATGCTGGGATGAACAAAAAATTGTGATTCTGACAATTTCAGCTTTTAAATACATGAGGTTTCTTACTATATACACACACATTTATGTATAAAACATGGACAGAGATATGAGAATGTCTAAAACAGGGAGACAACCTACACTAGGTTAGGAGATTAGATCAAGCACCTGAATAAGGTGATTAGACAAATCCTTTGTTACAGAAGTAATAGCCAGACCTCATCACATAGGGAAACTGGCATGGTTTGGTGCATGGAGAGTGCACGATACATTCATTCATATACAAATTGAAAAGTCCTGGCAAAATTGCTCTTTTCCCCTTTTTGCTCTCAGTTGCTTTGAATGGGCTCCAACCTCTCAGCTGCTTTGTGCAGGTCCCAAGCCAAGCAATTTGTTCCTACCTACCAGCTCAATGGCCCTCACACTCTTTTTTTCCCACCTGACAACTTAGTTGGTTTTGTAACTGTCTTGTTTTGTTTTCTGTGGTGGGAATTTTTTTAACTTTTTACCCACCTTGAATGATTCAAGATAGAGGCAGATGAAAGGATTCACATGGGCTGGTGTATTGGAGAATGTGGTAATCTCCATCATTAGGGACATAGAGTCACTTGAGAGTTCCTGAAAAGGAGGCTCAAATGTTCTCATCTCCGCCAGTTGAGACCCCTTGTTAGGACTTTTATATCCCTCACCACATCTTGAAACTCACATATCTCTCAGTGCTAAGCAGCCTCCCCAGAGGCTCAGTCAGTTGTCTGCTTTGGCTTAGAAATATTTCCCTCTAGGAAAACTCCATGAAGAAATGTGTTGGACATGCACTTTGAATGGCACTATTGATAATTTTAATACTCACTGTTGATATAATAACCTAATACTCATCCCCAAAGTGGGGGTTGTGCTCCTCAGCAGTTGAGGTCTCATCATTTCTTAGGGATGTCAGGAGAACCCCAAGCCTTACACACAGGCAGCTACAGGGACAGAGGGAAGTCAACATTCACTGTTTCTCTCCTCCCATGTGAGTTATTTTGCAAAATACAGAGAAAGGGACAAGAAGGTCTTTAAGGGCTATAATGCAGGGAAGGGATTTGTGGCTCCTGGCCTCAAGGTGGCTTCTGTCTTTTTACATTAAGTAGACAATGGGAAGATGGCATATCAGAAACCAAGGCTTATCTGCAGTGTTAGAAAACTTGACATGCGGTGTGCTTCTGTAAATTATATCATAAATCACTTTCCTTTTATGGGAAGTGTTGTTTTGGGTAGGTAATTTTTATATTAGGAAAAAATAAGTTGGAATGGTTTGCAGAAGTTTTTAACATACTATAATGTTATTGAAATCTCTAGTATCACTAAAATGCATTCAAAGCTTTTATCCAATTTATGGAGCTAAAAGTAATAATTATATAAATATGTGGACATGATTTCACTTATTTGAACTTCACTGTGCTGGAGGGATTCAGTGTCACTTTGTGACAGCCATGTCAAGGAAAAACTGTCTCTGCTCTGTGAGAACTTTCCTCATCAATAACATTTTGCATTCCTTATTCTTGTAACATCAAAATCTATCATAGTTTATGTCTGTTATATTAGATTTGATAACGACATTCACAATACAAAAATAATATTTATATAAGGTATTCAGCCAGAAGATAACTGTTGTCTTCCTGACACAAAACTGCTGTGTATACTTGCCAACCATGTATTAAAGTTAAGTGATAATATTACTTTGTGCATTTGCTCTAAGTTCATGGCAAGCATAGTTAATACCAATAACCAGCAAGGTGAAAGTGGATTTCATTCTTTTGTGATAAAAATGCCAGTTTTCTTTCCCAAACAACAAATTCCAAAACTTTCTTATCACCAGATAAGATTAAAAAGAAAAAATGAAATGTTGTACAACCTTGTCCAGTGACACTTATGAACCATTACTCTGGTCTGTGGAAGCATCACTGGTGTAGACAAGCACAGTTCAAGAACCTTCTACTGGTGTTCAGAACCAGCAGTGAAATGAGAGATGCGATGCAGGCTCAGATAAAAACAAATTACTTGTTTCATTACAGCAAAGAGTTTGAATCAAAAAGCAGTATTCTGAAAACATGAATTACCCTGCTATCTGAATTTCTCTTAGAAATGGAGATGAGTTAAAGTTAGTACTCAGCTGAGTATCAAAACTTCTTCTCAGGATTACCCACTGCTGCTACCAAATCACCCATAAAAATGCAGGTCAGGCATTTGGACCCTACATCTAATGCTTACAAAACTCCCATTGAAATGAATTATGGAATCGCTCACTCCAGTTGCAGTGCCTACAAGCAGATAAAAGAGAATATGTCTTTGTGACCTTTATACAGGTTCTGCTGCATTTATATATTATACAAACAGCTTATTTTTTATGTGCTGCCAGTGGCTGTAGAGTAGGAACCACTACCTCCTAAAAATTTTGGAGGGGTAGACCTATGTCCCAGCAAACTCAGTGTCACAGAGTGGCTGAGGCTGGCAGGCACCTGTGGAAATCACCCAGTCCAACCCCACCCCTGCCCAAGCAGGGTCAGATATGACACCTTGTTCAAGGATGTGGCCAGTTAGGTTTTTTAATATCTCCCAGGACAGAGACTCTACAGCCTTTCTGGGCAACTTATTCCTGTGCCTGGGGTTGTTCCTCTCCAGGAGCAGGACTCTGCACTTTCCTTTGCTCAGTTCTGTGAGATGTCTCTTGGTCCATTTCTCCAGCCTGTCCAAATCCTTCTGTAGGGCAACACAGCCACTTAGTCTGTCGAACACTCCTCCCAGTTTTGTGTCAGCTGCAAACTTATGGAAGGTGCATCATGTGCCAGAATCCAGGTCATTGATGAAGATGATCAGCAGTATTGGCTTCAGTATTTACCCCTTTAGAACACCACTAGTCACTGGTCAGCAGCTGGACTTCATGTTGCTGATCACAGCCTTATCAGCCCAGCAGTTCAGTCAGTTTTGAATCAACTTCCCCGTCCATATAGCTAGCCCATATCCATCAGAATCTCTACAAGGATGTTGAGACTGTCAAAAGCTGTGCCGAAGTCAAATAAATAGAATTCACTGCTTTCCCCTATTCACTCTATTGTAGAAGCCTCCCAGGTCAGGCATGACATCACCTTCATAAATCTGTGCTGACTACTCCCAGTAACCTTCTTGTCTTTTATTTGCCTGGAAATGGTTCTAATGATTATTTGCTTATCACCTTCCCAAAGATCAAGGTGGAGCTCTAACCTATAGTTCCCTGAATCTTCCTTCATGACTTTTTGAAGATGATAGTGACATTTGCTTTCTCTCGGTACTCAGGAATCTCTCCTGGTCACTATGACCTTTCATAGTTAATGAAGAATGGACTCACGGTGATACCAGCAGCTCCCTCAGCACTTGCTGGTGCATCCCTGTAGGTCACATGGAATAAATATGTCCAGTTTATTGCAGTGTTCCCTGTCATGGTCCTTGCCCACTAGAACTAACAATTTCTTGTTTCAGGGCCCTGTGATTCAGGGCTTTCTAACGAAGATGGAGGCAAAGAAGGATTTGTGTACCTCTGCTCTTTTCACATTTTCACCAAGTTCATTATCCCTTTGCTGTTGCAGCTGGCACATTTTTTTCCTAGTCTTTGCTGCTGATAGACCTGCAGAAGCCCTGCTTGCTGCCTTTCACAGCCTTCAGACCAGGTTCAACACCATGGTCTGACAAAGCACACTTGCAGCCCTGAAGGCCAATTGTGTTCTGGGCTGCATCAAAAGCAGTGTTGCCAGTGGGGCAAGGGAGGGGATTTTGCCACGGTGCTCTGCTCTAGTGATACCCTACCTAGCCACAAAGATGATCAGAGGGATGGAGCACCTCTCCTATGAAGACAGGCTGAGAGTTGGGGCTGTTCAGGTGGGAGAGGAGAAGGCTCCAGGGAGACCTTGTTGTAATCTTTCAATACTTAAAAAGGGCTGAAGAGAGACTTTTTACCAAGACCTTCCACAACAGAACAAGGAGTAAACTGAATGAAAGAAGGTTTAGATTAGATATTAGGAAGAAATTGTTTATGTGAAGTATGTGGGGCATGACACATGTTGCCCAGGGAAGCTGTGGATGCTCAACCCTTGGAAGTGTTCAAGGACAGGTAGGATGAGACTTTGAGCAAACTGATCAACTGGGAGATGCTCCTGCCCACACCAGGACAGTTGGGACTAGATGATCTTTAAGGTCCCTTCCAAGCCAAGCCATTCTATGATTCTATGAACTTCAGGTGGACCTTGTCCATAGCCTTATGAAATTGCCTATATTTCATTTTTGTTTGGCAGATCTTCCTGCTCTTGGGCATCTTCGTAGGCTGTCTGTACTGTTTTCACCATGAATGTGTTGTCAATTGTAATAATGGAAATCCAGAAGAGTTTTGTCAGGGATCAGAAAGACTTTCTGGGCTATCAGTAGCATAACTGAAAGCAGCAGCAGGCCTACAGGCTGCCTGTATAGTAATTGTTTCAGAGCCTTCAAAATTGTTGAGTTCAAAAATAGTGGGTTCCAGAGCCAGTCTATAGTTGCCTGGAGCATCTATGATATCCTGTCTCCCACTAAGCTGTCAAGTTAATTTTCTCTTTTCCTCCTCCAATATTCTTGGTAACATCATCTTTTTCTCCACATTTTTATTTTCTCTCTTTTCCCCCTGTTCTAATCTCATGTTGGCCAAAAATGTGTACATAAAAAAATACAAAATAATTTGCACTGAGGTGAGCAAAACTTACAGATCTTAACACTGCTAAACTTGGTAAAGTTTTAATTTAAATTCAGACTAGGATATTAGCCTATCTTTGCCATCATATCCCAAGCCCCATCTGGCAAAATATAGAAGTTTTTTGGGGGAGAAGGGCAATTCTGGCTCAGTGAGAAGGAAGTGATTTTTCTCCAAGTGTTTATTTGTTGATTTTCATTCAGATTCTAATCAATTAATTAGTTTGCTTTGGGTTTTGTATCCCCTGTTCATCAGAAAGGAAATTTGATTTTTAACTTATATAAATTTAGTCTGGATCTGATGCCTTAGGATTAAGGTTTTGTATATTTCAGATCCTGTACTGCTTTAGTCTGTTACTCTAAAACTCCATAGCCTGTTAGCTACTGTTTTTCCACTCTGGTTAGGCATAACAAATCCTCTCTGGGCTACCTTGTTGTTCCAGACCCTGAAATATGCAAACTAAGCTTCTGTAAAGGTGGAACAAACTTGGGGTAATTACATAATTATCTGAAACCATAATTGGAGAATTAACTCTGATACACAAATAGACCAAACTTATAAAAGTGTGAAAAACTTGTGACCTGGTGTCTATTTTGGGTATAGCCCTAGGGCTCTAAACTTATAAAAGTGTGAAAAACTTGTGACCTGGTGTCTATTTTGGGTGTAGCCCTAGGGCTCTGTATGCCTGGTGTACCTTTATTGAAGACCCTTCAATAAATACCTACTCTTATTCTCCTAATCCTAATGTCTAGCCTCTGTCTTCAGGTAGCCACCCCAAGACATTAGAACAGTTATTCCTATCCCTCACCTAATAGGAATGCAGTGAAAACAGAACCCAAACTGAAGATCTATCCATCCACATTTATATTACAAATGAATGAATATAGATCTAGTAATTTTTCACTGAAATTAGCTGCAGTAGGTAGTCATACTGTTTTTCATTTATCATTAATCAGACTAGATTCTCCTTTCTGTTTCATCAGAACAAAGTAAGTAATTTATTCTAAATTGCATCTGGAGTTAGTCCACATTTTTTCTGATGCCACTGAGAACAGAATATGTCCCAGAAACTGCTGTTAGCTTGTCTAATTCATATCTCATATTACCATCTTTGTAAGAACTCATTTTAAAAATAATTTTAAAACAATGAAAGAGCTTGCTTTTATGGGTGTTTTGGGTGAAGCTCAGCTACCATTGTATAACCATCTAGTTTGGGAGTAAATAACCTACAACATGTTGAAAGGCCAATTACTTATAGAATTGCTACCATTAAAGGAGTCACATTCTCTGACTCTGTTCTTCTCTGAAATGTATATGACAGCTGAAATCCCATCTAGATGACAGTTCATGACTTCTACCAAAAGGATGATTTTGTTGAGAGCATAAGATCATAGTCAGTGTTTGAACTACATACATTTAATTTTCCCCTGGACTGCTGCAGGGTTATCCACAGCAAGGAGAGTGTGTGCCTGCGGGACTTGGCACTAGTAATCATGATAGCACTCTTGATGGTGCATCTTAAGAATTCACTTCTTTGGGAAGCAAGGTGCCCCTCAGTGTCTGCTCAGGCCTGATTCCCCAGCTGGTGAAGTCCTCTCCATCTAGTGGACTCTCAGATAAGAAGAAAGCAGACATGGAAACACGTCATCTCACCATCATGGCTTCAGCACAGTCTGTGACTCCAACAGTTTAAATCCCTCTCAGACCATATAAGGTGTGCCCCTGCATATCTTCTCTGACAACAACTTCAAAGTCCAGCTCCAAAGATACAGTAAAGGCTTCCTTAAGTTCCAAGACTATAGGCTTCCCAATATTAAGGGTGGACAAACCCTTTTTTATACATCCATAGCTGTGTTCTTCTCAGCAAAAACTGCACTTTAAGGAAGTATGGAACTGTTTTTTAGTTTACTGGATATATGAACACTCATGAACAATTTTTGTCATCAGCTGGTCTCCAGTTCTCTGGAAGCACTATTGGAAACATTTTCTTTCCTCAGAGCTATATTAAAATATTTTTTAAACTTATTTTCAGAAGCATCAGTTATGCTTTTCAAGAAGCAAAAGTGAGATGGGGCACTTACCCCAGTCTCTGTTCAGAAAAAGGCCTAAGAAGTAATTCCCAATTTGAAAATTTCTAGATCATGTCCATGTAAATTGTTGGAACTCACAAGAAATATGTTTTTTATCTGCACTACTCTGAAACTATCAAAGATTTTTAAGACCTATTCAGTGCCCCTCAATTGCAGTTCATTCAGGAAATTCAAGTTCAGAATCAGTAGGGCAGTCCAGCTACACAATGTGATGTGCCGTGCAGATGTAGATACAGGACACAGAAAATAGAGAAACTTTTCTTTAGGGGATATAATCACTGACACACCAATGAGATCTCACCGGTTCAGCCATGAGCAGTTCATACCCTGAACAGTGGACATGTTTAAAGAAATATTATTCCTCAGACATAAAGTAGTATTTGAATGCAAAGTATTGCTGTTTTCCGAATTTAATGGTGGTGAATGTTTTCTCTGTGAACAAATAATCTAATTTAAACATGAAGTGTTAAAGTCATTTATCTTTGATGAATGATATTTTGGTTTTATTTTGGTGCAGAGTTTTAAATATAATCATTAAAAACCAACACACAAACTGCAAACATATCCAGATGACAGTTCTATCTTCTATGTAACAATTCTCAGAAGGTTGAAACATTCTCAATATAAAAAGCAGAACTCTGCCATAGCACCATGCAGTTCCAGATGTCTGTTCAGCCTTTTGAATAACAAGAAGTCAATTTGATCAAGTCATCATGGCAGACAAATGTAATGATACACCTGCACTGCAAATGTTTATTATGTTTGGCAGCTGCTTATGTAGTGGTCAGACAAAGTGAAGCTCAGCATAGAGTAGAATATATACTTTATTGTTGAGGTTCAGGAAAAGGTTTCAATTTGAATTGCTTGCATGTGATTGCCTGAGAAAAATCAGTACATCATTGTAGAAGTGAAATGAAAAGCCCTACTTACCAAGATTGACTGTCTGTCAATAGCTCATCCCCTAAACTTTTCCTAACAAGTCTGAATGCCAGCTGGCATCTTGAGAAGTATAAAAGAGATGCGAAGAAGGCAGTGAGAAGTGTCTCGAATTTGAAAGTGAACTTCAGTTTAAGAATGCTCTGGATTTCTTTTTGTTGTTGTTAGACCTTTGAATGTTTTACAAAGGAAGTTTTTGTGTAACAGTGATATTCAGCCTGAACATCTCCTAGACCTGAGCTGCAGATTCCACTTTCTGACTTCCCTTTGAGGAAGGGAAGTTGATCCTGCTCTAGTATCTCAGGAAATACTTTTCTGACAAACACCAAGCAGCCTGTCTCCTACTTAACATAAAATAGATTTCTGAGTTTGAATGGTATTAATTTCCCTGGTTGGTTATTTGTAAAACAAAACAAGAAGAAAGTGTTCAGAAAACCAATTCTGAGCAATTTTGATTCAGGTGATTTAAGAATGTTGAGAAATAAAAGCAAATTTTTTTAACAAATCAGTCAAAGAATTCCCAAAATTCTGCTCTCAGCTCTCAGCTTTCCTTGACCACAGCTATTTTATAAGTGCTCTGTGTAATGCTTTATATACACATACACAATAAAAAATACATACATATACATATGTTCATATATTAAGTCAAACTATTCTAGATATGTATTTTAGCTCTGTAAGTCTGGTTCATTAGCTAATGGTTAAATAAGTACACAAAATATCATATTTTTATTGGGCAAATACCTGGAAAACAACTGGGATCTTAGGCCATATGTGGCCAAGTGTGCCGTGTAGGTCATCCACTCAGGAAAAACAATGCTGAATGCCTTGAAGTTTGTTGTACTTTCATGTTCAGAAATTGTTCCAGGATTTTGGTCTTGTATTTCACAAAGCTAATTTCACTTCATATTTTTAATACTTGGTATTGACCTGAATTCCCCTTTACAGGAAAACCTCTGTACAATGCTTAAAAAATGTCTGAATATGATGAAGAAGGTGCTCGTATCTACCATGGTGCATAGGACCTGCCCATCTAGACTGCCTGTCTCCATCAGAGTTTTAATAAATTCCATAAACAATTTTTACTTGTCAAGCTCCCTTTCTCTTCCAGTGGCAGCCTTCATTGGCCATTAAAAACCACCACTGGAATTTGTGCTCCTGTCAGAGCACTCTTCAGACCTTTTCTGGGAAATAGATGAGGAATCCATGACTATTTCTTAACTCTGGTAATATCAGGAAAATTTGTAATAAAAATAAGAGTGTAAATTATTCCCATGATGTGTCCTAGCATAGACCATACCAATTATCTGTTTTCCAGAGTGCCTGTAAGACTGGTACAGTTACTGGCAAATACTTCTAATCACTGTGGGCCATATGGGAAGGGAGGGGTTAATCTTTATTCTTTACAAATCATTGTGTAGATATTTTATTTTTAAAGTAAGTGATGAAAAAAACCCACATGGTACATTGTGGTTTGATCAGAAGGCCTATCAATCAGGTAATTTAGTTTCCAGTTAAAAGATAAACTAATACTGATAAGTTTGCAATTTTCCCCTCATTCTTTAATCTGACTTCTATCTTTTGTGAATGACATTGGACATACATAGTTATCAAAAAATGAATATTTTGTTTATGTATATAGATTCTTCAGATTGCCCGCATTAATGACTCTTAACCTTTAAACTGATTTATAAACATGTAAGAATAAAATGTCAGCATTCATTTGTCATCTTGCAGTAAACTGTCAGCATTCGTTTCTCAGCTAAAATAGAATATCTGTCTAAGAATTTACATTAGGCTTTGTAATCAAACTAGATTAACACCAGTGCAGCTCAGCATGAAAACTTGATATCAAGCATACACACTCCATTAATACCTTAATGTGCATTCCAGGCTACATCTTGTCATGATCTAGTGAATTCAGTAGGACTTACTGCTGAAAAATGTGACCAACTCATGCTGCATCTTTGTCTAATACATCAGGATAATACTGTACTCTTCTTAAAAGGGAAGGGACAAAGTTTTAAGGATGAACATTGGCATGCAATGGTGTACATTCATGATGAGGGAAAGAGAAACCTTCAATGAACGGATCTTGGCTGTTCTTCTGTAGACCAAAAGATGAGCAAGAACATAGTTTTATTGCTGGTTGAAAGGGGACATTTCCCAGGGAGGTTTATGATATGATCCGTTCAACTGGAAGGCAATCAGATTTCTGCAAATGTTCTGATAGTCACTTAAGCTGAGTGACTGCTGTTTTACACCAGTGTTTTATTTCCTGGAACAGAGCTGGAATGCTTTCTGAAGTGGTAAAAGGAGCACCCCCCGCATGAAAAGGAAAACCAGTGTGAATACACCCTGTATTGAATTATTGTTCTGTCTTTCTTGGGTGCAAAGGAAGGATCAGAATCAGTGAGGAGACACTTTTCAATGGTGATACCCCATGTTTTCGAGCAAAATATGGAGCTGGGGAAAACATGGAGAAGGATGTAAGCACCCAACTGAAGTGGATGGTAATAGTTGTGATAACCAGTGGCTGTTTCTGAAGGTGAGGAGAAGTGTTTCCCAGCGTGATATTTCCCCACAGTTCACTTCCAGTCATCCTCTGCAAGACAAGCCACTGTAAAATGCAGAAGAATCACCAGTGTGGGTATTAAAGGAGGCCTGTGAATGCTTTCTAGCTGAGATTTGTCTGATAATCTGTAGCAGGATGCTCTGCCTGGAGTGGGGACAAAACAACTTGAACAATACCCTATTTGCAAAGCTACCAGTGGTGAATAGAGAAGGGGGTATCATGCTGCTTTTGGTGTTGAAGGATGCTGAAACCAGCCCAAAGCATCAATTCCAAAGTTAATCATTCTGAGGAAGAACAATGTTCCTGATAAAATACCTGATAAAGGAACCAACTAGTGATACTACTAATACATTATTTATTGATGCTGATCTGACACAGCTGGCCTGGAGACATCTGAATGACAGTGCCTATAAAAGCCCAGTCCCAGTTTCTAACTTCCAACATCCCTTCTTGGAGTGTGTTTGGACATTCGTCTCTTGAGTGAGAATGCCCCTGAAGGTTACTTTTCAAGGCAGAGCAAAAGAGATTTGCCCACATATGGGTGTGGGATGTAACAAAAATCTCTACTTGTTTTTGCTAGTTTTAATGTAAGTGCTTCAATATTGCTTCAAAAATCGTGCACTATAGTGTACCAGTAGTTATAGCGACATATACTGTGCAATAAATAATTCTAAGTTTTTTAGTTTAATAATTTTCTTAATAACTCCTTTATTTTTATATAAATATGTTTGGTTTATCATCCTTTATCCTGAGGAACAAGGCTGTATAAAGATCCAATTACACTTCCACAATCCTTTACACATAAATCATTGACAAAGTCTGGGGCTACGACTGGATCCAACCGCGCCCAGACTCCCCTCTGAGGAGTTTGGAAAGCAAGAGGGGGGTACCTTTTTGTACCTCGTGACTCAGTGGGAGGTCTTCTCTAATGAACTTAGTCCGGAGCTTCCACCCTGCCAGCGACCTTTCCCTGCTGGCCGGGATCCCGCGGTGGATGCTCGGATGTTTCCTGCCGGGAGCTGGCGGGACCCAGCGCCGGCGCGGCTGTCCCGAACCACCGCCCTCGGCCTGGAGGGAACCCACCGGCCGCGTCCTGCCGCTGCTCTGGGGGAGAAGGCATCTCACAGCACAGATGAGAGGAGAATGTGTTTCAATCAGTGTGTTAAAGTAGAAATGTAAATGTTATACTGAAGCATTGCCTTTAAATTTAAATCTTCAACAGCTACAGTTGCAGAGGAGTCTGTATGAGGAAAGACAGAATGTTTAAAGTCTTAACAGCTTTTGTTTAAAGCTATTCAGAGTATTGTAAATACATTTCATAATATTTTATATTGTTTACAATATTTTCTGTGGGTATGTAGTGTTTGCTTACTCAGAAACTGTATAGAATTCTCTGTTTGAAGGCAATGGAGAGTTGTTAACATTTATTTATCAGTGTTTTACATACCACCATTCCTGACTTTTAACTGTGTAATGTTTTCTCAAAAGTCAAAAAAGAAACTGGACTTGTAAATTAATATGGAGATTTCTTATGGGAAAGTTAGGTCTACAAAGCAAAGCATAATATTATCTCAGTTTCCCTACCACGTAGCACAAATATTTCCAAGTATTTAGTCACAAATGTATTTGGCATATTTTAAATATTGATTTTTACATCAGTCACAACTTTACCCCTGTGGTGAGATTCAGGATATTTGTCTCCAGTGCTTCTAGTGGCAAGAAGTCTAGCTGCTGCCACCCTTGATGTATCCATGCATCTTTACCAGAGTCAGTAAATGGGCATTGCAATTCACCTGGGCATATACAGCCTTGCTGCTCATGGGTCTTTATTCAGTCAAAAGAAGGAGCACTGCTTCCTGCATGGCCAGTGCTAATGCACACAGCTTTTTATTTGTCCTTCAGCCAAAACTAGGGCTGACCAGAGCAGGTTGGTTATTTTGAAGAAATATAACATTTTCTTTAGACAATTACCCAGACTTTTTTATTCAATCAGTATAAATGCTGGAGTTGAAGAAGCTATCTCATAAGTATTATATTTATGCTACTTTCTCCTCAATGACTAACTAGCCTGATCCTATTTCATCAATTTTGCTTAGAAAAAGGGTAGTATTATGTAGGGCTTTCATATTCTGATGTCAGGTTTCACATTTGCTGACAGAAATGAACTTCTGATCCTGGACTTCCCTCTTCTGGCAGCTCAGTGTAATCTTCAGACTTATGTGAGTCAAATACCATGTGACTTGGGTGGTCAAACATAACTAAGCAGTGTAACCTAAATGATGTGTGTTGAACACTCCATATGAAAATATTAAGAGAGAAGAAAACTTATTTCAAATATCTTGAACAAATCAAAGTAATACTGATAAACATGACATATTTCTGCATACAGATATTCTTCATCCTTTATTGATTCAGTATTGATAGACCATATTGGTAAAGGTAGCTTTACAGAATATGTTTGTTATATTCACAGATCATTTTATTAGAGAAAAATATTCTTCACAATTATCTGAATCCCCCTCACTCCTAATGTAGCACTCCTGACCATGGGCAGATTAGTGTGAAATTTAATTTGTGCTAATCTGTCCAAGACCGAGGAAGCACAAAATATATTTTACGCAGTGTTTACTCACTTTACCATATATAGATAAATGCATGAGTGACAAATCATGCAGCTTCAGGTTTACTGGAGTGAAAATCTATAGTGCCATTAGGTCTGGATTTCATTATTTCATTTTTGTTGCCATGGGAAAGCAAGAGTTGGCTCATATTCTTAAGCAAATATATAAATGAAAATCTGTAAAGTTTTAAAATAGGTTTAGACATATCAATTTATATCTACAGAGTATATATAAGTTTTCTGCTGCTTTCATATGGGTTATGTAGAAAGGATTCTTTTTTTAAATTTGTATAGTATTGACAATATTTTAGATAACTTAGATAAATAGATCTCTTTCGAGGAAAACTATGAAAAGCTGCAGATTTTGTGATGGAAACAAAGAGTAATTTGCTGCATGAACATGTGAAAATAGCTGCTCCTCTGTTTTTGACTGAGGTAGGAGTGCTGCTGGCTTTGCAGGCTCTTGTTGCAGGAATCAGTTCTGATCAGCTTTACCATGGTGAAACCAGATGTGTGAGCGAGTCCACTCATGCACTGACTGTAGTGTCTCCAAAGAGGGCTGCAAAAAATTGTTACTACTCAGACATTGCAAAGTTCTCTCAGTAATTCTCATATGGTTTGACACTTTATGCTGTGTATCCTCCTGAAAGCTTGCAAAACAGTGAGATGAATGCTAAAATGTGACAGAGTTTGAGAGTTATTTATAAATCATACTTGGGATCATGTTTGCTGTGAAAGCAAGGGCCATTGAGTAGCTTCCAAGAGTTGTTTGGCAGTTACTCTTTTTTTTTTTTTTCTTTTAAAGTGATTTTTTAATCTGTATTTATGGCCAAAATGGAATTGAGTATGTTTCCATTAGGAGCCTAGCAGGGTTCAGCCTATGTTATGCTATCCATGGACAACTCTGTCACTAATTTACTGATTCTATATGGGAAAACAAGGCAAGGGCTCTGTGATCTGCAAGCAGTGGCACGGATGCTCAGGGTGGATAAACAGGTGCCCAGTATTTCTGTGAATTTGGGCATGTTTCTTTAGGATTATATCCAAATTGGCCAACCAGTACATTGTGAGAATTTACTCATTGTGTGATTTGCAATCTGCTGTGGAAATGCTTGCAAAAGGCTGCACTGGGATGTCCCACAAGGACTTTATGTTGCATAAGTGATTCAATCTGATCCGTATGAACTTCCTAACAGATGGAAGCGAAATCCTTATTTTTTGCAACTAGCTAAAATCAAAGGTAAGATATCTTCAGTTTTGTAGGTGCTTTAATTGCTTGGTTGTGGGGCGATTTCAACAGGATAAGAGCAGTTTGCATTCAGTTTTTTACAAAGGCAGATTTTGATGGGGTTTATGCAGCAAATATCCTTTCCTTGTATTTGCTGCTCTCTTTTATGACTCCCAGCATCCACATGTGGCTGTTAAGCATGCATAGCTAATATTCAGGTGGCCAAGCCATGTGTTGGCAGAGTGCAGCTGGATCCTGTTTGTTTTCTGTACCCAAACATAAAAAATGTACCAACACACTTTGAAAACCTTTGCTGCTATGGTTCAGCAGTTGAGCTAAAATATTAAAGAGCTGGAGTGTCAATGTATTGCAAGGTCACTTGAGGAAAGTAAAGCATTCTGTAAAACATTCATACAGTTCAAAAGAAAATATGTGTATTTTGCTGTTGGACAGAACCCTTGTAGTTAAGAGTCATTATTATATATGTTTTATTGTTCGTAAAAAACCCTAGAATTATGGTGTATTTTTATAACAGGTCTGTACCTCTTACTGTGTCAGATGACCAAGGCTGCTTCTGCGTATCTCCAACTCAAATATTCATCTGATTTTCAAACCATTGAAAAGAAACATTTTGATTTCTCAAACCCAATCTATTTAAGAACCAATAGACTCCAGGTCTAACTCAGCATTAAAAGTGCCTTTGTCTTCCCTGCTGAGGTCCTTGATACTTCCCTGCCTCCCTAATACCTCCTCCTCTGCAGTTTATGGACTGAGTTTTATTTCCATGGCACGATGCCCTTTAGAGGCTAAAAGCCAAGATTTAGTTGGAAATTTCTGTGTTTGTCTTAGCAAAGAATTTTGTCCATCAAGGGGGACGTGTGGCAAATTCACACCTCTAATCTGAAGAAGTCAGCTTAATATTGAAAAATTTTAAAACTAGGCATTATGCAACTGTGTTTTTCCTTTCGATCTTCCTAACCCCAGTCATGCCGAATCCAAACATGGATTACAGTTCTTCTGTCATCCAAAATCCTCCTTGCCTCCTTATCTCATTCAGGTACCCTTGGAAAAATCTGGGATGCCAGACCTAGCAAGCAACAAAGAAAAGATTGCAAGTACTTCTTCCTCTTTGGGATGTATTTCCTGACAGTCCGGCTATTGACCTAATTCAAGAGAATAGTTAGTGATATGATAACACAGTCAAGCATTGGTATTCATAATATTATTACAAGCAACTAGTCTTTCACAACTACTTCTGTCACTAAAAAAAATCAAGCCACTCTTAGAAGTGTTCATAGATGTTGGCTGGCTTCTAAAACAACTTTAACTTCCTCCACTAAACTTGGTTACTAATACACAGCATTATTTTAGCTCCAGAAATCTGAACAATATTTTTGACAGTGAAAGAGATGCAAATATGTCTTTTGGAATGTGCAGGAAAGGACAATGAACATTCAAGCTACACAGGAAGTTCCTAAACTGCCTTATGCAGAAGTGCACTAAGGAAGATCAAAGGAGAAATGCAAGTATCATCTTCTCATGGATTTTTTGTCAACCTTATATTCCAGTCAAAGCTCAGCAGCAGTTGAACCTCACTATTCTGGTTACTCTCCTGTTACACCGAATAAAAACATCAAAAATATAAATTAGATCGGAATTTTTCCTCTCTGGATTGTCAAGTAATTTGCACATAGCTTTTACATTTTTCAAGCTAGCATGATGCTAAGAGCTCTCAGTGAAAACACCCTCGGTTACATTTAGGATTATTTTATTCTTCACCTCTCAAAACTATTTTAACCTCTTTCTCAAGTTCTTTCAAGAATTGGGCCCTAAAATTATTTACAATAACTCATTCCCTGTGTGTGAAATTTGAAATTACAGTTCAAATCACTCTTCTACTCCCTACACAGAAAATATATGGTACTTGTGCTTACACGTTTCAGGCCCACACTCCCAGTTGCAGCTGGCATTATAGATTATAGATTATTATCTGTGCCTTTTTACAAGGTCATCCATTCCTTTCTTGTTACTTTATGAGTTTTTCTGCTCTTGTCATTTTAAGTGGTATCATGTCTATCTATCATCATCTTCATGTCTTCAGTTTTCATGTCAGTCTCTTGCTGTCTCAAATTGAAGCTTTAAAAAATTTTATCCTGTGCAGGCATTGTAACTGGAATCACACCTAACCTATTACAACTGCCATATCTTCCACATGATTACTGTAAGTACAGTACATCTGATAGGATCTGGAAAGTGAAGTAGAGACTCTGTAGTCAATAGTGACTTCTCTGCTGCCATCGGACAACATTTTTTTCTTCCCCGGAATTATTATCATCAAGGGAATATAAATGCCTCAAAAATACAATAAAAACTAAAACCTGTCTGCTGATTGTTTTTATGCATTTCACCTCTAAGTATTAAATCTATAGATTTCCCGATGAAAAAATTTTGATACATTTAAATGATTTGGCTTAATAAGGAGAAGATGAAAACACCTGACATCACCAGACCAATCACAATAACATGATACCATTTTTATTTTTATGTATTTTGATCACCTCTTTGAGTTACATGGACTTAAGCAAAAGGAAAATCAACTCTCTAGCACTTTGTGTCTTATTTGTAGCAGAATTGCATAAGAGGCTTAAACTCTTCCTCTTTCCATTAGCCATCCCTAACTCTAATTTAAAGGCAACTAAGTTATCAGAGAATTATTTAGGTTGGAAAATACCTCAATAAAATGTTGCAGAAAGGCAAATAAAGGTTTAAATTCATATAACTGCTTTTAAAGTATTAAGAAGACACGTCCATTAATAGTATCTGTATTAGCGGATATTTATTGTACTGATAAATTGTTCTGTCAAGGCTGAGTTCAGAGCTGAGTTGAAAAGCAACTGTATATATTTAATAACATCAAATTCTATGCATCTGGGTTTTTTTCTAAAGAGTGTAACCTTGTAAGTAGGTCTGTACACTGGTGTGATTAAAGTAATTTTTATGTTAAATATACATTCCACTTCAAACATTAATCATTCTAAATATATGTGAAAAGTACCTCACAGCCACAGCTTTACTTCTAAACCAAGTGGAACCAGTTTAAGGTCGAGCCATGTCCCACGACTGCCCATTCTCTTCAGCTACCAGCATGTTTCCTGGCAATTTTAGCCCATGTTGACTTGCTTTCTCACAGGCAAAGTTTGAAAACAGTTCTTAGGATTACTCTCTGCATCACCTTCTAGAGAAACAAGGTGAAGTTGACCAGCCTACAGTTCCTCGTCTTGCTCTTCCTTAAGATGGGAGTGACATTTGCTTTCTCTTGCCCTCAGGAACTTCCTAAGGTCTCCCTGGGCTTGCACAGGACATTAAGAGCGGGGTCACAGTGCAGCAGCCGTGGGTGCATCCCACCAGGTCACATGGACTTACGTATGTCTCGTTTTTTTCAAAGTTCCCCGACCTGATCTTTGTTCACCAAAGGTAAATCTACTTTGCTCCAGGCTTTCCCTCTGGTCTCAGGATCACCTTGGCCCTCAGGTATCCAGGATCTCTTTAAAATGTAACATCAAACAAAAGCAAAGGAGGTCACCTCGTTGGAGCACTTGGAATTTGTGCCAAGGGGCATAAGTAAGTTGTGCCAGCAGCCTGGGCTCAGACTGAGCACAGGTTGGCTACAAAGTGTGTCCAGCCACTGGAGCAGCAGGGGGTTCAGGTGACTCCAGGAGCAACCTGGTAGATTCACATCTGAAATCTAGCACATGGGACCTTAGAAAGGAGTTCTTCAACTTCATGTCAGCTTTGCAGAGGGAAACTGAGACCAATTTGGCAGGTACAAATGCAGCAATAAAGATTCTGTTCTCTGGCACTAGCAAAGCATAAGGCTGTCTCCAGGTTGAAGTTTCACTTCCAGAGACACATCATCCAAAATGTAAAAGTCAAAGTGGGTAGATCAAAGGTTATATGGCAAACACAGACTACAGCAGCCCAATTCACATGTAGTCACACCCTGACAAGTAAATCTCTTCTTTAAGAAGACACATTCCTCTAATTCGATTTCTCTCATGCATTTGAAGTAGGTTTTGCACCAAAAACACAGAAAAAAACCCTGATTTCATTTCAGAAGCTAAAACAGCTCATTGCTGAATTTGATGAGCAACTTGGGCATCAGTTATTAATGAAGCTGGCATAAAGTAGATAGGAGGTCAATGGGATGCGCATAGTAATTAAAATGCAGAGTTTGCATTGTTTTTAAATAATACCATTGGGACACAGATGCTGTTGGTGAATGCAGTTTAAGAAACAACTCAGTAACATCTAGAAACAGCAGATAAAAGGATTTTTTGGCCATTACAGATAGCAAGAAAAACCTTATAGAAAAAAAAAGAGATTAATTTTTTTAATTATTTAACATTGTTATTTATTTTTATAGTACCTATTTATTAAAGTAAAATTAATCAGATCAGTAGCCAATCAAATCTAAAATTAATTACTACTAACATCCTCGATGTGTTTTCTGTCATTTACATTATATAATTTAACTTGCAA
Organism: Lanius collurio; assembly: GCA_020086605.1. Lineage (NCBI taxonomy): Eukaryota > Metazoa > Chordata > Aves > Passeriformes > Laniidae > Lanius > Lanius collurio. The sequence continues at coordinate 48,336,305 of JACBWW010000003.1, forward strand.
AGTCAGTGGGGCCATGATAACCTCCTTTCCTTCTACATATCTACCATATCTTCCTACATAGCAAGTCATTAAGTGTATTTATCATTTGTTAACTACCCCGTGAAATACATAAAAATTTATTTTAGATTTTACTATTTTAGAATTTACTGTTTCAGCACACAAAGTATTTAAAATAAAAATCTACTGAGCTGTTTACAGGTTGAATATTTTTTGAATGTCAAATACAATAACAGTAGTGACAATAAATTATGGCAAGTCTTTCAGTATGTGTTTGAGGAAATTCCCAGCACGACTGCATATGCAATTATGTATTAGTATGAATATGCACAACACTTGCCCTGAACCTCTTTGCAAACCAAATGTTTTCTAACACAAATGTTAGTGTTGGATTAATAAAAAAAGTGTTCAATATTATGAAGGAAGAAAACTTTTGTTCTGGTAGCAGCCCAAAATACCCGTTTCAATTTGTTCATTAATTTACTCCTTTCCATAAAAAAACACCAATATATAAAAATTCCTGACTGCTCCCCCAAGAATATGAAGAAATAAATTATCATGTGATGATTACACAGGCCCAGAAAGTTGTAATTAAAGAAAGTTCTTTTGGGAGAAAAAGTAAACATTAGGATTAAGGGAAGTGAAGGTGTGGGAAGAGAAGAGAAGAGAAGAGAAGAGAAGAGAAGAGAAGAGAAGAGAAGAGAAGAGAAGAGAAGAGAAGAGAAGAGAAGAGAAGAGAAGAGGTTTCCAAGCAGCATCTGATTATAAAGCTGGGTAGCACTTGATTTGCCAGTTCATTGCATCGCTAGAATTACTGAGTTTGATGAGAAAATACTGCAGTCTTTGCTATGGTTTCAGATGAAATCATTACAATTCTTGTCATTTTCTGAACAAATTGCCCATAGGGGAGGGCTCCTTCAAACAGTCAGCAGCAACTAACTCCTGCTCATTGTACAGTGGTTGCTGTTGCTAAGGTTATAGCTACACAGCAGAGTGCATCATAAATTCACAGACTGGTGTGCAGGAGAATTCACATTGGGTATCTGCCAGTGCATCCGCAGTGTTTGAGCCTGATCACAGCGAGCGGTTTCCTGGCTGGCTCACAGATTCCAGTGCACTGTTGCAGTCACTGTCTACAGGCCAGATGAGATTACAAAAAAGAATAAAGAAAAAAACCCTGTAAAAATAAAGGCTACCTTGTCACCATGGGTACTTCCTGCACTATCTCTTTACATCGGTGTATGGGTCAGACATGGAAGAGAGATAAGAGAGAGATAGTGGCAGGTTTTCTTTTGGCAACTTGAGTTGTCCTGCAGGAAATGAAGCATGCCAGAATTGGATCCTGTAGTTAAAGACTTCGTGCTGCAATCAAAGGTAATACTTAGATGCAGAAGCAGAGTAAGGGCAGGGATGATGAACACCTTCAGTAGTTACAGTGCATAAAAAAGGCAGACAACTGCATAAACAGGGTTTTTCCTCTGCTTCATTTAAAATAGCAGCATTAGGAGGTTTGTTTGGTTTCGTGCTTTTTATCCTGGACCCTGGGCAACCAAACCTAGACTTAAAAAAACCTAGATGATTCAGTCAAAAAAACCTGGATAGGTAGTAACCACAACAGAAGTGGCAATTTTCAGTTTCTAACAGTCCATGTCCAATCCCTCAAACTGAGGTTTTATCAATCCTTTTTTTTAAAGGCTTTTTTTTTTTTTTTAAACAGCATAGACAGCAGAAAATCCTCAGTAGCAGAAGCTATTTAAAGTCCCTGGCCCAATATCGAATCCTCAGATTTGGCAGTAGCAGGTTTCAGCTGGATTTTCTGGGCAGTAAGTAACTCAGCAGCAAATTTACTCTTTTTAATACAATGGCAACAGTCCTTGGAAGTAACAGAAATGACTTCAGATGGTGCCAAAATTTAAATGAAAAATCTGACTATTGCTGGCCTTGCAGCCATCTGGCAGCAAAGCCTGTGCTTCTGTGGGAGACCAGGGTTCAGGAGTGACAAGCTCAGGGATCCTGCCTGGCTGCTGCAGACACTCTGGGAGTGCCCGGGTGACGGGCTCTCACTCCACTGTAGGATGGTGGGCTGAGCTGACCCACTGCCTGAAAGTGCAGGGAGGTGCAGAGATTAGTGACAGGATGGCAAAACACGGCTCTCATTGGACATACAATGTATGTGTATGAAAATCTGATGATTCAATCTAGGCTGCTTTCTAGACTGCGGTTGCCATTTTTATCAATTTTTTTTCTCATTTCTTTCCACTATTGACTACATTATTCCTTTACATAGAATAGATGTAAAGGTGGAAAAAAACACCTATCTTCAACAAGAGCTTTTTTCCACTGAGACCTACAGAAACTAGATATGTAGTTTGTAAGTTTTCCTTTAAATGCAACTCATGTAGGTTTATTGTCTCTACAGAATAAGTGCACTTAGTCATCAATTTCTGAGAAAAAAAAATGGAAGATGCCAATGGAGAAGAAATCTGCTGCATGTAAATTTGCCTTTTCAGATCCCACATGTCTTTTAGCCTGTCAAGTTCAGACTGATTTTTGCTTGGGATAAACCTTTGCTCTCTCCTGGGAGATACAGTGGATATGTGAATACATACAGCAATATATATGCAGGCTGTGAGAACAGTCTTGGGAATTGGGAAGCTATCTCAGGTCTGCTAATACACACATAGCCTGCACACTTCTTGCCATGAAATCCCCAGCACTGCAGCTAGGGAAAAGCAATGTTTTCCCCTGTGTGGAAAAGACTGAGGGTCAGCACAAAACTCCCAGTCCTCTTGGACTACCAGGAGGAGTACAGTGGGAGCTGCACATTTTTACAACCACTCTGTCTAATCAGTACAAATTTCAAGCATCTTTCACCCCTCAGAAATAAAATATAGGTTCAACAGTACTTAAGTGAGTCCAGGAAAATAATCGCTGGCCATATGCTTAAGTTAAGCACATGCCTCAGAGCTTTACTGTAATATGACTTCAGCAAAAGGACTAAAACTTGGAAAAATTGTAATAATACAACTGCCTGGATTAAAGTGCTCCATATTCACCTGCCCGCTTCTACTGAGAGGACATTATCAATAGGCCCCTTTTACATTTGCTTGCTGTGATGCTGGGAAACTTTAAACCAACATTTGGGGAAAAACAGTCAGTTTTCAATCCAAGTTGCAAACCCATGAGAAAGGGATTTTGAACAGATGCCCCACTGTGACTAGAATAGAAACATACCAGAAAAAGTGCATGTTGAGGTTGTTGCCTCATATGAAACAACTCCTTATCCTTCTCAATCACATTCTGATTGCCATCCTTTTGAAACACTTTAGCCATCTATCTAGACATCTTGCTTTGCTTCTGCATAAGATTTTGCAAGTTTTGAAATAGAGCCTGGGAAAGAAAAAGAAAACCAGAAAAGATGCTTAATAACCCTGAAATTAATCACTTCCTTTCATTGTTTTAATAAACACAGAATAAAAATCTTGGAGTTACTACAGATAGCAAAGCTAGAAAATAAAAAAAAAAAATTCTTGGGAATCACAATTAGTCCCCAGTCAGAGGAGGGTCTGGCACATGTTTGTAGAGCAGTGTGGATTTTGAAACAATGGTGTTGAACCGACCTTACCAATAAACTTTTATTAATGGTATTCACAGGCACATATTCCCTCTTATTTCTCACTCCCCCTATTGTCAAACACTGAATGCAGAATGAATTTCTCTCAATTTAGAACACTAAAATACTTGAATGTACAAAACAAACCTCTATAGTTTCTGTTCTTCTCCTCCCTTCAGAATCTAAACTTTGCCTGTTCTGCCTTCCGTGCATGTACTTTTGAAGCTTTAAAGTTATTTGAATGTAAATTCAATTAATTGTTTAGAACAAGAAAGTGAAAAATTATTGTGTTTTTTTCCCTGTATGTGTACAATATATGCTTAAGGAAATACAGTGTCTGAGAGAGTAATTAAAGGAGTATTTCACAGTGGGGCTTTCTTACTGAGAAATAATTTTGACCTAAGTTGGGAAATAGGATAAGGAATAATCAGACTTAATGGGAAAGGTCTCAAAGGAACTTGCTATTGCTAGCCAAGAAATCCTTTTGTTGCCCATTTGCTAAAAACAGCTCATGAGCAAAAGTTGTTGCAAAGTATTTTCAGTAGGATGAAGACAACTTACATCAGCATTTCCTTGGGCAGCATGTTCACTATGACTTGACAACAGTCAACCTTATCAGAATTACACCTAAGAACATTGAGCTTTTATAGTATAGGGATCCCACCACAAACTGTTCTTGTTCAACTTTCTTCCTGTTCTTCCTGAGGAACAGTAATAATCATGTATTACTAGATTGTATCTATATCTCCATGTCTTTACTGAAGTTATTTAGTTCAATGCAAGTATGTAAGGAAGTAACAAAGCTACGGTTCACCGTCTAGAGAAGTCTATCAAGAAATTTAGTGTTAATATCTCTTCGCCATTTACAAGTTATGGAGAAGGAAGCATAATGGAAAAGGAAGTAATTTGATCCACTGTCAGAATGATTTAATAGTTTCTTGGATTAGCATTCTCTGTAGGAGGGATTTATGTTTTCTCTAAATTCCAGATGAATTGAAAGAAAAGGAATTATTAATTTATCTAATATTTCAGGATCAAAAATGTGTCTTCTCCTGGATTTAGCTGATGGAACTAGTAACCAGTCCAGCTGTGCTGGGTGTTCATTGTCAGCCATATGATTGAAGTTATGCTCTCTTCAGACCTGCTAGAGGATCTGATTGTCTTGAGTACTCCCTAACCCACTCCACTTAAGATAAACTGTTTCCAAAGCCCTCCTAGACAGCATGGTGCACATTTGACACTCTGAGAAATGCAGGTATGGTATGGATCATTTTAATCACTTTTCACATCTGTGCTTAGAAAAATTAAGGAAATTGATAATGGTTCTCACACTTCTGTTACCAAAAAAGCCATATTTATTTGAGAAATCTATACAGCAGTGGGGGAAGATATCAGAAAATTCTTTTAACTTTAGCACAATTAGTGCATGATCCCTGGTGGTTAATGCTTTAGTTTTGTACCATACAGATCTTAGTACAAATGCCAGAGATTAATGTGGCCTTGTGCTAACTCCCTACATCTGGGACTAATAAGTCTTGTGCCAACTAATGCTTCCTTATTTACTTTCATTAGTGATTGATATGTACTAGTACATGTCTTAGTTTTTAGGACAAAGTTAGAGTGTTGGAGTAAAGAATAAGATAAGTGCATCATAGCCTGACCATATATTTGAGATACTCTCAAAAAAACGATGAATCAGAAGATCTGAAGACATAATAGGGAATTTTGACCACCAGATGACCACCAATGACCCTCAAAAGACCCTACTCATATTCAAGTAAGTCCACTTGCATGTATTCAGGACATGTAATGAATGGAAATGTGATGCTTTTAGTTTCATTAATATAGCCTGTTCTGTTAGGTTGCTGCTCTAGCATGTTTTGAAGAGAAATCTCCATGCATCCAACACCATTAATAAAGTGGTGTTGGTTTTCCAATGCAGCAAATTGGTCAGAGAGTTTATTTCCTGGTTTTCAGTGGCACTTGTGTCAGCTGAACCAACACCTGGGAAATAAAGTTGTGAATGTTTTTCAGGAAACTGAAGAGGTCTACAGTAAGAGGAAAATACTAGGCAGAAAAAAATGGTCTTCACAGAGTCAGTATTTGTATTATCTTATTGTTTCGTAATATCTTAGCGTGCCTAACTGACTTGGAAAATGAGAGAATAAGAAAGAGTACTTGGTCCTAGGAAAAAGTGTTGGCCTGAAGGAAGATTGGTTAGAGAATGATTCATGTGAGTACCACAATGTACAATTCTTAATTATCTTTTTCTTGTTTTCATCTTGATAGTAGCAAATTCAGGCCTGGATTTGTATATCCTTAGAAAAATGAGGGTTGCACTTTTTTTCCAGTTAAGTATAGCAAAGTTGGAAGTATTGTGTAAGTGGAAAAATGTTAGGCAGAAAATTTTATGTGATTTTGTGTGATTTATTTTTTTTACTCTTCAATGAATGAATGTTTTCTGGTTATGAAAATATTATAAATGCCTTTGGAGCTGGGAACTGGACATGGTGGACGTGTAGGCAGAAGAGCTGTGTGACCACTGCCACGAACCCTACATGGGCTGCCTTCTCAGCATTGTATGAACTTGTGGGTTGACTAAATGTCAGAGAAATGGTTTCAAAATTCAAGCACTATGCTATAGCACTAATATATCTTACTAGAGTTTTGCAGATAACCTCTATATGAGATGTTGTGAGTACTTTTCTAAACAGAAAAAATCTATTACCTGATTTTAATTCTCTGCTTCAAGCCTCACATTTGTGTTAAAAAAGACTGTGCCAATATAGATCTTTTCTAGTTTGGACTTACTGATTTCCTGATTCTCTTCCTTCAGATTTCAAAGGCATAGACATGGTATGGAAATTGCAGAAGTATGTTCTTTGGCAGGTTTTGTCAAAGTTACTAATGGCCTTTGATGTCTCTTTCCAAATTAACTTAATAAATTAGTTATTAAAGAGAAAGATGACAGAGAATTCCTGTGAGATATTTGTGATTTGAAGCACTGATTTTAAAAAGATTTTTTTTTTCCTCCAGATTCAGCATTTTAAAAGGTTCTCAGCAGGCTACCTGGAAAGGGATGATTTGTGATGTGTGTGGAGATGCAGGTCCAGACAGAATGGGAGAGGGCTCCTGCCCCAGCATCAAGTTTTACATCGAAGTGCAGAATTGTGGGGATAGTTGACCTTGCTGGAGGTTGTCTCATCCATCCTTGCTGTCTCAGAATAGATTCACTTTCCATCCTATCCCTAAGAGAAGCGTATCTAAGAGATCATTCAGGATATCAGTGTTCAAAACACTATGACATTTATTGCCAATCTAGTCCAGTGTCTTCAACATTAGAAAGTTTTTCTTAATATTTAGCACTTCTTGGTGAAATTAATTCAATTTCCTTTCCATTTCATTTACCATAGGCATGTAGGATAAACTTACTACCTTCCATAATAAAGCAACCTCTGTGAACTTGTTAACCTGTTCCCATCATTCTTCTCTTCGAAGACTAGGTAAATCTTGTGATTAAATGTTTGATGAAACAAACCTTTAAAAATTTTTGCCAGTCTCTTTTCCTTCCACTTGGATTCTTCCCATTTTCTCTAATCTTTTTAAAGGCCTCCGTTAAATTATACAGAGTAAATCATCTGAGGTTGCATCAGTGTTGTGAAGATTGAAAATGTTGGCCCTGCTGTACTAAATTGAAAACAAACCAGTGGGAGGCACCAAGTCAGAATAACAATTTAATAGGGAAATCAAAGTAAAGGCAGAAAACACTGGGTTAAACTGACAGAGTCAGGATACAACCTGACACTCTGTTAGTCAGGGTGGTGGTAGCAGTCCAATAAGATGGTGGCTGCAGTCCTCCTGAAGTGGTGGATGTGGTTCTGTCAAAGCAGTGATCCTGTAGAAAGGGCCTGCTCCTCCTCGGAAGGTTCAGTGGTGGCTTTGTAGCTCCTGTCCTGTGGGAATCCAGTGGAAAGGGTGTCTGTGGTGTTTGGAATCTCTGATTATATCCAGGATGGAATGCTTGGTTCCTCCTGCTGGGTGGAACATCTCACAATGGGATGAGGAGCCATGAGGCCAGGTGTTGATGGGCCATTAGCAGAAGACAGTCCGGAGGGAGTTATCTCTGAGTCATGGGCAGGGCATGGATGGGCCATTAACAGAAGATAGTCCGGAGGGAGGAGGCAAGGAAACACTGCCTGGCCTGGTTTCAACAGCTCATGAGGATGGCAATAGAATACACTGCAACCCCGGACACCTGTGCACCTTGCAGTCCATCCCCATTTGTACATGCAAGGCTTACAGGTTGCCTTTTCTGTAACAGCAACGCTCTGTTGAGCTACATTTTGATTCACTGCACAGCCTAAACCTTTTATGAATGGCCATTAAACCAGTGATTTCCACCTCGGGTTTGTGCACAGCTCCACCTAGCTCTGGTCCCATTTGTTAATTCCTAAGGACAAGTTCTCCAGGATTACATCAGCAAGAGCTGGAGAGACACAATGAGTAGGGAATACAGTTTTTGAAGGAAATTTGCACCTTGCACTGTGCACAACCAGTAATCTTAGCCAGGTTTGCAGCTCAAGACTCTTGGTAGACCTGTTGCTATTCACTTTTCAGGTGAAAATTACAGTAAAAAATTTCCTTCTATTTGCATTTCAAAAGTAGACCACAAATAGAAATATTCAGTTTGTCTTTCAAGTATGTTCCTATTTCCTGAAAATGAGACTACTGGTACAAGACCCAAACAAAATACTGTTCAACAGTTAAAATGTTTTTCTTTGAGATGGAAAGGTTGATGATAAAAAATAAAATTTCTGCAAAGACTTTCCAGATTTTTTGAATGACAAAAATTGAAGCAAGAGTGTGTCCATGAGCATTTTAAAATACTTTTTTTTTGAGGGAAATATTTTTTACTCATCTGGCCCACTTATGAAAATTGATTACTTTCAAAGAAAATATGAAAATCTTTTAAAAATTAGGGACATTTTCTTTATCATATGCCCCCTCTTTAACATTGCACTTATTTTAACATAATAAAATTTGTTACGTTCATAAAGTCAGTGGACTATTTTAAATTTTTGTTTTAATTTTTCCATCTTGTACATTTAAAAAAAAATACTGATTTTTTAAAAAATAACATTTCAGTGAAATGCAATTCCTTGCTTATGGTCCTATCTTGTGCAGAAAATAAACAGAAAGCAGTGAGGTCACAGTCAATGCAGGGCACCTGTAACATTTGGTAGGCTGGGCAGGGACTCAGCAACCTCTCTTGTTGAGTGCTCTCTGCTGAATAGGAATGGCTCTGAAAATGGATGGCTTTGGGAGCAGGGCTAGGGGTTCAAAATCCTGCCAGTCAACAATCATTGCTGAGGAAGGCTGCCAAGCTAAGTTTAGATTTGGCTCATTGTGGAAAGACAATAAATGCCCCTGTTATTAAAAGTTGGAAGAACTCAATCAAGAAGGAATTACAGAATAAATACTTGCCCAAAAGGGATTGAAGCCAAGGTACAGCTGTTTGTATTTGAATTTCTGGTGTATGCTCTGATATGAAGCAATCCATATTGTCACACCTTTGGTGATTGATTTACACAGCATGGTCCCCATCATGGTTATTTAAAGATCTCAGACCCAATTGCTGGCTGTTGCAAGTTTCTGAACACCATTGTAGCAGGATGCTCTGCCTGGAGTCAGGGTACAACAACTCAAACAATACCCTGTTTGCAAAGCTATCAGTGGTGAATGGAGAGAGGGGTGTCATGCTGCTTTTGATGTTGAAGAATGCTGAAACCAGTGTGACTCATTTGATAGTGAGGTGGAGATGTGGCAAACATGATAAAGTACTTGAAGGAACCAGAAAGTGATAATATTGTAAATTATTCAATGGTTCTGAGCTGACACAGATGGCCTGGAGGCATATAACTGCCAATCTATCACTTTATAAAAGCACAGTTCCAGTTTTTAATGACAGAGTCTTCAAACACATCTCCTACTCTCAGGTGATGCATGTCAAATCATCTGGTCAAGAAAACACTGTAGCATAGAATCACAGAATCATGAAATCATAGAATGGTTTAGGAAGGTGTGATGACCAAAGGGACATTAAAGAGTATCTTGTTCCAACCCCGATGCTGTGGGCAAGGACACCTTCCATTAGACCAGGTTGCTCAGAGCCCATCCTACCTGGCCTTGAACACTTGCAGGGATGTGGCATCCACCACTTCTCTGGGCAACCTGTGCCAGTGCCTCAGCATCCTCATGGTAAAGAATTTCTTCCTAATGTCTAATCTAAAGCTACCCTCTTTCAGTTTAAACTCTTTATCCTTTGTCTTCTCACTACAGGCCCTTGCAGATAGTCTCTCTCCAGCTTTCTTCTAGGCCCCCTTTAGGCACTGGAATGCTGCTGTAAGGAGCCTTCTCTTCTGCATGTCCTCCAAAGTGACTGTGGATGCTCCTTTGTACTTAATTAATGCATTCTTTTTAAGTTTGTAAAATACCTGTACGTTAGTGACCTCCCTGTTGGCTCCTGTAACCATCACATGCTCCTGGCAAGTCTCAGCTTCAGATAAAGAGAAACTGCAGCCACAGGAGGGCAGCCGTTCAACACACCATGCCGAAACTTCAGCCTCTGCTGTAAAATGTGATGAAAAGAACAGGGGAAAAAAAGAGTTATACTGAGTAAATAACAGCCACAACAACTGGTCTTATTCCTTCCTCTCCTGCAGTGTAAGTTACTGTGATGAAGTGCTGCAAGTGCAGCATAAAATAATTTTTAGACAAGTTTACAGGGAAAGGGGTTTCTTTTACATTTCTCTCAAGTTATATATATAAGCTTATAGCAACCTCACAAAATCTGTTTCTTCTTCTTGGTAAAAATCATGTAGCAGGCAGACATGCAGTACTGGGGAGGTGTTTTGTCAGGGTACTTTTAATACTGCCATTAATTTATTGCAATTATTCCCATGTTGTTTGGTGAAGGTCATGTGGTTTAACTTACATCTATGTTTAAATATTTGCTTTCTTACTATACACTGTATTACAAATACTATTTAAGCAGCAATTTATTAAAACAATAAAGTGACTAAAAGAATGTCTTCAGCAACAAAATGAAGAGATACATGACTTCATTATTGTAATTGTAATTAAATTAATATAATATTAAGGAAGTAAAGAAAACCCAACCATGTGAAAAGGAGCTTTTTAGTGAGGATTGAAGGGAAAACAAGCTTTCATGAAGCAAGTTTTGGAAATGCAGCCCTATTGCAAAGTCCAAGACAGGAACTAGTTCAGCATCCACTGGACAGTGGCTGTTCTTGCCTCACCTGCAGAAGCAGAGGCAAGTGCAGGGTACACTTCCTGGCCCCCCTGCCTCTAGCTCGGGCAAGCTGCCCTCATCCTCTCACTGCTCCTTCAGCACAGAAACTCTTCCTATTTCCCATTGCCTTGGTGCAAGTGAGCTCAGGCTGTCTAGGGGAAGACACACACAAGATGTATATTTCCATCTATAACTCCATGGATCATGGTCACCATGAGTTATGGCCAGCACATTTGGGCTTGGTTGTATCTCTGTCATGCAAGGTGCTGACTGCATACAGTAAACCTGCTCTAAAAAAATACAAGAATTCAGGCTTTTTTCCCCCCCAGGTCCTTGGGAAAACTGCCCAAAACTCACTCCTGAATGCAGGCTTGACAACAAGTCACTTGGTTTGACTACTACACTTACAATATAAACATAGTCAGATGATAATAGCAAAGAGAAAAGTTATTTGATTAACAACAATACAGGAAAAAATATTTTTTGTGTTAATGTGCCCTGAAGTAAACCCATTCATTTTAGCTTTGAATTTTTAACTCCCTAGAATCTTTTCCACTCCTGACTGTAGCATCCACATGTTCAATCATAACCCTAAACAATATTTTTATGGCCAATGTGAAGCCAAGTTTTATCTCTAGGTTTTTTAGTTGCTCAGTTGAGCTTTGGGTATTTTGTGGAGTTCATCTCACAAATTCTCACTTTACCCTGCTGAGCCCTGCTATGGCATCCCTGCCTTGAGCAGGCAGTGCCAGCCACTGCTCAGAATGAGGAACCCACCTGCTAGGAGTTTTACTCATAATTTTGTTGCTGTAACTTTTTCAGATACCCACAAGATGGTGCTGCTATCCTTTGGTTGAACCTAGCAGTGCGGCTGAAAAAATGGCTAAGAAAAAGTAGCAGAGAGCTGGAGTCAGGAGTGTCAGAGATGTTGCATATATCACGTTGCACAGCTGACATATTTTTTTGACAAGTATAGATGGGCCTTAATTGCAGTGAACAAAACCTTCATAAAAATATCTTAGTGGAGGACAGTAGAGTACAATAGACCACTGTCAGTATCTAACCCATCAACAAGGGGAAGCTTAATAGTAATTTTTAAATATAAAATTCAACCTTTCAGTTTATAACAAAAGATTCCTTTCTAGCCAAATCTCATCTAGATTAAAGCTCTTCATTGTGAACTCTACAATAAAGCAATACTACTGCTATGAGGAAAGGATATAGCTTTTTTAGTTGCTTCTTTTTTAAGGATTGGAAGGGAAAGCAGAGTCACTTGCTCCTGTCATTTTTGTAGAATGACCAATTGATCTTCTGAAAGGTAAAAAAATTAAACCACTCCTTTTATTTTCTTCCATGTGTGCAGTTTTGAGGTGACTGTAATATTCCTGTAATGCAGCAAAAGAAAAAAAATCTCAAGTATGAATTTAATCCAATAGAAAACATTTGTTTTAAACAGAAAGCAATTAACCTAGGCAAACAATATGTGGGAAATGTTGTGATTGATCTTCAACACCCAGGGAGATGCTGAAGCTGACCAGCTCCTGAACTCTGGTGTCAATCTCTTGCCCAGAGCCTCTTCATGCTGGCAGGTGGCACAGGGCAGCAAGTTATGCCTCTGTCCTAAGGAGCAGGGCAGGTAGTAATGTCACAGGGAGAAATGAGCTTGTGCCTTCAGCAAGGAACAGTCACCATCCTGCCCTTCCCAGACTCATCATGGCAGAGGAGTTCTGGCAGAATGTTTGATTACAATATGGAGAAGAGTGAGAACCTCAACTACAAAGGAAAGGAACATACTGGGGATAGTTCTTTTGTTCTTTTGGTGAGAATTTTCTTTGCTGTTTCACTGTTTGAGGGAACCAAAAGACAACAGTGACATAAACTGCAACAATCCAAACAAGAGGTCACATTTCTCTGTTCAGTGAAGAGACTGAATTCGTAACTGCTGTGCTGGGGTCGCCATGTTATAAAGTGCATCCAAATTCCTTGTAAGTCACTGCGTAAAATACAGAACAAGATAGTCTGTAATAAAGAAATGGATAGGAACATGTGCTTCTCATATCTGCCTCTCAACTTTTCATGCAATGTTCATGTTAAGTTGAAACAACTGGTTTTTCTTTCAGCACATGTAGATAAAGAGAAATATTACATATACCAGTGGAGAGTGGGTCACACACTGTCTGGTTTTTCATCAACATTCAGATGAAGTGGCAGTGCCCCTTGACCAATATCAGTGCGTAGGCTGGATGATGCCTACAGCATCAGAGATGGCACACTGCTGCCTTTTAAAATGTGGTTCTCCCAGATCACACTACTCTTGGTGGAGCAAAGAGGTAGCTGGACTCTCAGCTGCACTCAAAAGGCATTTAGGCTGTTGCTGTCAGATGACCTAGGTAGGTATTCCTACCAGTCTGTGAGAGCCATGGCATCCTGTATGAACCCTTGTTTACTATCTGGGATAGGATAAGTAGCCACATGGGCATGTTGCTAACCATGTTTCTTACTGCCTTTACAAAGTTTGATTTATAACATCTCGTCAGATCCATTACTGTTCAGAAAATATTAATTGGCATCAAGGACAGGATAGAGCCTTTTCTGCACTTGCTGGGAGCCTTAGGAAAGGAGCAAGGCTAGAGTTTGCTCCAGTGGACAGCAGATTGTGTCCAAGATGACCAGATCAACCTGCACGCCATCAGAGATTAATTTGAATAGCAGCATAACACCAGCCATTGAAAACAGGGTAAGAGCCAAGGTGCCTTGATCAGCCTCCTGAGTTGCTCTAGACACAACCTTGTAGAGGCCGGTGGGCCTGCTGAGAAAGCTTCCCCAGAATGCTCTGTTCTGTTATGCTGATGTTCCCCAGTTCTGCTCCCCTGGTTGGCTCTGTTAGTGCCTACAACCCTTGTTACTTGATACACCCTGAGAGTTGCTTCATCAGTTCCCTGACCCTTGGCCCCTCTTTGTCCTCCCCAGGAGACTTCCCTGAACCCTTGCAGGGGTGCGGACACATTAAATCTCTCCTGTAGAACCCTATGCAAAGGCTCTTGCTGCTCATTTCATCGTCAGACTGTTTTAGCCAGCTATCAGGTCCGTGTCTGTAAGCTGCTTGCACCGGACGACTTTCTCCTGGAGACGCTTTCAGGAAGGTCGCTACATGGAACCAGAGGAGAAAGTGACACAACCTGAGCCAAAACTGCTGGGCGGGTGGGAGAAGATAAGCAAGGGGCCAAAAGGAGCACAGCTACCTGACTGCCGGGCCTCTTAAACCCAGGCATCAATACTGGAGTGTAAGTTGGCCACCTTTTCCCAACAGACCCTCCATATTGACCTCCACTCTCATTGCATCCTAAGATTAAGGAGGAAATTGCTGATCACACTCCCTTGCCTTGGCACAGTCATAGCCCAGAAGCAGTAACCCCTACCTTACCTGCCTTGAGCACTTGTTTAACTTAATCTGCCTGACTGTTTTAGTAAAATATACCTGAATTATCGGCACTGTTTTCAGCACAAATTCAAAGCATAGCCCCCTATTAGCTACTATGAAGAAAACTATCCCAGCCAAAACCAGCAGAATGGTTGACCAATATGAAACTGCAATGGAGCTTTTAGACATATTCAGTTTACTCAATCAAGCTGACATTGGAGGAAATCCCGTCTCCAGGCTTCTCATGGAGGATAAGCCTTCATCTGAAACCCATGGGTGTAGCACTCTTGCAGCTACAGCCTAATAATGCAGGTCCCACACACAGGCAGAAATTGTCAGACAAGGAGGGTATAGTTCAATTTTTGACAAGGTCCACACTTCCCAGGTAGATCTGTGGCAATGGATTCTGTACCTGAAGGTGAGATGTGGAGGAACATTCATCTGGACAGAGGGTGGGCACCTCCACTGCCTTGGGGAGTCTTCAATCAATACTTTAGGGTAACAATTTCCAGAGTTAAGGAAGAGAATTTATTTTAAATAGCATTCAGCTTGGTGTGCTAATTTTGTTTTACTGAAGGCAGTAATCTCTTAAATTGATTACACTTTGAAACTGCACATTGAGACAGAGCTGTTGCAGTGGACCCCCCTGGGCCCCCCCTGGTCGGGTCCCTGCCATGTGACTGAGTTGGGTCTGTCTCATGTTCAAGCCGTCCGGGCTCTGATCTGGTTGGTTGTTTATCCCAGCTCTGCCCCTGGTATCCCCTTTCCCCCTGTCTGTGATAAAACCAGGATGGAAAGCCCCGCCCTCTTACCTCTCTGACTTTTGCCCAGGTCGGGTGCTCTGTCCCCCCCAGGACAGAGGGAATAAATGACTTAACATCATAAGAGGTTTGAGCTATATTTCTCTTCTCAACTTCTGCTTCTGGTGGTAGCTGTCAACTAACACTGGCTTAAAGTGGGACTGCACAGTTGAGGGATATTTAGGCTGTTTGTAAATGGTCTAAAAATATTCCAAGACATAAAGAGGCAAGCTCACCACTAATTAAGCAGTGGACAAGCTAATCCACTACCAGACAAAGCAAGTCTGTAAAAGGTCAAACAGAACTGTTCTTGCAATCAGTTTTTGATAGTTTGCAGAGTTTCAGATATGTTGTAGCATTTGAAACTTTGTGAAGTATATACCTACTTGTATATCGCCAATGAACCAAAAGACAGCTTACATTTATCTTTAGTTTAGGATGCAGCTTGAATTTGATCTAGCCGTTACTGAAGCAAATTTTTTGTTGTTTTGCTTCATTCACAAAGTTGCACTTATCTGGAGAATATGACCATCTGGGGTACTCTGCAAAAGGCAAGGCAGCATCAGAACCTTCCAGATTGTGGTGGGGTAGCTTTACCATCACAGTACATTACCAAACTTAATAAACTTTTCTGTAAGCAACACTAATAATGACATTCTTTTCAGTAACACGAACTTCTGATAGCATATTCAACACTACCATTAATATCTTGACATAGCTGTACACATCTTTGTGTGGCTATACCCAAATGTGAGTCTGTACCAATGAAAGTAAAGTGGACATCTTCTGCATTCAGCTATTTTCTTTCCAGGATGCTTTTCAGAGTCATTAAAGAACATAGTGTACTTTAAGATTATATATTGCTGGCAAAGAAACCTGACATCACCAACTCTGTTTCTTAAGTTTCAACTTATTTGTCTGCAAATGTCAGCCTACACCAAGACCCATTTGAAGAGATTAATGGCCATAGGAGTCTGCAATAATACAGGCTTATGAAATTCACTTCATCAGGCTGCATCATAGCTCAGCTCCTTCCTGTATGGATTGTTTTGGTCAGAACTAAAATCTTATTAGCAGGCTGATGACACACATGCCAACATGAAATATACTTACAGATATTCCAGAGACTATAAAGACACCGCTCATATCTGATGCTATTGGACCTGAAGCTGGCAATGAATATGTCAGTGAGAGCAGGGTGTCTTACTTATTCTGTAAATAATTCATCCACCATGGCCCCAAAATGGATACAATTTCCAGACTATTCTTAAATATTTCATATCTTAGGAGACCAAGAAAGAGTTGCATACAGAGAGAACTTTGCCAGCTCCTTCCAGTTGTGCAGTGCGCTGCATCCCTTTGCTGTGAATATTTTTACAAAGTCCTCTGAAGCAGAACGATCCCACAGATTCAGATTATGAGATTAGTTCAGATAATGGTCTTTTGACAGTACATCTGTGGTACTTAGAGGATTCTCAGAGAGCTCACTGTGCTTGTGGATCACTTCTCTTAGCATACAACTTGCCTGGTACAAAGTTGACACTATTCCTCTCAGAGAGGTCAAGGTTCACTGATGGCTGTAGATTTGCTCATTTGCTGCTTTCCAGTGAAAGTATGGCACCCTCAGGGCCTTTTGCAGAGAGGTGTAGCTGTGTCCCAACCTCAGCTGGAGAGGTGAGCTGAGCAGCTGCTCTGCCCTCCAGCACTGTTTCCCCGGACGGACTTTGTGGGCTACAAGAACACGAGGGTACAGTTCAGGACAAATTCAGTGGTGCTATCTATATTACATGCAGGTTGAGGATCTTAAAAACTCTCAGTATTAGAGCAGCTTTACTGCTATTTATTCTGTTGCAGTACTAGTTGTATAATTCCAAGAGTAGCCAGAACTAATGCTGATGGATTTTTTTAATTCTTTCCGAGGTTATTAATGTGACTTTCAAAGATTATTTTCTCAATAATAATTCTTCATTGTAGGTGTGTCTGTTTCACTGTATGTTAACCATTTACCTCCATGGCACTGTGCAGAGTTTGAATTTCTAGAATATCTTCCTCTGCAATGGAAAAAAGGTGGATACATTCAGACTAATATTTTCCCATTATATCTCAGGAAGTAATTACGATGCTTCTCTTGTGTCTCTAAACAAGAATGGACAATCTCAAGGTTTGATTACCAGTTTGGTTTCTTATTTTTCTATAAGTTATTCTCATGTTCAGTACAGAATATGCATATTTTTAGCCAGCTCCACACCTCTGAAACACTTCTACTAGGACATTTGTCAGGCCTTTCACACTAAAAAGTCAGTCACTTTTAAAGAGTTTCCAGCAAGACATTGAGAACAAACATTCACAGCATCACACAGATGAAAATGTACATGTCCTTCCATGAAGGCCAATCATTTGTTAAGGCATTTCATATTGAGTGTCTCAGGTCAGAGCTGATCCTAGTGCCCTGTAGAGCAGCTAGGGCACTCTGTAGTCAACAGCACCTTCTGTTCCACACCCGCTGGGGTGCTGGTCCACTGAGAGCACTTGAAACACTGAACCTTGGGGTCATCATTCAAAAAGGTTAGAAATTTTCTGAAATTACTTCTATTCTTTCTTCTTTCTTCTTTCTTTTCTTCTTTCTTCTTCTTTCTTCTTTTTTCTTCTTTCTTCTTTCTTTTTTCTTTTCCCTTTTTTTCCCTTTTTTTTCTTTCCCTTTTTCTTTTTCTTTTTCTTTTTTTTTTTTTTCTGACTCATATGTTTTTTTCCACATGAGGCAGAATCACAGAAAAACAGAAGTGCCTTTCCCTTTCCAGAACCACATAAAATAGAGGAATCAGTGGCAGTGTTCTGTATGTCCCATGTGATGGCACTCAAGATGATTGCTCCATGACTTTCCTGTCACTGAGGTCACACTGACAGGCCTGTTGTTCCCTGGACCCTTTCTGCCCTTTGTGTGAAAGGGCATTGCATTAGTTAACAACCACTCAGCTGGGACATCCCCAGTTACCCTGTGTTGCTGACAAATGACTGAAGCAAGCTCTTCCTCCAACTCCCTCAGTATTCTTGGGTGGATCCCATCTGGCCTCACAGATTGTGTCTAAGTGGAGTAGCAGGGACCATTCCCCTTCATTTATTTGGCTTTATTTGCTGCTTCCCATCCCTGTCTTTCAGCTCAGAGGGCTGGGTACACAGAGTACAGCTGTCCTACTTTTACAGACTGAGCCAAAGAAGGCATTAAATACCTCAATCTTTTGCTCATCTTTTACCACTATATTTACCCCCACATCCAATAATGGATGAAGACTCTGCTTAGCTCACCTTTTGTTGCTGACGTATTTATTGAATTTCTCGTATTATTTTGTCTTTTACAACAGCTGCCAGATTAAGTTCTAGTTGGGCTTTGGGCCTCCTAATTTTCACATGCATAACTTCACAACATCCATATAGTCCTCCTGAATTTCCTGTCCCTTCTTCCAAAGGTCATAGACTCACTTTTCTTCTTGAGTTCCAACTAAAGCTGGAACCCATTTCTCTGGGAAGTCTTGTGCCTCCTTGGGACCTGGGTTAAAGATGTTAAGGGAAAGGTTCCTACCCTGAAAGTGTGCTCAGGGAATCCGCCACTGTGGATTTTTCAGGTAGGCAGCAATTAAGTTGCAGCAAGAAGTCCAGGAGCAATCAGGAGAGACTTCAAGGGCCTTGGAATGACTGGTTAGGGGATCAGGAGCAAAAGTGGTGTTCTCCTCTATCCTTTCAGTTGCAAGGAAGCTGAAGGAAGAAACAGGAAGAACCATCAGATACCTCTGAGCCTGATGTCACTGGCAGAACTTTGTGGGGTTTCATCAGTTTGCATGACTGGTCATAGACAGATTTCACCTGTCTCAAAGTGGAAAAAGGATCCCTGCACAGAAGTTAGCAGGGCTTGTGGGTCAAGGTGCCCAAACTCTGCCAACATGTAGGTACTAAGCTTTTGCTCAAAGCTGCTGGTGTCCTGGAGCCCGCTGAGAGTGTCTCTTGGATGGACATAAAAGTCCTAGCATCTGCTTTTGTGACATGCAAAATGTGGCCTTCCACTTGAATTTCTTCTTTAAAGGAGTATTTTCTAGTCACTGCTAGATAAGAAGAATATTGACTCATATACTTTTGTCTTTTGCTTATATGCTTGTCAAAATTTTTGAAAAGCCTTTTGAAAACAAATTATGAGTTCTGAAAAATTTTCAGAAAACAGAACCCATGTCTTCCCAGGAGCACTTTTATGAAAGCCTTAATACAGATATCTGTTTACTTTGAGTTTTATGTCTTATAACAGATACTTTTTTCCCCACAGGAATGATGGCAAGAATTGTAAACTTCCTGTTCCTAGTACTGGAATAATTCCTGCCTTGCTCTTATTGATATTACCAAATTACTGCACCCATGGTCTTTAGGGACAATGCTCTGCGCTGCTGAGCTTCACAGACCAGTATGAACTCACTGATATCAGTGGAGTTAAACTGATACTTACCTTTTCTAATGGCTTTCAGTAATGTTTCCTTCTGTTCACACCAATCATTGCCACCAATAAGGAACACAATCAAAGTAATTGGATTAAACATAACATAATCACAAAAGATATATTTTGCACATAGCAAAAATACAAAGGTTTAATTTTCACTTTGAAACTACAATGCTAATATTTGCCATTGTTCTGGTTTAAAACCCAGCAGGAAAATTAAACTCACTCAAGCTTCCTCCTTTCCCCCACCCCTCCCAATAGTGGAAGAAAACACTAGGAGAGATTATAAGTGGAATGACAATTTACTGAAAACTTACAATAACCACAACAATATTAATAAAAGAGTGTACAAAAGAGAGAGTGTTTTACCCACAGAAGGTTATTCACCACAGAACAAACAAAAATGCTTCCCGAAGACAGCACCCAGAGTGGCTTCCCAGAAAAAGACAAAATGGTGACTTGGCCTAAGCTAGGCCACGCAGTTCTTCCCACAGCACCCAGGAGCACAGGCAGCAAGTTGGAGAGGCTCCTGAAGCTCAATCACCTCTCCCACAGGCCTAAAAACTATGGAAAATGGGGGCAACCCAAAAACTGGAGAACTGGTTAGTCCGAATACCTTGTGCAGCCGTGATGCTGGCTCTGGCAGTGGTGGCAGTCATGGCTCAGGCTCTCTCTCTGTCAGGGGCTGGGTGGTGGCAGCAGTGCTGGTGCAAGAGCAAATGAAATCCTCTTAGCACCAAATCTGTGTTCATCAGGCTATGTGGAACAAATTTGGGATTTCAGTCCCTTCTTAGGTGCACAGGAGTTTGAGCTTGTGAAACTAGGGATCATCAGTTACATTTGAATCACTCTCACCCTTCCACATCTTGAGCTGCTGGATATCCAGTGTTGGGCCACTGGCAGCAGCAGGATGGATTATAAATTAAGTCTTCCCAGGCACAATGACTCAGACACACCCATGTATGCCAGGGAAAGCACTTTTCCACAGGATTACCTTTAACCCTTGAGCTGCAAAAGCAACCTCACTGACTTCCCTGCTTCTGGGACATCACCGATTTGCCAACCAAATGCACAGAGAAATGGCATCCCAGCATATGAAACTCGCTCTGTGCTATGCTGCCAATCCATAAATTGTATTTTGCGGACCAAAAGACTCTGTTTTGAACTGGCAGTTGTGAGCACTCCTCCCAGACCACACACAACCCACAGTGAAGTCTGGAGTACAGGATCCCACTCTGGAGCTCCTCGGCCATGGATGTTCCCAGAGAGTGCTGCTTTCCAGGGCTGACAGCTTTCCATCAGTGTTAACTTCACTTCAGGAACAAAACAATCTCCACCCCAAAGCATAGCGAGTGGGTTAGCTGTCCTTTGGAGACCCTCCATACACTCTCTTGCATTCAAGAAGCAAAGGAAGTGCTGGGCAGCACACCAGTTATATCTATAGCTGGGTCACTGCATCCTAGGGGAGACAAGATGAACCCAGATGACCACTTTTTATTTGGAGCCTTTGTTATCCTTTATCTTCTCTGAATCATTTCCTACACTGTGTAGAGACAGACAAAAAGAACAAAACAGAAGATAAATAAAACTAAAGAACTGAAAAAACACTAATTTAATGGAATTTTTATGTTGAATATTTTCATATTGTTCAGAATTTGGTAATTCATCTTTTTGTATATATAATTAATCACAGGCAATCAAGAATTAGAGTTAATACTTTGTTTTAATCTTGTATTACTTTCACTAAAAATTTAATGTATTTATTTGTCTAAATGCAAGTAAGTATGAGTATAACATTTAATGTTTTCTATATGGTCAGAATGTACCATCAATGACCTAGAGCCTGTAAATATAATAGGTTTTTCCACCATAAATTCTGTGATCTTTTAGGATGGCAAGGGAATTGAATAAGTTCCAAGATATAATATATTTTGTGCCTAAGGTACCATAGACCTAAATAGAATGAATAAAATTTTGGACTCAAATGATGAATTATATCATATCCCCAGAATATTTTAGTGCTTGTTTTTCATCTTTCATTTCAATATATTTCTTGACCCTTTGCAGTCAGGTTTGTTAAATGAGCAATATATTAGAAAAATTGATGCGAATCTGAGAAGATAAGATGCAGTAAAGAATATAGTTGTGCTAAGAAGCCATATTTCTGGAGCAACTGAAATTAATTATTAGTAAATATTACGCCATGTTCATCATGACACAAAATTTAAATAAACAATGCATTTCAAGCACAAAAACTTTAAAAATAATTTAAATCTATATTAACTGAAAGCTGCCATCTTTCAGGTGTTAGTAACAGTGCCACAGAAGGTGAAATGTGCAGTCCCCGGCATGTACAGAAATGGCCAGAGATCACTCCAAACAGGCAGATATACAGTGGAATCTTTGAGGAGTTCCAACGGGGAATTCCAACAGCCCCTGAAGTCCATTTAAATTGTTCTGAAGGTATTTAAACTCCTTTGAATTTCCTGGTTTAACACAGTTGTTACAGATTGAAACAAGTCCCAAATGTTTTTTTATTTACATCCACTTCTACAAAGAATATAGTATTTTATGAGTAAGAATCACCACGGTGTGGTCATTTTCATCCACTTGACCTGGAACAAGAAACCCCTTCCTCCTAAATGGTATATTCTGATGACTGTAACAAAACAGGTAATCTCTGTGAGAAGTACCACTACCACTCTATAATTATGAAAGTTTGGTTTCTAATGCCAGATTTCACAAAACTGAGATATTAATGATTGTCTTTACTTTCTGGAAAGATCTAATACTTCAGTAGTAAAACAGTGAAAGGGCCTTGTCATAAAATTCAGTAGCTGGATAGCACTTTGTAATATTCAACTAACAAAATCACAACCATTTTCCAATATTATGAAAAATGAGAAGTGAAAAATTCATCATTAGCCATACATGAGGTGATATAATGTTAAAGACTGAAAGAAAAAATGAAAGTTCTCTATCACACAAAGTTGCAGGAAAAATCCATCTCACTGGATTAGATAAAAGGTCCCAACCTTTTGGAAATAAGATATTGAAATACCTCTGACAGCAACTGAAATGTGATTTGTCTTAACTAAAAGTTGTTGTCTTTATCTGTACTTTCCATATTAAGTTTATCAACATGCTCACTAAATAGGTTTTGTTGTTGAGGTTTTTAGGGGGTGGTGGTTTTTTCTTCCCTGTATACCAGTCCTAAATTAAGGACTGTAGTTATGAGGCAGGGTTAGTGCATAGAGTGAGACTTGCAAGTGCATGTTCCATCTTTCACTTTCTTCTTGACAGGTGAAAAAAACTCAAAACATGGAATGCAGGATTATGTGTTTATCTAGTTCACAGATTAATTGACTGGGAAATGCCATAAAGCAAATGTATGTATGGAAATAGATGGATCTTAGACTGAGTCATCATAAATTACAATCAAATGTATTAATCTAAAAGAGTGGAGTTGGCTAGGAATAGCAAAGCATGCAGAAATGCATGTTTTCCTGTAAAAGAAGAACCTGGAAGGCAGCTCCTCAAAACTATTCCTGACAGGACTGAGTAATGTAAATATCATATGGTGCAAAAACTGAAGAACTAATCTTGAGTTGTCTTTGAAAAGGCATAACTTCTAAATAGAAGAAGAAAGTTTACCTCTGCATGTAGTCCTTGGCCTGTCTCTCTTTGAAGACAGAACCTTGGAGGCAGGCTGACAATCAGGTTAGACTGCTGTAAGAGAACTGGCCTCTGGGCATAACAGTTCTGAACACCATGATTGAAGCTCATGCTAGTTGATGTTTAATGTGAAATCTTTTTTGGGAGGAGGGGATGTAAACTAATACAACCTGAAGAAAAATACCCTGGAAAGGATGAACTCGGTGGAAAGGAAAAGCTGCACTGCTCGGAGAGACTCTGAGGTTATGGTAAATCTCTTAATTTCTTTGTGTTGATAATTCCTTTCCAGCTAGCTTTACTCACAACCTTTCTTCACAATCTGTCTTGCATACTTTTTGACAGTTCAGTGGTCCTTGTGGCCTTCTTAATTTCCTGTTGCATCCTGGAGATCAATATTTTTCTAATAGAGAGTAATACAACATTTTATGCTCTCTCTGTGAACCCACTGTTCTAGATTTAACCAATAATGCACATCCATGTTAACTTTGCTGTGTGCTTTATGATTCATGTCATCACAGAATAATATAATTTGCCTGTAAATTAGTTAAAATAAGCTCTAGTGTCAATGTGATCCAGGTTTTCCTCTAGCCATCTTCTAAGCAAAGCAATGTTTCCAAATGCCACTGGAGCCAGTGCAGAGCGCTGAGGGGAATGCACTGTGTGGGATAGTTCTATAAAACTTAATTTTCTGCTATGCAAACTGTCAGTTAAATTCAGTATTAATTCTGCCCTGTAATCTGGACCTGCATCTTGCATCTGGGAAAAAGTTTTGCATGTGGGAAAGCTCTGGATCAGTCCAACAACTGAGATTAACTGAAAAATGCTGATTGTGTACTTGTATGCTTTGTTATGAAAATATCTGATAAGTATGTTATGCCCAGTTGTTTCTGGATTGGACAGGGTATCCTTCACCTAACAAGTTCTTCTCAGCTGTCTTGCGTGTATGTTGTCCAAATGCTTCCACCACTTTCCAGCTATACCATAGGGACAGGCAGTGAAATGATGAAGTGATCTTAAAGGTTGAAAAAGGGCTGGATTATGACCTAATTTATCACACTGTACTGGCTGCAGTAAAAGCTAATAAAACATAAAGAAAAGTCATTGTTCATCAGGGTGACATCCTTAATACGGAGGTTGAGAAGAAGTCCTCATGCCTTAGTACAGTTTATTCCATACCTCTTTATTGCCAGACAAAGGACATTGGACTGCATGTGGTCTGATCCAGTATCTCCATTCCTCTGTAACAAATTAAACCAAATAGTCTCAATCTTACCTATGTCAACAAGGGAAGAACTGAAGGATTTTTTTCACAGGTGGTAGTCTGAAGAGCTGGATGTCTCTCCTCACTGACTGTCATACTATTGTCTCCTTATCTTCCTTCATATGTGAATGCCTGTTTGTGATGAGGAGGTTCCACTAGCTGCAGTAACATGTTTTTTTCATCCCAAAGAGCTGCATGCTCCTGTGGTTGGAGCTGTGCTTTGGTGGAGAGCAGGTGTAAGGCACTATGGATTGGCTTCTTCTGGGTAAAATAAAGTTTCACCCTCCAACCTGAATTTACACATCAGTGTACGTTGAAGAATTGAGTGTGTTGAGTAGCATAATCTGATTGGTAAGCCCTTTGTTCCTTCCAGGAAGCTAGTACTGGCTCCCAGGTCTGACCAGAAAACCTGGGTGCCACAAATCCGTGTTGAAATCTGTAATGTTAAGATCTGATTTTTGGCAAAACATTTCCCAATTACAGGGTTGTTGGATATCCTAAATCCTTTAAAAAACTTCTACAAGGAGATTGCCAGATAAAAGTAGGTGCAACCAGTATTTTTACTGCAGTTTTAAAGCAGTTCTAAAATTTTATTACTTTATTTAAGGCTCCAAGCTAGAAGAAGATTTATTGGTCTGCAGTAAGAAGCATCCTCTCGTAAGAGCTCAGCAGTAAGCAGGCAGCAAGCTGCATTACTTGAATGAAAAAGTGAAGTGTCATATAAGCTCTTCTCTATTGGAAATGGATTAACACAGAGACTGTGGCCTTCTTACTAAATCACAAAAGAGACTTTCTACCGTGAATGCTATTTTTCCCAATTTTTCAAAGGAATATTCCTAGTAAGAATTTTGATGTCTTTCTTTTTCCACGCAGCTCATCTCTGGATAAAGTGTGTCTCAAAGAGGAAGAAAGATTCAGGAAATGCAAAGAGCTCTTGCTCATGTTCAGTACTCACAGGTCATGAAGGCTCTGCTCCCCTTATGAGCAGTGGTGCCTGCTCAGTATTCTTACTTGCAGAGAGAAAGCTAAGGGAGGAATGGCACAATTTGTCCCCCCCGTCACCAGCAAGATGAAACCTGTGAAGAGGGTCTACAGTTCTGCAGTTCTGCTGATGCAGCTCTTGGAAGAGGAAGTAACTTTTGGAAACATTTATAAGCCTCTAAATGTGCATCAACAGGTGAAATGTAGCAGATTCAACACTTCCCAACTCACCAGCAAGCACCAATGTAGACATCTGAGCATCTGTATTTTAAAAGACAGAAATAGTTTATTGGCTTTTATGAAGTCTAACTATTTCCAAACACAAACCCAGAGTCCCTCTCTGATGTATCTTTATTGGTGATTTGAGGGATGCTGCCTAACTTGGCATGGACATGGAGGTGGAAAAATTTCACGTTTTACCAGCAGAAGGGAGAGACAGCACAGAGAATTATGAAGTCAGTAAACACCTGCAGCCAGATCTGCACTGAATGTCCCATCATGGTATTAATTAAAGGAACTCAAACTCAAATCAAAATGCAAAGTTCGGAGAAGATGTGGTAGCAGCTTTTTGTGTTCTTCTACAAGAAAAAAACAGGCTTATCAGTGTTTGTCTTATGTACTCTGTTTAGGGCATTTTACTGTTTAGCTGCAAAACTAGCAGGTAGTGCACAGATTTATTACTTTTCTGCATATGGAATGCACCAGCTTTTACTGATCTGGTTGGTTCTGCTCCAGATAGCTAGATTTTGATAGGGTTTTTTTAGTCAACATGATTTTATCTTGAGCTGAACAAAAAAGTGCAGTAACTTGGAACATAAATATTTCTCATAGCTCTTCTTATTTCCAATTTAATATAGTTTTTAAACTTTTTCAGGGCCAAGATGGTACTGTATCTGTGGCCCAGCAGTCTAAATCTCCAACTAAGTGAAAAAAAATTATAAAGAGCAGTATTCTCTACTGAAAACCAAACTGCTTTTTAAATGCCAGAGGTGAAACAGATTTCTCCTTCATTCTCATTTTTGTTCTGAGTATAAATTTCATCCTGCAGCTGAGATTTTTTTCTTGATAAAATCTTAATGGAAAAGACTGAATTCCAGAAAAAGTCCAAGTTTCGAGGTGAGTCATATTCAAGCTCTAAAAATATTGGCAATGTTTGATTCTAATTTTGATTTTAATCATGCGTTTTCTCTGTATTACACTAGTGAACCACATCAGCGTGTATTGGTTTACATGTAAAAAAGAAAATTACTGATTCATAGTGAAGGTTAGCTGTGCTGAAACAGATCTCACTGGCACGCAAAACTGATAGCTACTGTGACTAGATTTTAGCAGATTTTATAGAGTAAAGAAAATTGAGGGAAACATTGATGCAATCTGCTAGGTTTTGTCCATGGTAAATGAGGAAATAGGTAAATAGGTAAAAATCAGGGCAAATTGGGCATCTACTAGACACCAGAGCTACATCTTAGTTATAGAATAAAATATTCCAAAATCTATTTAAAAACTCCTAAAAGTGATCAAGAAAAAGCAATGTTAAAACAGTGATATCTCTTTATGTGCCAAGGACTGCTCTGAGGGACAAGGGGAGGGCAGAACTCAAACTAAACATTCTACACCATCCCGCTTGACAATCCTTCTGTAAGCCAGTGACTTGTTGTCTGGGTAGAAGCACAGCCTGCTGGGACACACAGTCAGCTGGAAAGCTGCTCTCAGAGGTTTGCTGTCAAAAAGGTGTCTGAAGTGGACTCCCAGGAGAATATGTCCAGAGCTGGTTCGATTTGATATTTCCATTATCCACCTGGATGATGGAAGGGAACGCACGCTTATGAAATTTGCTGACAGCTCCAAGGCCGGATGGATGGCAGGTGGTATGTGGGATGGGATCCGAATTCAGAATTATCTTGATGCACTGGAATGGGGGGAGGTTAGAAGGGGGGAGGGAGGGAGAGAGAGAAGGAGGGAGAGGGGGGAGAGAAAGAGGCAGTTGAAAAGCTCTACATTTAAAAAAGAGAAAGAATGTTAGTAAATACAAAATGGAGACTAAATGGCTAGCCTTTAGCATAGCAGAGAAGGATGTGGAACTAGAAGTGGATCAGAAACTGGCTGCAGTTCTTCCACAGAAGAGGCAAGTTACATACTGGGAACAGTTAATGGAAGAAACAACATATAGCTGGAGGAAGAAATCCATTATTATTACTCATGTTTTTATTACAGACAGAGCTAAGTACATGTGAATGTTACCTGAAATTATTCAGTTACTTCTTTCAGGAGCTGAGCCAATCTTTCATACCTGAATCTTCCACATGGAAATGCACCAATAAAATAGTTGCAGTGTTGTATTTATGCTCAGTCCTGTAGCAGTGATGCTGCTAGGTTTTAAGAATTAGTTGGCTTTCATTTCAGAGTCTGGTTTTCAAAGGTTTATGTGACTTGGATATATAAAGAGAAAGCAACGCCAAGGTTAAATAAAAGTTAGTTATCCTGGCATACTTGTCTTTAATTTTTGAATCTTTCATTGTATCCCACCCCCACACCTGGCACTGTCAGTACTTTGCTTTCTTGCAGCTGCATAATTTCTTCACTTACACTTTCTATTTATAAAAAAAAGAGAACCAAAAAAACCCAAACCAAAACACAAACAAAACAAAACAAACCCAAAACTAAAACTCTGCTGCACAACCCCTTAGATATTATGATTCAACATGCTTTAAAATAAGATGGTAAATATTTATAGCTAGCTTAGACATTGGGGAGTACTGTTTAATTCCCTTCAGTACTTGCATCAAGGAGAATGTAGCTCTGCTTTCAATATGAAAATCATTGGTTTGTTATTGTGTTCTTTTCCCAGAAATAGACATTTTCAGTTCTTCTCCGTGTCTCATCAATCTCTGGGTGCTGCTTATCTTGGCTTTGCCATTCAGAAACTTAAATCTATGTATACTTGATAGTGACATTCATATGCATTGTGACAGCTGAGGAAAAAAAATCATTATACTATATAGCTAAGTCAACTCTGTACCCTTAAAAAAGGTGTAAAGCAACATTTATAACCTTCATGCCCTCTCTTTTCTACATAAATGAGCCCAGAGACAACTATTAATATAGGGTAGGCAAAGAATCCTTCTTTTCACTATTTTAACTATATATAGAAGAAATTGCATCTCCATCTATTATCCCATGTGTGTCTACATACAGAAGCTGAGAGGTCAGTATGCCTGAGTGAGTACGCATGTGAGTGATATACATTACAATCCTTTTTGTATAGAAATGTAAAAACTTAGTTAACATATAAATATCTTATATTTTAATGTCTTTCAGCATGGCACTTGTGCTTGGAGTACCCATAACTTTGTTCTGTGTTGCCTGCTCTTGGATATTTACCAGTGTGCAAAAGTGGTAACAATTGAAGTACAACTAGATATTATTGACCATTCTATAAGCTGAGAAGAATCAACATCTCTGGTAAGACAGAACACAAATACCTGTATAACTCAGTCTGAACCTTAATAATCTTTTCCCCAAGTTCACAGTACCATCCTAGCCTTTCCTACTTTTCAAAGCACCCAAAGGTAGAGACGGTATTTAGTGGGTCAAAAAACGTGTTCTACTATAAGGGAGAGGGACTGATAAACAGAAGTCTGACAAGAAGAGCCTTTATAAGAATATTAACCCTCCAGGTAACTCATTTGGCTCCGGGCAGTACCTGGAGATGTTCAAATATTAAGTCCTCTTCTAGTAATCTCTAAATATATACATGTGAGTACTGGCTTCATAGTACTCAAGCAGAGATATCATACAGTGGGAAAACTTTCACTTTCACTCCATAATAGCTCTTCTTAAAATTTCATTTTCTGATTTACAAAGACCTAATCATGCACAGGAGGGCTCACTGTGTACTTCATAAACACATGGACCAGGCTTCATGTAAAGAAGCTTTTGTTGTGGCAAGGCTCCACTTGCACTTAAGATTCTTAGAAGAAATGCATGAAAAGTAGATGAGACTGAAAGAAGAATATGCAGTTCCAGTGTAGCTCCTGCTTTGCTTCTATTTGTAGCAATACATAGTTTTCTACAAAATGTCCTTGTGTTTTGATCTGTATGTCCATCATTTTGAAGAGAAGGCAGGCCTATCTTCCCTGTCAGTACCCTGTCCAAACAGATTGGGTGACATTCTTTTAGAGACATAAATATATGTACAGATTTTGTGGGACACCATCATATTCCTGGGTAAATTACAAGAAAGTGTGATTATGATAACTTTGCTGGAGAGCAGCAGGGATTCTTGATTCAAATCAAATCTTAACAAAATACTAGCTCTTTCCTTACATTCTTCTTCACTTGTCTCCTAATATCCATGGCCAAAATTATGCTGGTTTTCATTAATCATTCTTGACTTGTGGCTGTCAGAATTATCTAGAAGAGTTTGTTTTCTTGGCAGGTGTCTTTGAATCATGGATCTGGAAAGATGGCTAAGACATGTTTCTCATTCTTTAATGCACATTATGTGAAAGACCTTTTCAATTTTAGGCAACTTTCTGTCCAAAAGGAAAGAAATGACCTCATCTGTCAGTTGTATGTGTTTTGTCTCACAGAATGTTTGCCTCAAGCACAGCAGTGGCAGATGTATTTATAATGTCACCACAAGGATAATTGCACAGCATTTTTTCTGACTTTTCCAGGTCTTTAGAAGGATGGTGCATTACTCCCACTTAATTTAGCGGTGATAAAGATGAGGAAATCTGGTCTACACCATTGTGACGATACAATGGAAAGTGCCACCATGTATGCTGGTCTTTCATATCTAAGCAATGGGTCTTTCTTGACTTGAATTTTTTGTTTGTTGTCCATCAATAATAATTATCCCTTCAGTCTCTTATAATTATTTTTACTTTTTCTGTCAATGCCCACTTAAAAGGAAACAGTATTCTCCATGAAAAACACAGAGAGTATAAAGCATATTATTTTGTTACTCTGCTGTATATTCCTTAGAGGGTCCATTTGGGCATTGATTTAAAGATGAATTCTTCCGGAGCAATTTTCTCAGTCTTGAGCATAAGGTTTCTGATGACCTAGAGATAAGCTGACTCAAAATTTTACAGTTATGGAAATTCCTGTAAATCCACTGATCTTAATGGATTTATATACTTGTACATTAACTGTGAGTGCATATGGTGTGCAGAGCTGTTTTTCTGTTATGATTCAGTTTAAAATCCACTGTCTATGTACACTGCAGACAAAAGCAAAATTTCTTGTCTTTGTCCTTGTTTTCTGTAGAAGCATTATCCACAGGAGGTTGAACACAGGGAGCTGTACCAGACTAACACTACCCTCAGATTCGCTCATGACTTCTTGAAAAGTCATAGAAATTACAATAGAGAAATGACCACTGCAAGCAGTCAGAACATCTGTGTTACAACCTAACCAAAGCCCAGGCAGGAATTCACATAGGACTCAGGAGTTAAGATTGTTATCTTAAATGCTGAATTGACAGATATCCCTCTATGAGTGTATAGAACAAGAATTATGATACTGTAAAAGTCTTGGTACTTCACTCCGCCAAACTGAGTTTCATCCAGGCTGCCCGTTGCCAATAAGTAAAAGCTCCAGTAAAATTTAGAGGTCCCAATACAGTTGAAAGGATGCTACTTGGAATTAGTTGTTGTCCTCTTTAGATTCAGGGCATGGATCATTTTACCAAACTAGGATAAACAGCTTTCTGTTATTAATAAATGATAACAGAGGGATGTTTTTGTTATTGCTGAGAAAATAGATCAGTTAATATCTGATAGACTTCTGAAAATAAATCATAAAGTTTTATAGCTAGGAAATCTTTACCAAAAATGCTCTCTGAATTATTCAACAAAATTCAATAAAAGCCCAAATAAATTGCTAAAAATATCACTTGGGAAAACAGCCTTTTAAAAACTAAAGAACAAAATCATGAACAAGATTATTTAAGGAGTTTGTTTATCTCAATTGAATTTGGGTTTTATTGTGTTTGAGGAAAATGGAAACTGAACAATTGCAACAATATCAAGTGAGTCTTCAGAATCCATTTTGCTTTGGTTTACAACTACCTAGGCAAATGCAAAAAATATCTAATGGAAGACACTACCTGCAGCTTTTTCAGCTTCTCTATGTAGACAGCACAGATCATCTCAATAGAACAACTTTTATCAACAAAGTTATCTGCAGAGTTATCCCTGATTCACAATAAAAGCCTGCTGTGCTGACACTGGTCTTAGTGGCATGCAAAACTGAGAGTTACTGTGACTAGATTTTAGCAGACTTTCTAGGGTAAAGAATATTGGGGGGAACTTTGATGTAATCTACTGGCTTTTGTCCATGGTAAATGAGCAAATATTTAATGCTAAAAATCAGGATGAGCTGGTCATCTGCTAGACACCAGAGATACAGATAATAAAATATTACAAAATATAAATGCATATTTAACCATGCAAATAACAAAATTTGGACTACTATCTCAATCTCAGAAGCTTGATTCAAACTCTGCACAAAATGGCTGATGATTCAGCTTTTTTCTCCATCCTCATTTTTGCTAGACAAGTTAACACTTCCTATTCAGCTATTCAGTCTATGTTGAATGTTGTCACTTGTGGTCTTTTTCTTCCCCATCTGCATAGAAGTTCACCTTTTTAACCATCTCTCAAATAAGAATTGCATTTGCACAAGAATAATTGAGAAATTATTCCCACCAACAGAGGTCATTTATGACTAACAAATCCCATAGCCTGAGGGAAAGTGGGAGTCATGCATATTTAACTTACTGATAAAATGAGCCTTTCTGTGTAATGAATTGTTTAACAGTCAGAAGAAAACCAGATTTGAAGATCACTTATCTTCTAAAGTCAGATTATAGGTCCTGAAAAATGTCAACTGATCTTAGAAAAGGTCTTTTCATGTGTGTCACCTATTTTACATGTAAATATGTCTGCATGCATTTTAAATATTTCACTGTCTGCATCCCAAAATGCTAAGTAGCAATTAGTAAATTTTGAATAAATTTGAAAGCCTACAGAGATTCTTCCCAGCTGTGAACAGGACATGGAGCCTGTGAAATCTGTACAACTTCACATTTTCTTAAACTTTCTTTTTATCTTTTCTCTGATACAAATGCACTGAAGGAGGTGGGAATGAGGAAAATCTACAGACTGGGGTTAATTTTTCTACTTCAATCTGGAGTAGATACTTAACGAGCATTGACAGAAAAAAATAGGCATTCTAATTCTTTCCAGTATTTCCCCCATGTCCTATTTGCATATTGGAGTCCTGGCTTTGTGCAGAATAAAGCCTGCCAGTGATAAAACTGATGTAACACTGATGTTATGAAAGGGATTAGGAAATCAACCTGGAAGGCTTCCAGCAGTATCAGATAATCAGGATGCAGTACTTCACACATGAGATTGCAAAACCCAGTTCAGCAGACAGCATACATACAGCTGCAGCAGGGCAGACACACAGTGCAGAGGCTTCTCCTGTCATGTCTGCACAGAGCACAAGATCATCCTAAAATATGCATTGTTGGAGCCTGAGAGTAGCTAAAGCTGCCTGTGCATGTGTGTTCATTTAAGTCTCATAAGCAGAGATTTTCTCCTGCCTTTTTGTCTCCTCAGCTGAGCAGAATGTTGGTGTTTGCAGCAAGACCCAGCCAATGAGAAAATAGCACAGCTAATCTGATGGGTACAAGGCCAGTTTTGCAAGCTCAATACCACTGCTACATGAGGTCTCCAGCTTCCTGACTGATACCTCAGTCACACTGGTTCTGGGTCTCTATGCCTCCAGACTTCCCTTGCACTACACATCACATACTCATCGGCGGTGTCCTTTGACACCAGCAGCATTAGTGAAAGGTTGATCGTGGAGGAGATTGTTTTGGCTGGGATAGAGCTAATGTTCTTCATAGTAGCTGCTGGAGCTGCTTTGGATTTGTCTTGAAAACAGTGTTGATAGCAGAGGGATGTTTTTGTTATTGCTGAGCAACATTAAAACAGAGTCAAGGCTTTTCTGCCTCTCACCTCATCCCAACAGTTAGGAGGCTGGAGTGCATGAGAATTTGGGAGGGGACATGGCCAGGACAGCTGACAACAACTGATTAAAGAGATATCCCATAATATATAGCTTCATGCTCAGCATATAAAGTTGATACCTCCTTGGATACCTCCAGCCACAGGGATCTGAAGCACAAGAGGGCCAATGTGTCAGTATTTGACAGGTTGGCACTGTGTTCACACGGTTCCAGAACATGTGTTTTGAATGAGAATGTGCAATACCCTGTGGTATCCAGAGGAGACAGGCACTGCTCACACCTCAGCCTTTGTTGCCATGTAGACTTCTAGCATGCCCTCCCTCCCACCAGGGCTGAGGGCAGCTGGTCTCTCACACAGCTGGATGAAAGCTGACTCTGTGCTTTGAGACCTGGAGTCCATCTGAGGTGATATCACCAAGTCCCCCAGTGTCACCTGCAGACATACAACAGCGTGGTAGCAATAAGGTGTCAAACCAGCTTTGCCTGATAACTAGGCCAAACTGCCTAGGCTTTTGTCTGATATCTCATATTGAAAGGTTCTTCTTGCACCTGATTCTGTCAACTGGATGGTTTCTTCCAGTTTCTAGACTAATTCATGTTTCCTTAATTTCAGATTTCCAGTAAAGTTTTACATTTCGTTGTAATTTTTCAAACTGATGTTAAGACAGCAACCAAAATGCAGTAGATATTCTCACTGGTCAAGACTTATTTGTGAAAAGCCCCTGTGAGCCAGGCTCCACTACTTCACTGATTTAGCTAATTAGTGAAAAAGTATCTTACAAAATTATTTTCATTGCTATTAATTATATCACTGTATTAAGATGCAACTGATCCATAAGGTAATGCTCAAAATGAATTAATTATATGAAAGCTGCTTAACAAAGGGCGCTATCATCTCCCTTTTCATTAAAGTTGTCAAGTTAAATTACATCACAAAAACATCATAATTTATAACTCTATGAAATAACTACACCATAAATCCAAATATCTGATAAAATCAAAATGCTGAAGGCATTTTATGTTACTATTTCAATAGACTGGAGACGCTATCATTACACTTTTTCAGCCTAATTGTGTGTTTGGGGGAATCATTGGAATTTCTATTCCTTTTGTTTAAATGTAAAGCCCTAAAATCTGACCAGGAGAATGGGAAGTGTTTCATATGAGGAAAGACTAATAGAAATTTGATTATTTAGGTTGGTTAATAGATGGTTGCAATGAAATACCATCACTGTTTATGCAAAAGAAGTGCAGACAGAGAAAGAGAACAATTTAATGTACTAGGCACAGCTAGCAGAAAAACTAATGTGTGTAGACAGGCTGTTTTCATGTCTAAGAAGAAAATCGGAAGAAATTTTCTAAACTTAAAGCATCAGGGACTTGAAATAACTTTTCAATTGCTGCAATAACTGATAAAGCCTTACGTTTAAGGTGGAGCTTCAAGAGTTTGTGGAAAAAATTATCTGAGGATGTTGCTAGTGAGAGAAGAACGGTATACTTGTGTCCTTGAGGATATTTTTCCAGTCCTATGCATTAGGTTTTCATACTAAATCAACCACAGAGATTGGTGATGACCAGAGGAACAGTGACAGGCCAAGAAACTCAAGTAACCTGAGCAGGCAGCACACCAAATTATCACCAGAAGAGAAGGATCAGGCCATAGTCCCTTGTGTCAAATATGTATATACATACATATGTAAAAACCACGTCAGAGAAAGAAACCATCTACCCAGAATGCTACACAGACTAAAAGGGACTTTTGTGCAAAAATACAGGATTGAGTATGGGATCCATTGTAAGTTAAATGACTATTTTTTTGGGAGAGAAACAATTTGGAGATGGTACAAAACTTGTTATGTGATCTTTAAGGGATGGCTCAATGGCAGGGCAAAGAAAGATCAAGATGGACCAGGGAGGACCAGGCAAAGCAAAATGAAGGAGGGATAGACAGGGGCCATGTTAAGGCACCTGCTGCACAGCACACTTGTCTCACTGAATCCTGTGCATGATTGCCAAGGTCAACCCTGTATTCTTATTAAATACTACTTCTAGCCCTCCTCTGTGTGTGTGAGTGTTGTGTGTTTTTGTTCTGAGATTATTTGTGTGAATTACTAGTGAACTTCAAGCTGCGTTAGGGGGCAAATAGGACAAGAGCTTGGAGTGCCATTTCCTGGAGAGACTTGGGATCAGAAATATTGGATTCAGCTACCTCTAACACTCAATTTCCATATTCCAATACAGTTACTTCATTTACTTTTGCTACTATTTTATCTTTACTTATTTTGTCTTCCTTAGCAGCATTCTTTAAATTCTTCCTTGCTTTTAACAAGCTCAACTTTAAAATTCTATAGCATTCATGGACATAATGCTGAAGATTTTGATGGCTTGTTGAGTAGTCTTATTTTCTCCTCATCCTTTCATTCTACTGTCAGTGGAATGCACTCTACTTCGTGAAATGTTGAGAATACTGGACATTGTTTTGAATGAGAAAGTTAAAACCCCCCTCTGTCCTTCTGTTACTGGATGTATGTTTCATTTCATTTTACTTATATTACTCTTCTTCATAAACTTCTAAAAGTTGTTAAGGAGTACATTTTAGGTAATTCCATGCTGTTTCTCATTGAAAATGAACACCACTCCAAGTATGTCAATCATCTTGGGTAGCTTGTGGAGAAACTGTTGACAGACTTCTGGTTGTAATCCTCAGCATGACAGCTTTGCCTAATTGCAGGCACTGGAACTCCAGTACCTAGTGTGTCCTTTCACTGAAGATTCACACATGCAACTTTCATCTATTGATGTTAACATAATCACAGGTGTTCTGGCAATTTTAATCTAGGTTTATCTCAAAATCATGTCATTCTATTTTTATAGAAGACAACGTTTTAAATGTTCAAATAAGTGCTAATGGTACAAATCTCCAAAACTCTTGTTTCAGCAAAACACTCTGCTTTCTAACTTCTCTAATAAAGTCTTAATCATTGTGTTAATCCTTAAACTGATATAGTTTTAATATTACTTTTGTTTACCTTTGCCTTCCAGAAGGAAACTCAGGGACAGTGTCTCATCTTGAGTAAATCACCACAAGAGACTAATTTGAGTTAGCTAGTTGATTTCTGTCAGTGGAGTAGTAGTAGAATCTGGGCTTCAACAGCATGCACACAGAGCTATCTATTGAAAGAAGTGCCAATTTTATCTGATATTTGAAGTCACTTTTCTCTTGCTTCCTTTGCCATATTTCACAACCACTCCAGCTGGGAAACAATCTTCCTTACAGCAGTCAGTGCTCCTCTCCTACAATTTTGTATCTCCTACCTCCACCAGAAATAGCCATTCTTTTTATTTTATTCTCACAAGCTGTCATTTTTTATTGACTAACACCACCTTTGATCTTCACAATAAATATGGACCTGTGTTTCAAACATAGGAAAAATCCCACATTTAACAAAGACTGGTAAAAGAGTGATTCTTCTGGCAGCCTTTGGCCAGCTTGCAGCTGCCAGTTAGAAATTACTCCCACTGAGAATATCGACCTCTTTAAGCCTGACTTGGAAAATAAAAAAATCAGGTTCTTCTTTTTTACAATACACTAGTAAATCTGAAATACTTTTGAGGGCATTGGAGCTTCCTTTTTGAATTAGGAACTCAGATTTTTGTCACTGAGTCTACTGTATTTGAAAGCCTATTAATTATGAGGGAAAAACCTAGAAAATTATAGGCACAGTTATCATAAACTAGCAGAAGTAGTAGTCCTCTTTTAATACCTGGAAAACTAAGAAAAACATGTTGTCCAGGAGGTGCATACAGAACACTAGAATTTGGGCTTTAAACGTGCTTCTGTCTCATCCTTAACAATGCA
The DNA here is from genome assembly GCA_020086605.1 of Lanius collurio. NCBI lineage: Eukaryota > Metazoa > Chordata > Aves > Passeriformes > Laniidae > Lanius > Lanius collurio. The sequence continues at coordinate 48,373,748 of JACBWW010000003.1, forward strand.
AGTAGATCCTTTAGGTTCAGGTTTATTATTTTAGGTGATATTTAACTGTTTAATTCCCTCACAATCACAGAAAAAATCCTGGCTCTCTCTTAGTGCATTCTTTCCAGACTGGTCTTTATTCCAGATACTGCAACTGCTATTTATTAGTTCAAACACACTTGAAAATTTTATGCTTTCTCATAAAATGTCATTATTTGCCTATTTAGGTGATCATCTTATGCATCTCATTAATCTTTTAATGCATTCAATATAAAATAGCAAAGCTGCCCATCTGTCATTCTCCATACAGCACACTTTTAACATTTCTTCTGTTTGTAGAAACTTACTTCCTCAAGCAAATATAAATCCTGTAAACTTAAAATCATGGTAAAGACCATACAATAAGTCTCATGATTGTTTTTCTCAAATCTTGAAAACGTACATTTACATTCTAATTTGAAAATCAGTATTCTCAAAAAAGAACTATATTAAAGGCACTTCTTAAAGAGAAGAACAGTAATAGAGTTGTGATCTAATTAGTACCTCATCCTTCTTTGCATAGTGTTTAGAAATACAGTCAGGAGAGCCACAGACAGACAAAAACTAATGAGACAAGATTATGAAGGACACTGAAAATAAATGAACCAAGTTTGTTCTGACAAGGTAAAGTCTCACGTGTAAACTTCAGAGTGATTTACCTTAGAAGGCTGACTGGTTACCATACAGAGTCGTCGTATGTGTGGCCATACATCTGGCCATAAAATGTGTCTAAGTAGTCTAAGATATACACCCTACTTTTTAGGTATTTTCCCTACATGTTTCTGTACCTCATGTAACAGGATAATTACCTTGCATGTGGTGAAAGTAAGAGCTAGAGAAGAAATCAGTGCTGGGAAGCAGCCTGCCTCACCCAGTCTGCAGTAATCACCTAAGGTCTGCTGCTGTGAGGTACTGCTAGCCCTAAAAACTGGTGTGTAGTCAGCACCTGTAGAGGAGCAGTCCCTCAGATGGCAGGAATTGGGCACAGGAAGAAGGCTGTGCAGAAAGCAGGGTGGCCCATGGGGGTTGGATACCCTTTGCCAGGTACCAGCGTGCGCCCAGACTGCAGCCAGGACATCAGAGAGTGTGGGCAGAGTGTCCCTGCATTGCTCAGTTCACAGTCCAACAGAGGATCCCACAAGTGGCCTCTCCACTGGAAGAAAAACAAAAAAAAAACCAAAACACCTATGGATTACTGGAGTATTATGTTGCATAAATAATATTCTTCCAATTTTAAGGCACTTCTGTGGCTACTTAACTTTCTTAGAAAAGAGTATCGCTGACCTTTCCCTTTTGATGTATGAGCTCCCTGACCATTTCTGGGCTTACTAAAATTTAATTGCACTAGGGACCTCATTATTATATTACATTTCAGCACTGGTGGTGTGCTTTTTCAAGGTATGTGATCTGTGAAAGCAATATCTTCATCTTGGGGAAGGGAAGAATATAGGGAGTAGTTTAATCACACACCTCCAAAAAAACAAATTTGAAATTATTTTGCTTTTCCAAAAAGTCTGTAGTTTTTATGAGTTTTCACTCTACAAACTAATATAGATTATGTCAAGCTAATTTTATGTTGGGATGTTCAATAGCATGCAACTTTTAATACATTTTCATTAAGGATACTAAAACATTGAAAATTTCCTTTTTATAAATATAGATGAAATGGCTTCATCCTGAATACTGGTTATATTTCTTCTAAACATGTAGGGAAACAGACTGTACTTAAAACAGGCTTTGCCTTGGCACAGACAAAATGAGGAAGTAGCAGGGGAGAGATTTATCTCCATTACAAAATTTTTCCATTAATTATTTGCATAAATATAAATTAGTATTCTGAATGTCATTAAAATAAAATACCTGCAACAGCATTCAGTTATTTTTCTTGGCATTCCCCTCATGCACTCTTGCTAAAGCACAGGAGGAAAGAAAAAGCACTGGCATTTTGAGGTGATCAACAAAATTGCTGAAGAATTATTCTTAGATCAAGACTGGAAGCAAAATAATGTTATTTTTTTAAGGTGTGTGTCTCCATATGAAAGCTTCTTGAAAATTACCAGAATTTTGGGTTCACACAAAACCTTACAATGATATTTCTTGACAAACAGTTGTTTTCATTAATTTCTCATTTGCAAATGAACAAGACTCTTTATTCCAGTAAATCCAGCATGTACCATTGGTTTCATTCCTTCAGGCTACTCCCCTCATTTTCCCCAAGTACAAATTATATTCATAAACTCCATATTTATTCAGTTAACATTGGGTACTGCCTAAGATTGTTGATAATTCTTGCAGTGTTTACTGTCTGATTTCCTGCTCCATTGCACATGAGAAGCAACACCAACTTTTAAGTTGAGCCAGCACAGATGATGTGGTCTATCCAGTATTAAAGTTTATTTAAAATACATCCCCCTAGAGCAAACACTTCAAGTAATATGATTATTTTTCTTGTGCTGTGATTGCTTATTTGTGACCAATGCTGAATATAAAAACTTGTAGAGATTAATTTCTCTATTTTTTTTCTGCCACCAGATTTTTGGAGTATTACTAAATTTGCCCATCTAAAACTTAAATTGTAAGATTGATTCACATAAAAGTCAAAAAATAATTTGCTATTAAAATCTGTGCAATTACAAGAGAGTTCAGGCATTAAACTCTAATTGTACACAATTTTGTTGTAAATTTGTTAGATGCCAGCAAAGTCTATAAAATGTTCTGACACATTTTTCATTTCCACACCTATACTTTTGAACAAAAGAGACTAATATAATTTGCTAGCTTTAATTTCTGCTTTAATGTTTGTTTTGAGAAATATATCCTGCCATGAGATAATTTAATATATTTTTAAATAACAGAATTGAGGAAAAAGATTCTAAGTTATGTTGTTCAGTGTGTAAATCCCCAAACTTGATTAAAGAAGAGACAGAAGAGCCCATTCAATGCCTTCCATCTGTCACCCATTTTGCACCTGCCATTGGCAGACTCAGGAGTATTGCTGAAAGGGGCTCTGTCATATTTCAAACAGCAGGAATCTTCTGGCATTTGGCCATGGACTCACCTCTGTAAGCACTGAAAATCCACATATGGTCATATTGCCAAGATGCCTCTGCCCATCCCTTTCACTCCAGAGTAGGGGGAAGATTGAGAAGCCTTTTTGTATCTTCTAGCTAGCAGCTGCTGAATGGAAGACACCAAACTGCTATTCAGAATTGTAAAAATATCCAGAAGAAAAACCCTGGTGATGCTAGATAGTGGCAAATGAGTTGAGAAAAATACTAGAAAATCTACTATATTTCTCCAAAATAGAAAATACCATGCAGAGTGCGTTTTTTGTTAAACACAATCTTGCTGCTTGTATAAGAACATCCACAAGGATTTTACTATGAGCAGAAAGAAGCTCACTTGCTGAGCTGATCTTTGACACCACATTCCTCTGATAAGAAATCTTGGCACTTCCACAGAACTGGCAAAGCATAAGTTTTATGAAATACTGAAAAATCCTCAACTTAGACTGAAATCTTATTTTTCCCTTTGCATTTGAGAACTCTGAACAATTTTCTTTGTAAGAAATACATTTCAAGTCAGGAAATTTTAGAGCAATTATAACAATTATGTTCATCACCAGACTGCCTGACAAATGAGTATGACTGCAGTGACCTCCTCAGTTTCTCCCAGATGCTATCTTTCTCACCACCAGTACCATTAATCAAAGATGTGACGCACATATCTCTGCACAAAACTGGAAATGAGTCAGCCACTGTAGATCTTTGTGACTCCTTGCAGATGCTCAGACCCCACTGAGTCGTGACTTGAGCAACCAACTGCTTCAAAGCTGCATATTATTTGAAGTATTCTTTCACAGAAATAAACCCCCAGGAACCTTGTTCCTAGTTTAGTCCTACTACATCACACAATGTGTTGGGTGCCACATATCTATGCTGCACATAGATACTGCAAGCATGGAAAAGTGAATGTGACTTTCCCCTCCCTTTTCCCACTATTTTCACCTGAGAGAATCATATATGTAAATTTTATATGTCTCTGACTACGAGCATTTCAAGCTTTCATTGACTCTCACTGTGATAAGTTTTCAGCATTTTCAATAAAAGCAGATATGCTGTTAATTAAGAAATTGAACAACTGGTCTTTATGGTTACAGCAAATAAAGGTCTTAATTAATTCACTAGTCAGAAATGCTACTGGAAAAAATGTTTTTAAAGGCTGAAATGTTATTCTCAGCCAGCTGACTTCAGTAATCTAACAGTTAGCTTCCAGTCTAAGGTGGGCATTCAGGATCCCTCTACAGTCAAAGGTGAGACATCCTGCAGAAATTCTGTGGTGAGTCAGTCAATAATTCCACCTATTTTAAAATTAAAATAAATGCTCTTGGATTTGATTCTCTCTATCGATTAGCTTTCTCAATTAACAATTCAATTTTTGGATAGATAAAATTAGCTGCCATGAACCCTAAGTTAAAAATTATGGAATACTCAGCCAATGGTATGTAAAAAAGGGGTTTGCCTTGGTTCAGTTACTCCTGCTAAGATGTCCCTGTTAAATATTTAGTCCCACTGCTTTAATATAAAACAGCCTTAGATAGCAAAACCATAGATTTAAAAAGCCTGCTGGCAAAAAATTGTTCTTTGTACTCAATGAGCAGACATTTCCCAGTTGAGAGTAACCCTGCATTAAACATCAAATATGTATTTCTGCTCTGAAAAAAAGACCATTCTCTTCACATGTTTCAATGATCTACCTGGTGGCAAAGATAGTAAATGTTTAATTTATTGTTACTTCAGATTGACAGGAAGCACAGCTCATCAAGGCTCACTGAGGATATACAATGTCCAGCTTATCCTTTCACTGAAGTGACTGAAAATATTGGTCTTTCTTCTCAATATATTTCTTTGCAAATAGATTTGTTCAAATCTGTATGTGTTTTTAGTCATCTTTCTCCGACTTTACTGCCTGAGCCTGTACTAACCAAACCCAAACCTGTATGACCACATGGGAAAGAAGAGTTAAGATTGCTTGTGGCTGCCTTAATTATTGCCAAGGCAATAACAATAATGTGTTAATTAAGAGTTTGTTCACCCATAGTATTTGTTTCACTGCTTTGCCAATGCTGCATTAAATATTGCTACTGGAATTAGTGCAAAACTAATCAGTTATTTTTTACCTTGATGGGAAAACTGCTTTAAAAACCTTAACCATGTCTCTAAAATTACTGACTAGTCAATAAAACCTGATTCTCTAGAAAGTAACAGAAAAGTTCTCTTTTAACCATAGACCAAAACCATGCAAGGATATGTAGGTTTATTTTAAGAAAGGGCAAAGCAAAAAGAACAAATGAAACACAGGGTAGAAGAAAGAACTCCCTAAACTGAGCAATATTCTCTAGCATGCTCTTTCTTAACTAAGACACAATATTGGCATACAATGAATAAATTAATTTAGCTTGAAAATTTAAGGAAGGCTCATTAACCACTTATATTCTTGAACAAGACTTCCCATAGAAATAGTAATTGGGACCTACCAATACTATTCATTTTAATTTTGTGCTAGGTGAATTTATGGAAAGTTATCTATGAGACAGCTGTTTGAAATAGGAGAGAACTTGATCTAATGACTCTGTTAACTTGGGCTCCTCATATTTACCCTTTGAAAACATCAGACTTTTCCTTACTTCCATGTACTTCTAGGTATTTTGTGTTTCAAAAACATCAATAGAGAATGGCTACCTTGTTTTGTGCAGTGAAATATTTTATTTCATGGCATGAAATTCTACAGACTTAAGACCCCAAATAAGACAACACAGTGTTTGTGGGAACTCAGCACTTCTGTACAACAAGCCATTGTGATTACACAGAAGCTTTAAAATACTCTGAAATATGCATCACCTCTTTGGGCATCATGTGGGAACTCACACATCTTCCAATTTTTACAATAATACCTACTTATCACCTCTTTTGTGTACTTAGCTTACTTATCTTTTACTTACACACTTTACCTACTTTTACATACTCACACATAGTCTATACAGTTCACTTACTTATACATAACTCACTACTTATACATCTTACTCTATTTTTACCTAACACAGTATACACACATTTTACTCACTTATACTTACTTGACACAGTACTTCTACCTAACACAGTACCTACACATTTTACTAACCTATCCATAATACACCACATAAACATCTTGCAGTTGCAATGCATAAGATTATACCTTGCTTGATTAGTCCCTCTACTTTTTACAAGACCTCTGCATGTACTTTTCAGATAATAAGATTAGTTTCAGTTCCAGGCGGCACCATTTTCTTTATCTATCCCTTGCTGTCTTAGTATTTAGCCTTTCAGCTTCTCCTTTCCCATTTCTTTTTCAATTTAGCACAGTTTATCTTTCAGTACCTTTCTGTCTTCGATGCTCCAGATCCAGGCAAGCAGAGTCAAGATGATGGCAGCAACAAAACCCACTCAGTGATCAGCAGCCAAGTCAGCCCAGGAAACCCAAATAACCAGACAACTGAGGCCACATACAAACCTATCCTACCTCTCTCTTCCCCCTCTGAGCCTTCTGACTGGGCTTAAAAACCCTCCAGGAGCTGACCTGCTACACCTGAAGGTGGATGGCCAGGTGAAGCTGGTGAGGGTAATTCCAGCTTGGTCTCACTCTGAGGGCTCCAATAGGCATAATTAAAGATGGTTTGGCTGGGGCACACTATCATGGTTTAAAACACCTTACAACAGCTATTAATAAAAGATGCTCCATATCTAATACTTCCTTCTCATGAATGCATAGCACCCAGGTTGTTTTCCCCAGTCTTGATTTTATCTATTGTATTTTTTTGTTCTTATTCATTTTTGTCAAATATTTTAAGCCAAAAACTAGAATTTACTTTTTTATTTTATATTTCTGGGAGCTATCAGATTTATTTTTTTCTCTCTTTCTCACACAAAACCAAAAAGAGCTTTAGGGATTCTCTTATCTTTCAGGAACATGAACATGTCCCTACTTCCCAGCACGACTATATTTCTCATTCTTATGTCTGGTTTTCCACTATTCAGTGGGATACTACTTGTATATGAATACCATTCCTTAATTTTAACTAGAATAATGTTCATCACATATTGGAAAAATCTATCTCGTGGTAAACTCAAAAAAAACATACGTGGGCTCACAAGCTTTAGGTGTAACATAATTCAGGTTTTTTGCTCAAGTGTCAATGGCAGAGCAGATGCAATTTGAGCAGCCACATCTATATGAAAATACCTTCATCTCATATAAGTCACATCCTATACTATCAACAGTTTATCTTTCTATTCTGTTGAGGTTGTTTTCCTCAGAAGAAAGAGCTATTTTTCAAGAGACAACTTAACAAGAAACTTACCTGAGGTATTTGCAGTAATTTTCCTGCATGGCATGGTTTCTGGAAGTGTAGCAATATTTTAAAATAATAAACTGATATGTACAATAATCCTTGTTCAATCATAAAGCAGCTTTGGTTCGTTTTGGTTTTTTTTTATAGGACAGTACAGTTTTATTCACTAGAGTTTTTTTGAGCTCTACTTCCAGCTGCTGCTGTAGATACATTGCTTGGGCTTGGAAAAATCACTGTCATTCCACTTTCCTTTTCACTCACATTAAAAATGTGAGCCCCACTGGGTGCCTTAAATCACCCAGAGTACAGCTGAGGCACAGGGCCAGGCCAGTGATGAAGTTTGTAGCTAACCAAAGTGAAATGGTAAACAAAACCCAACTTGTTCTCTTCCCCAGCCTCTGTCAGAGAATTACAGTAGCTATGGAGGTGATGACTGAAAGCCCTGGAGATGCAAGGGTAAGGTATATGCACTGCTTTATATACAATTCCTCCTACTGTGTTCCTTAAATTAAAACATAGCATATACTGCTCTTTTACCTGAATAACTGCATTCTGAACATGTTCATCCACTCCAGAAAAATAAATTCAACTTTTTTTAGAAATAAAGTTTTACAATTAAATTTATATAATTAGACTACAGAAAACACAATCCAGAGGAATGGTGATACGTATTTTACCATCAAAGATTTGCAAATCTTTCCCATTGACCTTCTCTTTAATTCCTTTGTCCTTTGGTAATTAAGTTAGCAGGAACTTTTTATTGCACAATATTTGTACAAGATTTAAAATATCCCCAAGAATTTACACACTGTCAAAAGTAAATTAATACTCCCGTGCTCTTGATGGAACTAGAAGCTCGGCAGCTGAGTCAGATATTAGCCTATAATATTCTGACTTTCAGTAAAAGCCTTTAAATGGAATTAGTATGCCTCAAGAGTGCTTCAGAGGATCTTATTTATAAACTTCAATGAAACACAAAGAAATGTATGTGATGTGGAGGTAATACATGCTGTGTATTTTTGCATAGTTGCATCTCTGGCTTTGTCTGGCCAGAAAACAAACAACACAGATACACACAAACAACACTCCCCCCATTCCCACCCCCACTCTGCATATATGAAAGGTATTTATAGTGATGAGAAAACATAGAGTGTTAAAATAAAATAAAATATGTTAATATGAGCAGAAATTAAGAGGGATTTCAATTTAATTTCCTTGCAGTGCCTTTAACACTGCATATTAGAATCCAGGACCATGTTATCTCGCTTCCCAGTAAAGCAGTCTGTCAGCTAGTTCTGCCTTCCTTTCTTAGGATCTAAATCTTTCAGGCATTACTCTCATACACATTTCTCACCCAAAACTTTCCACTGATGCAGTTGTAGGTGGAGCAGTTGCCAGGTCCTGTGTGAATAGTTGTAGTGTGGAATGGAGATGATCAACAGCAACAAATGAGACATAACTTTAGCGTAGCATCCTCAAGGCCAGGCAATTTCTCCTTGGGAAATGAGAGAGGTTGGGGTGCTGACAGTGCCAAGTGGAGAGGTTTAGTGAGCACACTGCAGGAGCTCACCCTATTCACTAACCTGAGGACAGTCAGAAAAAGTATTTGGACACCTTTCCTCACCAAGCAGTTTGGATTCATAAGATCAAGCAAAGTCATCCTAAAGAGGAGCTACCAATTTGTGCACTGAACTACCCAGGGAAAGAGAGATAATTTCATCCTAGTTGTTGGCTAAGGTCTCTTACTTTATACTCATGAGTTTCCAGAACTCACTAAGATATGATGAGAGAATATGTTGGAATTGAAGGGTGGAAGTCTGGGTTCAGCTCTCAAATTGAGGAAATCTTCATCTTCAGAGCTTAACTTTGTCTGCCAGTGTCACCTCTCTAAAGAAAAGCCTGCTTTTTATTTATTCTGCAGAGTTCTTTTCTCATGTGTCATACAAGCTACTAGAGAAAAAAAAACCCATCTTGTTTTGGTAACTCCTTGGACTAAGGTCTTAGAAACCTGGATTCTGTGCTTTTTTTTTTTGTGGTGGTGGGCATGCCCAGATGAAAATGCACAAATGAGGGGGCTGTACCTAGTTTTATCTGTGATTTTTCTATCATTTCTGAACTTCTTAATATTTAACTGTGAATGACAGTATCCTGTAAATGTGTTGTATATGACACTGTGCATGGTTTCAAGGAGATATATGGAGTGGTTTTTCCTTGGCTTTTTTTTTTTTTGTCACTAACTAATGCAATTTAAATTTTGCATCTAATGGCAAATGAGGAAATGTAAAAAAATTGCTTAAAAATCTTGCTCTTATTCTAGGATATTATGATAAGCAATATCAAATTCTATGAAATAGCTGTAATATTAAATACCACAAAAGCTTGGGAAATATGGTTCATGTTGAGAATATTGCTGTTTTCATTAAATAAGACTTGTAGCTGCTTTTTTGATAAAAAATCTGCAGTGACCTGACTTTGCATTAATGTAGTGATTGAGGTTTGCTTGAGATATTGAAGTTTAATACTCTTTAGAATATTAAACAATAGATAAAAGGTGGTTGATATTATTGTTTAATTTTTAAAAGCACAGGAAGACAGAAGGAAAATACTGTTTAGCACATCAACCAGGAGACTGGAGCTGAACTCTGATGTTAGTTACTGTCTCTGTATTGGATTCTTCACCTGAAACAGCATGGCTGACAGTACTCCTTTCCCCAGCCCTGCTCCTCCTATACCCTCTTTAATTATAAACTCTCAAGAATGGAAATAGTTTCTTGCTCTATGTGTGAAAATTATATGGTTTGTAATACAGCTCTGATCTTGACTAGTCCCATTAACACCAGCATGTCACAAGAAACCCAACAGTCTTGCTATTATTTGTCTGAGTTTAGTATTTGCTGTGTTAACAGTGATTGTGTCTAGTGCACTATTACCTGCAGCACCCTGGTCCTTTCTCTGAGGTGTTTTTACAGGTCTTGGCAGGAACTTTTTCAATTTGCCAGGTCTCATGGACTGACCCAGAATTTAGGCTGCAATGAGATGTAGGGCCAGCACTGCCTATAATGCCTTGGGTACTACAGCAGTAAAACTTGTAACAATTTCACTCAGGTTAATTTTCCCTTTTTTTGTGCGTGATTCTTTTGGTACTTGAATTGGCTACTCTGTATCTGTTGCAGGGTCTAAAAAATCAGATTTCTTCTGAACTGAGTCTCTGAAAAGTCAGGGATTATTGCAAGAAGTATTTCTGAACTAAGACGGGAATAAAAGTCAGAGAAGAATGGTAGGGTTTACAGTTCAGAAGTGGTTCCACAGGGACAATTGAAGCAAACTTTTATTACTTGAAAATAGCTTTAGGGTTGGTAAAATCTTACTAATCAAAGGGTTTGACCTTAGTGCAGGAAAAGTCTTATATGCAGTTTTAAGGAACAAGAACTTTCCAAGAAATGTGGTCTGACTGAAGGCACACACTCTCCTGTGGATTGATACCACATTAGCTCGTGGAATGTAGCACATCTCAGCTGAGATAATGGCACTTACATTTTCAGAATATTTCTCACGTAGGGAATAAGTCAAAGGTCCTTTGAGTCAATGGCATTTTCCCTTTTTAAAAGTATACATTTTTAAATCAGTAGAACTGAAATCATGAGCAGACCTAAGTGAAATAATAAATGCAGATTGACATTAAATCTATGGTTCATACTCTTGGTAAATCGCAAAGTTCTTAATTCCAACTTCATATAGCTTCTTTCTGAATAATAATATTCTAAGCAATTTATTTATAAATTTCAATGTTGGAGGCTCTTGATATGAAACACAAGCTTCTATTGGGTGAACTGATAAGTCAGAATTGCCACAGACAAATGCAGTCTGTGAAATTACCCAAGTTACTAGAGGGAGACATGTGCTGTGTTTGGGTCAAGGGTGTGTTTGCAATGAGAAAAGCAAGCAAAAAGAGGTATATTACTACCCAGAGGAACCTTTCCCTTCCCATTTCACCAAGTCATGGCTGCTGTAGGTCACATGAAGTAGGTCCATATTGGTTACTTGATGTACTTCAAAGGTTCCTTTGGTGCACAAATTTGTTCTACATCTGTACTAAAGGAACCACAAGGTACACTCTGAAATGCAGCACTGATGGGCTCAAAACAGGTTCCTTTCTCATGGGTTCAAGGCCAAAGTTGCACCCTGAAGAGGAATTAATAAAACAGCAGGAGTGTTCAAGTGGATCTTCAGGAAGTGGAAAAGAAGTTTCTGACTCTTTTTCTACCTCAATAAGATGTTGTTCAGGATAGCCATGCACATTTATTTCCTTAGTTTGAGCTTTCTCACTATGTCTTATTCCCTAATTAGCTAAACTGTATGAAGTAGAAGTTCAGAGGGGAACTACCAAATGGAATCATTAGTTATTTTAGAACCTTTTTCACAAGATTAAAAAAAAAAGTAAGAGAAAACATTAACTTTGGTTCAAACCATAGATAATGTGTTTAAGGGCTATGAAATAATTTATACTAGCTGCACAAGACTGGACTGAAATAAATATAAAAAATCAATATTGTAAAAAAACAAAACTTCAAAAGATATGTGGAAACTCTATAACAAGTACTCTGCTTCTGAAATATTCACAATGTAAGTAGCAAGAACGTTTCTCTGCATGAACCTAGGATTCTAAATAAAAACCCAACTAAAAGTACTAGTAAAAACCTAACTAAAGCTACTTGTAAAAATAACTGGTTTCAATTTTTTTTTCTCTCAAAAGAGTGACTGTTTATGAAGAAAGTAAGGAATATTTTAAAGTGAAAGAAGGTTTTAATTTTAATAATTAAATTTATCTTCTTCCATATTTCATGAGCAAACCCACAGGTATTTTTGTGACTTTCCTGGATCATGACTTTCATGTTGTGGAAAAAAATTATGCCAATACTCTTCCATATCTTGTATAGCTCTAGGTATTAGCAGCTACAGTTCCTTACAAATTTATCATGTGTAAGACTTCCTGTGGATTGTATTGAAACTCTTGCAAGTGGCAGCAAAAAGAACCTCTGTGGTAGGAATACATGAACAAGAGTTCCTACCATGATGATGTGTCACTATGTCATGACATTTCACTCTGATGTCAAGAAAAGTGTGAATTTTCACTGTTGTTACACTGACCTGAATATTTTCTTACTTTGGAATTGCAGGGAATTAATTTGCATACAGTCTCTGTTTCTATACTATATTACTTAAGCTATTGGAGAATGGACACTCTCAAGAAAATATACACAAATTTGTTGCAGAAGCTTCATTTACTTAAGTAATTTTTATGGTCTTTCTTTAGCAGTTCACATTTCAGTAGGAGCAGAGCTCCTGAAAAGCAGAGGAGTGAATGCAGCTGGAGTCACAGTAAATATTTCTCCCAATTTTGAGAGCTACTGAAGGAGCAGTGAAACTTAAACCTCTACCCTTGTTGTCTTGCTGAGGGAGGACTAGCTGAAATACTTGACAAGCACTCAGCCTTCACAATCCCCAAATCACTAAGTTTTAAAGATGAGCTGTTTGTTAACGGGAAATGCCTAACCTTGTACTTGGAGACTTAGTAACTCTGTCTTATAAATCCTATTTTTAAGTATTGCTGCCTTGAAATTTAAAATCTTAGAATAAAGCAATCTAACACACCCTAAAACCACTCGTGCAGTTAGGCATCCATCAGCTTAGATGGATGATTCAAAGAGCTCTGTCAGAGCCTATGAAATCCACCTTCCAACAAACACCTAAAGAGAGTATTAATCCCAGCAATCAGAACCAGAGCAGTGGCAATGATCTCCAAGCAATGGAACCCCCTTCTCAATGAAACCTCTGGCTGCAGCTGGCCAGTAGCAGTACAACAATAAAACCACTGCACAAAAACACTAAAGGCAGATAAAAAAGTGACACAACCAGCAAAAGAACTTTAAGAGAGATTTATGTATCTCATCATAGAGCAGCAGTAAACTGAAATCTGAGACACCTTTTCACTTTGTTCTTTAGATATTTCTACAGAGAATAGCTGAAGGAAAACAAACCTTACAACCAGAACTGAAAGCCAGAATTGTTTAATCCAGATATTGACTCTTACACCATTTGAAAAATTTCTTTAAATAAAAAAATGCTAAATTTAATTCAGCTAAACTGAGAGCAACTGCTAAAGATATACTGATAAATGCACAGTTCTATGTGTTTAGTTTTCAGTAATATTATTCCTTATTATAATATTCTTATGGAACTCTTTATGCCATTATTTTTGTGCCATCATAAAAATGCTGTCCAAAAAAGCAATTAGAAATCTTCAGTGGGTAGGGAAACATGTACCAGGAGAATTTTTGTTCAGCTCTGTGGACTCTAATTCACATGGAGACAATACAGACATACGTATATAACACCTCAGGATATGTACTTTACATTACAAATAATGCTTTGCCAAGCATCCAAAATCACAAAAGAGACTTTAATGAAGGACAGTATAATTTTTCCTCTAGGATATCTCTAATTTGAGTATATCTTGGATTGTCTTGTGGGAATTTTTCTTGTTTGGATAAAATCTGAATTTGTTTTGCCTGCATAAAGATATTGCTTAAAGGAAAACTGCTGCATTACATAATATCAAAGAGCTTAACGACTACATCTAATTATATTAAAGACTAAACTACTGGAAGCAATGAAAACATTTCAAATTTGATTATAAACATGAAAGCAAATGGGAAGCAGCAAGTTTAACATAGACTGTGCTAAAAATGCCCTTGAAATATCTATGTTCTTGCCATCCTTTCCGATAACAATCTATGTTTTGTAGGTCATACAGTAAACCATACTTGGAGAAAAGCTCCCTGGGTGAAGTTATTAGAATTGCCTCTAGCAATTGTTGCTGCCTTTAACAGCAGCATTGCCCATTTCTGAAAAAAAAAAAAAAAGAAAAGCAAGAAAGGAAAAAAGAATAACTGTGCAACTTTACTTTCTTTTCTTCCAAGCACAGGAAGGAAACATTGATTCACTTTCCTGAAATCCACCTTGAAATGTTCAGCTCTTCACAAGGCAGATTAGAAAATTAGTCTTTACAAAATGAAATCTGAATCTTAAAGATTCAACACTTCAGATATGAAGATTAAACCAAACTATCAAGTGGATTGAATTTTTTCAGCAGACTAAGCATTGCACTTGCATGGTGGAAGATGCAGCCATCTTCAATTCAGTAGCTGTAGCTGTGTGGGCAGAAATACCTCAGGACATAATAGAGAATGAAAGCCTGAAGGCTTGCAGTACCTGACAGTTTAGAAGAGCCTTGATTCAAAGAGAAGTATAACTAAAAATAAAAGGAAGCCAAAAACTATTTATTTTCTTATTCTTTTTTATCTTCAATTCTCTTTTCTTAGAATTTATTCTGCCAACAAAACCTGGTTAATATGTGCTAATATGTGAGTCATGTCTGGTAATAGCTGGAATTGGAGTTTGATATAGGATGATTTATACTGTATGTTGACTTTCTCAGGATGTCCTTCAAAGGTAATGAAAGATGGCAATCCATTGGTGACCATAAGCTGATGTATCAACTGATACTGGCACAGGAATATGCCTGAAGGTTGGGATGCCATCCAGAGGGACCTGAAGAAGCTCAAGAACCAGCCCATGGAACTTCATTAGGTCCAACAAAGCATAGCACAGGGTGCTGCTCCCAGGTTGGAGCAACCTCTGGTATTGTTAGAGACTGATGGGTGAACAGACTGAGAGCAGCCCTGCTGAGAAGGACTTGGGGGTGCTGGTGGGTGAGAGGTGAGGGTGGCCCAGAAATGTGCACTTGTAGCCCAGAAGGTCAAATGTGTCCTGGGTTGCATCCAAAGCAGCATGGGCAGCAGGGCTGGGAAGGGGATTCTGGCCCTCTGCTCTGGTGAGATCCCACCCAGAGTGCTGCAACCAGGTCTGGGAGCCCCAGTACAGGACAGACCTGTATAATGGGCCCAAAGGAGAGCCATGAAGATTATCAGGGGGCTGGCACACCTCTGCTGTGAGGAAAGGCTGAGACAATTGGAGTTGTTCATCTTGGACAAGGGAAGGGTCTGGTGGAACCTTATTGTGTCCTTTCAGTTCTTGAAAAAAGCCCAAGAAAGATGGGGATAGACTTCTCAGCAGGATGTGCTGCAATAGGACAAGGCATAATGGTTTAAACTGAAGAAGGGTTGATTTAGATTAGCTATAAGGAAGAAGTGTGGGTTTGTTTCTTTTACAGTGAAGGTAGTAAAGCTCTAGCACAGGTTACCCAGAGATGTAGTAGAATATGAGAATATTCCAGGTCAGGTGAGTTGGGTCTCTGAGCAACCTGAATCTAGTTGAAGATGTCCCTGCTCATTGCAGGGGGGTTGGATTAAATGACCTTTAAATGCTCCTTCCAACACATTCTATGATTCTAGGTAGTGAAAACATAACATACAACAGGAAAATATTCTGCAGTGGAATTTGGGAAGAAAAGGCAACAAATATAAACCGAAAGTTAAATATTTTCTTTATTTTTTTTCTCTTATGACCATTTATTCCATATCATTTTTCTAGAATTTCTTTACTACTGGCATTTAGAGTCATGCAGATTTTATGAAAAGCACTTGCAGGCTGCACTGGTTCTGTTTATTTCTGTATATTCTTCACAGGTGGACCCAATGGTTGTTCATTGATCAGTGTGGTCTGTGTACACCCCATAAATTTCCTTTGCTACATTTCTGTCACAGCAGCCATTCCTTCCTGCACAAGTTAGTAAGTTTTGTGAGAAGAAGCACCCAGCTTGATTGTTTCCCTGAAGTCACTTGCATGGTATTATCACACATAAAGGACATCTGATGCTAAGCTCAGGCTGGGCAGCAATGGGGGCTCTTGCTTCTCCAGGCTCTTGAGCCTGAGCACAGATTTGTGCCCAGGCAGTACAACACTAACCAAGCAGGAATTCAAGATCCACTGTGTGCCTGTGCTCAAAGAACTGTAGAGACAACATCTGCTTAGATGACTGAGTGTACTCTGATCTATATGGCTTGTATGCTAGGCAGCATCATTAAAAAGTTTATATTTATCTCTGTAATTTACTGTCATTATTTGTAATATGAAAAACAAATGAAGAAATGTAACTGTTCTGACAGAGAGCTATTTGGCAGGGAATAATTTGCCATATCAAATGATCTAACACTTATTTATTTTGACAGCAGTCATTGTCAGCTATTTCAGAGATAAACCTCTAGGATGACGTGGGCAGGGACAATTATCTTCTTTGTACTAGAAAAGTAATTTTTTCATGGGTTTAAGGATGTTCTCTGTGTAAGTGAGTTTGGGCAGTGAACATAATGTTACAGTCACTGTGATATCTGAATGCATCTGAGAACAGGTGTCTTATAATTATTTAGTTAAGATATTGATTTATTCCTTTAAAATTTTTATCAAAGCCTTTTCCCTTTGTTCTATGACAGCAAACTTCATGGGTTAATTGTGCACACATGAATATGTTGATATGTACAGTATTTACATACACTTTAACAAATATATTGTGTTTGTATATTATTTTGTTTCTGTATCATAAAAGATAAATACCACTCTTTAACGCTGTTTGTAGGATTAAGTGAATGTGGGGTTTTACACTTTATTTTGCTTTCTTCAGTACTACTTCCTTTGCTGTCCAAACAACTGCTGAGTAGGTGAATTAACACAAAATTTAATAACAAATTTTAATTCTGTGTATAACACCCTAAGAAACTAATTCAAGGCAAACCAGAGCTGTTTAAAAGCTGATATGATGATGTATTAATTCAATTTCATGCTCCCAGTACAGTATCCACTCCTGGGGAACTGTTTCCAACTTCCATTGTTTAGGTGAAATCTTAATCACCAATTATCCCAGGTGATTGGAAAAACGGAAACATTGAACACATTTTAAAACAGGTAGAAAGGAGGATGCTGGGAAATACTGACTGGCCATCCTTGCCTCTGTGCTTGGGAAGATCATGGAAAAGATCCTCCTAGCAGCTCTGCTGAGGTACACAGAGAACAGGGAGGTGATTTGAGACAGCCAACATTGCTTCACCAAGGCAAGTCTTGCCTGATCAACCCAGTGACCTTCTATGATGGAGTGACTGCATCAGTGGACAAGAGAAGGGCTACAGCCATCATTATCTGGACTTCTGTAAAGCCTTTGACAAAATCCCCTGCAATACCCCGCTCTTTAAAGAGGAGAAGGAGGGATTTAATGGGTGGACTGCTAGAAGGATAAGAATATGTTTAGACAGTCACATCCAGAGGGTAGTGGTCAACAGCTCAGAGTTCCAATGGATATCACTGACAAATGGTGTTGCTCAGAGGTCAGAAGTGCAACCAGTGCTATTTAATGTCTTTATTAAGAACACAGACAAAGGGATTGAGTAAATCCTCAGAAAATTTGCAGAAGACATCAAGCTGACACACCTGTGGGTAACAAAACTGAGGGATGGGATCCATCCAAAGAGATCTGGACAAGATCAAGAAGTGGCCCATGGGAATCTCATAAAGTTTAATAATAAGTGCTGGTGTTGCAGCTGAGTTGGGGCAATGGTATCAATCCAGGGTGAGGGAAGAACAGATCGAGAGCAGCCCTGCCTCGAAAGATGTGGGGGTTCTGATGGAGGAGAGGCTGGACATCACCTAGCGATGTGAACTTGCAACCCAGAAAGCCAGACGTGTCCTGGGCTGCACCAAAAGCAACTTTGGCAGCAGGTCAAGGGAGGGGATTCTGCTCCTCTACTCTGTTCTCCCACCTGGAGACCCCACCTGCAGTTCTTCTTCCAGATCTGGGATCCCCAGCGCAGGAAGCACATTGACCTGTGGGAGTGAGCCCAGAGGAGGGACACCAAGTTGATTAGAGGGATGAAGCACCTCTCCTATGAGAAAGGGTGGGAGAACTGGAATTTTTCAGCCTAGAAAAGGTGGCTTTGGGGTGCTCTAATTGAGGCCTTCCAGTATCTGAGGGGAACTTGCAAGGAAGATAGAGACTTTTTACAAGGGTCTGTAGTGACAGGAAAAGTGGGGATGGCTTCGAACTGAGAGTAGGTTTAGATTAGATATTAGGAAGAATTTTTTTTTTTTTGTGAGGGTGGTGAGGAACTGAAACAGGTTGGTGGATCAGAGAAGTCTGTATGTCCCATCCCTGAAAGGGTCCAAGGCCAGGTTGGATGGAACTCTAAGCAACCTGGTCAAGTGGGTAGCAGCTCTGCCCATGGCCAGGGGGTTGGAACTAGATGACCTTTAGGGTCCCTTCCAACCAAAGACACTCTATGATTCTCTGATTCTATGATTCTAGTAATCACCAGAAATATAAAAGCAGACTGTTTCCAAAACAGTGCAAGAACTTCTGATTCCCATGTTATTTTAGTAATTAAGCTATATGTCTTATACCTTTTAATTAGTATAGATACTGCAAAAATATAAATGCAAGCTGTTCTCCAAACGGAGCAAGGATTTCTGCCTCCAGTAAGGACTCTCTACCTGTTTCTAGCATGAAATAAGTCTGTAAATAATTGATTAACCAGTGTGATATAAATTGGGACTGGATCAAATAAAATAATTATGCAAGAAATATGTGTGTGCATCCAGAAGGAAGTAATTACAGAAATACAATTGTACAATCTCCTGAACCAGTCAGAATTTTGCAGTATATCTTTGTTTTACTTTTTCTACCAACTATTGTATTTCAAAGTAAAAGATGACAGATTGTTATCTCAAATTCTCTCAAATAAGCTTCTAAGTTGGGATACGATGCTTTCTCCCAACAGGAATCCATTTGGTCTAATTGATCTATGACTCAGTGAACTTTACATCAACACTGAAAATACAAAATATTCATGACCTGGTGTATAAGAATAGCAAGAGGAGATACAGAATGGTGTTCACAAATCAGTTGGACAAGTAATAATATAATTTTCTCATCAGTTTATTCCTGATGAGTTTTCTGTTAAATCCTAGTGGCTTGCTAAGGAAACTTTGAAATAAAGCAACAAATATCAACCACTAAAATAAGGCGAACAAAAATGGCAAGTAGTTTAAGTGTATTTTATTTTTTTCTTGAATATTTGTGTCAAAGCAAAATGACTTAGGGTTTATGCAAAACTTAGCTTCAGCATATAGTGTGAAAATAGTTATTCCTGTTTATTTCTCCTAAAACTGAAAGCAGTATTTATGTTACAAGATGTTATTACTTCAACAAATACATCCTCCATCTAAATGGAAAGATTCATCCTTTCTTTCACAAAAGAGATGCATAGAAATTGTTCTCAAAAAGATTTAATATTTTATGTTTTCTCATTTTGTTTTACTTTCCACAGTCAGTGGAACAGTGTACAACTGTGCAGGAAATACTGCACAGTTGTACATACCTGATTCAAGCTCTGGCCCTCCAATTATGTTAAAAAAAATTAAGAGTTCAATCATTTTGTCATAATATCTGCATTGAGGATTGCATTTAACTCTTTGGTTTAGAGATCTGGAAGATGTTCTTTAAGTACTTAATTAAAGATATCTCATTGCAGTTTTTTATTTAGGAAAGGAAGATGAAGAAATTAGCCACAAGAGAAAAAAAAACCTGGAAGGTAAGGGCCTCTTTATCTCATAATTAAATGTTTTCACATTTCTGAACAAGTGAGTTCAGTAAAGGGATTGTAATATATCACAGAATCATAGAACAGCCAGGGTTGGAAGAGACTAATCAGTCATCCAAGTCCAACCCCCCTGCCAAGGTGGGTCACCTAGAGCAGGTGACACAGGAATGTGTCCAGGTGGGTTTGGAATGTCTACAGAGAGGGAGACTCCACCACCACCCTGGGCAGCCTGTTCCAGTGCTCTGCCACCTGCAGTGTAAATCTTTTTCATGTTACGGTGAAACTCCTTGTGTTTTAGTTTACAGCCATTGCTCTGTGTCCTGGCATAGGGCACCAAGATGAGTTTGGCACCATCCTCTTGGCACCCACTTTTGATATATTTATGTGTATTAATGATATCTCCTCTCACTCTTCTTGAGACTAAGCAGGCCCAGCAAGACTTGCTTTTGTATTCAATTTTAATTGAATTATAACATTGAACTGGCAGGAAATTTTTATCTCGTAGGAATTATACAAAGGAAGAGGTAAGATCTAACTGTTAACTTTTAATTAATTTCCTCATTTAAGATCAGCCTAAATTTAAAAGAAATGTGATTATTTAAAAGTCAAGGCATATATAAACTTCCTGATACTTTAATTTTGGAGGAACGCACCACACAGACTCCTTTAATGACATGCTTTGTAATTTATGGTCTATTTCCCACCTTCTACAGTGATAATTTCTGATAACTTTGAACAAAGTTTTGGATAAGTCTGGGTTAGCTCTATTTTGTGAAATTGGCCTAACTGGTGCATAGAGAGGCTGTAGCAATCTTGCCCTGCTCCAGCACCCTGGGAAGTTCTGTGATACTCTGAGAAAGGGTCTGTGAACGACTGGTGACTATTCATTGCATTGTTACAGGTGGATATCTAAGAAAAGCTCACAGAGAGGCACTGAAGCAAAGCCAGAGTACACAATTCATGTCTCTGACTTGTGTGTTTTGGGGAGCTACCTGGTTCTCAAAATATCTCAAGAGCTATCTTGTCTCTCACAACCCTGTGCAAGAACCTCTAGTGCCAAAGCTGTGAGGGGTTTGCAGGGCCATGCAGCCCTGTGGACAGACGTGTGGGGAAATGACTGCCTCACCAGCACTTGCTGGGCAGCTGCAGAGATGGGTGGGATATCTGAGGGTGCCCAGTGCCATGCCATGGGTCCAAGGCAGTGCATCTTCCTCAGTTGCTCACAAGGCTGGGCATGTGTGGAAAGCTCCTGTTATAGATGAGTCAAAATTCATAATAAATTAAATGGTATCAAGGTTGATTTTAAGTATAAAGGATATTAGACTGTATATGTATCCAAAGATGTTATGTTTGGAATGTGTCTTGGCATGTTCCCTGGTAGCCCAGCCAAAGTCACGGGTTACCCTTCTCAGTGATAACATTTGCATCTGAAGCACAGGCAGAACTTCGCACGTCCACCAGAGAGGTCTCAAGCACCCATCATCAGGAAGCCAGATATCCATCTGGCATATCAATCTACTCCAAATCCACTCTGCCCTTGGAAAATCCTTTTTCCATCTGAAAGGAGCAACAGATATGATCATCTAAGCTTCTGTTCCTCCCTGGACCCTGCTGATGTACGGACCTCTTACCTGAGACTCTTCATTTTAATGACACAAGAAGAGTTCCTGGAAAATATCAACCAAAGACACAAAAGAGTTCCTGAACACATCAACATCTGAACGGACCCCTGATCTCTGGACCAGAGGACCATAGAAGACAAGATGAATATGAAAGAGACAAAGGATTCTCTAGCCGGAGGCAAGAAAAACAGTATAAAAACCGGACTCAGAAACCTCAAAGGTGTGCACTACCCACCCGAACTGCTGGTGTTCAGGGCTGTGTATGTGTCACCCAGGGTCAAGAACCTAGGCTTGACTCTGCCGTTTTATAAGTGGCTAATCAAAATTGTCAATTTAATCATAAAATAAATTCTGTTTGTTTTTATATTAATAATTTGGCTCACGCAAGTTATTAATTCTATTTAATTGACATTTCATTTATAACACTCCCATGTGGGGTACTTGCCAGTGGGTCAGTGCCTTCTTAAGGACTAATGATCTACACAGCATGGAGACAGTAAAGTTTGCTTTGGGCTCATGCTTCCTTGCCATGGGATGCACTGCACCAACTCAGTCAACAACAGCAGTAATGGCAATGACCAGACCAGCTACAGTGATATCAGCCCTCAGTTGCTGCAGTCAGCCTCAGATGCAGGATGGAGAAGCCATCTGCTAACACAAGTCTTGTTGGAAGCAAAGTTTGAATGCACTTCTATAGTGGCATCACAATATCTGTCCCATCATGACCTCTCATGCTTCCTCTGTAAAAAGAGCTACAGCCTACAGTAAGTCATCTTAGGAGACAAGAAAGATGCTTTAAGGAACAGCTATTTGCCCCTAGTTTATGCTGACACCAAGTACTGGTATATTTTAAATACAGGGGCAGCTCACACTGTTTTAGCTCCTACTTCTCTGACTATGCTGGAGGAAAAAACCTGAACATACAGAGACAACTTTCTGCAATGCACTAAATACTGATTTTTGATGTGTATCTGGGAGCATTAAAAAACCCAAACATTTACTTCATTTACTGTGAAACCTGTGTTTCAAGTCACAACCCTTTCGCATTAGCAAGACCACAGTGACCAGGGGTATTGCAAATTCCTACCCCTGGTAGACTGGAACTAGTGGCAGAGAAGAAAGATCTATCCTCTTCTCACTAACAGGAGACACCCTGATATATGAAATAATAAAATAGGAAAAAAGAGACCGTGCACCTCAGGAAAAAAAAACATTTCCATTCATAAATGAGAAAATTCACCTGCTCTATGTGAACTAAAATAATCAATATCATAGGTGGCTTGTTCCAGAGGCCTGGATAGATTGTGCATGAAATGAACCAGTTATCAAGTACACTGAAACTGAAATGAGTCAGTGTTAAATAATGCTCTACTTCCTCTTGGCTTGTTTCAGTGACAAATTCCATCTTAAACAGTTAAATGATTACAAGCTTTGAAATTAAATTTCAGGAAGAATAATTAAACAGCAATCTCTGATGTCTGTGAGAAATCACACTCCCTGCTCTAGAAACACTTAGAGTAATAGACACAGGAGTAGATTGGTAACAGACTTCTGATTAAATTTAGTCTGCATAGAATGGCTTCTCATATATTTCTGTCAACAGTACACTGAAGTAATTTGTATGTTATATATAGTTTGGTTTCAGATTAGCAAACAATAAGATAAAAAGTCTCCAAAATACATTTACCTGTGAAAATTAGATAAATTTGGTTACTTCCCTGGGAAATAGGCAGAAAAATAATAATTTAAAACTGAAATGTATATCTGGTGAGGTATGTACTTAGTCTGGAACTTCTTCCTTGATGAACAAGTTGAAAACCTTACTAGAAAGAAATATTTGCATGTTTGATTTATAGACAGAAGATGTTTCAGCTTAGAGAACCTTTATTTTCTTCATGACAAGACTCATATGGAAGTTTAAATAAAAACAGAAGAAAGGTGTAAACCAAGAGTTACCTTTCCACCTGCTCTGTTTTAATTCACTCCTTTCAGCTGTGATATGAGAAAATCTGTTTCAAATTCTTCTTTAGTAGATTCAATTCAGCTATTAGAATGTGGTGTTTCTTGGACAATGACTCCTTACTTTACAGAGGAGTCTCCTCTGTTTCTACCAACAAAGATCCTTGTAGTTGTAAATATTCCCAGAGCCTGAGAGGCTTTTGATCTTGGAGGCAGGAAGCTCATATTCTTGCCTATGTTAAAAAAAAAAAAAAAAAAAAAAAAAAAAAAGCAGGAAAGTGCTTTACCTTGCTCTAAAGAGGAGAGGATTCATCTATAACAGAAAAATTATTGAGCACTGAAGGCACTTTTGCAAGTCAAGCAAGTAGGTATTTGTGTGATATCAGTAGAATTTTGGCATAGTTATAGAAAAGGAATTTCAGCCAAATAGTATAAATTTTAACCTCTTGAAGGGGACTGGGCATCAAAACAAACCATAAGTAAATTTTAAAAATTATGATTTTAAAAAAGTTAGTAATTGATGATTAATGCCAAGAGTTTGTTTTCCTCATGTATAAATGCTTAATTTCATCTTTGGAAAACAGCATTATCAAAACACATTATTTGCAAAACATGGATTCTCACACACTAGCCACCAAGAAACTTTTCTCCTCAGATAAGGATTTTACTTTTTTGCTTTTTATACGTCAAAGTTACTTGTTTTATCCTTCCTTTAAATTGCACTGATAACATTTCCAGAAGCTATGGCAACCCACCACAATCCAACAAACATATAACCAATAAAATCTTTTAAGAACCATGTTACTAGAGCTACAGTCCTATGGTGGCACGTAGTCCCTTTCAAGAGGGAGCAACAAGAGCAGTCTTACAATTAATGTTGTTAAGTTGAATGTAATTTACTGAGAACAGTCATACAGATTTTCCCTAAAGGTTAATGAGTTACATGTTATGATGGCAGTAATGTAAATGTAAAATTTTAGCCAAACATCTACTTTCTAGTGTCATAAAACAGAAAATCTAAAACCTTAAAAATGCCTGAGAAATTTCGTCCTTTCAAGCCCATTTCTTTGAGGTACTCTCTGTTGAAGCCATTCCTTTTGCTCAAGCAATTTTAGAGTCTGTGCAAATTGTCAGGATGATGTCTTTCCCAACCTTAAAACTTATAAACCGTGAAACATCCCAGAGTGCCAGGTAACAGATGTTTGGGATGGTGTCTGTGGCTGGAAATGGTCCAAATTGTTTCTTAGAGCAGGATACTGTATGTTTGTGGCACTAGGTCAACTCAATTTGTGATGTCATTAAAATTCATCCAGTACCTGTAATTTCTCCTCTGCATTGTTATGGATTTAGCATTAGTCAAGAAAAGCAAGCGACTGCTTTTCACTGGCTTTGCATGAGATCTGTATATGATGGATGAAATACAACAGAAGAAAAATAATCACAAGGGCAAGAGTAGAGCTCGTTTCTCATAATCATGTTTGTTGTCCTATGTGTTTTCATGAAATGCAGTTGTCTTGCTGAACCCATGCTGTAAAACTAAAGAAGCTTATTTCTAACAAAGCAGCAAAATTGCTCTTGGCCACTTCTCTAGAAACCACATCTCTCTATTAACCTTTCCAATGGACTTGTGTACTGCCCCTTCTTCTGTCTTTATTTCTGCTTTTTTACAAAGTACGTATAGTCATGTGTTTCAGAATAACATCAATCCAGCTAGAAATTAAAAGTGAACATTTTTGACTCAGAGATCGCTGAGTTCAGTGACTTTTATTGGTTTTGGATTACATCCATATTCAAGGAGCAGAAGAATCTCAGTATGTGATCCATATTTTCAAAAGCTCACCTCCACACTATTTTGAAAACGGTAACTAAGTTTTCAAAAGAGTTTAGTACCTTCTCTACTAAACTGTTTAATTATTCTGACCAGAAATATCACAATGGGAGCCTCTTAATAGAGAAAACATCTGAAAACTGGCCTTTGAATTCTGATCGTATGTCAGTATATTTCCCTGCACATTTATTACAATGAATAACCTATACCATCACTTTTCTTCTCTAATGCAGCACATTTGCTCTCATACCTGCTTGAAAATCAGGAAATATTGCTGCCCTCTTCAGCCACTGTAAAGAAAGCAGGAGAGTACTTTGTGTTTTGGTATAATGTTTTGTTTTAGTGTTGGATTTATAATTTAATAATATTTTTCCAGTTTCAGTGCTTCAGTATTGGACCAACCTTTGTTTTTCAGTTTTTCAGTGATATACAAATGATAAACTCTTCCAGTCATTATGCATATAACACTATTTTATCTATTTTCTGATGTTGTTTCACTTGCACAAAACATTGGCTTGCATCTATGTATAGAATGAGTGCCAGGAACTAATTACTATTTTCCTTTAATTTGAAATTATTACTAGATCTCATTTCCTGGCATGGAAAAACAAGTGGATTTCAGAAAGAAGATGATTCATTTAATTCAGGTAGGGTAGTATTCAGATATGAAATATTTTCAAAGGAAAGGAAAGTTTGGTTTCATGGTGACAGTCAGCTGGATCTGAAGACAAGATTTTTGTGTAACATGTTAAATAAACACTGAAAACACATTGACTGATGTCAAAATTATATAACATCTTGCAAGCATAAAGTAGAATGCCATTTACCAAAATAGGGCTGCAAAGCTCCAGCAACTCCCAGTGAATCCAGACTTATCCTCTCATAGAGAACAGTGACAGAGGTGATACAGAACCATTACATCCATGAAAACTTAAATTTAAATGTGAACTGTAATACCTGCAATGCAGACATTCTAGGAAGCAGCAGTGTGAGGAGATAATCAGGGCAGAAAACACTGGAGACTACACTTTAAGCCAAAATGGCACAGGGTTAGAGAGGTTAAAGCACTCTAATTTTACAGCCAAAAATGCATAAGAGAGTGATACAACAAATATCACAATAGCCATCACTTGCTTGTTAAATTGATGAGTCACACTGCTTCAATTCAGGCTTCAAAATGAGCTCAGAAAAAAATTATTGTGCATTGCCTTGACACTGAAAGACCAGGTTGTATCAAGTAATGTACCAGCTTGTAAAAAAGCTGCAAAAGGCTGTTATTCCACTTAGACTTTGGAGACATAGAGAGATGTTCAAACACCAATTTTCATCTTCATTTGCTGCAAAAAACTAAATTATTTTACAGTTAAATTTTTATGCATCTAATTTTTTTTCCATTCATGATTATTTTCCTGTAGTATTTTTGCTTTAGTTTACGTCAGCAGAAAAACCTGCATAGTGTTTGTTTATCTAAGAGAACCTAAACAACAGACTGAGTTTCAGGTTTCCATTCAGCACAGTTCAACAGAAGCACACACAGCAGTCATTGAAGATTATCAGTGACTTTCAAGTAAGTTTGATTTGCTAAGAGTACAGCTAAGACACAATCCAGATAATGAAGGTCTGGAAACTTAGCTGGTCCCCTCCACAAAATCAGTAGCTGTGATCTCTCAGTCAAGCTGTTGCTTTGGTTGTGCTTACTTGAGCAACATCTTTTTCCTGAACTCTGTCATCAAAAAAGAACTAGGACAACTAAGAAATTTATAAAACTTTCTGGAACTGCCTGAAAAACAATTATCCCAAGCCCATAAAAAAGCCAAGTTGTGACATACCAATTAACACAGGGCTACATAGAACAATGATACAGGAATTATGATTTAGACTAAAAATAGATAGATATCTCCCAATGGTTCTACTGTGTCTTCTTCTAGTCTTCAGGGAACTTTACAGCTCTCAAACTTCTCATATAAAGCAATATTTCCTAAAAAATAAGCTAAATGGCAGCAAACTGTCAAAGCCAGCAAATTCATGATTCACATTCATGATTCTCATACACCACTGGAAAAGGAAGCCTTCTATCTTGTATATCTAACAAGTCAATATTACCCTGTATTTTTTGCTACATCATGTCCTATGCTTTGGCATAATTTCCCTCTCTAGGAGGACTTGTGTGGGATTCTTCAGAAGCAGAACTTTAAATCTTTCTTTCTGCAGGCTCCAGAAGAAGTCACTCACAATATCTGTCTGTACGTTAATAGTATTTTCAGCTAATCCATTAATGACTGACATGATCCAATTTTCTTAGCACAAACAAGTGATAATCTGATTCAATTTATGACTAACATTTCAGCAAGTAAAGAAGCACTTTTTCTCCTGACTTGTTAGAGGGAATCTATGGAAGTGAACTCTCTAAGTGGTGTGATAATCCTGTAAATGCGAAGACAAGCTTGGGTGGCTAGCAAAGTTACCTAATACAAAGGTATTAATCTTGGGCAGTTTAGGTAATCTGGAGTTTGATAAATTAGCAGAAACTCATGTGTGACATTCAATGTACCACCCATGCTCGTACAGAAAATCTAGTCTAAGAGTTTACCCTCACACTGTAGTCACAGGCCAGTGAGTTTATGCCTACACTTATTTTAGAAAAGATAAGAATTCACAAAGCCCTCCACATCCTGTCCTCTGGGGAAACCAGATTTATCTTCTAATTGAACACCAGATGGCACAGCTTCCCAATGGAACTACACAGCTCTTAGAAAGTTTGGGTTCTGCCTCCTTTCCTACTTTAAAGGTTTGTTATCTACCCCTGCAATGACTCATGGGAGTGTCAGGGTTTTCTAGTGACTTACAGTGAAATCAGAATTTTGCTGCCATGTCTGACCATGTAAGATAAAGCAAATTGTATTATAACCCAAATTCTCACCCTGTCATCCATTCCAACTGGATATCGGAGTTTCTTTCATCAACCCAAACAGCTGACAATTCAGATAGATTAAAAAACAACAAAGAAATAGGAATATTTCTAGTTTTTAATATCATATTTTAATTTTTTTTAAATAGTTCAATTAATCTCTAAGATTTCCTTAAAAAAGGCCCTGTTTTATTTATTTAATTATGCAATATATTTTCTTTGATTGTAGTGGTACATAAACTGTTTGACTACAACAAGCAGGATCCAGGTGATCAAGATTTTATTCCGAATGGTCTGATAAAAGGAAAGGCATCTTGTCCCAGTGAGCAGTTTGCTCGTCTTAAAAATACCACTATGTGAAACAATGGGAGGCTTACTAATGTAGAACATTGTGAGAATGGAATATCATTATATCAGCCAAGTATGTATGACAAAAGAAGTTGAATGATTCAGTCAGAAAAACCACATGGTGACAGTAATTTTACTTTAAGATGAGCAAATTGGCTCCATTCTCTGAACACTTACCACTCATTATTTCAGATGGATCATATTCTAATTTGATACATTTAATGTTAATTCTTTTGATTCCAAAAAACATTTTCCAAAAAGCCTTAGATGTCCCTGCTTGTACTTAGCTGTAGATGTCATTGGAGTAAAAAGATTTGCAGATCCTTTTGAGGCAGAGGATGCAGAACTGATTATAAGAAAGAAAAGTATATTGCATAGGCACATTTCCAAGATTACATTCATTAAATTTGTCACTAGAATAATTTGTTACTCAGAGTTGAATAAGAAAAAAATAAAATTTTAATTAAAATTTATCAGATATTTCAAGCTAATTAAAAGGTGATGCTATAAGAGAAATATCTATTAACAGGTGCAAGAATTATATAGAAGACAACATTATAGCTTGGTTCTTAAACGGTACTTCTCTTCATGAAAATCATAATATGTAGAGCTTATTTTTACCAGTCAGCATAAATATTGAAAAGAACGAATTACACAGAAGACAAAGAAAAAGGAAGCTTGCACAACATATACACAATTTTAAAACAAATTAATGGAAACACTTCACCATGCTTAAGAATTTAAATTTTACTCACTCATCAATATTTAAATGATGTTACACAAGGCAAAGACTGCCATTCACTATGACAAAGCAATTTTAACCAAAGGGTGAATACTTTTATTCCCTCTACTTATCAATATTTTCTTGTTCCTAACTTTCAAGTTAGTTTGTTTTTACAATTGTCAAAATTTGAAAAAAGGATCTTACTTTGTTTTGATTTGATCTCTGAGCACATGTTATTGATCGGTAATGAAAACATGAATGTAAGGAACCACTGTGTAATTCAGAAAGTTTGGGTTTGTGACCTTGATACCAAAATTGAAAAATTGAGATAATTCAAACCTTCCTAGAATCCTTTCAACAAGGTGTGTGGATCAGCCCCCCTTGTTTGCTAGAGAGAAGATTTTATCACAGTAAAAAATAGTTGGCCTTTTCTGACTGTGAGTGACAGTATCTTAGTGATCACCTCGTCCCTCTCTGTGACAGGAACTGAATTCATAGACTAAACAAGCAAAGAAATGTAAAAAATTTGTTTGCTGCTTACAAATTCAAATACTAGGTTCAATTCAGCAGTTAAATAGGTAGTTTACATGCACTTTCTTTTTTTTTTTTCTCCTTTTATTTCTTTTTTTTTTTTTTTTGAGGGATGTGTGTGAGAAAACCATTTCTTTTAACCCAGTTTAGGACAATGTGAGTTAACTCTGCAGCAAAGCTTCAAATCCACAGTTCACTCATCTAGGAACATGATTTTCCAGTACAAGGAGGGAAATAGTACTGTGAGCCTCCAGGAGGAATTACATCCAGTCCAGTATTAAAAAAATCAAGGTCATTACAGGATTAAATTAAGTAAGTGGTTTTTCAGTTTTTCTTGGCATGACTGTGTTTGACAGCAGCCTTTTCATCACTATTTCTCTGGCATGTAGGTCTGCACACAAAGAATAAATACTCAAAGAATAAATATTAATGAAACAGCCTGGGTAGAGATTTTTAATAGTTTATGCTAACCAAGTCATGGCTGTTTTATAAGTATATTCCCATAATATATCCAGTAAATTTTACAGGAAATGTAGTATTTATGTATTCAAATTATTTTAGCTACAATAAGAGAAAAAACTGCATGTGCTGGTTTTGGCTGGGTTAGAGTTAATTTTCTTCATAGTAGTTGGTATGGGTTATGTTTTGAATTTGTGTTGGAAACTGTGTTGATGATTCCAGGATGTTTTCATTATTGCTGAGCCTTTCTTGCTTCTCACCTGCCCTCACAGGTGAGAAGGCCGAGAGGGGACACATTTGGGACAGCTGACCCCAACTGACCAAAGGGATATCTCACACCACATGGTGTCATGCTCAGCATATGAAGCTGGGGATGAAGCAAGAAGGGTGGGGCGATGTTGTCACTGCTGCCATTTGGTGCCATGAGGCCCCCTTAGGGAGGAGCCCTGCTTTCCTGAGGATGGCTGAGCACCTGCCTGCCCACGGGAATGGTGAATGGATTCTTTATTCGCCTGTTAAATCGTCCTTATCTCCACTCATGAGTTTTCTCACTTTTGCTCCTCTGATTCTTCACCAGGGAGAGGAGGGGAATTGAGCCAGCAAATGAGTGAGGCTTAGTTAACAGCTGGGGTTAAACCACAACACTGGGAAGCTACTTATCAACAAATACAAAAAGTGTGTACATAGGATTGTCATATTGAAAGATATCTAACTTATTCTTCAGAGCTTATATTAGTCAGATTTCTTGGAAGTAAAATAAATAAATTATTTCATAACTGTAGAATCCTGGACCTATAAAGGAAAAGGTCTGGAGAATAGACAATTACATTATTTTATTGGTGGCCTTAAGACAAGAATAAGAACCTAAAGTGAGTTTCCATACTCACAAAGCTCATTTCATGGAACTCCACAGTGCAGTCCATGTGACAGCAAATTTAAGAACTGGAATCTCTGATCCTTCAGCTAGGCAACCATGTTGCGTGTACAGCTGGCAAGCATGGTAGAAAATAGGTCTGAATTACAGACTACTGGTACAGAGGTTGAATAATAAGGCTCAAAATATCTTCAAAATACCTGGATATACACTTTTTCACTGTCTGAGCAGCTGAAGGCAGCATGGATGCTGATATCCAGACATTATATTTCTCTGAGAATTCCCTATACTCCTTAAATGGCATATAGAGTATTCAATTTATATGCCACATGAAATACTAATACTTTGGAGAAAATCTAAGCCATTACCTCTCTGTTATTGAGATATTTCACTACAAGCAGCATTTGGGTTTTCTTTCTGATCTACATTTTTTCACTTACATTTATGCCAGGTTTTGAAACTGCATTAGATTACCTAGCAGTTCCCAGAGAGGGTTTTCTGTTAGAACTGCAGGTTAAATAAAAATGGAGCCTTTCTATTAAAGTGTTTTCACAAATGAAGGAGACAAAACAAATCTCATTAAATAAATAAATTAATCAATCAATTAATTAATTACCTATCCTGTAAAAGATAATAAATAAAATCTCTTCTATATTACATAGGAAACTGCCTTGAGAAATTCCATTGCAGGATTTTAACATGAAGGACATACAGAATGAGTATTTTATTACAACACTTCTACAATACTTGAATGAAAAAATAAGTGGGCCATTTTTGTTTCCTCATTCACAATTTTTTCCCCTTGTGTCTTAACCCTGAGGTAGTAAAAAATATTTTGGATCACTTCAGAAAAAATCAGACTTGCAGTGGCTTTTATTAAGTTTATCATATCCTCTTAGTCTAAATTTTGTCTCTCAATAATTCTGTATTTTGTATTTTTCATTAATCTTTTTTTCTTTTAGACCACACAGGCTATCCTAGTATTAATGGAAACTTTATGTGCTTGAGAGCTGGGTTGCATGTGCTGTGCAGGAGTCTTCACAGTCTTTTGCAGCCTGAAGGAGTCATAATTTCTTTAAAGTTCTCTAAGTCATCAATACTGTATTATTCTCCAAATCAATGAAAATCCTCTTCACATTGTATTTTAAATATAGAGCTAAAATTTCCACAGTTGTAATTCACTCAAGAACTAGACTTCCTATTCCTGTGATGATGTTCTTCAGGACACACGTTTTTAGGAGGAAATCTGTCTGAATAGCAAACAATTAATTTGCTAATTTCCAGAGGCAAAGCTGCTTATTATCTGAAGAAGTAGACACAATAAATGTGGAAGAGTTTGGCTTACTCCTTTGGATAAAAAAAGAATGCTGTTGAATATTTTATTTTCACAGATATGTTGACCACAACTACACTAAGAAAACAGCTAAGTGATACTGCATGTATTAAACTGATATAAGCAGCAGCTTAGATCTAAGCCAAAACTAATTATGACAGTAGCTCTATTATGAGATTCCTTTGTTGATAGAACGGTTTGCTCTGCACTGGCTATCATAATTTCAGGAATAAATGTAAAAAATTTTTCTGTCTATAAAATTGTCTTTCATTTGCATAATTACTGACCTTTAAAATGAATCTGTTTTATTCTAATGCCGAAGTGATATCTAAAACCTGGGCCACCAGGAGTATCTATGTAGACTAGATGGGAGTGGTAATTGGAGAGTAATTGCACAGCTGCTGAATGGGGCTCCTTGTTTCTTTGAAATGGAAATACAATGTAGGATGCCAATTACATTACAATTACAAAGAGAGGACAAGGGATAATCCTAGCATTTGGCTGTTAGTGTTCCTTTGAAAGACTCCCTTTTCCCACTGGAGACTGTGCTTCAGTGTGCATAGGAATATATTCTGTGGGTGACGAATGACTGAAACAGTGTGAGGATTTCTAGCACAGCTACCTTTACCTTTCTGCATGCACACACACATACACACACATATACAGACCTTCCAGAAAACAGGCAGGAAATTAATTTGCTGGAATAGATGCATCTAAATGACATCTGGATCACTGCTTTTCACCTCATTTCTACCAGTGTGAAATAGCTGAATTACTAATGAGAAATAATCTGCAAAGATCAGTGTCTATATATACCTCTATGCAACACAACAAAGAGAGGGCTAAGATATATGTTGTTGCCTACATTTAAAACAGGCATAGTACCTGAGCAATTTGGTTTGGGTGTCTTCTACCACATGCAGACCTTCTGAAAGCAAGTTCATGAACTATTTATGAGTATATAGCAGTTATTTACACAGTAGAAAGGCAAGACTAAAATGATATAAGACTACGCATCAATTTCTTCAAGACTCCAACAAAGGCATTGGAGGAATGATTGTTGATGACTGATGGCTGAGAAGTCAGCAGGGAAGTGTTGGCTTCTATCACTCATTGGAAATTGCTTATCTTGAAAACCTGAGCTAACCTTCTGACTCTGCTTTTTTTCCCCCCCTTGTGATTTTATACCTTCACTCTGCTTTTTCCTGAGTTTCTGGCTTACTAATACTGGCTCAATAAGCACTTGTGTCTTTTTATTTCCATCTGTCACAGGTCTTTAACCTATGAATTCACTTGCAGCTTAAGAATATTTTCTTCTTCCGAAATGCTGGGTTAAAGTCACCAAACTGAGCTTCATCAACGTGGGTCTTGCTCCTGGACAGCTGAACCCTGGGTTATCATCTGCAGAAGGGAGCAGCAAGGCTCTGGTCGGTGCCCATGTTCTGGTGCTGATGTGAGCTAAGAGCTTCAGGGAACTTACACTGCTGAAAGTTATTAACACAAGTACCACATATTTACCTGTTATAAGATTTTTGGAGGTTACTGGGTGAGTACATTTTTACATCTACCATGCTTCAGCTGTAAAGAAAACTTAAAAATCTACCCACGGCAGAGAACAGTAATATAATCAAAGTCCACCTGCAGAAATGAAGATGTTGTATGAATCCCATGAAAACTGTTAGCCCATTAGAAGCAGGTGTCTTCAATTCTAATCTTCCATAATAGTGAACAAGGTAGATAGAAAGTTTGCATGCAGTACAGAGCTTACATCTGTATTGGATGTATTGATTCTATGTGGAAACAATGGGCTGCATGATGCACTTGTTTGTCATTTCTGTACTTCAGCAAAGGTTAACTTGAAGTTAGCAGAAAAACAGGAAACAAAAGTGTGCTGGTTCAATGAATCGCTTAAAGGATATAAATAGATTCTTTAAAAAGTACATATGGTTTTCAGATGACAGAAATATCCATGAAAAAGACTTACTGGTGTAAGTGAGACAGCACCAGCTGCATCAGAGCCCTGTAGCTAGAAAGAAACATTTGGATCAGCATAATTTATAAAGAAAAAAAATTACTTGAACATTAGACAGATTTTCTGGTTCTGTAAACAGGGATATGGAGCAATACTGAAATATATGTGCATTAGTTTGTCCTGGAATACTATATTATGCGTAGGAAGGGATTCTGAAATTAGAGTTACTATAATTACAGAATGTTTGTCTCACATAATGTACATGGTACTCTGTATCAGTTCTTCCATTGCTACTAAACTCAACTAGAATTTCTGGAGAATGGATTTCTGAAGGTGAGGTACTGAGTGCCATTGAGGGTTTATTTCTTAGGGCTCACTTCTACAGAAATTGTTTGCCCAAACTAAATCAAGGTATAGTTTGGGATTCAAACATTTTGTCTTCTTAAAACTGAACAGAACAGAAGTGTAAAGTGTCATAATTTGAGAGAATTCTACAGAGGGGTGACAACTGTGCAGAGCTCTATGGTCCCATTGCCCAGGGGCACCCATGGCAGTAGCACACAGGTGAGAATGGCCAAGCACAAATCAAGCATTCACAAGCAGTCTTGCGTGAGCAGAGGCAGCATTTGAGAGAAAAGTATTTGGGAGCTCAGAAGGATCTATGCCCCCAGTGCCTGAGAGACCCAATGCATGTGTTGGAGACATGAAGAGGAAACAGCTGAGACGCTCAGGGTACCTACATGCATTCCTGCAGCACGTGGCGCCGTTGGAAGGCTGCTTCCTGCTAAGCTGTCGGCACTGCAGAAAGAACGGTAGGAAAGTAAAACAGGTTTTCAAGATACAAAGTTTATTTGGAGACTGGATAATTTACCTAACAATCCCATTCCATTTTACTAAAGGAGCAACAAGATGCAGTTGCTGGAAGTCAAGCAAGCCCAGGTTAGAAACATGATTGTCAATTGACAGAACTTCTCCAGCAACACAATGATTCATCTGATGTATGAAAGCTTGAAATAGCATTTAGACTCACTCCACCTACAATCTCAATAACTGAAGTGCCTATTTCAGGAGTTTTATAGTAAGTACAGAGGAATAATCATCTTCAAGAGGCCACTGAAATTTTAGAAAGCCTGAATCACTGAAATTTTTTCTTAATTTATCATAAATTCCTAAATTGGGAACCTCATATTTTTAAAATTCAGTGAGATATATCAGGGTTTCACTCTCTCAAGTTAACATGCACAAGTAGCTGAATACAGTAAAGAATAAATTAAATTAAAACAAGGGTGAAATCAAGGAGTAAATGAGTATGAAGAAAAATCAGACTAAAAGAGAAGAAATAAATTTTTAGAAAGCAAACGCCTTGTAAAAAAACTGTCTTAAGGAAAATTATACTAGTGATTGCTCTTGAGAATCTGGACTCTGGAGTGGAAAGTTATTCAATGGGTACAATACATGGATACAGTTCAATGGCTACAAAATATAGGCAAATAGGTAATCTGAAATGCATCATTTAATAAAAACCAGTAGAAACTATTACTTTTCTGTAGATATCTGAAAACCAATTTTGCTATCTTTGCACTAAAGATGCCAATTGGTTTCAATGTGAGTGAGTAATAATGGAGTAAATGACTGCTCACTTTAAATGAGGCTGTCAAAATAAGATCCTGAGCAAGTTAAAAGATCAGATAAATGAGAGAACCCAGGATCTCTGGCATCAAGTACATCCTGAGAAACAAGACATGTTAAAGAAAATGGAATGCAAGCAGTGAAAATATAGTCTTGCAAAACTGATGCTGAACATCTACACAATAACAAAGTTGGTACCTATTAAGGTAGAAGAAAAATGGAAGTAGAATCTATTTAGAGTACATTCAGAGTTGCTCTGCACATCAGTCTCTAGCACAAACTTAAAAAGCCAAACCCAACAATTTCTCCAGCATTGATATTCTGTCTTTGAAGAGGTAGTCTGTCAAGAGCAAAATGAAACTCAGTTCTCACCAATTGTAGGAGGGAGAGGGAATTAAGTAGAGAACCAAATCAAATGGACATGACAATGAATTAAGATATCAGAAATCTAAAAGAAATATAAAAAAAAATACACATATTGCATTGCATAGCCAGAAGGAAAAGACAGAAGGGACATCATAAGTTTACAGTTCTAGAACATAGAAAAATTCTTCCAAGAGAGATAAAGCATGCTGTAAACCCTTGGTCATTTCACTTATGTAAGTCCTTGAAAATAAGCAGTTTTCAAAAGGTATTGGTCTAGCTGTGGAGGTAACAATACTGGCAGATAGAAATGATGAGTCACAGACTAGTGTATTTCATCATCTCCAGTTTTAAAGACAGACTCATCTTACCTGAAAAGTTATCAAGGGTTTTTGCACTACTAAGCATATAAATATTTGCACAACTGTGAAGAGGATACCATGAACATAAATTCAAATAAAAAATGGATAAAACCACCTGGTATATAATCAATATTTCTATCAGTGTAGTTACCATAGTAAAACTTGCTGCGTGTGATGGATTGACTCTGACAGGATGCCAGATGCCCACCAAAACCCCCCTGTCACTCCTCAACTTGATAGAAGACAAAGATAAAAAAAGGCTTTTGGGTTGAGATAAGGACAGGGAGAGTTCATTCAGCAGTTACCATCATGAGCAAAACAGACTTGACTTGGGGAAAAAAGCCAGAGTAGGATAATGAAGAAAAACCTCAAATCTTAAAAACATCTTAGCTCCCTCTCTGCCTTCTTCTTGGGCCTAACTTTACTCCTGATTTTCTCTACAACCTCCTCCTTCTCAGTGGTGCAGGGGCATGGGGAGTGGGTGCTACAGTCAAGTCATCATGTGTTTCTTCTGCTCCTTTCCCCTTAGGGAGAGGACTCCTCACACACACAAAAAACCATCGAATGCTATGAGAATAAAATTTAGTTGTAGAGGATAGCAAAGAAAATTTACACTGTCTAAATATTGCAGTGTTAATATGTGTATTCTCTCTGAGCACATTCTCATGAATACATGAAAAAATACAAGAAATATAGTTGTATTATAGTAAATGTTTACTTCTAGCATAGTAGTACCAAGGTGAAGTGTCCTAAGTGCTCGTTAAACAAAAGCTAGGTTTCCACAGTCCCAGTCATGAATTAACTTCCCAGTGTGGAGTCCCTCTCACAGGAGTCAGTCCTCCACAAACTCCTCCACTGTGAGTCCTTCCCACAGGTTACAGTTCTGCTGCTGCTCCAGTGTGGGTCCCTGTGGAGGTGGGTCCCTGTCCCTGTCCCCAGGTCATGTGTGCCCCATTCCTGTTCCTGATTGGGTGGGTTGGGTGCCTGGAGCTGGGTGGGGGGAGAAGGTCCGGGGAGTCTGCTCGGGAACTCCATCCAGGCGGCTGGAGGAATAAAATCATCTCTGAACATCTACAAAATACCGCTTCATCTGTCCTTCCAAGTCCATCACTATCTTATATACTGTTGTAAAGATTCCCCGCACTACAAGTCCATGGGGTGCAGTTCTTCAGGAACAGACTGCTGCAGTGTGGGTCCCTCACGAGATCACAAGTCCTGCCAGCAAACCTGCTCCAGTGTGGGCTCCTCTTTTTAAAGGTCCACAGACCTTGCCAGAAGCCTTCTGCACCTTGATCTTCTGATGGGGTGACAATCTCCTTTGGGTATCCAGCTGCTCCACCGTGGACCTCCATGGGCTGCATGGACAGGAAATCAGCCTGCCTCACCATTGTCTTCACCACCAGCACCTGGAGCACCTCTTCCCCCTACTTCTTCACTGACCTTGGTGTCTGCAGAGATGTTTCTCTCATAAAGTCTCACTCCTCTCTGGTTGCAGTTGCACAGGTGGGTTTTTTCACCCTTTTTAAGTACAGTACTCCAGAGACACTACTGCAGTTGATGATGGACTTAGCCTTGGCCAGGGGCACATCTGTCTTGGAGCTGTTGGACATAGGGGAAGCTCCCAGCTGCTTCTCTCAGAAGCCAACTATGTAATGCCCAGCTACCAGAACCTTGCCTCTCAAACACTGTACAGTAAATGAGAACCTGCTACTACATACCCTCAATAGTTACACTCGATAGACATGTGCAGCTTTAGCTGATACCACATTTCAGAGCATACTGCACTGTCTGTACACACTGCTGCAAGGTATTCAGTGGTAGTCTGAACTGCCCACATGACTGACTTTTTCTCCTTATTAGTTTTCCCAGCAGTTTTACGGGCTGTTAACAGGGTCAGATTCTCCGTCTTATACCAAGTAAGAAATAATTAGCTCACATAAAGACAAATTTTGAACTGTTATGGCAAACCTGCACAATCTCAGGCAGTGCTCTTACAAGGTATTCACTCGTGGTGCACATCTGCAGATTCAGGGAACCATCTCCAAGGTCACATGAGATGTTTCATTGTATGCTGCGGCTCCTTTACTGCTACCTATACTGAGCTGGCAAACACCTGGGATGCAGCTCTGAATTTTGGGAAAACTTCATAATCCTGATCTGTGATTATCTCAGCTTCTCACACTGCCAGTATGATGCAGAGGACTGGTAGTCACAGTGCATTTCCCTAATGCACTGTATGAAAATTTCATTTCATAATGAAATTTTGTGTGAATTTATACTGAATGCAAAAATATTGACCTTTTCGGAAATCTATTCTAAAAAGTTCTCCTGGTTTTACGATGTCGCTAATAACATACATGAGAGTCTAACTCCTAGAAACTTCTTTTTCTTTTTCCTTTTCTTCTTTTTCCTGGTGTAGCTTGTTTAAGAAGTGGATGTGTCCTTTCCCTGACTTGTACTTAATGTCAGTTTGCTCAGATCACTACAAATCTGCCACTGCTATTGTGCATCAGTCACTTGAAATGCCTCCAATTTCTCCATAGATGCTGGGTTTTCATATGCCAGCAAAACTTCAAACAGGGTTTTTTCTAAACTGCAGCTTCAGAAAGATGCTGTGTCATGCAAAAAATGTTGAACACTATATTGATAAGAATAAAATTTAGTTGCAGAGGAGAGCAAAGAAAAATTTACACTGTCTAAATACTGCAGTGTTAATATGTGTAGTCTCTCTGAACACATTCTCATTAATACATGAAAAAATACAACAAATATATACATTACAGTAAATGTTAACCACCTCTGGCATAATAGTACCAAGGTGCCATGTCTGCAGTGTCCTAAGCTAGGTTTCCACAGTCCTAGCTATGAATTAACTTCCCAAACAAGCACGCTTGTAACCATGGAAGGGAGTGTCCCTACATCTTAAAACCCTATAAATGATTCAAAGGCTGAGACTCTTCTTAGCTGAGCTTGAACTCCTACATGGGGTTGATGCCTTAGGTTTTAACTTTCATATTTTTCAAATCCTGTACTGCCCAGTGTGTAACTCTGAGTTCCTTGTAGCCTGTTAACTTCTGCTCTCTCTCGCTAGGTAGACGTAACAAAGCCTCTCTGGGCCTGCTCTCCAAGGACACTCAGACTGTCCTAGGCCCAAAAACTATAAACCAAGAGCCTGTAAAGCGGGGGGCAAGCTTGGGGAAATTACATCATTAAAGTGAATCTTTAATTGGAGAACTACCACTAATATGCAAATGAACCAAACCTATAAAAGTATGAAGAACTCGTGACCTGGGTTCCATCTTGGGCTCCATCCTGGCAGTAACCTCTGGACTGCCCAGGGTGTACCTTTGAAGGCCCTTCAGATAAATATCTACCTTTATTCCCTTCCTGTTACTGTCTCTGTCCGGCTCCATGGGATCACACGCATGCACGCACACACAAACGCATGGCTAGCTTCAGTATAAAGTCGGTCACAAAGAGATGGGAAGGGACTTTGCATGAGTTCCAACAGGAGCATTTATTGCTTCTACACAATCCAAGGCTGCAGAGGCAAAGGCGAGAACAATGCCGAACTCAGAGGTTTTATCGGGGGGTGGGGAAAAGGCGGGAATAGGGAACGGTGGGGAAGCTCTGGGGGAGTGACGAGGGGTAGGGGCTGAGAGCCGACAGGGGAATCCAAACTGGGATAGATTAACATAACAGAACAATGCAGCCTGGGAGAAGCCTTTGTGGTCACCCTAACATAGAGTGGTTCTTGTGGTGCCAGGGACCTGCCTTACTGAGAACTCTCTGTCCCTTGTAACATAGGTTCACTGGCCACCACACTTTACTCTTGTCAAGTCTCTGTTTTTTAGGTGGCCACTTCAGGCATCAGGGTCAGAAGCAGAAATTTTCACCTGCAAGAAAATTAGGCATAATTTCTTTTAAACTCCCTGTAACTAACTGAGCCTATGAATGCTCCTCAAAGTTAGTTATCAGCTATGATGTTATGATGGTGGAGTGGGAAAACCTTTAAATTTTTTATCCATGGAAGCTTGAGGATCTCCCCATGTTCCCTGTAGGCTCCTCCAGCAAGGCTCACCACAAGCCATGCCTTGGCAGCTGGGACTGTCCATTCAAAACAGACAGAAAGCCCTAATTAATCTTAATTTAGAAACTAATCAAGTGGCATCTTGTATGGTATTGACTTCCATGTAGTCAATGGGAATTCTGTGTCCTTGAGATGTGGCTCAGAAACTCAGGTGGAGAGAGAAGTGAGGAGCTCTGCAGGGAAAGAGGGAGCATGTCCATGCTCCTGCCTTCCCTGAACTCTGTCATTCACCTGCACCGAATGCCCTGTCTTGCTTTCCCCAGGCAGCTGGGGAGTTAAGCAAAGACACAGATCAAAATGAAATGTGTGCGTGGGTTATTCCTTGCACATAAAAAAAAAGATTTTTCACCCTCTTAAAAATTATTGTATCCTCACAGTGAAAGAATTGCTTTGAGAATTAAAAATCCAGCTATCTAAGCACAGAGAGATGATATCAATCACAGATGCGACTAGATGAGAAGCAATGGCTGTACAAGATGATGTTAAGCAGCCTGGTAAAGAAATTCTCAAATTAGCTTGTGCATGCAATTAAATAATTTGGAGTAGTTATAATCTTGAAGGGTGGTTAAATAATAAGCAAGCCTGTAAAATCACAATGTAAAATATGATATTATTTTGTGAACTGATGTAACATATGTCTCTGAGTATGTGGAATCGAATTTGCAATGCATATACACATACAGAAAACACACACGAGCATATTAATCAACATGCACGTGGAGTGCTTCCCAGTCAGATGTCTCCACTAGACTTCATTAATTTAAGAAGATCTTGCTGAAATTATACCATGTTCACCAGGTTAAAAAGAGAAAAACAAACATTCATATTTGCTTGATTTTTTGCATGTAGGGTGTCAGTTAGTTTGCTGGTACAGATTTTCAGTCACAACAATTAATCTTCCAGGAAAGTTTCCCTTTTATTTGTTTTAGAAGTTTATAATTTGAGTCTGAAAAATAAAAAATCTCATGCTTCAGGTACAGCAATATTTTGAGACCTCTTATCCTCTCCTCACATGGAGAAATGAGCTATTATCAGATCTGGTGCACCCAATACACACTCAAAGCTCACTCATGCTAAGTAGTAAGCATGAATAAGGAGAACTTCTCTGATACCATTAGGTTTTTACTTAAAGCTGAGAATTAATTCATTCCTGCTGAAGATGACTGACAGTGTTAGAATGGATGGCAAATGTCCCACAAGAAATCATTTTTATGCAAACCTCAACA
Source organism: Lanius collurio (assembly GCA_020086605.1). Classification (NCBI taxonomy): domain Eukaryota; kingdom Metazoa; phylum Chordata; class Aves; order Passeriformes; family Laniidae; genus Lanius; species Lanius collurio. The sequence continues at coordinate 48,415,986 of JACBWW010000003.1, forward strand.
TAAGTTTACCCAGTTTCCACATCTTTGATATGACACCACTCGCAATCCATATGAAAAGTAAAGCCACAGCCATTGTCTGTGTACTCATAGCAATTTTCCCAACCAAAATTATTAATAGCATTTTAGCATCTGGGATAAGAATCTTGAAAGTCAGACTATATGTATTATCCATTCATAGTGATTATCATAAAATATTTTTATGCAGAAAAGGAAAACAGGCATTTCTGCAACAAAAAAAGTAAATCCAAACTTCTTCAAGTACATTTTCCCTTTGCCACTGATTTTGGCTGAATCATGTTTCCTTAAAATTTTCAAATATAATTTTCCTCTCAAGCTGTCAAAAATAACATGCATGAGAATAAGCAGGTGTCAACAATGCACAATTCACCTAGTAGCTGATATCTGGGGCATAACATAATTGTATCCATTCCTGTGAGTGAAAGTTATTTAGGCAATGTCACCCTCCCTGATACTAAAAGTGGTGAAGAAAGCAAAAAAAACAAAACAAAGGTCTTCATTTGTTCCTGTGTTTATATGTATCTATATATGTGTGTGCAGTATGTATATAAATACTTATCACTTGTTGCACTGATGAGAAATTGTAAGGCCTTCCCTTTTTCTCCCAAATTAAAAGAGCATTTTACAAAACAGAGGTCTGTGAAACAAAGGAATTGTAGTAAATGTGAACAATCTGCATGGGATCCAGCATTGCTGGCAGAATGGTGCAAGTACAAACAAACATGCAGTGGGTTATGCTGACATTCTTTCTCTAAAGCAACTACTTTGCCTGTTTGCATTTGGTCTTGTAGTGCTCAGATCACAGCAATGATGATCAGGGCTAAGTGTCCTCTATAAGCAGGAGAAAAAGTCTTAATGTCATGTTAATTTCATTATGTATTTAATATCCTGGTTGGCACTACACTGAAAAAAGTCTCTGTAGTTCCTAGGTCACTGCATGAAAAGCAAGTTCCTGCCTTTTTTCAGCTTTCATGAAGCATCACAAGTGACATGTCAAGAAGACATTGTGGGTTTTGCCATCACCATAGCTATACGGTACAAAATACCAATCAAGTTACTAATATGTTCAATCTATCATCACCAACTATGAACCCAGAATTCAAACCCACTGTCAGCAATAAGAAAGGTAACATAATCACTGTGTGACTGCAGATTTTGTAACTTCTATGTATTCTTGTATATCACAGGAAATCTGCTAGAAAGATGTTATTGCTACTTTCTCTTTTTTCTTTTTATTTAGAACATCATCAAGGGTTATGTATCAAAATAATATCTTCTATGGAAAATCTTGTTAGAGATAATTCCAGTACTAAAAGAAGGGATAGCTATACTATTAGTTCCATATGCTGGTAATTTATTGTGTTAAGGTCTATTTAGTTGACAAATGTTTGTACAAATTTTCCTGAGCAAAACAAGTAATTCTGGCTTTTGCAGAGTCTGATGCAACTTTCTTTGAATTGGAGCAGGCTAAGATGGAAGACCTAATTCATCTCAGTCTCCATAATGCCACAGATCTGGAGACAAGCCTAACAGCGGCATCAAGTATGAGCCTAAAGAGACCAATTATATTAGTAAAGGCACTATGGGCTCAGTACCTGCAAAGCCTCTTCAGTGCTACAAACAAAATGAGCCCAAAAGTTAAGGAGCTCAGGAATATTCTATTACACTGGATACACTAAATCTTCAAAGCCTCATTTTATCTGTGAGAAATCTGTATGACAAGTTATCAATTGTTCTACTTGATCCTTTCCTTAGATATTTTAGGGAAGTTGTCTTTGGACTGCAGCTAAATGTTTTTCTTCTCTTAGCTGCACAGGTCTTAAACAATGCTTCTTAGGGAGCCTTTTGGCCAGAAACACTTTTGGTAATTTTCAAACAATTTTTAAAAATCTTCTGCTAGTTTTGGAGCTTAGAACTTAATTTTGTTCTGATTTCCTTCCTCTGTTCAGGGTAGATGGTGAATTATTAACTTCCAAATTTAGTGTATCTACTAGGTTCTTAACCTGAAATACCAGCTGGGGAGTTCAACTCATGCATTCCTTTCAGTGCAGCAGAACATTGGCTTTACCTCCTCCCCTTTCTCTCCTAATACTGTTTGACTCGAGCTGTTTTCTTCAGATGACAATACAGCTCTGTCTATACTGAGAAACCTTGGTCTGCTTTTGGGCAGTATTTTGTAAAGTCAAATCAGAAGGTGTTACAAAATCTTTGACTAGCAATTGTGAACTGTGGGCAGGTATCCAGAAATGTTCCAAACTTCACTGGCCGTAGCACAAAGCTACAGGTGAAAAATGCAGCAAAATTCTGAAGTGTTTTTCTGCCTCTTATGATGTCAATTTGCAAGTGTCCCAGTAAATAGTCAAAGCTATGCAAGACCATAAGATGGGCCAGATTTTCCAAGCTACTGAGATCACTTTGGACTATTTATGCCATATAAAGTGAATTTGCAGAATACTATGATGCACAGATTTAAAATTCAGAAAGGTGCTGCTGTTTAAGTTCTGTGAGTTGTGAACAGGATACTGCATTAGATAAACCGGTGGCCTAATCAAGCCCGGGAGCTTTTGTGTCACTTTTTCTTGATTTGAGAAATCTAACATACAGAAAAATAATCCTCTCTTTGCCTTTGTAAATCTTGGAAATGCATATTTATTATTCACCTAAATCCATAGCTGGAGAGAATTAATAGGATATGACTAAACTGATCTGTGCAGCATAGCAGGGAAATGAGGTTTTAGGGGTAAAAAATAAAAGCCCCCTGTTAGTGTTAGAAAACGTTGGGGCCATTTACTGCTATCACAGAAGTCATTAGCCTAGGGATTTTACAAGTATTTGTTCTTTTTTTCCTCGTAGCAATGCCAAATAGTGCAGGTTGTATCACTGGCTTTGTGGAGAGCTCAAGATCTTCTATGTTCCCACTAATGATTGTGGAAAAAGTCACACTTCAGGGTGTAAATTAATCACAGGCATTTAGAGACTAAGAGAGAATCAATAAAAAATGTGCAGTACTGCCTACCTTTACAAATTTCTTTCTAAATGCACTTCAGCCATTTTGGCTGGTTATTACGAAAGTTTTTACTTAAAACTTTATATTTGCCCCAGACCTTGCCAGCACCCTGAGTGCATTCCCCTCCAAAGTATGCTGCTAGAGGGTGAAGGTGTGGGTCCTGTGCCCAAGGCCAGCTCCTTTGCCGGCAGCAGGGGCTTGGAGTAGCTTCTTGTTCCTATTCTTATCCAGCCCCACTCCCAGGGCTGTCTGGCTCAGCCTTGGTGCTGTCTGGGCTCTGCAGGCTGGCTGGGTGATGGCCGGGCTGGTCAGGGTCTCCAGACCCAGCCAAATCCTGACGTGCTGCTCAGCACCCCAGTCCCTTCTGGCTGATGTCGGGCCCCTGCCAGCCCTACTGCCTCTCTGCACTCCCTCCTGGCTTACCTGGAGCAGCAGCCAGCCCTCGCAGCACCCTGGGCATACTGGCTGCCTCCTAGGACCTTAAGAAGGTGGCAGTGCAAGGGAAAGCTTCCATGTAAGCTAAGGGAAGGCAGGAGCTCTGTTACCTTTCTGGAATGCATTTTGAAAAGCCTACATTTTAATTTAAAGTATTTTAAATAATTTAGTTATTAATGGTTTGAAACATCTTAATTTTTCTGGAAAAATTGTCTACCTTCAGAAAAGACTGTTCCATGAGACAGAAGTTAATAATCCCTTCAGCACACAGAAGTCCACTGCACAGGGTTCTGCTTTGTGGCACCGTGGCTCACCTCTCCATCACATTACGCATTGCAAGCTGCACTCCAGTTATTGTGATTCAGTTTACAGGTATTTCTAGAAAACTATTTTATATATGAGGCAAATTGAAATGTCCAGATCATCTCTCTGCTCATGATGGTTTCTGGAATCTGAACCACATCACCAAGGAATACAGCTTTCTGGGAATGTCTCATACAACCAAATGGAAACAGGATGGAAAGAAGTGTCTAGTCAGTGACAACAGTGAACGACCCTGGCATGCACCCAGTACAGACAGTGAAACTGAACTTCTCTTCAGCTTCACAGCATGAACTTTTCCCACCTTTTTGCCTATTTCTTCAGGTCAGAGAACCCTCCACAAGCTGTATTACCTATGTCACTGTGCACTACTCCATTGTGGTGACCTGGAACTCAGGTCCTTCTGAGTAAAATATCACTGTAGAGAGATGGACTCCTTTAGAGCGAGACTGAGGCCATTTCCAGATTCTAGACTCCTGTGGAACTACTTCTGCTAGCCTAAAGAACTCCACATTGAGAAGGACCACTTGGGCACTTCAAAACCTCAACATTCATGTTCCAAGTCAGGTTTCTAGGTTGCCACCAGAACGTGCAGGGAATAGTATATGATAACCTTGTACAAATTAGTTACTGAAAGCTCTGAAAAAAAGGGGATGTGATTCAGACATAACTCAAGGAACTGGGTGTCTTCAATCCATTGTATTTCCTAGTGAGGAATCAGGGGTTTTAATTCTTCCATTTGTGATTGAAAGTCCTGCACAGCAAAAAGAACCAAGGCCACACATTTATCTTCCTTGTAAAAATACCTTTAAAATAAGCAGAAAAATAAATTACCATGTCACCTGCTATATGGTAATTCTGTGACTGAAACTTGGAAATTTTGAAAATATCCGGTGGAAAGAATCAACAGCAAGAAAAGCTGAGGTTTTTTTTATCTTCTAGCTGCTAGGTTCAAAAGCTACAGGATCCTATCAGTGAATTCGGTGCCTGTAAAACATAAAAAAGAAGCAAAAAGGAACCTTTCCCTCTCATAAATATGATAAAGATATTTACCTTTGCATTCAAAAGATATTTGACTGTGGATTTTCTTTTTTCTTTTTCTGTCTCTTGCCTTATATGATATAGAATCTTTTCATAGGATTATTTTTAAATATGATCTGCTTAAAGGCAATGTGCTCAGTCCCTGGGTGGGAAATATACTTCATTTAAGTCAACAGCAATCTGTACTTCTGATTAAAAAACAGATGCTGATGGGCTTCACAGGGAGTCATCCATCAAACCTTAGCTAAGAAGTTATTAGAGAAAACAATGGTGGGACGAGGGGAAGGATGGTGGACAGTGGTCAGTGAAACACGGAACAACAACAGCCACAACAAAAAATCATTATTTGCCTGTTCTTAAAAGTTCTATCAGTGTGGAAAACTGGCTTGGAAAACAGAATTTCAAACTGTTTGATGGTTGCATGTCCTGGGAATTCAAATGAACTTTGTCATCACTGCCAGTTTTGTAAAAGAATGAAGTTTCCAGCAAGGCACAGATGGCAATTCTGAATGAACAGATGATTATGCCAAGAGAATATTATGCTTGGAAACACATTTTATTGATATATGAGTAAAGCTGTTAGAAGGACATCTATGAAAAACAGGACCTAGCTCTTTATTGAACACCTGAATACAGTGAGAAATTAGGGAGTGGCTAAAGGCAATTTCGTTAATTCTTCAGTCTTGTTTACTGGGAATTAGTTGGAAAATTATCCAGAAATAGTGATAATTAAAATGGTACTAGGATTTATGAGAACCACAAAAAGATGTGTAAATGCACCAATTAGATATTAAACTCTGTATACCTAAACTGCAAAGAGATTATGGAATACTTATTGTATTTCCAAACAGAGGGGCCAAATTCCCCATTGACTCTGAGTCTAAATTAATTTCACTGAAGCAAAAAAAGTTATGCCCATTAATGTTTATGGACTCACAAGCCCAAACATACGCCCCTGGCTGTGCTATAAGTTAATTGGTTTACAATTGTTAAATGCATTGACTCAGTAGAGTTATTTGCAATTACACCTGTGTCATCTCACAGCCAAGGTGGCTTCCCTGACTTCAGTGGAATTGCTGAGACTGTAAATCAAGGCCCTGATAGGATGAAGCATCAGAAGAGGAGTGCATGTGCTCTGCATTGCTGGCTTTGAAAATGTTGACTTTATACTTCACATGACCATTACTAAGTGAAGGCTGGGAAAACCAGATTTGGATTCCACATCAGTTTCAAACCTTAAATTGCATCCTTGAGGTCAATAGGCTCTTTCCTGTGACTTCAAGATGGTTAATGTAGGGGAAGAAATGCATCACGTGGGATTTTTCTTGGGGGTGAAAGACACCCAGCAGTATTTCTTACAGGGACACTTCATAGGTGTGAGCCTCAGCTTTCTCCATACATTTTCTTGAGCATAGAAGGCAAGACTCAGAGACAGATGACACTGGTGAAATAGTACAATCTCTGCAGCTTGAAGGAAACGATACTGATCACCAATATGCAGTCAAAAATAATACATATCCCTTGAAAAAATCCTGATGCCGGTGATGAAAATATTTGAGGGATTGTCTAACCCATTAAAAAGCTTCCAAAGTTACAAAATAATGTATGAAATTAGGAATAACCAAAGGATTTGGATTAAACTGGGGGGTGTGGGGGGAGGGTGGGGGGTGGAGAGAAGACAAAAAAAGAGAGACAAACAGTCTTTTAGGTTTCTTTTGTAATGTGAGATAAATACAAATTTTAGTGAAGGAAGAGATTACAGGAATTCCTGCTGTTTTCTTGCTGCTGTAATTGAGGGGTTTGTGTCGTTAAATGTAATCCATGGGTCAGATTATAACTCCATTTTTGCAATGATGCAGGTTGTTTTCAATGCCAATAAAGTCATATTAGTGCAAAGCAGTGAAACATCATCCACAAAGCCATTTGTATGTGCGAGATGAATACATTAGCTTCCCAGCAGATGGCTGTGAATTCTTCCAGACAGAGCATGTCTTGGGCTTTCAAGAACCATTTATCAAAAGGAACACTGAATCATCATCAGTTCTGCAGTAATCACTCCAGGGAAGCAAGTGCTAAATGGTTTAAAGATCAGAGATGAATGTACTGCATTGTCAGCTCCAGGTGCAGTGGCCAGTGCATTGCATCACCCGGGACTTCATGAACACCCATTACTTGTTGCTTTGTGATGCCAGAGATATACACCTCTGAGTATTTCTTTAGAAAATATTATTTTAATCAGGGGGAGAAAGCATGTAAATTACATTTTGAATGTCCAGAATGACTCAGAAGCTCCATTTCTCATGAAGTTTCAGGATTATGACACTGTGAAGTGAGAAGTGGCCAGCAGACACATTAAAAATGGAGATCTGTGTTAGGTAAAAAAGGAAAACATTTCTTGGCTTTTTAAATAGATCTTTTTAATGAAGAATTCAGAAATCTATTTGGTAAAAGGGTTTTAGACTTCAGCTAAAGAGATCCTGTGTAATATTTATGAAATAATAGGACTAACATTTGTAGGTTTAGGACACCTTCCATGGAATGATGTCAATTCAATGTGAAGACCTCACTTTACAAGGCTTTCCATCAGTCCAAAGGTGTAGCCAAACTTTACCTAGTGAGCTATATTTCTCCTACTCAAGTTGGAAGCGCAGCACCTCAAGAGGTGAGTGCTGAAACTTAGGGAACAAAGAATGGTATTCTTACTGGGGATTTAGTAGTATTCTTACTGGCATGGAGTCTTAACAGGATTTTCTAAGTGGCTGATGTATTGTCATATTTTACTTTTTAGAGATCCCATAGCAGACACAATATGTGGGGAATGTATAATGAGCCATTAGAAAAATTGAAGCCTGTAAATATCTGGAGGGCACTGGTCATGTTTATTGGCTGTCATTGAAGAAACAGGGGACAGGTGAAAGTGAAATGTCAGAATCTTTCAGTCAATATATTCTACACTTAGGATGGATATGCAAAATCTGGAACTGATAAAAATGGCAACTTCCTTCCCTAATCCTTAGCAATCTCATCTACAGTGCTCTATCACAAACAGATCATTTATGCATCTGGTGAATAAAACTGACATGATGCCATAATGTACTGCAAATCTTAAAAGGGCAAGTGATGGTTGTAGTTTGTTTTTCATGTGTATAAATGTTTAATTACACTCTGCCAAGTGTCAATATCTTGGCAAAGATTGGACAAAAATAATTTAAGAATGGCATTATCAGACAAGGGTATAAATCCATATACTCAGGAATGAGCAGGGTTTTACTGGATGGAAATGTCAGAACAGTTGGCATTCAGAGAATTATGAACTTCCCAGCCATTCCCAGTTTCTCTTTTTCCTGTGTGCAGGTCCATGGCATCAGCTGGTGACAAGAGCAGAATTAGTTCTGATACATTTGAAAACAAGGAAATGGAAATTCAGGGGGATTTTTCAATATCACATAATAGCATAAATTGCCTTTTTAGGCATATCTTACTGTTTGTATTTATGTAGATAATTAAGACATACCTTTTTTTTTAATTGGATTTTTTTGACAGAAAATGTTCATCAAGATTTGACTGTAATAGTTCCAAACCCTAAAGAATGCATCAGGATTTGTATAGCTCCCACTGAAAATAATATGATTGAGTGTTCAAATAGCCACTAGAGGAAGACAATATCATAAGTAATTGGAAAATTCTGCTAGTCAAAAGAAATAATACCCTAATGAAGCAACAAAAACAAAGTTCGAGATGGGCAAAAGGACAAAGTTCATTTCCACACTTACTTTTATAAGTACAATTGTTTTATGCAGAAAGCATTTAATGACTGTATATTTAGCTATTTTAATGTGCAAATGTACAGAACTTAAGGCCAGATTTATTTGTTTTATAAAAGTACAAAGAAAAACTCACTTACTCCTTTTTACCATTCATTTCTCTCCACTAGTCTGGAGGAAACAAGATAAAACTTCTTCATTTTACATCCCATTTTCAGAGAAATTATAAACAAAAAAGTCTGACTCTTCATCCAGAGGAGTGAAAGCATACAGAACCATTCCAAAACAGAGAAAGAGCAAATGAAAACTGTGTCTCATTACTTAGTGGAGACGAACAGTAGTTCATATTCTCTCATAAGCTTCTTCTTTTCTATCATGAGCAAGAAGATTAAGTTTTCTTTCCATGTAGTTTTATAAGAGTTCTGTTCTATAAGAGTGGGGTATTCGTGAAAATGTACCTCAACACCTTAATTTTTTTTTTTCTTCATGTTTTTGCCCTTTCAAAAAAATTATGTTGGAGATAAGAGGAGATTGAACAGCTGAATTATCAGATCAAGCACTGGTTACTCTCAGGTCCTACTTAGCTCATGTTGTAGTGGTTGACTGCACTTCTCAGAAGGGTGTCAGAAACCAGGAAGGCTTGTAGGATTAAGGTCTGCTCTGTTTGGGAAACTCAGTAAGTCTAATGGATCTGGGTATTTTTGGCTGGAACCTAGATGACTAGGATAACCTCTATGAGGTAAGAAACATAGCAATTAACACATTAGTTCCTTAGAAAATCAACAGAACTCATATTATGTAGGAACCACAATGATTGTTACTTTTTGTTTTCCTATTTGTCTTCTTTCAACTGCTTGTCAATAAAAGGGACATTGATTTTTGAAATTCTGGTCCTAAAACCAAACAATAAAAAAAAAAAAAAAAAGCTTGGTCCAAAAATCCAAAGTAAAATGCTAGTTTCTTATTTCTCTTGAAGCAATAAAATAGTGTATTAAAATGCTGACTAAAGCAAAACACTTTCAGAATTCAAATGCAAAAGATAAAAATTATATATGTGGAGAGAATGAAGCTGTGACTGGCTTTAGAATGAGACTGCCAGTATCTTCCCCATAAAGCAAGGAAGACGGGAGATGTGTGTTGTTTGCTCAGTTTACATAGTCACTTAAGTATTAATGCATTCATTTGGTAGTAGTGATCTGTTGGGCAGTGGACTGGAGAGCTGGCTTTGATACTTCCCATGCACACTTCCTGAATGTTATCAGCAACCCCTTAATTCATCCTAAGCCATGGATTCACTTCTACACAAGGAACAGACTACAAAGATTGTCAGATCATTCATTGATTGTGGATTTTTTTACCATAAATGACATTCTGTTTACATTGCATTGTGGAAATATAACAAATACTGTTCTTAAGAGAATGATGATAAGCTGAATATGCTGTAAATATTTGTGATTAGGAAACTAACTGACTAAGAAAAGAAAAATTGGAAAATAAATAACATTAACGTAATTCTGATGTAAAATTGGAGGTCTTTGGGGGATTAAATTACTAGAAGGAGAAAAATCACCCCATAAACATATCTGGACACATACACACTTACTTATATTATTGAAACACTACCGACAGAGCAACAAGCTAGAAATATCAGTAAACAGTTCTGGAAATGAACAGTAAAATGTAGGTCCTAAAAAAATATCATGTTCATATCTGAGCTTTGTACCAGTTGACCAGGCAGAAAAATTGTAATCCCTTCTCCAGTGGACTCAAAATATAATAATAGATGTGTAATCAAAGATAATCAACCACAAAATATACTTCTATAGGGAGCTGCTCAGAGAGCTGTAGATTCTTAAACAACGAAAAAAAATTCAGTTCAGCGGTGATGAAACTATTACCTCTTATCTATTATCTAACTATTACCTCTTAGGATTATCTTTTAAAACCACATTTCTAAAAGAAATCATATGTTCAAATCTAATTGGTTTGAACAGTTAATTTTATTTTAAAATACGATCTATTAAGCCGTAATGGGTTTTATGCATTCCATACCTTGTTGAGTTGTGGTAATGGCCATATTACATTCTGTGTGGCATAAATGCTAACACCTTCTTCAGAAAATGAACTTGAATTTCTTTTTTTTTATCTATTGCAAACACGGGAGGGGTTACTAATACTTCTAACTGTTGGATGTATGTCACTGTACAATTTGACTTTCACCTCTAAAAGGAGGCATGAGCAAAACATCTTGTCACTTACAAGTCCCCTCTGTTTGTTATGGAAATCCCTGAAAGAGAATAGAGCCCACAATGTTGTTATTTGCAGCACTGCTTCTGAGAGCAGAACAGCATCTTAAAGGACCTACTTCCCAGCAAGTCAAAGGATGGAGCTGTCATTCTTGTTTTCCCTTTCCCATCTCTGTATGGAATTGTCAACTAATGATGAAATGATTTTAGTGTGGAGTCAACCCACTGGCACTGCCAAAATCACCTTTCATAGTGTTTTGTAGGAAATCTACTGAATGCAAAACCAGAAAAGATATTTCTCTGAGGGTGTCAGGAACACCTGGCACAATCTGCAGGTACTATTCAGTCTTATAGCTGCGAGGGGAAAGGCAGCAAGGAGGGCAAGGAAACCCTTTTCTTGTAGTTATGTGTCTTGGAGCTCTTGTGTCAGTGTCAGAATTTCTGCTGATACTGGAAACAGCCAAGTAACAAGTGGAAATTATGCACCTCACGTAGGAGAATACAGGATGTTTGTTTCAGGGATGAAGCTTCTAATAAGATTCTATCTAGATTTCAGAAATTGAAATTTCAGCTCTGAAATTCCAGCTGGACTGGGCTCTAATAGAGAGAAAGGAAGAAGAAGAAAGTTTCAGCCTTCTGAGTACAGGTAGGCAAAACCAGTTAAATGGTTCATTTGCAAGTCCTATTGTTCACCCTGGAGAAGAGGCTCTGTGGACACCTTAGAGCACCTTCCAGTACCCACAGGGGGATTCAGGAGAGCTGGAGAGGGACTTTTTCTGAGGCTCTATAGTCACAGGACAAGAAGTAATGACTTTAAACTGAATGAGGGTAGGTTAAATTGGATATCAAGAAGAAATTCTTTACTGTGAATGTGTTGAGGCACAAGAACAGGTTGCCCAGAGCAGGTGTGGATGCCTCACCCCTGGAAGTGTTCAAAACCAGGTTGGATGGGGCTCTGAACAACCTGGTCTAGTGGAAAGTGTCCCTGCCCATGGCAGGGGGGTTGGAACAAGATGAGCTTTAAAGTTCTTTCCAACCCAAACTATTCTATGGTTCCATCTGGGAAATCATAAAGCAACTGGGAAATCATAAAGCATGTTGGGCATATAGAATAATTTCTACAGCTACAAATAAGAGGAAGTGTGAAAATATGGATTTCAGGATTTGAGGGTGTAGGTTCCAGGGTAGAAGATATGCCTTAGTGCTGATCCTGGAGCTTAATAATACCATTAAATATTGAATAATAATACAAATCTCACTAGATTTTGTTTTGTGGAATGTTGGTATACAATGGTAGAATAAGACCACAGTTTTCAAGAATGAATACTGTACTACTTCTCAGAAATGCCAGTATCTCAGTTCTAGGTAAAACTTTGCAATTGGAGAAAAAAAATTCAAAACTGAAACAGACAGCTCATGACAACAAAATCTAGAACTTTTTTGTGCAGTCTTGTGCTCATTACCATTTTCTGAAATGTTTGTACTGACTTAAACAGTGGTTAATCAAGCCTTGATGTGATCTGGGAAATTAAGATAACACTGATAAATATGGATTGGTTGTTCTGCCTTCAAGCAAATCTTCCACTGCTTTTATTGTATGTTAACAATAAAAGGCTATATGGAACTATGTATGACTGACTCATTGGTAAACCATGTCAATCTGAAACAGGAATAATAGTACTTCAGTGATAATGATGGCAAAACTAAAGTAAATAAAAGAAAGGATTGCCTCAAACTTCAGAAAAGTTATTAAAGCTCAATGTAGTCCTTTTTAAATCAAAACCAGAAATAAATTGACCACAGTGGCTTTATTTATTTTTTCCTATATGGCAAACTACAGCTCTTTGGAAGAAGATTATGATCTTCTCTTCATTGCTTTCCTGTTCATTTTGTTAAGGTCACTATTTTATACTTGGCTATTTTTCTTCCTTGGCCAGTATTTGTTGTATTACCATATAATCAGCTGCAGATGAGCAATTTCCATTAATGAAAACTGTGATGAACTCAGTGCACTGAAATTAACTATCTGGGAAAAAATACTGATACTCCCAAGCCAGTGATTTCTGCATCTGTGATCTCCATTGAATAACCAGATATTACTTAAAAGAAGTAACTAAAAAGATCAGACACAGCAGTTCTGTGAACTCATGACAGATCTCTGTTAAGACTTGTGGCTGGCTCAAGGGCATTCTTACTAATTAGTCTGATGAGGATTTTAGTATTCGTAGTGCTTTTATTGAAGATGAGAGGCATTAATCATCAAGCCAGATGACCTGTTTTTGTTAAAGAGCTACAAATGACTAATGTGCATTTCCAACCAAAACAGACAAAGAAAGATTACAAAATAACTATCTAAAGACAGAAGAGCAAAAATAAATTCGGATGTGAAGCAGTCCAGATATACTCAAATACTACCAGCCTGAACTTTTAAAGTAACTTTGAAACATTAGTTGATTCGAGGTCCAAGTGCATGATAAGTGAACATGAAAGAACTGGAGGTAATATCTTGATCTCTTTTAAGTCGGTGTTTCAATCCAAACATGTTTCCAGATCCTAAATGATGATTAGTATTATTAACAGTGCTGTTATTTTTTCCTCTAAAGATTGCAAATATTTGCAATTACTGTGAAGCAAAGATATTATTTTACTAATGTGAAGCTTTCCACATTGGTTTTATGTCATTTATTTGAACTGAAGAAAATAGTGCTGGGAGAAACTGTGGAAGATTATTCAACCCATCTTTGTACTCCACTTACACCTTGTCTGTGGTAGTTCCCAGATCTACCCAACTCATTGCTGCTGTTGCCATTTTATATTGTTTACATGAAATAAAAAAAAAACTAAAAAAAAAAATCTTCCAATATTTTAATTTCAGAACTGTGAGTATTTCTACTGCTATCTCTTTACATGATAAGTTGCACTTACTGTAATTAAAATCTGTAATAAGGGAAGTTGTGTAGGCAAATATGCTTACATACCCTATTCCAGCTATAGGAAATAGAGGATTTCCAGATCAAGGCAGCCAAGACCCTGCAAGGATGAAGAGTGGAATAATTAAAGATAAATACCTCATAAATACTTTAAAATATTTCCTTTGGAAGTTATGGGGAGGGGACTTGGTGGTTGATTACAACAAGTAGGGAAACTAACTGCACAGAACAGCATAACAATAGAAAAAATATCCATGCCTCCGGTGATTTGTATTTTTCCCTTCATACATCATTTAAAACATGTTGAAGTGAGGCTATTAAATCAGAACATACATTTAAAACAGGACTGAAAAGCAATGGGTGAGTGTCCTGGGTTGCAATGTAAAATGTACCCAAAAGTCTGTATTCTGTCACCATCTTCANGCTCCTGTCTTCCTTAGCAGACATCTGTCTTTTCAAACCAAGACAGTGAGTGCACTTTGAAGTTTTGTGAATTCCTGCAGTGTTCTTGCCTTGGCTTGCTAAATATGATTCAGTTGTCCAGGCATAAGTGTGTACTACCATTTGAGATGCCACAGGTATATTTCATGTCTGCCTTTTATTTCTTCTGAAGGACAATGGTCTGCTGTACCAGTTCCAGTGTAATTTCTGCCAGCCCCATGTAGGTATCTTTAAAAGCCTGCAGCATCTCAAAAGGCTACAGACTCAATCCCACCAGCTGTGTTCAGTAGGAGCTGTAAAACACAACTCATGCTACAATAGTGACAAAATGTCCAGAGACTGCCACTGGGAGTGGAGAGAGCACTCAAGCCCTTTGGCAGGGTAAGAGATATGGAGATTTCTCACATTTCCTTGCATCTTGTCAAAGTTTGATGTTTCTGGCAGCTGGAGAGTCTTCTCTTATTAGTGTGTTATGAGCAGTCCCCAGCATCAATGAGTCAGGGAATTTTTCAGCTTCAAAAATATCACTAATCCAGGCCAAAGTTTCCCAATGCATATGGTACTGCCTAGAAAGAGAGAGGCTAATCAAAGCTGAAGCTTAGTGAACTCTTTGATCTTGAATGTGAAAAGAAAGGCGAAAGTCAACATTCCTATCAAATCTTTGAATACTAAATGTAGCCAACCCCTCTGGAGATTTGAAAGGTATATTTCTATTGTTTTGTTAGAGGTCTCCTTCAGCTAATATTTTGAGATGGATGAGTAAGGCCTTTGATCCTAAAATATAATAAATAATATACCCTTTTTAAAGTGCTATGCCTTATTCAATGAAAAAAAAAAAAAAAAGAAAGGGAAAAATAAACATACCCAAGACAGACATATTACTGGGTGCGGATTCATTGTTTACTGACTGTCTTTAATATAAAAATTCCCTAAGGATTATGGCCAAAGTTGAAAATATTTATCATCACTGCAGAGGCAGTAGAACCACAGTAACACTAACAAACCATGTAATCTTAATGGATACTGAGCCTTCATCTAGTGAAGTGTCTCACGCAAGGAAACTTATTCAAATCTTAAGCAAATATATACTCAGATCTATATGATTCATATCATGGACCTGAAATCACACCCTAAGTAAGTCCAGTGAGCAAAATATTTAGGACACTAAATTAAGTAACAGTCTCAGGTGAGCAGGTTTTCCTCTTATGTTTATTTATTGCAACCTACCACCAATATTTGCACTCCCTAACTGATGTCTTTACTAATAAGATACAACCTCTCACTTTCTCTCCTTTACCCCCATCTCCTGTCCTGGCCCTAATGTAATAAGCAATATTCTATACAAAATAGTGCAGGTTGAATAGGTAAAAGAGAAGATAGTCCTCCCTAGCTCAGTCAATTCTCTTGGGATATGGAGAGCAGAAGTTCACGTGCTATTTCTGAAAATGAAATAATTGAAGCTAAACTTATCACTAGGAGAATATTTGGGATTGGGCATTAATCAAATTTAAAATAGTTAAATGAATGTCTAACTTGAGGAAGTTTCAACTTAAGTCATGACTCTAAGGTGCTTGTTAAATAGCAGTGGAGCAGCATTTTGACAGCCTGTATGTAATTTAACACACTAATGAAAAAAAATAAATCAAATGCTGCAGTGCAAGATGTCTGAGTTAGATGAGGAATGGGTAAGAACAGCAGAAAATTCAGAACAAGCCAAAAGAAGAGATGTTAAGAGTTCTGAACAAATTATATAATTAAGTGTATGTGTAAAGCGAGGACATGCTTATTGACTTCCAAAAATCATTAATGAATATAGAACACATTAGTTAGAATATCTCCAGAAACTAAAAAAAATGTGGATTTTTAGGAGGGGCTGATCAATGAAAAGTAACTGGTTTTGAAGCAAGCTGTTTCAAAAGTTTGTGTCATCCTGGGCCTGTAATTCATAATGATAGACAGTGAATGCACAGCTCAAAAGGAGATATCATAAACAATATGTCAAGTGTAAATGGAGCTTTATGAATGCTCAGAAATACCTTGAGTGCTAGAACAATTTGTGTAAGCTCAGCTGCTCGAGCACTATCGCTCCAATCAGTGCTGTGCCAGCCCATTGCACACCATAGCAACACACAGGGTAAGTTATACAAATGCAAGAGGAATGCAGAAAGACAGCTGAAAACTCCTAATTCATAAGACAAGTGGAATTTAAGAAACAAGGGTTTTTTTGGTATGTAGAATTATCCCTACAGAGGAGAGACCATTTCCCTGTTGGAGTGCTCCAAGCTCTGTTTGCAGATAATAACTATAGAGTACTTTCAGTTCAGTGCTGAAGACTTGAAGACTGCCATTTCAGAAGGCTTTTGGGAATAACCTTTTCTCACTTTGATCCCTCTGAATCCCTTCTATCCTTTGCTATTTGATCTGCCTTAGGCCTATTTTTTTTTTAAATAAGTGCTTAGGAACACATGAAAAGATGAATCAGTTACAAGTAAAACTTTCACTCAATACTCAGTAGGTAACTATGGTGGTTTCATAATTCTTGTCAGTAGAGGTGATCTAATTCAGCCTATACAAATCTAAAATGGAGAAGACCTTTCTGGACAGTGAGCTGTCTGATAATGAAAGAAGGGCAAAGAAACAGAGATTTACGGGTCAACAAGAAATCCATCCTCAGCAAAAACTGTCAGCCAATTTTATGTCTTGAGTAATTTCAGGGATGACATATCAATATTATCATTAGCACGACTGTTAGCACAAGACATTAACACAATGCTGTACCTATATTGCTGTTTGAATATGGGTTTGGTCCCATGGATGTCAATGGTACACTTTCACTTACTTTTACAAACGATCTGATTCAGGTTGTTAAACAGCCATGAGTAAGCTGTTTGAATTGGATTTATCTAACTTTAGAAATCTAAAAGTTAAGCATCATATCTAAGTTACACATCTATGTTTCCAATGCAATGACTGACTGGATGCATCTCCAGAGTATGCTTCATTTAATTCTGAACTTATGTCTAAGACAGGTGGGAGAAATCATCCACCCTCCTTCCCCTCACTAGTGAAGCCTTGATCACTGTCTTGATTTGCTGCCTAAGATTTAGATTACTAAAAGTGAGTGATTTCTGTGGAATACAAATCCAATCGCAACAGCATCACAGCTATGTCATTGTAACATTACTTTCTTCACACAGCATGTGCTGGTTTTGGCTGGCATAATGTCAATTTTCTTCATAGAAGCTGGTATGGGGTGGTATTTTGGGTTTGTGCAGGAAACAGTGTTGATAATTCAGGGATGTTTTCATTATTGCTGAACAGTGCTTTCACAGGGTCAAGACTTCTTCTCACCCCACTCCACCAGAAAGGTGCTTGAGAGTGGACAAGAATTTGCGAGGGAATACAGCTGGGACAGCTGACCCCATCTGACCAAAGGGATATCCATAAACATATAGCATCTTGCTTAGCATATAAAGCTGGGAAAGACGAATGAAGGGAGGATGTTCAAAGTAAGGTTCTTTGTCTTCCCAAGACATTGTTATCTGTGATGGAGCCCTGCTTTTCTGGGGATGGTTGAACACCTGCCAGCCCATGGGAAGCAGTGAATGCACTCCTTGTTTTGCTTTGGTTATATGCACAGCTTTTGCTTTACTTATTAAATTTTATCTCAACCCATGAGTTTTATCACCTTTACCCTTCCAATTCTCTTCCCCACCCCAGCAGGGGGGAGTCAGTAAGCAGCTGTGTGGGGCTGAGTTGCCTGGTGGAGTAAACCACTACACTGTGGAAGACATAGGCAAGCAATTTTCATATTCTCTTTGGCTTACTCAAGTAAAAAGGAACTAGCAGAGGTGATTTGATGTGGCAGAGAGAAAAATTTTGCATCAGAA
>JACBWW010000003.1:48434084-48465419 GCA_020086605.1 Lanius collurio
GCTACCAAGCTGCAGGATTGCCTGTGCTGTCTCTCCACAGACAGTTCGAGGTACTCCAGAGCATACAGAGGTGAGCCTACCAACTTATTAAGCAGTGTACTCTCAACACCTTCCAGCCCAAACCATTCTGTGATTGCATGATTATGGCTCGGTTGGAAGTTTTAAATTGTTTTGGATGGTCAATAATTGAAAAATGTTAGCAAGGAAAGGTAGGAGGGAAGGTAGAATCATTGTGTGGGCTATTTCCTTCGCATTCTAGGGTGTTTTTCATTAATATATATATGTGTATCATATACAGCATTCATTTTTACATTTTTATAAATGGAAATATTTTGTAATTTCTTCTTCAAGTATATCACTGCAATGAAGAGGGAGATTATGTTGGAAGCTGTCTTAGCCATGGAACCTACTGAAAGGGACGTACATCTCCTACCAATGCAGAAAAATTCGGATGTTCCAAAAGGGAGGAACAGTGTAACACCAAGACAATTAAAATTAGCTTATTGATCAAGACCTTGCTGGTAATGATTAGTGATTTTCTTGTTCTGATACAAAAGTCAACTCACCAAAATGAGATGGGAAAAAAACCTGGCCACATGACAGTGAAAATTAGTGTGTTTTCTTCAACACTAATATTTTTGATCTGTAAAACACATGGTCTCATCACTAGATGTACTCAGTATCAGCCACAACTACTTTCCAGTCCGTGCCCCCATAACACAAACCAATGTTAGTACTGATACTTCTTTAAAATTCCCATTCTGTATTTTTCCTCTCAGTAAACATCCTTTTTTGATGTAACTTCATATCAAAAAAAAAAATACTTTAGGGCCTCTGCTCAGTATTCTAAAAATTTATCTGTAATTTTTTTTTTTTTCCGGAACATACAAGAGTAACTTAAAGTCTCTGAAGTATAACACTCTTTACTCAAGTCTCAAGGGATAAAAATGCTTAATACATGATCAAAATCTAGTTCTATTTTTTAAAGTGTGCATTTCCCTTTTGATGTAATCTACAGAGAGAGCAGGCTTTTAGAAATGATGCAAGCTGACAATTGATATCTAGCTTATTGACATTTAGAAGGGTAATTGTTTGCTGGCAGCTGGTCCAGAAGAAGTTTCCAAAGCCTCAGTGTACACATCACCCAAAGCTCTCACTGAAGGCCAATCTTCAAATGTCACTGTAGAACATAAACAGATAAAAGGTTATCCTAATTAAAGCTGTGATGAGATAGTTCAAGACTATTAAAAAGAGGAAAAGAATTATTACAAAAATAGTCTAAATAAAAGCTTTAGTAAGAGAGGAGTCCTTTGTTGCTGGTTTCTTATGCTGTTTTTTTTTTTTAATTTGCAAACAATATATTTATGAGACATATTTCTCTTTTAATCAAGTACGTTAATTTTAATTTTTTATTAATTGTCCTTTTAAATAGCCCTTTCTAACCTTTTAGAAAAGGAATTTTCTTTTTCAATAATTTTGACAAGTCTTGCAGGGCTAACTGAGATTAGGGGGAACACCAGAAGAGGCTCCATAAAAAGACTCTCTGAAGGATTAAAGCAGTGCCAAGGAGAGCACTGGCAGCCTCACTCCTTATTTACTGCTGTGTTGAATCCCTGTTTTGTGTGAAATAAAATCTTACTACTGTGTACAAAGACACATCTGCCTTATTTTTGCCTTCTTGTCACAAATACTGCTCCCTTTTTCAGCCCCTAGCAGACTGTTTGAAAGAATTTGTTCTGTTATGATATGAGGGTACTGTATCTTGAAAATTCAACATATATCTAATGACTTTAAAAGGTATGGCCTGAACAATAAGAAGCACTGAGGAAGATCCAGCCTTGGTGAGTCCAACATCTGCCCAGGTTTCCCACTATGGACAACAACATTTGGCTACTCTTCCCCTTTTGTCCAAGCAACTATGCAGAAAGGAGTTAGGAGACACCCTATACAAACCTACTCTTTTTTTTAATAAAGCCCGTGTTTTTTAATTAGTCTTATGTAGAGCAATGAGAATCACTATAAATTCTGTGACACATATTTTCATGAAAGTCTCTTCTCTTCCCCCTCACTGCTCTCAAGTGAGTTTCTGTATCTCCCATCACACACTGTTGCACTGCAGCCAAAGGGATGCCATTGCAAGAACTGAAGGTTTGGGGGTTTTGTTGTCATATAATTGGCATGTTGGTGTTAGCCCTGAACAGGCCATATGAGAAATGAAGAAGTTCACAGGATAATGCCTAGCAACTCAAAAAAGGAAAAGAGATGACTGAACATTCACTTCAACAAATTTTCACATGAGGGTAGTTGCTGTCAATCCCTCACCATGAGTGACTGGTGTAGCACCCACATTTAGAAGAATTAGAAATGTAAATGTATGTAGCTTTCCTTTCATATACCATGATTAGATGAAAAATAGTAATTAAAATACCAGGCAGGTCAGCAGTGCATAGACTAGTTAATTCCTCACCACTACAACCTTGCCTTATAGTGACTCAACAAGAAATTCTTTCTGCACTACAGCCATTTCCCCCAAGGACAGTGCAACAGCAGAACATTGCTCTGTGTTGAGTTAGAGAACAGGATGCAAATATAAGTACAGTTTCTGCTGGTATTTTAGCTCTTGAACACATTCCTCAGTGTATACCCTAAACAGACTGGAAAAGATTACTTCAAAGGAGCAGAAGCTGAAAAAAAATTCCTGAAGTGACCTGAACTTAGGCTTTGAAACCTACATGCTCCATCTTAGAGCTAGCTCTAGCTGCATTCTGAAGAGAGTGTTGTTAAGAACAGAGAGTGGCAGTTCTCAGTCTTTGATTAATTCTTTTAAACATATCCATAGTGTGGAACAAACTGTCCTTCCCATTCTCAGTGCATGATACTGTGACCAAATATGCCAATACCTACTTTCCCCCACCCCCTCTGTCTGCATCCTCTCAAGACTTCCTCCTCCAGAATTGTCATCCATCTCCTGCCTCATGCATTTTCCCATTCTGTTTCCCCAGGTGTGAATGAAATCTCCCACAGCTTTACCTCTGCTCCACAGAAGAATGCTGCAATGCTTTCTTCTTACACTCCACAAACCCTACTGAAGTGCCAAAGGTGCCCTTACCCAGCAGGCTGCTGATTCCAGGGGACTGCCTTGTGCCTCCTTAGCCTGATGCTCACTGAACCTGCTGCTACTGCTCTGTCTCTTCCCTTTGGAAAGCCTTCATCTCTTGGTTACCCACCTGCAGCATCAAGGTGGGGAGTGCTCAGCAGCAGCAAGAGCACAGTGCCACTGTGTATGGCCACCCCAAAATGCCCAGTTTTTGCAGTCTTCCTACAATCTACTCATTCACAAAATCCTTCTTCATCTATGAGGTTAATTCGTGGCATTAAGTAAACATGAATATTACAGACTTGTAGCTGACTTTCTTTGCAGATACTAGAATTGCAAACGGATTTCAGAACTTTGTCTTCCTGCAGAAAACTCCATCTTTGTCCTCTCCCCCAAAATGCAGACTTGCTTCAGATCTGTCTGCTATGTTTCTATGGACCTTTCTGTATCCTGTTTTGGATCAAGAATTCACAACCCTTTTTTGCCAAATATAGGTCTGCCACCTACACAGCAAGAAAACATTTGGAGATGTGGCATAAGAGTCAAGACAGGAAGGTGCTTAAAAAGACTATGAAATTATGAAGGGAAAACATTGCCAACAAGACACGTTCATGTAAATTGGTGTATTGGTTTGTGCTGGATTAGACAGCCCACAATGAAGGTAAATTTCTCATCTAGTAGCTTTCATTTCCATGTAAAGATAGTTTAAGTATAACAGGAGGAACTCTGTGCTATCAGATAAGCAGCCAATCTCACAAGAAATGTAAGACAGCATTCCTGCACCTCTTATTTAGGAAAAAAGAAAAGAGGTAGCGAGGTTACGTCAGTGATAAGTGCAGAAATGAGTGCAAAGCAGGTTTTCAGCATGGCTTCTCTGCAGATTTTGCCATGAGTCTGAATTAAAGCAGAGCATTACCATCGCCACAGTTTTAACTGGGTTTTGTATGCATACGTGTGTGTGTGTGTGTAGCTTCTTCTCAGAAGATGGTCTAAAGATATTTACAACAGCTTCTGAAGAATGACTCAATTATCCATGGAATTCAGACTTTCATAAATTGTGAGAGCAGTTTAGGGCCTGACTCTAAACCTGTTGAAAGCAGTGACTAGTTTCTAACTAGTATCAAAAGGATCTGGATAAGTATAGAAAGATCAACTTTAAAATATGTATTGCTATTGGTTTTATTAATCATTTCAGAAGAGGTAAAATCCTTTCCTAAACACCCTACCAAACTGAAGTGACAACTATTTCATACATTACATGGAAATTTACTGACATTTACTGAAGGGCAGAAAGGTGCTTTTCAAAAAACCACCCTTTTGCATGTCATTTCTCCTGTCAGATCAGAATACATTAGAATGTGGAAGAGGATGAGGTAGCTCTACAGTGCTATTAAAAAATCTAGGTATAAAAGAGATCAGTGAAATTGCAGAATAATGAATACGAACATTATCTGTATATAATCTGGCTATCTTAACACCTTGATTAATAATTGAAATTAATTTCTTCTTCAGTGATATTTCTCAGGAAATATTTATTCTGCACCTGCTAAAATCTGCCACCTACACAACTTCAGCTAAACCAATATCGTGAATAAAAATATTCCATTCTCTCACAGAAGGTTAGCAACACAGTCTGTTATTAGGCTTGCCTGGCATTTTGCATTATAAGACTCTGCTTCCAATTACTTATAACTGTATTAGACTCTCATTCTCAGGGTTGCCTGCCAGGTGCTACTTCAAGATGACAGTTGGAAATTTTCATTCAAAACAGTCAATTATGAGACAGGGAAAGAAGATTTCCTTCACTGAAAGTTTCACAGCAGTATTGTTCCAGGAAGTCCTTTTAAATGAAGACTTCAGTTAGCAGAAAGTCTTTCAGTTCTTGAACAGATTTGTGTGCGAAGTTGATGGAGTCAGTCTGACACTACTGGTCACGTGCTACAGTAGTGACAGGCCATTTCTTAAAACAATCTTTGGGCTGTCAGACCAGAGAATGTGTGGTCTGCCATAAGGTTTTTCTTACAATAAGGGTATTTCTTGTCCCCAGAGACCATATTCCCTGACCATTTATACTGCTTTCATTTTACAATTAGCTGCCTTTCCGTGTGCAGGTGAAATGAGAGCAGTCCAGATGAACTGACTGGGCAACAGCTCTTGCTAAAATCAAACAATAGGTGTTTGGTTTTCAGAATTGTCCCTTTCCTCAGGGACACTGCAGCATCCTGGCCCAACATTTGTAGTTGAGAAGTACAAACATTATTGCTAAGCAACACAAATTACCTCATAAACAATTTCATATGAACCTGGACAACAGGAAAAATTGTGGGGTGTTTTCATGGTACATATGCACACACTGCAACCTGCTCAGATGCCCTGCGTGCCTCTTATATCACTCAGCCCATGCTGGCCTTTTGGAGTAGGTAACTGTGCTCTCTTGGCCAATTTATCAAAATGCATAAGCACACAAAAATATAAAAATTACCCATATCTGGATACCAAGCATTTTCATAGCTTCCCATATAGCTTCCCATACCAACCCTCAAAGGCACCCGTATTTACAGGTCCAACCCTGCCTCGACTCTGCTCACACGTTGGTCTTTCCAGCCCTGAAGTTACACTCATTTTTGTCTCCATGTGTCCTGGGCAGTGCATAGATACCCCTGCAGTCAAGGCTGGCAGGCTGGGCAGATGCGAGGGAGGACCACGTGTGGAGGAGAAAGAGCAAGGAAGGCTTGTCACTGGCTTCACACTGAGGACATCTGCTTTGTCCCCTTCCTAATCACCAGTATCTGGCAAGGACCTTTGCCTCCCCCTCTCACAGCCACAGCTGAGATACAATGGCCCACAGTCTTTCGAATCTTCTATTCCTGCCCAGGAGCGTTTGCAGAGCTGCAGTATATCCTACTCTGGTGATGTATCTAAAACCACGCCTCGTTAGCGCAGTCCTTCGGATCTCTTTTAAGAGGAGAGACGGGACTATCACATTTTAAGAGCAATTTATTACTGAGATAACAAACAAGGCATCAGTCTCAGAGGCGTAAGGTTTTGGTAACAAGTCGCCATCATCCCAAAATAGTCACGATTTTGAAGGTAACATGGCAATTTATAGCTTTCTAATCCAATAAATTATTTAAACGACATTTTGTTTAGAATTTATCACCTATCAGGTATGACCTCTACCACTATGAAGCTGTGGTCTCCTGACCAATAATTTCTCTGGTCACATACACAAAAAGGGCAGTTCTATCATACCATCTAAATTCTTAGCTTAAACTATATAAAATCATATCACTATACTTAAAACCCACCACCAAAAACACCCAGTGTAACTTCTTAATTTACTTCTATGAAAATAAAAGTGTATAGCTTTCCCAGCCAAGGGTCATAAATCTCTGCTAATTAAGCCAGGCCCAGTCTTATCCACGGCTGCAAATCAAATCCTCTGACAGCTGTAGGGGTTTGTGTTTCTTTGATTCCCACAGCGATGTTTTGTGCTGTTCAGAAGCAACAGCTCTTGAAATCAAGTGGAATTATTCTACAGGGCTCTTCTTTGGCACAATGGACAGAGGATTGTCAAGAAATCTGCCTTTCACAGTCCTTGTTTCATGCCTCTGCCATCTGCCTGGTTCCACAGTATCTCAGGAAGGCCAGGAGATGGTGGCTATGAGAAACCAGCAAGGTTCTAACGGCAGATTACAAATAATAATAGCAGGTCCTAAATGCAGATGCCTAATATCAGGTTCTAGGAGGATTTTTAGATACCTATGCACAAAAGTATGATATCTAACATAGAACAGTCTCCTTTTTTTCAGTGCTCTTTATTCTTTCCTGAAAGAGTTTTCCCTGAAAGAACCATTGGAACAACCCTGCCTTGTTGAGGTACCTCTCTCCCGAGGTCCCGGGGGGAGGGACCCTGCAGTGTACTAGTCTGTCCTTGTCCCCAGGCCTGTGGCTGTCTTCTGGTTGGTTGTTGGGAGCTCCCTGGGCTCGGGAAGATGGGGGTACTCTCATGATTGTGAGGTGAGTCAGCCATGGGACCTCGGCCATGATGGGGCTGGAGGGAAATAAACATCCATTAACATCTGTAGAAATATTGTTTCATGTTTCCTTCTTACTCGTCTTGCCGAAAGCTCTTGTTGCAAGTTATTCCCATTGCAACACTGCCTGGCCTGGCCTCTCTCACCAGCAGGGATAGAGTGTCTGAGGGTAGGGGCAGCACAGTGCCTGTCCCCATGTACTGGCCATCTGTGCAGAAGATGTCTCTCTCCTAGAGAAACTCTCTGCAGAGAATGAGTGCTAAACATGCTGGATCATCCCAAGCAATGGCCATTGCATACGTATGCATTTGGCAGCCAGTCTGTGTGAAAGACAAACAAGTCACAGGGGTGGAAGGTCTGACAAGGAGGGGATATGCTGGGAGCTGGAGGTGAGGAAAGCTTGCGATACTTCCACACAGTGCAATCACAGATTATTTGGAGTTGGAAGGGATTACAAGGGTCATCGAGTCCAACTTTTCGGTGAACGGCCTGTACAGGGATCAAACCCACGACCTTGGCATTATCAGCACCGAGCTCTGACTGACTGACAGCTGCACTGCCAACGTGCATTTGCTGTCAGGCTGACATCTGCCTCCCAGTCAGGATGCACTAGTGATTTCCTGGATGCTGCAGTCCTGTCCCCCGGCCAAGCCCTCCTGCCACTGCTGCTGGTGGAGCAGGGGCAGCACAAGGACACTGCGGGGCTGAGGCCGCAGGCCCTCCTCCCACGGTGCAGCACACGCAGCATTTTGCATGCAGGGAAAAGCTATCCCTGTTCCTCTAACGATGTCTTCCAACATATGTTTCTGCTGGCTGCAGGCTGTGTGACTCCCTGTAAGAAGCTTCAAGGCTGGTTGGGCCATGTCTCCTGGCTGGTGGGGAGGCAAGGAGGTGTGTGGGCAGGCACCGCCGTGCACAGCAGCTTCCCTGGGACGCAACGGCACCCGGCAGAGCTCTGCTCTGCAGGCAGGTGCTGTCAGCGTCAGGAAGGGCTTGTCAAATCTAGGCCAGCCAAAAGCTGATCTGCAGGCAGGGGAGGAGGAAGAGGACCAGCAACACAGGTGAATTTCTGACACTGGGAGGTATGTGGAGCAAACCAGGGCAGAAGCTGATGTGCGATAACATTGACAGGCTCTGGCCTTGCTTTTGGTTGTGCAGCTTTCTCAACAGCATGGGGATCTCCCTGGGGAGTCCTTTGGGAACATGGCAAAGGCAGGACCCCACAGGTGACCTTTTCTACTCAGGCTAGGGTTAAGTTTAGGGATAATGTTAGGATTAGAGTTCAGGTTAGGGTTGGAGTCCTCTCAGCTGGAGATTATTGAAGATTACTTGGAATCACTGCTGAATAGTGAGGGGACTTAAAGGAGATATTCTTGGGATAGATTATAAAAGATATATTGAGGGAAGAGGATCCTTAAGGAGATACCTCTGCAATTTTTAAGAGTGTAGAAAAGCTTGAGTTCAGGAGAAAATGAAGGATATTGATCAAACCAACAAAACTGCAACAGCAGGAAGGAGGTTGTGCCTCTATCTTCTCAGAATTGAATGTTGAATGCTTTTTGAACTAGCTAAGGAGCTACTGTCTTGTTATCCATGATCCTCAGATCTTTATGTGTTCCTGAACAGACTGTAAGGAATAACTTGAATAATTACATTGCTGACATGACTGTGAATTTTTGCCAGTGTTGAGTTATTGTTAGGGTAAATGATAGATGAAAAAAGAAGGGTGTTAGGGGGAATTTCTGAAGTGTGTACTTCTGGACTGTGCCTGCTTTTCTTCTTTTTTAACTTGACATGTAGACAGTATATGTCACTAAGCTTTTTTGTTACTAGAAAATGAGATATTAGGACAAAACCTAGTGTGTCTGATAATGCATATGTTCAAATGTCTTCATCTGTGCTAGACTGATCTAAGTTAAAATCTTCACAACAGGGGCTTAATGGAATATTTTTTTCCCTGTCACATGTGTGTGTAGTGAAGTGAGCTGAAAATACTTGTAAACTGATCTTCATTGATGAGGATACATTAATGAGGTACATTAATTTCTAAGATTTTGGGTGGGTTAATGGGAGGGAGGGGAAGACAGTCTACAGGCAGCTGGTCCCTGTGGAAAGCCTGGACTGTGTGCTATTTCCCTCTTATCTTCCAGAAGCAGAGAGCACTAACAAGGAGAGGCTGTCCTTGCCTGCTCACGCTGGCCTTTGGGAGTGCCAGAACATAAGTGTGCTCCGTGGATATAGAGCTGAGAGGAAAGAACCTGAACCTTTTTGGAGGGGAATGTACACACTCCTTATGGTGTTTCAGCTGCATGGTCAGGCTGAAAAAGGGGAAGGGGGATGTGCTAAAATTGGAAAGCAGTATAAAGTCACTTTACAAGGCTCTGATTTCATGTTGCTCCTTGAAGTCATGCCTTTTCTGATCTTTACAACCTTTTAATGGACTTGCTAATGACTACACATATGGATTTAAATAATCAAATAAAAAATCCATGCCTGAGGAAAACTTATTTAAAAGCTTATTAAAGCAATATTGGCCTTGTCTAATCATTGTAACTTTTAGTTTCTTCACTTACTCTTTCTCTTATCTTTTCTGTTTTGATTTATGTGGGATTTTTACACTGCTTTCAGCTGCTTTTCAGTATGTGCATTATTCTAGCTGAGTTCAGTACAGAAAACAAGTTAGTTCGAAGTTCAGTCATTCTCTCACACCAAAGACTACTTGTTACACAAACATCTCCATTCAGATGCACTCAATGACAACACCATCCAATGGCTGTTATTTCCAGTGCTCTCAGAACCCCAGTACTGTGCTTAGATTCAAACTAACTTAATCTCATGAAGGAAAGAACATGTTTTAGATGAGATTGTAGGTGTAAGCAGAAGCTGGAAACTAATTGTTTAACAAGTCTCCACAATCTCCTATTAAAGGAACCAACAGATGTTAAAACAGCCCTCTACCTAATATTGATTTGTTTTCCAGATGGTTCTTACTTAACTGTGTCTTATGATACATCTGTGAGTCACCAATATATTATTTATGAAAGCAGGATGCATTTAAGTTATATTTAGAATGCAAGAGCACCCTACTAGAAAAATAATATTTAGCAGCTTGTGCATGGAATACAGAGTAGAGCAATTACTACTTATGGACCTTGTTTTTACAAGGTGGAAAAGAGGGTAGTCATTTACATGATTGTATAGAGAGTGCAAAACACTGCTAAGAGCAAAGATTGCACTTTATCTACACTGGTGTCTGTGGTTAAAGAAAGTGCACACATCAATATTTTTGGTTTAGAATTGATTAATAATGAGACAAGGTCTCTGAGTTATATAACAACCAAAAAGCTATGGCACATGGTAAATTATAATACAATATTAATGTGCAATACAGGAAAATGATGCAATTTTTTACATTTCTGTTACAGGATGCTTAGCAGTGACCTGCGGTGACTTGCAGTGTCTCATTACCTGATACATGGAACCACTACACAAACTGTGCTGGACAAATTATTCTTGTGTTCTTCCCATGTAAACTGAAAATCTGGCAGGAAGTTATATATTCTGAAATATATTTTAATGCAACATGACATACATTAACCATGGAAAGGCAGGTAAAATGTGTGGAATTCTGCTAGTTTACTTCAAGAGTTACAGGGAGTTGAAACTGTTCAAAAGTAGTCTCTCAGTAGAACAACCTTCTAATAAGGTACAAGATGAAGGGTTAAATGAGGGGAAATTGGTCCAAAGTATCTTCCTATACACAGGACTGAGGGTGACGGAGAAGAAAGAAAAGTTGGTTGATTCTTTTTCATTGTTAGTGATGAAATAAAACCTGAGAGAACAGCAATCTTGCAGAAAACATTTCTATATCTTAAAATCTCTAGAGGTACTCAGCAACATGATTAGATTTTTCTATATTTGGACGCTACAGAGCTAGCAGGGATTATTCCATGTTGGGGGGTAATATTTCTGCCTTTAAGCTGCATCATGTTGCTTAGAGGAATGTGAGTTGGAATGAATGAGAGCAGATCTGGTGTGCACTGCACAGGAGCAATGCAAATGCATCTTTCCTTCTAAGAGGCTACCTCTGACAAGACTAAAGAAAGAATGAATCCTCAGTGCTATCAGAATATTTTCCTCCCTATTACTTCTATTAACACAAGAATATCATGCTTGTTTGAAATTTGTGTAAAGGAGGGTTAAATATATTTTCTCTTGGCATGTGTCATGTAGTTCCTGTTACTCAAAAGACTGAAAGCTACTAGCATATTATAAAACAGACTTTTATTGGAAATTAGCGGTGTTTAGTAAATCCCAGTATGAATTATTCACTAATATAATACCCATGTAAAATAATTTTACATATTGCTTCCACTGATCAAAACAGTATGAAATTAGTCTTACAAGAATACATTTTTTTATTCATTCAAGGGGACACTAGAGCTATGATTCTGTGATAATATATGAAATTGTAATCCTTTAAAGTGGTAATCCTTTAAAGTGGTGCCTTCAATAACTAAAAATCATCCTGTACAACTCTCTGTTCACAGTATGTTGCTAGCAACTGTGTACCGTGTTGTTTTAATTTTGCACCATTTGCTAAAGCTTAACTTTGGTCTGGCACAATATAATAAGATTCAGAGGAAGGTTGTTTTCTTTTCAAATTAAGATACTATATCTGCTCTTGAGAACAAGGCAAGACAAAAGTATATATTTTCACACTTGAAGAATTCTGTATCTAGAATTTAAAAATGGATCTGAAACTAGTCCCAGAAACCTTTGCATTAGGAACAGAATTTTGAAAAGCAGCCCACACCTGTCCTAGTTACAAACTATTCAAAAATGTATATCTCATATATTCTCTGACTGCCAGAGCTACACATAAATTGTCCAAGTATTTAATAGCATCAGGTGCACTGTAAGGGCAACAAACCATATTAAATTTCTCAGATTCAGAACCCATGAAGCTACTGGCTGTTCTGACTCCAGGGAGACTACTGGGAGCAGGGGACTTTTTCCAAGGGCACTTCTCATCTTTTCCAACCAGATCTAGAATGCCACTGGAGGATGCTGCCTTAGGGAACCAAAAATGGGGTATGACTACGAACTGCAGAATAGGGTAAAAGAGCAATTGTAAACTGGAGAAGCAACTGTGACTTCTGTGTGTGAGAACCTCTCCTAGAGAAAAGTCTTTTAAGGAGGAGGAAGAAAAAATTCAAGAAAGGGTCTCTCCCACTTCTCTCATATGAATGAATGTCTTAGTGTTTGAAATTTTTATGTTCTCCTTGAAGGAAAGATATATGCGTTCATCCATTCTGTGAAATATTATTTATTTGTAATTCACTCATTTCCAGGTTTCTACCCATTCTTAGAAAGAGGAATAAAAACACATTAGGCTGACACTTATTTGACATGCATAGAGTTAAAACATAAGCTGTCACTAAGCAGGAGACTGTCATTGTTCCTTCAGGGTTGAATCTGGGAATGTGCTGGGCTTTGTGAAACTCTTTGTACTGAGAAGGGAGAGAGCAAGGCTTGCAACATTTGCTGTGAGATTTCACTAAATAATGCAGGGGATTAGATTCATGTTTCAACTCCATGATTACCTTCATGTATGACATGGAAAAAGCATGATGTTGTATGAAAGGTATAAAATACTGAGAGCTCAGCTTTAAAACAGGCATTGCATAAAGATCCAAGTGTAACTACTGCAAAGATGATTTGAATTAAATGTCTTGGTACTGGCATTTTATTAGCATTAATAGAATTTTAACTTTCAGTCAATATCAACTTCTACTGATGTACCTTATTACCAAAATATAGCTTATCACTATGCAAGTTTTGCATTTATGCTACAAAGTTTGCTATGCTTTTGAAAAGGCAGGAATTTTCCTGATGACATGATAAATATGATCTTTCCAACACTGACTCTAAAATGTCAGTTTTGCAATGTCCATTCTCATATTTTAGGTGTGCTTGATGAAGCTGAATGATACTGAATAAACTGCTGATCTTTCATCTTTGGTTCACTGATTCAAGCCTGCAATGAATTGCTGAGTTAAGTGAAGGGTTGTTCAGGTCAGGCCATGTTGCATAACAATGAAAAGTTGCTCATACCAGAATCTCTGCATGTAAAGTCTGTCTAAACAGAGTAAACACAGAGGGTCCCCACAGGTTTTGTTTTCTGTGTATTTGTAAGGACTAAAGTATTTTTCTTCCTGCTTTTTTAGTGCTGTTGTCTGTGGTAGAACAGTATTACAGCTATCACAGCTACTTAATTCTTTCATCCTTCTATCATCAGGTTATAGTCATAGTTTCCTTCATAGCAGTGTTTGAGTTCTTAGAAAAGTGATTTCTTTCTATCAGTAGTGCTAAGGCTTAGGGATAGCTTAAGAGTGTATCAGATTAGTTTTTTTCTGAAAGCCAATGTAATGACAAAATTATACATGGGAATTACTCCATGCAAATTTGCAATTGAACGGTGGAATGTCTTACATGCATGGTGCACCTGCTCTCCTCCCAAGTCACTCTCAGGATGTGCCAGCCCACTTTCAGAATACTCTTCACAACTTCTCAGCACAGTTTCTGTTCTTTTGCAATCTTGTTGCCAACATGTAAGGCAAAGTCAGATGAAATAGGAGACAGTGCCCTTAGTTCCTGCACCACTGCTGGGATAGATTAATCATGCTGCCTGAGAAATCAACTACTCCTTCCCTCCTTCCTAAAGTGCTGGTTTGGAGCCAGGCTTGAGCCAGGCTGTTGGTTTAAAAGTAGCAAAGAGAAAATGCTTGTATGGTAAACCTTCTGGAGGAAGGAGATATGAGGTGAAAACCAGATGCATGCTTTGCACAGAGCTTACAGACTGTGGGTGT
Organism: Lanius collurio; assembly: GCA_020086605.1. Classification (NCBI taxonomy): domain Eukaryota; kingdom Metazoa; phylum Chordata; class Aves; order Passeriformes; family Laniidae; genus Lanius; species Lanius collurio. The sequence continues at coordinate 48,448,091 of JACBWW010000003.1, forward strand.
AAGTAAAGCTTGGCTGTGAAGGGTCATGCTCAGTGCCTTCCTCCAAGACCCTCACCCTGCCATGCCATCTTACTCACCCTCATGCCCAGATGTGCAGCAACCACCTGCACACCTGGATTTTGGCTATCTTTTGGCCAGTGGCTTGAGACAGGGAAATTCACTCCTCAGACCAGACTTGGACACCTTTGTTCTAGTTACCTACATTATCTTGGGCTTTTCAAGGCAGTCAGTAGTGTGGATGTTCTTTGGGCCAGTGGAAGTGGCAGGCTGATCAACAAAGTCTGTACATCTGAAAGTTGTTCCACTGTGACTTTATGATGTATTGCTAATGCAGGTCCTCCTAGATCACAGTGGGTTCATGTGCACTGGATGACTACACAGTGCTCATTTGCCACCTCAGAGAGACAGCAGTAGGCCCTGTATTGTCTGCCTTCTCAGGGACACAAAGTTAGTAGCATTAAAGAATCATAGAATTTTCTGCATTGGAAAAGATGTCTAAGATAGAATCCCACTGCTAACCTAACACTTCCAAGTTGACCTCTAAACTGCATCTCTAAACACCACATCTGCACATCTTTAAAATACCACCAGGATGGCAACTCAGCCACTTCCCTAGGAAACTTGTTTCAGTTCTTGACAATCCTTTCCATGAAGAAGTTTTTCCTAATATCCATTCTGAACCTCCTGTGAAGTAACTTGAGGCCATATCCTCTTGTTCTATTGCTTGTTACTTCAGAGAAGAGACTCAAGAGTCACCTTGCTACAGCCTCCTTTCGGGTAGATGTAGACTGTGCTAAGGTGTCCCCTGAGCCTCCTGTGCTCCAGGGTAGAATACTACAGCTCCAGCTCCCTAAGGTACTTCTCATAAGACTTGTATCTGAGCTGATGGTTCTCATCTTCTCTAGGACCTTATCAACCCTATACAGATGACCAAAGGCCACAAAGAGGTTCAGGGTTAATAAATATGGGAAGCATCTGGACTGTAGACTTCACCCAAGGGAAGTCTTGACAATTGCTCCTTCACTACAGTCCTGTGGGTATAGATCAAGTAGCAGTTCTGCTGGAGCTAAAAGACCCCACAGCGTGCTTTGCATTCAAATGCACACATCACTGTTCAGCAAGTCTGCAACAAAAGCTGTTCTGAACAGATACAGATGCAACAAAGAAGGGAAACAGCCGTAGGCTTTCTGAGAAAACACACACAGGCTTGCTTGTGCTGCCTTATTTAAGGTGCATTTTGTTGCTTGTGAGAACTCCCTACTTGTTCACACCTACCTATGCTGTTCAAGCCCAGGTGTGTGTGACACACCACAACAACCCAAAACATTAAAATGTAAGGCAGTTAATGACATTTCTTTACTTTGGGTTAAGTACACAGGAGAAATACCTGCCGGAAATACCTGCAGGTCAAAATTATATGGAAGTTTACTGGAAAAACATAGAAAGTCAAGGAACTTTGGTGAAGGATTTAATACAACACCAAATTAACATAAAACACTTATCATAGCATTAACTTAGCCTATTCAACTAAGCAAACTTTAAATCCATTCAATGTTGTTACTCAAAACGTTCCATGAAAAGAGAATTAGAAGAAGAAAGAGAAAGAAAGGAAGACGGAGAAGAAGAAAGAGAAAGAAAGGAAGACAGAAAAGTTATAGAAAAAAACACACATGGCTACCAGCTCAATTCCAGCAAGAATGAACTCCAAGAGGGGGCAGGTTCAAGCAAAATGTGTGCTCAATTCTCAGTCTGCTTATTAAACCTCTAACCTGCATGTGCCCTCCCCCAGGTGGGACTCCGGTCACTGGGCCACTCAGGAGCTGGGTTAGCACTGCCTCTGGTGTGTGATTGATTGATTGATTGATTGATTGATTGACAGACAGACACTGTGGGGTTGGGATGCCCTCGCTCTTGGCTGGGGGATGTGATATGCAGAGCAGAGCACGGCCTCACCAGAGCAAGGTTCAACCTGCCCCCTCCTCTCCCCTCACATCCCGAAATATCTCAAGATTTTATTTTTATTTTGTTTTCCATCATTTCTTCTTTAACAAAAATGTTATACATATAGATTTCAATTCAATCTTCATAGGAAACCTTTATTACATATTACTATACAAGCATTTTCTCTCTGCAACTGCATTTTAAAAGCCATTAGTTAGCAAGTTTTGAATCCATTTAATGTTTTCAGGCTAAGTTAATAATTGAGATTCTTTTTTCCTAATAAAAATGTGAAATACTATTAGGACAAATGCCTGACAGAATTATATAAAAAGGAAAAAATACTACATTACTTATATTATTTCTCAACTAGATCCATAATCTAGGAAAAACATTGAGTTAATTTGAAAAAAAAAATATTTTTCATAAAAGAAATTTGATATTAAGAAGAAGGGAATAAAACTATTTATTAATTATGATGTCAAACATTCTATTATTTGGCTAGGATTGAGATTTGATGGGTAGTTTGCCCTTTTAAAATATTGGCTTAAGACAAGACTTTTTCCAGTTCTCTGTAATTTCCCCTGTGTTTTAAACTTTATTAAAAGTCAACATACAGAGCTGAGAAAGCTTATTTGATGATTCCTTTTTGGTGGTTTTAAATGCACGTGGTTCATGTCTCTCAGTAAAAAAGAGAAAAAGACAAGAGAAAAAATGAGCTTTACTGGTTGCTGCTTTCACATTTTTCAGGAGACTGTTGGAATGGAACCTTTCAATTCCACTCTTTAATCACCTCAGTCTTCTCTCTTACTTGTGATGTTGGAGTGTGCTCACTAAAATCAGCTCTAGCTCTTCTCTGTTATTATAATCCCTTTCCTCACCACCCAATCAGACATTCTACCAGTTAATGGGATTCCAAGATAACTTAGTAATTTGTCCAAGTAACACCACCGTTGTGTCACTTCATTCTTTGTATTCAGATAATCAAAAAATATCAGTATAGCTGTATTAAATATTATGTATTTTATAGTATACCTGTATTTCTGTATTCTGTAAATGGAATAAGGCTCAAACAGGAGGGGATCTATAAATGACTTAAGAGAGAACACAGAACTCTTCACATAGCCATGAAAGGGGATAGGTTCTATGTAGTAGCTAAAAAAAAAATCCACAGGTGATCTTCCTCAGATAAATTTCACACTGAATAATATTTTCTTTTTTAGACAATGGGAAACCAAATCTTGAGACTTTTCTCTATCATTCTGTGTTATCTGAGTAACGTTCAACAAAAACGGTGCATCCGAATTACAACACAGAAATCTGAGAGCTTGTTGAAATGCAGTGCTATTAACTCTTCCTGTGTTTGCATCAGTCACATGAAACAGCATGATCTGAGACTACTATTATGTGCTTTAATTTGGAAGTATCATGCTGCGCTCCATCGTTCACTACATTTCTACCCAGGCTTCTGATAAAACAATCTAATCAGCTAAAACAAGATTATATGGTAACTGTAGATGCATAGCATGAACATTTTATCCCTAAAGAATTTCTTTATTAAACTAATTTTGTTTCTCTCATTAATCTCATTGAAGAATGTTCTGCAATAAAGAAAGGATGTAATTTGCCACTGACTAATTGCTTCAGACTCTTCAGTCCCCATATCTTCCTTTTGAAAAGACTTTCCCCCCATGTTTCTTCTGGCTACTTAAATAGGAAACAAGCTGAGAGAAAACAGGTTTTGCATGCTTTTTCATAAGCCTTTATAAAAAATGCAGTAGAGAGAATTTAAGCATCTTTCACACATCCTCAGCCCTGGTTTTTGAGGTTTTATTTTCCAAATTTAAGGCTCCTCCTATTCTGTGTGTTTTGATCCTGTCAGTAATTTCTTAGACAACAAAGACCTGTTTCTTTGCATTATCTATACCTTCTGACCTTCTGGCAATAAGACAAACCTCAAACTATAGACTTCCAGTTGCCTGACTACTGAATGAAGTCTGAGCCCTAAACTGTGAAGAAGAAAGGACAAAACAGAATTTATTGAGCCCAAAATGCTAAGGAGTAATTTGTTTAAAATAGCTGAGAAATACTTAATGCCACAGCTGAATGCTCCTCTGTACACTCATCACTCTTTCCAAGTGGATGGCAACCTCCATCCCACCTCTCAGAAGAGGGCCCTGAGCAGCACAGGCAGTCTGGTACTCTGTAGTAGGACTCCTCTGCAAGACTATTTTGCTTGCAAATAACAATTAAATACTTATCTGGTATACACTGAAGACAGTAAGTGGAAGTGAGTTTTGCTTCCAGCTTGTTGATAAGGAAATTGGTGCAGAAAGTGAGAAACTTGTGTTGTGCACTTTTCTCCAGTAGTTATCTAATCTGAAATACTTGTGGATTCCTTAGCTGCAAGTATCCCCCTTCACAGCTGAATACATCATTAGAGCAGAGAGCGACATTCGCAGCTTCACTGAATAGTCCATTGAGCCGCTGTTTTCTTCATGTAAAATGAAACAGCTTTTGCAAAAGAGACAAACATAGCACTTCACCTTAGACTACCCAGGAGTCTGATTGCAGGATATCCTACAGGGAAATGGGAGACAGGGATTCAAGATCTGTCAGGCAGAGGAAGCAATTAGATCATAGATTTTTGGATGAGTGCTCAAGCTGTTTGAAAACAACTTGAGAGATGACAACACCTCTTTCTCTTCTAGCTGTATATTCTTGTGTAAACCCGATGTGTTTGGGTTTTAAATAATTTCTTCACCCAAACATACATGTTATGTCTGCGAATCCCGGGAGGATTTGTGTGAGAGAAACTTGACACTGCAGTGGCTGAAGAAACATTTCTATTCATTTCCAGAACAGATCTGTAGGTATAAGGATGGCTACTACTAAAATCTTTGGTATTAAATAGCTGTATTAAATATTATGTATTTTATCTTTGATAATGAGAGAGTTTGGCCCTGACCAGGATTTGGCAGTAGCATAGTGAAAATTATTAAGGACAAGATTTTCTCCTTAGTGAATGCCTTTATCAGAAGCCTGCCTTAATTTTGTTGCGCTCCAGACTCGAAACTTAGAAACAAAGTAAGGAAATGCTGTTTGTTCCTATAGGATTTTTATGAAGTACTGAAATACTTCACAGTAATGAAATTCCATACTGAATAGTATAAATAAAAATTTCTAAAGTAACTTCCTGTAGATAGCATGCCCTATTCAGTGCAGTGCACACTCTGGTTTCATGTGTTGTAAAGTTCAACCACACATATTGCTAACCATCTGAAATTGTTCCATAGGTTTGTGACTTTTAAGAGTAGTACTAAACATTTAACTCTCTATTAACCAGTGTGCAGCATGAAAGGCTATTTAGAATGACATTCAGGACAATATTTTCAGAGGTTTACAAAATCATATATTGTGTTAGTCTGTTCTCTACATTTTAAGGCAGGTAAATCTTTCTCTTACAATCTGTTAGTGACTGAGGGGATCAGGCAATGTGCCATGAATGCTTTGTGCTTCAGCTACTAAACAACCTCCCCAGTCTCCACTTACCAAGCACCACTCATTCTGCTCCTGAGCTGCAAAGATGCTACAGGCCTGAGCGAAGCACAGGAAGGGTGAGACAAGTTTATGTGGCCGTAGTCTTTGTTCCCACCATTGAGGGTGTGCTGCATCTCACAGTTCTGAAACACTTTGTTGGCTTCACTGTAGAAAGTACCTCAGCCTTACCTAGCAAAATATTCCAAACTAGGTAAGAGCAGATGTACATCAAAGGTAACCCTCAAAATAAATACAAAGGTTACATTACACTTTCTGTGACATATCCTCTTACATAGCACTGGTCTTCTCTCTATCATATGTTTGTCAGGTTCACATTCTTGTACCAGAATGGTATCTACTGACTGCACTGTGTTCAAGCTCACTTGGTGAATAGATTCACTATACTCATCAATTAGTCACTGGGAAATGCTGTCTTGAAGTGTATACTTCTTTAAAATATACCAGGGTCCTGTCAGGAATCTGATAAACAGCCATTGATTATATTCAGGGGAATATGTTATTTTAGACTATGATCTCCTAGTCCTTGTGAAAGCCATCATCTTTCTTTCCAGAAACAATGAAGAGTATGACATGGAAATGTAAGGACTATCTGATTTATTCTCTGGTTCCCTGAAAATCTTGAGCAGTGATTTTTATCTTCAGGTGAGTGATAGAGTTGTGGATTAATTTTGGATGTAATCTCTATTTTACCTGTTGTCCACGGGCAAGAAATCTACATTGTCACAGGAATTCAGAATTACATACAAAGGTTAAAATTAGGTTTCTGCTGCAGGAGTGAATGTGTAGGTGACCTTGTGTTTCCTCTCAGTTTGTTTTGTAAATGAAATTTATTCAATTGCAGCCTTTTTCTGTCCATTCCTCTCTGTCTGTGATTTTCGAAAACTTCTAAGGCAGAAAAATAGCACTAGTTTAAGAAAGGTTATTTTTATGACATATCCAAGCAGAATGACTAAGGAGAAAAAAGATGGCTATAGTGCCACTTTATGATTTATCAAATGTCAGAGAATCCAGAAATGAGAGCACAGTTACAAATTCTGCATATGACAGCAAATGTTTCATTCAAGTCTCATTCTTTAATTCACAGTAGACAGAAATCCATAGCAAATCAGGCTTTGGATTCTGCTTCAGGACTATTTGCTTGGATGACTTTGAAATTTTAAGAAAGCATATCAAAAAAGCCCAAGAACTTAAGATACTTAGAGAAAGTTGGGAAATAAATGACAAGAAAGTACTAATTTCCATTTTAATTTTGTCTAAAAATTATAATTAATGTTAAACCTCTAATTAATATTAGGCCTCATTGTGGTCTTCATTGTTGTCTATACACAGTATTTGGGGCATGCTGGGATCTGAAGATGTGGGGTTAGATAGTCTCTGTCTTAATGAGCTGTTTTAAAGACATTGGACATCCATTCATGTAGTGTTTATTATCTGAATTTGAACAGTCCTGGAGAAAACACTGGTGAAAAGAACTCGGGAATCCCCAAAATAAATTACCTGGACTTTTGAATATTTTTTTTAATTCTGCATTTTACTGTCAGGGAAAAGAAAAACTATGTCTCCAGAGAAAATTTATCCATTGATTTAAAGATATAAAATGTTAAAGGAAATACCCTGAGCTTTCAACCTGAAAGCATATCTAACAAAACCATAGACTATAATTAAGTTTTGCAGAAATGTTCTAAGGGAATATCTCCTGATCATTCAATAAATCACAAAAAAAGAGTAAATGGGACATATACGTATTTATACAGCTATGCATCTGTACTTATACTGCCATACTCTATGTGTCTCTTGATAGCTCCTTTAAGGACCTCAGTAAACGGTAGGAGAGTCTCCCATAGCTAATTACATTCATCATTGTCCCCATACATCTGCAGAACTGTGCATTGGCCAAACACTGCCACTTCTGCCTCTTTGGTATGTGTGAACAAAAGACGTGGTAGCTGCCACATCCAAATGGCAACTTTCGAATTTTCACTTCAAAGGAAAAGTTAGAAAAGCTCTCACCTGGACTCTTTTCATTATCTAACATTGAAGGTCCTTCTAGGCTTACAGCCTTTTTGCTTCCCCTGCATTTGATTCACTAATCCCAAAACAGGGATACTTTGTTTCTGTGGGATTTTTAACTCAAAGACAGCAGCTTTTGACTGCGGTGCGCTTGCATCCAGACGGCTTGGGACCTATCTGAGCAAAGGGTAGATCTGTAAGAGTCCTGGGCAGGGGATTATTTCTTGAATAAATAAACCCTTGGTAAAACTTGTGACAGAGAAAAAAAAAAAAAAAAAAACAAAAAACCAAAACATGTACATATTGTGTTAGCATAGCGTATTTTTGCTTTGGTAAGGAAACACTGAGATTATTCCTTAACTATTCTAGAAGAGAGTTTGCCATACTGTGCACAGAATTACATTTTCATTTACTCTCCAGAGTACAGCTCCTTCCTGATATCCCTCCCTGGAGTTTCTTACTGGTTTGCTTAAGTGATTCCCCCCATTTGTGAATGTCATCCTCAGGTTGTGAACACTTCCAGTGGGGAACTCTGTATGGGAAACACAAGTATCTAACACAGGGCTATGGATTCAGGTGGACATTTTAGGACTGATAGTGCACAATATAAATGTCACACACACACACACATTGAAATAGGTCTCAGCAGCTTTGTTGAAAACATAGAGGAAGCCCATGTTACAAAAGGAATTTGGATTCATATTTACCCCAGAATTCTGGGGTTTTGTTCTTGTTCCTTCGCTTTGGTTTGGTTTGTTTTTTTTTTTTTTTTCTGTTGGTTGGTTTATTCTGATCCATCTGATCAAGGCATTGTATCATTGACGTCTCATGTCCCTCAGTCTGACTAATTTTAGTTTAAAACCTCTTCCACTGTATTTGGCCACCCAGTGGGATTGTCAGGGTCCAGCTCCCACATTTATTAACTAAATAGCAAATAGGAATAGGAGGTGATAGCATATTCAGTTGGGGTACTTTCCAATGTAGGCTGATGAGGATTTCACTTCGGTAAAGAGAACTCAACTCAGTCACAACAGAATTTAAGTTTGAATTTGTGAATAGACAGGATAATATATAAACTACTTGCAGAAAACAAAAAAAGAATGAAACCTCACCATTTTCTATGTATGTGGGCTTTTCAAGCCCTTTGCAGAGCTCACAGGTTCTTTTGAATGCATATATCCTTGCAGTCCCTTCACAAAGGAGCAAAAAAAAGAAACCAACAAATTATACCCAGAGTCAGCAAAACATAACCCTAATGAGAGAGCCTTAAGATGAAAATGTGCAGAGATTTCAGCATGCTTTATTATTTATAATAATAAAATTTCTGGTTTACATTATTAGTATCATATATAAAATTTTAATCAAAAATGCATTTGGCTCACAATCTCTTCTCTGTGTTGACCAATCTCTCAGGAACTTCAGTAATGCAGTTTTTGACCAGGACTGCCTAAGAGGTCAGAAACAGAGGATGGGAAAGACCTCTCCATTCATCGGTTTCCAACCTTGGCTTTATAAGCAGACATGTTGCAGAATCCCATCCGTGAAATCTCCTGAATTTTATTTTTTTGCCATGGAAGCATCTTCTTCTCTATTTTATCATATATATATATTAATAGCTAATTTTTAGTAATTTACTACTCTACTAACATTTGTCATTAGAGAAATAAATTGTTCTTCCTGTTGTCAATAACCATTCCTCTCATATATTTAGGGAAAACAAAATTTCTCCTTTCAGCCTCTGCTTTACAAAGCTAAATGAGCCAAACTTTTTCTCACTCAGTGAACATTCCCTGTCCCTGGTGAAACTTTGCAATATCTGTTCCAATTTACATCACTCATTATTATCAAAGAGTGAGTTGATTATATTTATGAATTCAGGTGAGGACATGCAAAAATCAGAAATAGAGAAGATCTGTTAGCTCTATATTTGTATCACTTTTCAGGTTTTTTCCCCAAGGCATTTCCTACTAATATGACTTTTCTGAAATATCTCTAAACATGATCATTCTTCAATTGAAAGTTCAATCAGAAGATATAAATCAGAGATAAACATATAATCAGGAGTTTAATATAATCCCCCGTGCTCATTAATTTGCAGATAAAAATAACTTTTTGCTTTTGGAACTCACAAGTGAGCAAGGATTTAAGACAAATCGGAAATGAACTGATGTTATTTTAAAAAAGTTTTAAATTTTGTGTAATTTAAACTTTACTTTGCCTGTAAGAGCAGAAGTTATATTTCAGCCTCTAGTACAGAAATCCTATTTGAGTCAAAAATAAATAGTATATGATTTTTTAAGATAAACAAGAACAATAGTAACACAGGTATTTATTTTATGAATTCCCACAAATTTTCCATCATCCCCCTTTTTGGAATTTACAGCAATGCAATTTGTAACTGTATATTATACATTATACACCCAAAAACATAATTAAAGAGATTTCTGTTCTAAGATATGTAAGGAACATGCCTTTTAAAATGCAAGCTTAATGGTACAAGAATCAAGTAGCTAGAGTTCTGTGTATTGAAAGAAATTTGAGAGATTTATTCGTTTGACAAAGGATCTAAATGTAAATGAGCACCAAGATCAAACCACTATTAAAATAATTTCCATCTAGGCAATGTAGCAGAAATAGTGGTTAAAAGCATGGCTAAAAATATCTACGGTGACTCAGAATCTTTGAAAATCCACAATCAAAACAGCCAGTATTGCGCACCTGTGACCCTTTTACGTGCTTTTGCAAATGCTTTATCTTAATTTCTAAGACAAACTATTTGGAAAGCAGGACCTGAAAGCAGAAGATGCCAGAAGGGTCCAGCCTTCTGAGAAAAAACAGGGTTTTGCTGTAACAGAAACATCACCAGAGCCCCTGTTTGCATTGGCTTAAATGCTACTTAAAAATATGATAGGGGCTGTTTGCTACCATTTATCTCTGAATCATTCAGCAAAGAAAATATGATGGGGGTCAGGAATTCACAGTGGCAACAAAAAGTGATATGAACATTCAGGTATTAAGTATGGGAAAATTTATTGTGAGTATTTTATCAAAAACAAATGTACAGAATTAAAACCTTTGAAAATTGGGTTCAATAAAGGAAATACCTCTGTATTTTTCCACCTTTCTCTCCAACATGGAATTCAGAAATTCTGAAATATTTCATTTTTGTAAATTTGAATAATTTTGTTCTTATATTGAAATAATTTTTTTTTAAATTACCTATATATATTTTAAAGAAAAGATAAGCAGGTTTTGTAATGTCAAGATCAAATTTGGAGCAGAGATTTTTTTTTTCATCTTTTCATTTCATATAAAAAGAAACATTAGGAATTTTTTTCCTAAAAAATCCCCATTTTTTCCCTTTCTTTTTGAATTTCACATGGAGTTTTCTTACATAATTTCTATCAAAATATAGAAAATTTAAATTTTTATTTTAATTTTTAGTGAAGTTAGTTCAGCATTTTTATTGTAGCTGGAGAATTTTCTTGCCCACTTATTTATTTTTCTAATCTAACTTCAAACAAAGCTGGAGTTGAATAAGAAATTTTCAGCAGAAGGGATATGTTTGTATTTTCTGAGAGCAGCCATGTCAGTTCTGCAATCCAGTCTTTCCTTTTTCCATCTGCTGAGAGAAGTACACCGGTATAATGATGCTGCCTTCACCAGACAAGCAGAGCTGTGATCTTTCTGATCCTCAAACACCAATTTGATTTTCAGTAGCATCAACAGTAAAACTTCCATTGCCTTGATGTTTTGTCAAAAAACTCTGAAGGACACCTGTGATGACTAGCAGTTGTAGTTAATGCTTCATTCTAGGTAGTTTTTTTTAAAGCTTGCACAAAATATGCAAAAGAAATTTGGTCTGTTATGCCCAAGGTGAAATTGCCAAATCCTGAGGTAATCTTTTCACAGTGATTCCATGAGTGAAGTACTTAAGGGGCACATTCAATCAGGTAGCCAGATTCCTTCATTAATATTTCAGCAAACTCTGCAATGCATGAATGTTTCATGGTCTTTTTTGTGCCTTCCTTGCCTTATAACATCCTCCATGATCCTGAACTTTGCTTTTGCTGGATGCAAACCCTGCATGATGCCTGTATGCAAATACTGAAATGCCACTTCAAGTATGTACCCTGACCAGCTATTTTTGGGCAGCCTATATGTCATTATATAACACTACATATGCCATAAATCTAGATTTTGGTTTAGCTAAAATAATTTTCTCCAGTGGCTTGAATTTAAATTTTGCCTTTATTCTTAAACCATCTCAGAAGTAGTTTACCTTTTGGCTTACTGCAGCTTTGTATTTTTCTGCCCGCGTTAGAACATCAGGGAATGACATGGAATATTTAAGGAGTGATATTTCACATTTATTTTTCAATTGGTTCTAGTTTGCATTGTTTTTTGAGATTTATTTTAAATGGTGACACCTGTTTTCTAGGTAGTCAAAAGCCACGCTTTCCAGAGCTGGTTGAAAATTCATAAGGCTTTAGTAAACATTGTCATGTCTTTCTTTTGTAAGCATATAACTAATTCTCCTTAGAACAGCATCTGTGAGATATTTTTAGTTTCAGCAAGGGTTTTTTTTAAAAAAAAAGGCTACTGAAGACTTTAATTTTTTGAATTTGTTTGTTTTGCCTTGATTTTCTTTTTACTAATGGGTTTTGCTTTACAAATCTACATGGAAGTTGCATGAAAGGAAGTTTTTTCATTAGTTCCAAAGCTGCATTTTTTCCTCCGTGATATATTCCTATTGGTTATTAGATGCCTGCCTTTTAAAGATGATCATACCTTGATTGCTGTTAGCTTTTACAGTAGTGGGATATACGATTTCTGTGAAATCATAGATGATCTCAGCATACTTCTAGTCTTTGTACTGATTTACAGAGGACAACGAACAGCTCAATCATGTTGGTACATGCTGCTGGCCAGGCTCTGCTGACGACCAGAGCCTCATCTTCCTTTGTAAACAACCATATGACTTGTTAGAGATTACTGAGGGAAAGCAAGGGACCTTATTAGATTGAATATTGATCTCAAAGTAGCATGCTGCACTTGTCCCTTTGGTTTTTAATAGCAGCACTAATGGCTCACTGCTTTTACTGCTGCTCTCTGAGAGTCAGATGCTTCCAGCGGCTTCCTGGTGCAGAGTACTCCACACACACACTTCTTCCCACATTAAAAATCTCACATTCTCTATTTGTTTTGGGTACACCCTACAATAATTAAATAGCAGAAAAGCTACAGTTTTCTGGTTTACAGGGGCTCAGCTTGAGTAATGTTGAAGTAAGGCAAGAACTAATCTATGATTAATTTTATTGAAGAGAACTAAGAAAACCTTTCTGAAGCATTTACTACATTTACATAGTAATATAAGCCTGTGACTGTTTTTATAACACATTATTCCATTATTGGTGTCTTTGAAAACAAAGCAAATTAATCTCATGTATACAAATTTGCATAATGCATGAAAGTAATGCATGAACTGAAAAAGTTTCCTATATACTACTGAGAAGGGCTCATACAAAATTTTACAGTAAAATGTTCACTTCCAAGTCCCCAACTGCCTGGCAGAACTTTCAGTTAAAGAACTCAAGGATGGATGTTTAAATTTAATGTCTCAGAAAAAAAACCTTCAAAGCCCACACAGGGCAGTAAAAGGCAGATAACATCAGACTGATTGGGAGAAAAATATTGATTATAATAAAGAAAATGTCTGAGATAATGGTTGTCAACAAATTTCAAATGCTGGAAATGATGAACTTACTCTGAGTAAAAACACATTCTATATTCTTCCTATATCAGTATATAAGGCTATTTTCCTTTCACATTAATAAGGAATTAATATGAAACTTATTGTTTTAAATTCAGCTATATTTTGAGTTGTTTCTTCTAAAAATTCTGTTTCTTACATGCAAAAACCTTTTACAATAAAGAATCCACTGGGCACCACTTGCATTGGTATCAGTACATTTTCTGTGTAGCAATGGCAGGATGAACCCTTACTGCTGTGCTCTGATCAAACTCCTCTAACAGGAGGATGTAGAAAATCTGGATTGTCACTGCTTTTCTCTCATGGACCAAAAACTGCTGCTCTGACGTGTTAGCAACAAAAATGTATGTTTGACATGGTCAAAGAAGGAGAAAGTAAACCATAAAGATAATGAAGGATGTATTTACGAGGGTTTCAAACCACTCAAGTCCACTGGCCATTTCTTATGGAGCATATGGTAGCAAAACCCCTTGGATGATAAACGGAATGTAAAGTCATTGATAGCAACCACTAATTATCAAGAACTGTGGGATATGGTTAAACTCTTCTATAGAAAGCTTCTCAATGACTCCTGCAAGATATCTACACATTCAGGACTTATATGGGAGATAGGATTTTGGCCACTGTGAATTCAGGGAAAGCTATTTATATCAAGCTTCCAAAGGCTTAATGCTTAATGAATATTAATAGTAGAAGTGGGAATTTTTATATAACATCTTCATTTACCAAACATAAAGAAGCTTTGTGCTGCATAACCCTTAAATTCTAAAAAACACAGCACCACACCATCTAGAGTTAGCAGAGATCACACTTGTGGTTGAAAGCACGGATATGATCCATCCTGGGCTCACACACAACAATTGAATTTATCACAGGTATTATCTAGGCCAGTGTACTGTCCCAGCAGTAACAGAAGGAGATATGATTAGAAGACAGTATACAAGGCTAAAATTTTGAATTTTGTTCCCCTAACACTGTCCTAGAATTCACAGCCCTTGGGTTCCAAGTACTGAAAGCACTCCCTGGCCTTTCCTTTCACACATATGTTGCCTATGGGTTTTGCTGGTCCTTTTTTGAACCTGCTGGTCTGCCTACAGAACCTCCTGGGATTAGACTTTCCAGAAGACTGTGGTCCGCTGTGTCCAGGTGAGGGGGTGAAACTTTCTTTCATCTATTTTTACACTTGCAGTAACTTCACTGAGTTTACACAGTACTGTGGGATTTGGTGAGAAATCATTCTCATCCACTTTTTTCTGTATGTATTGCTTTCACAATTTTGTAAATCCAAGCCACATGCCCCCTCATGCTTCTCTTCACATGGAAGAATCCCAGCCATTTCACTCTCCCCTCATGAGGCAGTTGCCTGCTAACAGCAGTTGCCTTTCCCTGTATCTCTTCCAGCTCTGTCCTTCAAGGTCACAAATAAAGCCCAGCCTCTGCCCCCAAGGATGCCTAACTCTTCATTGGCTTTTTTGACCGCTGCTACACATTGAACTGGGAGCTCCAGAGAGTCATCAACAATGACTCCAAGGGATCACTACTGAGTTGTAGCTGAAAGCTCTGAGCTCACTGTAATGCAAACGTAATTTAGACTATTTCCTCTAGTATCATATGTCTCGTGATTCCTTCTCTTTCCCCTTCATTCGAGGGACTCCATGTAATAGTCTCTGTTTTTCATTTGGGAAATCTCACATTTTTCAATCCCTATGTCTTATTTTCTTGTTTTAATAAAAACTTTCTTTGTTTTCTCTTCCCTCCAAAAGCAGTCTCCACAGTAGGGAGATTTATGTGCCCCACATTCACGTGCCAGTTCCCTGCTTTATTCCCCACCATTGCTATACCATCATTGCTATCTCCACCCAGAAATTTCCCTGCTTTCAGCTTGTTGGGAGCTGGTCCCCTTTCCAATCCAAATGTGCTATGAAGCATCAGTCATCTGGTTTTATTTTGTGCTTCTTAACTGTAACACAAAATCTCTTGCCTTGAGCACGACAGCACACATGTCTATCACACAATCTTTTCTGTTACTCTGAAGAGCATTTCCCTTTTGGACCACAGACTGATAGCTGGATTCTCTCTGGGCATGTCTCTCATGTAGTGCCAGATACTGGGCTGCATCAAAAGCAGCATGGCCAGCAGGTCAAGCGAGCTGATTTTCCCTCTCTACTCTGCTCTGATAAGACTGAAGTACTGTATCCAGTTATGGGGATCCCCCAACATAGGAAATACATGGACACCTTAGACTGGGTCCAGAGAAGTGCTACAAAGGTGATCAGAGGGCTGGAGCACCTCTCCTATGAAGACAGGCTGAGAGAGTTGGGGTTGTGCAGCCTGGAGAAGAAAAAGCTCTAGGGAGAACTTAGGGCAACTTGCCAGTACCTAAAAAGGGCCTACAAGAGTCATGGAGAGTGTATTTGCAGGGACAGATGGTGGGAAGACTAGAGGTAATAGCTTTAAACTGAAAGAGACTGGGGTTTAGATTAGATATTAGAAAGAAATTCTTCACTCTGAGAGTGGTGAAGCACTGGAACTAGTTGCCCAGAGAAGCTGTGTGGATGCCCCAAATCTGAAGTGTGGGAGAGGCCAGGTTGGATGGAGCTTTGAGCAACCTGCTCAAGATGTCCCTGCCCATGGCAGCTGGGTTGAACTGGATAATCTTTAAGGAGCCTTCCAACTTATACCATTCTAGGAGTCTATGATCAGTCTATGATACTCAAACTTCCAAGTTCTATCCCTTGAAAATAAGCTTTGTCCTATAAGCAATCAAAGAAAAAAAAAAAAAAAAAGGAACATTCTATCTACCACACAGGAAGCCTGGGTACTCCATTATATGGAAAACTTCCCTAGGACAGCGAACTTGAAAGGTAAGGCTGGAATGTAGCTTTGAGTTACACAAGGAGACAGTAGAGAATCTGAATACTACTCTCAATGAGAAGGGTCAAAATGAGAGGAGAAAGCTGAGAGGGCTGAGGTGAAAGTCTGAGAGCCAGAAGCAAACAATGGAATGTCAGAGCTTCAGTTCATCAGCAATATGGAATTATAGGATATATATTTGAAAAAGAAAGATTTCACTAGAGCCTCCTCAAGTAATATGAAGAGACACTGATAAAGTGTTTCACATGGAGAGCAAAGCTGCACGTTTTCTGGGCACTGAGGAGTTGTTCCCCTTCTGTCTGATGTGACACAGCAGCACAGCAGATATTTAAATCTTTGCTGCTGTGCAGGTACAAAATGCAACTCTATGGATATTTCTGCTGAGCAAAACTTGAAGAAGAAAAGAACTATATCCAGCTTCAGATGGGTGTCTACCTCTAAATATAGTTCACTGGCTGGCACAGCAGATGCAGATGCCACTTACTTGCTAATGTCCAATTTGGTAATCTGCATTTGGGTGATTATGGTCTTTTGAGTGCTGGAACATACTATCTCAGGCTTTATATGTGTGTATGTATATTTATATATAATATAAATATATATTTATATATAATTTCATGCAATTTATGACAGGGTGGTTTGGATGAGAAAAATCCATATATGTTTGTCTTTTGTTGTAAAAAGCAACTACATTTGACAAGTTCTAAAGAGATTCTGCATAAACAAAGAAAAGTGTGAGAATTATAGTGTAATTACCCCTATAGGGTAGATACGAGGAGAATGATAATGTAGACTTCAAAAGACCCTATGTTTTCTTCACCATTATTTTAACATTTGTTCTTACCTTGAACAGCGTTCTGAACTCCCTAGACAGTAAGAATCCACAGCTGGAAGCTACTGTCCTGAGACTCAGGACATCTTCCAGTCTCCTGATTTACCCAGAGCTGTATGAAGGTAAAGGTGCAAACTGTTCTAAGAAATTCTCCAGAGGCTGCCTACTGCTCCTGCAGAGCTCCAGCTGCAGCCAGAAATACATTACCCCACTGTTATCCCAAATCTGAGGCTGAATTCAGAAAAATGCCTGTTCTACTTCGCCTGCTGTCTATCTCAAGATCAATAGCTTCACTTCAAAGAATTACATAACTCCCCCCCTCACTTAGTACAGTTATGCCT
>JACBWW010000003.1:48465819-48532854 GCA_020086605.1 Lanius collurio
GCCACGGCGGGTCCGCGCTGCGCGGGTCGGCGGCGGAGAGCGCGTTCGTCCCCTCGGTGCGTGTGCGGCCCCGGCGGCGGGGACGGTCCGAGCGCGGCGCGGTCCGAGCGCGGTCCTTGGCTGCGAGCAGCGCTGAGAGATGCGGGCGGCTGCGCTGGCCCCGCGGAGAGGGCGCGATGCGAAAATAGCGAGCGAGTGTCGATGCAGCCAGCGCGCCGTGATAGTCAGAGAGGCTGCGGTGTTCTAAGTAGTTTCTGATTTAACAGATGGTACCGCAGGAAAGAAACTGCGGAGAGAAAGTATAATGACACAGGTTTTTGCTTTCTCGTGTGACAATTTATTCTGTGTGTTCTTTCAGTTTAGAAGCGGTACAGTATTTTAACTTATTGTCAGTAACCAACAAATACCGAAATATGCCCCGAGGTTTTTTGCCTCTGAAAATGGGATTTTTCATTAATTTAAAAAGGCTTGTTTTGTTGTTCCGTTCACATGTAAATTGGTTTAACACTATGTGTTTCTAATATTAGGGAATGTAAAGTTTTTCTCTTAACGTTGAAAGTGGCATGGTCTATCTAGTTTCTTTTCCCGTGTTCTAAACAGAGAAAAGGTTTCAGGAGCTGCTTTCCTATTCAAAGCAAGCTTTTTGATGTTTGCAAAGTTGTATTAACATAGTTTTCTAAATAAAATCATAATAGGAGAAGGGAAATTTGAGGAGCTCTCTGTGAAACTGATGTCACGAAACTGCTGCTTGGCGTGTCACTGTTGAAAGAATCGGACAGAGGGACAGTAAAGGTGCTCTTGGTGGACAGTCTTAATTTTCATTTGCCTATGCCTGCAGGTATTTTCAATCTAATGACCCGACTTTTAACATTTTTAAGTTACGCTTATCTTTGCACAATGACTTAGATTTGGTGTAGTACTCAGACATGAATATTCATGTGAGTTTAAATGTCTGCATGTTACGCCTCATCAGAATTTAGATGATATTAATATAGTTACAGACGCAGAAGATACCGTTCCTACTGTGTATATTCTTGATTCTGTTAATTAGCGTTATGCAGTGGAGACAGGAAGACTGGTGAATTCCGTACCTCTGCAACTCTTCAACTTTTCCTTTCTCCCAAATGAAACTCCCCCACCTCTGCCCTCCAAGGTAGCCCTCCCAGACAGTAACAATTGATCTGTGGGTTTCTGAAAGCCAGTTTGTATGATTTGGCTCTGGTTTGTGCATGAATAAACTGCTGTCCTGTCAGTTCCATTTTTGAGTATGCAATAATGGGGGGAAATTGAATTCTTGCGTAGATGTTTTTTTCCTGCTGCAAAAGGCCATAAGAGAATGCAGCAAGAAAGAGCAGCCTATGGTGACAGCACAGTGAGAAATAAGGAGGGCAATTCTTGTGCTTGGCAGCCTGCCATTTTTCTCATGTGATTAGATTCGATCTGTAATAATACCAAGTATTTAAACAATTAATTTGTTTAAAATATGAGAGATCTTCAAAGTCAGAATGCTAAAAAGGCCTTTCCTTATGTTCTTGGAGTAATATTTTGTTTAATTATTTGTTTTGTATTTTATTGTTAGGATGTTTTAATACTATTTATTTTAGTTCCAGAGCTCATACATATTAATAGAATTATTTCAGCATCCTAACCAGATAAGGATTCTTTGATAGTTAAAGCATATACTAATAGAGCATATAGGGATATCCTTAAAATTTATGCTGTGAATTACAATTCTTGTAGAGTCTCGGTTGATTCTTCGTTTCTTGTCCAGATTTGAGCCCAGCTAGTGGAGATGAGAAAATTATTTGAGTAACAGTGGGGTTATATATTAGTTGTTTGAGAATGTCTAGTTAGCAGCTGCAGGGTTTGCACAGTTATGTTTCCCTTCAAGCAGGAAAAAAAAGGGTAACTAATCTTCTTTCTCAGTGCATATCTTTCTTTCCTTGAAAACTTTTTTCTCCACTGTTTGTTTAATCTAAAGAAATACCTTCCATGGGTTTGTTTGTTTTAAAAAAGAGTGTCATCTTGCATTGCAGGAGATATACATACTTACTGCTTCTGGATTTGGGAGAATAATAGAACCGTGGAAAAAATGTAAAAATATTTTTTCTTTTTTTAAGTTGAATTTATTTTAAGAATTACACACCCTCTTGTTTCCCCTCCACCCTCCCCCTGCCATTTCCTTCAAATCCCCAAACACTCAAACCCTAATAATAATGACATAAATATTTTTGGTAGGGATGTGATGGTTCTTTAAAGCTGGTAGCAGCAGTCTATAATTGTCAGCTGTTAATTCACAAGGTCTTTGAGCATTTGTTTTTATTGGTGAGGTACTGTGACTTAGTTCTTCTTCACCCTTTAGTGAGCTGCTGTTGTTTCTGAAAGATACTATAGCAAAAACATTAAATTAAGCATACTGTTGAAACGTATGGGAGGTGACAACCTTACAGAAGCAAACAGCTACAACCGACAAGCATGGTCGGGTGTCAGATTAGCACAAGATTGCTACATGTTTGTGAATGGGTTTGCTCAGGAGATACTGATACCTTTGTAAAATAGAACCATTAATTTAAGCATGGGATGGCTTCCTTGTTCATTGAAGAAGATATTTGTTAAGCAGGGTGTCTCTGGTGTGTGAACTGTTGCCATCAGAGGAGGAAGGAACATTTAGAGACAGGCAAAGCGTTGCTCGTGTTTTGAAGCTCGTGAGAAAGCTCAGGTGTTCAAAGCAGACATTGCTCTCTTAATATCATCAGTGGTATTTTGTGCAGGGAACAGATGCCCATGTGGCTCACTGTAGCAGTGAGCTGTAAATTACCCTGCTATTCTAGCATCTGCTCCAACAAGTTTTACTGAAGATTAGATATAGATATGGAGAAGGTAGCTGCTGGATATCTCGTGATGTGTCATACAGTTTAAGGCAGGAAGTTATTTGATCTGCAGGTTAAAATCTTTCAGATGGAGCAGAAGCCTCTGTCACAGAAAAATCTTATCTGTAGCTGCAGCAGTACAAGTAGTGAGTTTCTCCTATACATAAAGCTACTGCTTGTATCTCAACTATGCATTGAAGCAAGTGATGACCTCCTGCATTACTCTGGCAAAACAGGGATAGAAGAAATACTCAATTTTTTTTTTTTTTTTTTTTTTTTTTTTTTTTTTGTTATTCTACTTCCCTTTAATAGGGTAAAATCAGAGAGAGAAGTAGGGGGGAAATCATAAACCTATGCCAGTCTTCCACAGATATTGTACTGAGGACGAATTTGAGGTTTGTCTCCCTAACTCTTAAATGTCATGAGGACGATTCTCCTCCACTTTGTTACTCCCCAGGAATACAATAGTTATCTTTATTGTTTGGTGATTGAGAAATCATGAAAGGAGAGGAGTGTTAGACATGGGAACAGAAGGAAGAGAGGACAGCTACCTGCAAGCTGGATGTGTGTCAAATGGAGCTCTCAGCAGAGCATGAACACAGATTGCAAAAACACCGCCTGTCACAACACCAAGGATTGAACTTTCTCTGGGGCCAGTGTAATGCCTTGCCCATATAGCCTGGGGAGGGTAACATGAGGGGAAAAAATGTGTGAGTTCCTTCATGAATAGGTTGAGAATATGAAAAGTGTATCAGTCTACTGTTTATTTTCTTTTTGCTGGTGCTGGTTGTTTTTAGGCTTAGAGTGATAAGTCTAAACTGATTTATATATTTCTGATGAGCTTTTATTCCATATGATTTGGGCCCTATTCACTCCCCTCC
Organism: Lanius collurio; assembly: GCA_020086605.1. Taxonomy (NCBI): domain Eukaryota; kingdom Metazoa; phylum Chordata; class Aves; order Passeriformes; family Laniidae; genus Lanius; species Lanius collurio. The sequence goes on from JACBWW010000003.1 coordinate 48,469,571, forward strand.
CCTCCTCACCATGGTTAGTACTTTCTGTGTAATAGTTAATCAACATTGGAAGCCTGACTGATTTGAAAAGGAGGCTTAAACTTGTGAAGGACAAGGAAATTTTCCCCAGACAGGCATAGGCCTTGTAAAACTCTTAGGGACCTTGAGGGACTTCAATTGACCTGAAATGTAATAGAAACTGGATGACTCAAGTAAATTCCTGGTTGAATGATGTTACGGTATCCCGCAGTGGTAGGGAGGAGAAGAGAGATCCAGCACGCAGCAAGATCGATGATTTTTATTTAATTATTTTACAACTCTTTTATAGACTTTTTTCTTCATAGTCTAATTGGTCAAAGGTTCAGCCACCCCTTGGGGTGATTGGCTAAAATCCTAAAACATCCATTGCCAAAATATTTTTCTACTGTACTATAAACAAAGCTTTGCAAGGTCACAGGTGCTCACGGTTTATAGAACTTTACTAATATCTTCTGTGAGAGAGAAAAATCTCTCACAGGACTGGAAAGAAGCAAGAATTTTTCTTGCTAGCAGCATATTTGTATCCACAGAATGAGACTTACCATTTAGAAAAAAGTTATTCTAAATTTAAAATTTTGGAGTAAATCCCTCTTAAAACTTGTGAATGCATCCAAATCCATTGTGTGTTTTCCAGTTATTAATTAGTCTAAGTTTTTGCTATTAATAACTAATTTTTAGCTTAGTGTTGTTTTTGTTCAACTTCCAGCTGTCAGGTCTGATTATGTGCCTGTTCAAAGAGCTACTTCTTGTCCAGTTTTTTAATAGGAAAATCTGTATCAGTTGATGAAGACCTGCTGATAAGACTGAGTTCGTCAAACCTTTTGCTCTTTATGTATTTTCAATCCTGTTTTATTTTTGTGTCTGGTCAGTTGGACTGTTTTCTCTCTTTTGGAAGCTATACTCCTGTTGTGTCTTGGATGTAAATGCTTTTCCTGATATGTAGTAACTTCATACACACATTAAATGGTAAGGGCAAGAAAAATCAGTGGCCAATTAGGAAGAAGAGAATGTAAAGAAATCTCTGATGGTGAAATAGGTACAAGTTGTCTTGTACTTCGTTGGTAAATCTGTCAGTGGTCAACAGTGAAAGATGAATGAAATAAATTTTGAACACTAAGCAGAGCTTAAGCAGATCTTGGCAAAAGCAAGACTATTTTCTGTGGAAGATGAGAACTTTGTTGGGCTGTGAATGGGAGTCTTAGTTGTGCAAGATGCACTGCTGTAGTTTACACATTCTTCAGTAATCAATGACCAAAGACTAACACTTTGGGTCAGCCTGGGACATAGCCCTTGCATCCCTCTGAAGTACACAGCTGACATATTTGCAGTCATGGATGTAAGGTGTTTCCTACTGACCATGTAAAACAAAGCTGTAGCAGTTCTCTATCAGACTCTAGAAGTATTGCCTCCTGAAAGTGTAGGCACCTTGTTTGTTCAGCTTATGCTGCTTGTGTACATTGTTGTTCTGGAAGGTGTTCTCGTAGTCATCAGGACAGATTACTAGAAACCATTCTGTCTGTCTTCAGTGGATGATCTCACCCACCCAAGCACCAAATTTGGAGAAAAAATATGCAACGTGAACACATAGCAGGGCTACTTAATTGATATGCTTTTTCCTTCTAGACATTATAAATACAATTCTCATGTATTTTGATGTGAACTTGACTTGTGGAAACGGAAAAGAATTGTCTGCCTCCTGTGTTCCTTCATATAAAATGCTTTTGGAACACACAGACATGAAACAAATTTCATAGGTAAAACACAGCTCAATTGAAGTACTTGCATAGATAAATAGTATCCAGAAACCTTCACATAAACTTTATATATGACATGCATACAAAGATAAGACTTTGATACTATAGTCAGAACTGTGTTTTTCTCCAGGGCATAACATAACCAGATTCCTTGAAGATATTTTCTAAAATAACTGTAAATACATTATTAGATATTCCTTAATCTTATCGTGGCTGTATAAAACCTTAGTAATATAGTTTACGTATTTCATAAATAATACCGAGCATACTAAAAACATTAGTATTTATAGTCACTGCAGTGAAATTGGATTCACTTGTGAGTCTTCTTTATACTTCCTTTCTGATTTTAAATTATTAATACTGTTCTATTTCAGAAATTGATATTTATATAGTGTTGGTCTAAACCCAGTCTATTCAGGCCTCTGAATTTTTGACAGTTGAATTCCAAGTGCTCTTATACATTTTGTTGCACAAAAAAGCCAGGGCATCCATGTTATTGATAAAAGGATATTCCAAGATGATTGATCAATTCAAATCACATCTTTTGTAGCATCTGAAAAGAGAAACTGTAACAGCTTTTAAATCCCCTTTGGAGAGGGAAACTACTTTTATCCAGGACTACCAGAAAAAATAACAAAAAAAGAGGATGCAACAAGAAACAAAATGTTTTTTTCTTCTGGCTTTAATTCTCCATTGGGTTCTTGTTGTTAGTGTCCACAGGTCTTCAGTAATTTTCTCTAGGATTATTACTTTTTTTTTCCATTTTTCATTTTTCCTGGAGTCAATATGAACACTAACTGCAGTGAGATGTAATGGATGTAGGAGTAATGCTAATTCATTAGTAGTCAATCTCACTTCACACATGAAACCTCAGTCCTCTTGTACTTTCTGCTTAAATAGTTTTCAAAGAACCACACTAATTTTATGCGTGGATTTAAATTACTGATAGAATTCCCACTCATACCTTCTGTTGCCATTGCTATATAACCATGGCAAAAATAAATTGTGTCTTTCTTTGCATACAGTTTCCATATGCTGGAAAGGATGATAGTAGCAGGAATTAGCTGGTCCATGTGTAACACTTGACTGTGAAACACTTTCCATATACAACCTGTCATACCTCATTTTTTTTTATTTTTTTTCACTGAGGTCTGCCTCACCTGAAATTTTACATACTTGAGTTTTTACTCCACTGAGAAGTTTTACCTGAAGCAGTGAGAGACTTAGACGCTTCTAAAATGGGGACAGTGTAATAGCTATGTGTAAGAAATGGTCAGGAAAGTTTTGAGGTGGCACTAACAGTAACATCTGTAAAAGGGAGAAGGTAAATTCATTAGTGTGGGTGAAATACTTTGATACTGTAGTGATATCACCGTGGAGAGGCTCATGAGGAAATTTATACTTCTGGCATCTTAGCAGAGATTAACTAGTGTACCCTAAGGCTCTAGGTGGAACAACTCTGATCAGTCTGGACACCAGATACCTTATCTACTTCCTCAATAAATAGTGTTCTCTAAGTGTTGACACAGTCTTGGTGGAAAGCAGTGAAGTACTCTGTGAACACATAGCTGAAAATAGTGTAAACCTGTTCATCTATCCTTGTGGAGAAGATTGTTTGGATGCTTGGTGAGCTGTGGTTCTTAACTGTGTTGAAAATAGCAGCCACAGTATATGAGGTTGTTGGACCTAACAAAGTCTTCATCAAACTGCAACCAGCCTTCTGAACTGGGGGGGAAAAGTTCTTTCTACTGATAATGTGACTATGAGAGAGGAGATCTGTGTAGCACTTTGCATAATCATTAGTGAGAGTAGGTAAATACAGGCAGGAGCAAGTGAGACAGAATGAAGATACGAATGGTCTTGATTTTCATGAGTGTGATACTTTTCCTTGCACTCTGTAAAGGCAGTAGGTGTCAAAATGATGTTATTTGTCTGCTGGGAGTCTAATATATGTGCACATCATACCCACCAGCACTAGCAGAGGTCTGCAAAGTGGTTAAACCCAGTGGTGGAGGTAGTGGTTGTTGGTGCGCAGGTGAAGGAGCAGCATGGCTGGGTAGAGTTTGCAGTGTTTGGAAGGACAGTCATGTGGTGATGAAATGCAACCAGACATTATCGATAGGGACTTTAAAGATCATCTAGTTCCAGCCCCCCTGCCATGGGCACATGTCCCACTAGACCAGGTTGCTCAATGCCCCATCCAACCAAGCCTTGAATGCTGCTAGTGGATGGAGCATCCACAACTTCTCTGGGCAGTCTGTATCTGATTATTTCCTGTGGCACAGTGAAAAACAATTTGTCTCCCTGCAGTTCTGGCACAAATGTTGCAGTAGGTGTTGCAGGAAGTTTTGAGCGAAGCTTAGGTTACATCTAGATATAAGGCTTGACCTCACTGAAGCTTTAAAGCGAAGCTATTGCAATACAGTCATATTGAGAAATGCCCACAAAAGATACTGTCACCTTCCCATATGTATTTTCCCCAAATTCCTTTACCTTCTGCTTTCCCTTCATTTCAGGGTCCTGTGAGTGAGATGTGGTAAAACTGTTGGACGGGCAGAATGTAAGCTTGTTACTGCTCTTCCCAGTATGCCCTCAGTCACTTCTAACAACTTCTCATGTCCCCACCGAAAGGCAGAGGTTTTGTAACATTTTGCAGCAATGGGTAGTAAAAATGAATTCTCCAAATGAATTGATATGTCATCTTGTGTCACCTCCTTTGGGGAACATAAGAGACCAGTGGTTGGAACCCATGGGGCTTCCTTCAGCTGAAATAAAGGAAATCTTGAGGAAATATGAAAGTTGTCATTGATGGCGAGGAAGTTGTTCCGTCTCCATGATCTCTAAATTCTTGTAACTGCTAATTGCATCCTGTTTTCTACTTCCCCTTTGCAGTTATTTTAATTACAACTCACTATTGCAAAAGTACCTGTCTCTGTTGCTGTCTGAGTAAAGCCAAAAGGAAAAAGAAAAAAAAAAAACCAAACCAAACTTAAAAAATTCCTTTATTTATTCCACTTTTTTTAAAATAATCATGTTGTAAACCAGTTTTCTGGGTTTAGTTTTCCAAATGCATACCACTATGTAAGCCAGTAAATCTTTAGATAATAGGAGGATTTGGTTTTAAATAATTTCCTATGAAAAACCCAATAACTATTTTCCAAAGATCTGTAAATATTTTTCAGGTATCTTAATTCACATTTGCTAAAATGAGACAGTTTTATACCTGTGTGAGGGCAAAAGCAATCACCAATGTGCTTTACTACCTATGAGTTAAGTCACCTCGTGTTAAGGGGTGTTGAAACACTGACACAGATTGCTCAGAGAAGCTTTGGATGCCCCATCCCTGGAAATGTTCAAGGCAAAGTTGGATGGGGCTTTAAGCAACCTGGTCTAGTGGAAGATGTCTCTGCCCATGGCAGGGGTGTTGAAACTGGATGATCTTTGAGGTCCCTTTCAACATGAACCATTCTGTGATTATTATTATGAAGGATTTTAAGGAGTAGCCAGAAAAAGTGGAGGAAAATGAATATGAATTGTGCCAATCTGCAGAAATACAGACTGATATGGCGTGGGGCAGTGAAGATGCTATAAGCAGCTTGTGGTGTTCTAGATGCTTGTACCTGACATTTTATACCACAATGCTTGCACAGTGGCACCATGCAAATTTCAGTGCATCAAGCATTCAGTTTCCATGCCAGGATTAAATTACTCAAGTTTGTTTGGAGTTCTGGACTGTTGCAATTTTAAACCACTAGTATTTTGTTATGTGTCTTTGTTTAGGAAGATTCCCATTTAATAAAAGTTGAATTGTGATAAATGATTGATTATGACCAGCTCTGATCTGTAGGACATCTGAATCCAGCAAACGTGTTTATGCTTAAGATACTTGTAACTGCCTAGTTTGAAAGACAATCTTATTACATCTTCCAGTCTGTTCTTGGTACATTGTTAACCATACCTCCTCACAGGTAAAGAAAGATAAAAATGATAGTATTTTCGCCAAAGGAAACAAGCTTATCATCTGTTTCTTGACTGTGGATTAGAAATACAACATTATTACTGAAGGAGTTCAAACTGTAACTTTCTGAGATTTCTCCAAACACAAACTGTAACCACAGGGATTTCTCCTTGTGCAAGTGCAGTTAGTAGGAACACAGGCAAGTCTTCTTCATTTGGCTGGTAAATCACCACAGCTGAGACAAGATTACTGTCATATTGTAATGATTGTTCCTTAGCATGTGACGTTCAGAAAAAGTTTCTGTTCTTTGAAACAGTAATTTTTTGTTTTACTTGTTTTGATATTGGCTCAACTAGGCTCTTGATGTTGAAGAGAACATACTGGTATTGATGCACAAAATATATGCATCACTTTGTATGAAGAAAAAGTTTGTGCAAATGAGCATTTACATTTATACAATGTAATAATGATTTAATGTATTTGTAAGGGTGCATGCCTCCTAAGTATGAAGCCCAGCACTGGATCTGAGGGGACAATTTGGCTCAAAATTTCTCCCTGCCTACCCCAAATTATCTAGCTTGCCTCTGTATACTTTGGTTTTCCTGAATCTTTGGTCATTATGGGCACAGTTTTAATATTGCTAGTAGGCTACACTGATTTTTACTTTTTTAAAAAAATGCTGATGCAAAGAAGTGGTTTATGTGAGACCACTGGGGGAAAGCTTTAAGAATGGTTGTGAGCCTGGTCACATAAAATGACTTGAGAATGGTTGGTTAAAGGTGAGCTACAAGAACAAGGTTTAATTTGAACCTTAAATTAAGGTGGTAACTAATAGAGCTTGAGACAGGAAATTAGAGAAACTATAGCTTAGTCTTTTTCAGAGTACTACTACATTGAAATTTATGGCTAAACTTGTATTTTTTATTTTCCCTCTTGCATGTTATCTAAATTTCAAAGTTCTAGTTCTGATCTTTCCTACCAACAGATGTTAATGTTAGTTTTTACTATGAATTTACGATCTAAACCCAATAAAACTGTACAGAGCAACAGTAGCTCCTCAGTAAAACAAAGAAGTTTAACCCTTCCCTTAAAGAGCTACATCATCAGGCTCTAGAGTCTAGGACAGGAACAGACTTTGACTAATTTTATTTTAACATATGGAAGATGCTGGATAATTTTCCCTTAAACAGCTCTACAAATCAGCAAGTAGTGAAAAATAGATTCTTCCCATGTGTTAGTGAAGGCTCAGATAGTGTATTGCTAACAGCTTCGAGCCATGTGTGGAGAATATTCCTACCTTCTGTTTGTCAATAGACAAGCAACCATTACATGTTTATATTTATATATTTAATATAATTAAGTCCATGTGTATTTTTTGTCCTCTATCTTCTGGTTTATTGGTAGAACTAAGCTGCCATGAACTGGATATGCATGCTTCTGAGGTATGCATTTGTAGTTTTTTCTTAATCAGAAAAGCACATAAGGCTTTTTCTGGTGCAGCACCATTGATTTTATGATATCTTTTACATTTGAGTGGTGCCTAAATGCTGTTCACCCCTTTGGTGTTGGTGGTGTGGTCAGAGAACATTAGAAGAGAGAACTAATTCTGTGATATAAAGCCCTGAGTATTTTAATTGTGGGATAGATAGGAACAAATGCCTCATTTTTTTTTTCTTGGCAGTGTCCAGCCAGATGTGGCAAGAAAAATAACTTGCACAAGTTTTTTGTACAATAGGATTTTGTGTAACTCGTTTCAAAAATTACAAGCAGCTCTACTGCGCTTGCCAGTAAAACAAAGAGATTACAGGAAGAGGGCAAAATCCCCCTTCATTCTCTTCCAATTAATTTGATTCCTGCTAAAATCCTGTTTATGGTTGGAAAGGAATGACCTTGAAACATTGTAGTTCACAGTTCAAATCTTTTGGTTGGTATTGCCTTATATACTGGGTGACCAGAATAAAAACGAGTAGACAGTAGAATCTTTTGTTGTTGAATCTCTCATTATCTTTTGAAGGTGTTCATTTTTTCATGTCCTTATATTTGCTGTATGAAGGATAAATATTGTATTGTGGAATCAATAATGACATTTCCCATTCCATGGTCATAGCTCTATTTAATGCTATCAGTAGAGTCATTTTTATAGATGCTATGCATAATGTATCAGCATGGGCCAGATTTTTGTCTGTGACTCAGAAGCTGCTGTAATTATTTTGGTGCAGGCAGCTCCATCTCTTACTTATGAGGCTATAGTAGTGGTACTGAGTTTTCTACATGAATGGAGAATTTGTAAGCCTGCTCCAACATTAAATAAATAACCTCTGACAAGTGTTGAAATTTTATTTCAATTATGTGATAGTGTTTGGTTTCTGTCAGAGGGCTCCAGCACCCCCATTATGTGCCTGCATTTGGAGTGAGTGGAAGGTAATTTGTGTCCTTGTATGTTCTGTTGGGGTAGTGGTGAAGTAATTTTGGTAAGAATGTGCTCTGTCACTCTTGCTCCTCTTATACCCTGAATTGCTTTGTGAGTGCCACGGTTGAATACTGCTGGGAAAAGTGCCTAATGCAGACAATCTGAAATTATGTGAAAACTGCTCATAATAGCCACAGTATAATACCTGAAACAGAATAGAGGAAAGTATTTATGCACAAATACAGACAGCCTGAATCATCAGCTGTTGGTGAAAAACTAGTGTGTGCATCCAGCCAGGCAGAAAGAGTAGTGACTTCCATCATAGTTCAACAAAGCCATATGAGTTTTTAAAACTTGCAGGCATGGGCTTAATTATTACAGGGTATCAGTTTTACCTGAAATAAGAGAACGGAAGCAGAATGATTTCACATTGACAAGATGTACAAAGCTGAACTAACAGCAGTGTCCAGTTAGGCATTTGCAAGGCACAAGAGTGTCTGGATTGCCCGTTTCTTGTGTGCTGCCTGTACTTTTTGGGATGATGCAGTTCTCAGGTTATATGTGGACATCCCAGCTAAGAAGGGTAATAAGATAAGCCCCTTTTGGCTAAAAAAAGAGCAGTGCTAAGCTTGAGGATGACGCACATGTAGGCTTTCCTTTGGACTTCCACCTGGAACTGCAAGAGAACATAAAAACTCTTTTGTTGTCAGCTAATGAGATCTAGGGGGTTCCCATATTGGTCACCTCCTGTTTTAACCTGCTGAGAACAGCCTCCTAAAGCAGGGAGGTTTCTGACCTTTATTTAGTGATCTGTCAAAACTTTTGGTAGGTAATATGTGATGTCTTTGCTCAATCCTGATTTCAATTCTACTCTTGTAATACTAAAAATCAGACTTCTAAACAGTGGAATGAATGTCCAGTGTTATTTTACTCGAGCAAGCAGCACTGCTATTATTGATACCTTTGCATATGGAGTTGAATGTAATAATAAAAAATAAGGCATTACTTAATCTTTTTGATGGTTTTCATATTAATAATGACTTGCAGAAAAAAAGGGCATTAAGAAGCAACTAAATATATGTTAGGAAAAAGAATAGGAAAAATTTTAAAACTAATTCTAAGTTTTAATTAGAAAAAGATTAATGTATAATTAACTTTATTACAAAGGCATAACTAGGTCCAATTTTCTTCTTCTGTATTGTAGTTGAAATGTCCCATGTGAGCATTTAAAAATCTTAAAAGTCTGCAAATGGAGACTTGAATACAGGCACCATATGTTTCACTTCTGTCTTATTGATTTTAAGGTATTATCAACACTCACAAATAGACAATTGCAAATCCATCTTAAAATTGAAGTACTTGCCATTTTTGTGATATTTTCTCATGAGGCTTCTCTATCTGAGATCTGTCTTTTCAATTACCATTTGCTGTCATTCAGCACTTCTTGCACTTTAATTTTATAATGCAAGTACCTCTGAATCCATTAAAGTTTATTTCAGTCCTTTCTCTGTTTCCATGCTATTTTCAGTCCCAAGTAGTTTTAAAGGAGTGTTCTCAAACAACTTGATTGGTAAAGGTTCAGAAAGCAATAGTAACAATTCATAATTTCAAGGTTCTCTGAAAAATCAAAATAATGATATTGTTTCTCTTTTGAATTTTTAGTGGAATTAGAGCTTCACAAGATAGAAACTGCGGCTTCAACAGAACTTAATTGTCATGGCATCAATTATCTTCAAAATAGGAAGACTCTAGTGTTGGTAGCATTTGTAGTATTTCTGGTGATAAAAGCAAAACATGGTGACTTTATATGGTGCTTGCACATATACATATGTGGTGCTTGCGGCTCCTGTCTTATGCCTCAACGTGTAATTGGCCAGAAAACAGAGGAAATATCACAATAAAAGGTTCATCTTTTTGGCTACTCTGTTTCAATGCTAAGGTCAAAGTAGGGTAATATCTGTGCTGGTATTTTTTGCAGTTCTAGGTCTTGGGTCTTAGCTGTTCCTAAACAGAATTAGTTCAGTCATTGCTAGACATGATTTTCTGCAATGCTAAATTCTTACTAGTTTTTAGAAGTTCAAAAATACTTGGGCCTTTACTGAAGCCAATAGGAGCTGTGTATGGTGATGTCTGTTGAAGTCAGACAGAAAGCTGCATGCCAGAGCACAGCATACACAAGGCCTAATCTCTCCAGGCTCCATCATTTATTTCTGCACAGCTAAATTAGAATTCTGCTCTTGAATTTCCCAATGAAGGTGTCTATCTTTCTATCCATGAATGACAGTAACTTCTTGACATACTACCTTATTTTCTTAAATTCAGCCGTCACAAATACCGTGTCTTTATTTTTCAGGTTAAGTTTGAAAATGGCATCTTTTCTTTTCATGTTTTCTAAGTGTCAGTATGGGTAACTCAATTCAACCCTTTACCTTCTTTTTCGTTTGTGTACATGTTATAGGAAAACTAAAAGCAAAGAGTCATTCTTAGGTGTTTGGCCACAAAACTAGATGTTAGAAGCATGCTAACAAACTGAGCACTTTTCCAATGAGATATTTTACAGTGATCCTTTTGGAATCGATATAACCTGCTTTTAAGTTTCTTTTGTTGTATTGTTGTATTTCATGAGTATCTAAATGTGAATCTTACGCCTCCTACATTTGAAAGTGCTGTAGTTTTTTACTCAATTACTTCCTCGTCAGTGTGATTCATATATTTTCTACAATACCTCTCATTTGACAAAGTAAACCTGTGTGCTGTTTCATTACTGGAATGGTGAATTTTAATTTACTTTACAGTTTAATTTCTTCTTGAGAGTGACTTTATGACCTCAGCTTTATGAGTCAAGAAGCTCCCTTCTGTGAAATCGGTCTGCTGTTTCTATTTGAGTGAAGCAAATTTCTATGTCCAGGATAAGCACTGAAATTATTTTACAGGCTTTTGTTAGGAAGTTTGATAGGGTTTTTGGATCTAGCTCTGGCCTTGTCATACTACATTTCCTTCAAATTTCTGTAGTCTGTGTTTTAGTAAATGGTCTGATGTTAATATCTTGAGTCATTCATCATACGTGTCCTTTCAAGTGCTTAGGATGAAGAAAGAAGGAGCACGTATTTAGGGTGGTTAGTGCAACCTAAAGTGTTCTATATTCATCTCTGTGCTTCCTCCTCTTCTCAGAATGGAGTGGGTATAATTTTGGCAGCAAGATTTCATGCTACTTGTTATTCATTAAGTTGAAAACTCCATCTGGAGAAGATATTAATCCAAACTGTTATACTGGTGCAGCTTGTTTTGACGTTATTTGTTTTGGACTGGGATTGCTTTGACCAGTGGCATGTTAAATAAAAAGTGATTCCTTTGGAAATCTTTTTAAGTATGTTTAGATGTGTATGTACAGTTTCAGAGTGTTTCATGTCCTATTTGATCTATGTTGTCTGTAACTTTGGCTCTCTCTCTCTCAAACATGTTAATTTGAATGTGGATTCATCTATTTTCTTAACTTTTTATTTCACAATGTCAAAAATAAAATTGCTTTGACCTAGATTTCTTGCAAATCTTTGGGTTCTATTGTACGTACTACTTGGAAATAATAGTTTAATTTGAATGGGAAGGTTTAATTATTTTTTAAATTGCATTTTAGCTGTCAGATGAAGTATTATGTCACTCTTCCCTATGCAATTGAAAGTTGGTAGAGTCAGCCTTTTGTGAGCAAATTTTTACAATATTTAAAATTCCTGTCATATAACAGAGGATCAGTGGGAAGTATTCATGGAGAGAATAGTTTCTTCTGCAGTTGCTAGATTGGTCTTGAGATCTTGTTTCTAATTAACAAAAAGAAGCTGAGCAGCATCCTTTCATATTGAGAAGAAAACTAGGGAAAAATGTAGCATTGAGATAAAGGAAGAAAGAGAGGTTCCTCAGCAGCATCTTGGAGAGTCTCATGTGTTGCAATTTTTCATCGTAGATTTGATTTTCCTTTGTGAACTTCTTAGGGAAAAAAAAAAAAGAAAATATAAGATAAAGACTGTTTTTGCAGAAAGAATGATCTCTTCTAACCTTTGCCTGCATTTGGCTGCTGCAAAATAGAACAGTTAGGTCATAGACGTATGGCAGCAAATAAAAACGTAATGGTTTTAAAGATAAGCCTGATCACAGGAAAAATCTGATACTCAGTAGACTCTGTGAGTGACTTGCCCTCTTTCTTCACAGTCTCATGGGAGTGTGCTCCTGCCATACAATCTTCCTATTTTCCAGATTTTGCCCACCACCCTTTGGGAAACTGTAATTTCTGGCAGGGATGCCTGCTAGGAGCATCCCTGCTAGGAGGCCCCTCTGAGAGAAGGTGTGGACCCAGGGCATGCTTCTGCCACCATCGCTTGCCATCTGGGCCACTTTATTCACCTGTAGTTCATCTTCTTAAACATATGTACTGACATTTGTTCATTTCTATTTTCTCTCCTGTGTATGTTTGTGTTTTCATAAACCAGCATGTCTTTAACAATGATGGTTTGCATTCTCTAACCCAGGAGTACACTAAGGGCTTAGAGTAATTAATATTTAGTTTTTTATAAGGCAGAATATGTAAACTAACATTTTTCTCAAGTTCTGTTTATGTGTAATATTGAATCTTCAATTTCTATCATCTTCTGCACCCTTAATTTAATCTTAGTGACAGGAAGGGTGTCAGTTCTAAAAACTGTATTTAGAGCTGTGAAAAACAGAATTCGCTGCAGAATGGGATTTCTGATGGAAGCGAATATGCTTCTAAACAGTAGTTCTGCTTCCCAAAAGGGCAGGCCCATTGTAATACCCTTTGGTAGAGTGACAGACGGAGCAATCCAGGCAATCTGCTTGTCTCACTGTAATTTGCTACATATACTTAGTCCTGAACGACTTAAAATGAAAATCTCCATAAGTGGGGTATGTGCCCCACTAAATTTAAGCATTTAAACATAGTGGTTCTGTTCATTTATTGCTGGCCAAAGAGTTGTTAATTATGATTTGCATACCTACATGTACTGCAGGCCTAATTTATTGATAAAATATAGTAACTTTTTTTCAACCTTCAGAAATCTATTTTGCCAACAGATGAGATTACACTTGATGTACCTGGATAGATGAGTTGTGATTCCTATATAGTTTTTTGGAAATATTGTACACATTCTACTGTAAATTCAAGAAATAGGCAGGCAGCTCTTGGTGAAGTTTACAGTATCGAAAACAGGGAGCCATTTCTGTTCTTTGGGCTATGTTCTTTAGCTATGTTAGGATGATAAACAGAAACTCCATGTTAATCTGACTTAGTAAGGAGCTTTCAGGATGCAAGTTAGCAGATTTGTAATCTGACTGTTTGTAAACAGATACAGTTGTTGACCTTGCTCGTTCTGGATATGCTTCCTCACTATAGCATCAGAAAAGCATAATACATTCTCCCCATTACCTAAATTGCACAAATAAAAATCGAAGCCAGAGCTTTCTGCCACAGATTTCTCAAATAACTGCATTATCCCATAGCTGAGGGCCTAGTGCTGTTTTCATGTTCTTATGCAATGCTTTTAATCCTCCATGATCGGCATCCTTTAAGAATTAGTGTCCAGTTTTTCACTCCCATTATTTTTATGGGCTCACAGTACACATACACTTGTGCTGCTTAGAAACCACTGTGTGAAATAAATTGATTAATAACAAGCTGCATTTAAGTGTTCCCCTGCTGGACCTGTTGTCTTTTTCTATTACTTTTTTATTCTTGTTTTTATTATGCAAAATAAATCATGCTTGTCATTTAGCTACCTAAAAAAAGGTGAACACCAAACGATTAAATTCTACCTCTTTAAAGTACTGAGTGTTAATTGGGTTTCTCAGTAGAAACTGTCTTGAGAGGAATTTGTGACTGTAGTATAATTGCGTGAAAGCAAAATATCTGCAAAATTGAAGGAACATCAAGCAGATTTGTTCGCTATTAAAGTACTTGAAAGGAATTAAAATTATTAAAAACTATTACTGCTGTGGCATGTAAAATAGTAATGCAGTGGCTTGTCTCTTCCATTTCTCACACAGAAAGCTGTATAGTAGGAAGTTTCAGTAGGAACTATACAGGAAGTTGTATAGTAGGAATCTCAGAGACATCTCATCCTTGGAAGTTTGCTTGCACATCTTTTTCTTTCTAAGATTAAACCAACTGAAAAGGTGTCAGATTGGGTAATACTGTTGCAATTTTATCAGGAAAATAGGACCAGATTTCACAAAAAGTATGTATTTTTGCATTTTCCTCAACCCAGTTTATTCCCTGTCAATCATATCTATTGTTGGGTCAGTGGTGCTTTAGTTTGGCAGTGGGGTGATGGTATTCCTGTTGCATTTTATATGGGAAGTTGGGTCCGTGGAGGGCTTTTCATATTGCATGCCCATTCGGAGTATCAGCAGTTGATCCATGAATCCTAGCTGCAGAGTGATAGTGTGATGGTGAGTGTGGATCTAACTATTGCTCTGTAGCAACTCATTTTCCTTTTGCATGACCTTTTTACCTCATGATTTAAAAATGTCAAATCCAGAAACAAGTATCTAGACAGTGTGAATTATTCAGAAGTGCTGGCTGTAGCCAACTCCCACCACTAATAGAAAAGTAATCTATTTACTCTGGCTGTTTTTTTAAACCAAAAGTATATCTGAAGCTGACCAAACAGAACATGGCTGAATAATATCTTTATCACAAGAACTTTTAATTGCTTTTATATTCATTGATTTGTGAAGACTCCCAAAGTCTTGCAGGAGCTGCTATATTTCTTTACTCTTAATGGTCTCCTGCATCTTCCCACAGTAAAAGAGTGGGCTCTGATGCTGGAGAACATTGCACCCCTGCAAAGGTGGCATGCAGCACATCATGTCCTGGCACACTGGCACGCTGTGTCTTGCAGTTAGTGGACAGATACTCTGTAAAGCGCAATTGAGTAGCTTTATCCCAGACTGAAGCTTCTGTCACACCTACTCCCTATCTTGGCTTCATGCCTCTGGCATCCCTGATATCAGTGTAGCCTTGCATCACTAGAAAAGCTGACAAGCTTCTGGAGTGATTTTGGATCTTGCCTTCAGGTGTTTTAGTCCTTCACTAAATCTGTCCTTACACAGTGTGGTAGATTGCCAAGTGCTGCCATTTTAATTCACACTAAATAACAACTGAGTTCATTGAGGTGAGTGAAACTACTTAATTAGGAGCAAACCTGTAAGTTTCAAAATCTGATTCAAGGTAATGTGAAAGGGACTTACTGAGAAACAGGAGAATGGCCGTCTTACAAAGCAATACCTTTTTTACTCACTTGCAGGTGTGTGCACAAGTACCCCTGTACCTTTGTAGTGTCTCTAATGGAAAATTTGCAGTCAGTTGCAATTTGGCTTAACATGCTAGACTGTGGCCCAATATTCATAGAAAGATTTTGAATCTGAATTACCCATTTTTCTATATAAAATTATTGGCCGTAAACATTTTTGTTTTCTTTTTTCTTCAGCTAATTCTAATGACTGTGACTGATTTCAGTGGCTTTAAACTGAAAAAGAGTAGATTAGATAAAGAAGAAATTAATTTCTCTGAGAATGGTAAGGCATTAGAACAGTTTGCCCAGAGAAGTTGTGGATGCCTTGTTGCTGGAAATGTTCAAGGTCAGCTTGGATGGGGCATTGAACATCCTGGTCTGGTGGAAGGTGCCCCTCCCCATGGCAATGGGTTTGGAACTAGCTGGTCTGTTAAAGTCCTTTCCAACACAAACCATTCTATGATTCTGTGAATTCAGTTAAGCATCTCCAGCCATTTTAAGTAAGTAAAATATATTCAGTGACAGTGATGATTGATCTGCCTATCACATAAAGAACTAGGAAGCAGTTTGTAGTATGCTAAAGACTTGTTTCCTGCTTATATTCAGTTTCTGTTTTGGGAAAACGAGATGTCATAATGGCAGAGTTAAGAAAAGAACTATAGAAGACAGGTGATCAAGCAATGACCAAATAAACACCACATAATGGAAGGAAACTTATTTTGGTTCCCTGAACATGATACAGAATGAAAAATGTTTACCAGTGTTCATGACTAAAAAGAGAACCAGGTCATTCTGCCTTTCTTCCCTTCACTGCCACTGTAAACACTCACTCCTAACAAACCCTCTCAAACAGTTTTGTGTTTTTAGGCATTATCTTGCACATCATCATGCTACTACATGCTGCCTTCCCTACTGAGAAACTATTATAGCATGCTGGACAATAAAGGCTGCCTGCTGTGATGAATGCTGGCTACCCAAGGGCAATGACATCCTTCCTGACTTCACTTCTGAGCTCCTGACTGTGCATCCCAGCAGACCTGTATGAAAGATCTTAAATAAATTGATCCTTGGTGTTTTTTGCTTATTCTTAGCTGGTGAAATAAATTTTTAAAAAATCCTAAAAAGAGGAAAAGTGTTTCACTTTATTGTTGTATACAAAGTAAGCAACTAACAAAATTCATTTTGTTAACAGTTAGAAGGAACTGCAAGTTAGCACAAATGAAGGAAAAATGTTGGTTTAGTCTTCTCTATACAGACTTTATTTTTAATTTTTCTATTTTTTCAAGGCTTTGGAAAATGTATGCCAACATCTGACTTGTGTACGGTTGCTCCTAGATGCTCATAAATAAAGCTGATCAAGACTTCTTATTGATCAGATTTTGATTTCTTCTCTCAGGCAAAGTAAACCCATGAATGCTGCATGTAAACCCATGAATGTTTGTAGAAATACTCTTTTCATGTATTTAGATAATTGCAGCAGTAGTTTTATGAGTTTTTGATTAATTTGGATTTTCAAAGTATTTCTAAGAGTCATTTTCCTTCTGTTTTAGCTATCTGCTGCTTGATTTTTATTTATTTTATATTTAGCATTTGCTTTGATTGGTGTCTTGAAAAGTTTGTGACAAACAGAAAAAAATTATAGAGATTGGAAAAATCCTGTATCTTTTGTTACATTCTTTAGCTTTCAAATTCTCTTTTTAATTTTTTGTCTTAGAAAAAGAACACTGCCCTGACACTGTCTCTTTCAACAGAAGGAGGATGGCTGTTGAGGGTAAAAGAAGTCTTAGGGTCAATTTAATTATCCTACAACAATGTTTTCCTAATATTCGTTGATGATGTGCAATGTTTTTGTTACAGCAAAGCTACACTAGGCTTTTGCCTAGCAACAGGTCGTTGCTAATTCTTTCAGAACCTACTATGCAACAGACACATTTGATTCCTCAGGGTGCAAAGGGGAGCAGAATGACCTATTTATTGCTTATGTCTTACTCTCAAAACCTGTAGTTAAGTCTGCCTTTATTGAAGCTGTAGGCTCTTGCAGGGTAGTGACATGGGCATGCATGCTGTTGTCCAAACAGAACAATCCAATATCTGGAACCTGGAAGAAGCAATGCTTTCCAAAGACTCTTGAACAGTTGTGATAAATTTTGATTTAGAATAGTGTGCCAGGAAAGAGATGCAAGTACATTTTCACTTGCACACACTGAGGGATAGTCTCAGTTTTTTTAATGAGGTGTGCCAGGATTTGCAGCGTGCCTGCAGGTTGCCTGGGATTCTGGCTTGCTGAAGGCTATGGCATCTCTACAAATGGGATTTCCTGGGCTCAGCTCCCAGAGTGGCATTTTTGCACTTTTTTAGGAGATACTCTCAATGGAGTCCTTTGAAGCTATTCCAACAGTTGAATGGGACCCACTCCAGGAGATTTTACTCCAAATCATTAGTTTGACCTGTAACCTTAACCAGCTGTAATCAGTTTCCCGTATTACCCAAAATGCTTATTTTGGTTGCAAAATCCTGTAATACCTACATTATCCTTGACAAGATTTATTTTCAGTTGTCCTAGTAAGCTGTCTTTTTAGAGTCCCAGGGATGGGCCAGAGACAACTGATATGATAGTCTTACCTCTTATGATACTGTCTCTGTAAAAACCATCCTGGAAAAAAAGGTTGCAGATCCTATGTTTGAAGGTAGTTTGGTAGCCAGGGACCTGGTCTGCATTAAGGTTATCTGTCATCTGGGCAGTCCTCTCCCAAACCATGCAGAACAACCATCTGTGTTTGGCATATCTGGAAGCCAGAGGGGCTGTCATCTGAGCTGCTGTGCAGATGCAGAGCTCATGAGCACTTGAGAAAATACAACCCTGAGACAGATGAAACTGGATTAAGGTGTCTCTTAGTGTATCTATTCCAAATATTTTGAGAGAAATTATTGCTTTCACATGGATTCAAGGCAAGCAAAAGCTTTCCAAACAAAACCATTAAATAAATTTGGTGAAATCTAAAGCTTATGGTTTCTTCTCCTGAAAATTTGCATTTCAATGTTGATAATGTACTCTTCCGTCACAGTGAAGATTTTGAGAGTCAGACTGCAGATAAGCATGGAGTAATCTAGTTTTCCTATTTTGTTTCCATTTTACATAGAAGTCCAATAATGACTTCTTGAAAACCCAACTCCAGTAGAATAAAAATAGTAAAAAGAAGAGGAAAGAAATGGCAGTTGATTCTTGTAACACAGGACAAGTGCAGCACACCCAGGGTGGTGTGTAACTTGGTGTGGAGGTGCTTCTCCCCTGAAATCCCGGGGGGAGGGACCCTGCAGGGTACGGGTCTGCTCTGTCCCTGTCCCCATGTCATGTGTGCCCCATACCTGTTCCTGACTGGTTGGTTTGGGTGCCCGGGCCCAGGGTCTGATGGCTGGAGAGCTGCCTGGGAACTGCAGCCCTGTGGCTGGAGGAATAAATCATCTCTGAACATCTAAAGAAATATCTCTTCATCTTTCCTTCCAAGTTCATCACTGTCTTATACTTGTTGTAAGGATTCCCCCTTGCAACAACTTGGGACTGAGTTGTTGGGCTGTTCCCAACAACTGAGTTGTTGGGCTGTTGGGCTGTTAAGTGTTCTGCTAAGCCATGTGTTTGATTCTACAAGTAAAAGTAAATAAAAAGTAAAAAGACATTTGCTTAGTCCTTTCTTGGAGATTTTATGATTACAAAATAAAGTTCCTGATCTCCAGCAGATCACTGCACTTCCAGTACCAGTACATATTTCATTTCTCTCTACTGGTCCTGCATGCAACAGCTGGTATTCAGATTTTAACATCAGATATGGTCCTTTACATTCCAAAGGAATATCTTTGGTTGTGAAGAACCCTTGGTGGTTTCTACTGGACACCAAAATAATGATGTGTACTACATGCTTGTGGTGGTGACCTACAGACCTCATTACTGAGCCTTTATTTATCCTGCATCAAGAGATACTACCAAAACTTTCCAAACTATTAAAATGAACCAGTATTTTTTCATAGTGTTTTCTGTTTATTTGTGGGTTTGTTCCCTTTCATTTGGACCATGTATCTTGTACTCTGGGCAAAAAGATCTTTTTCCCTGCAGAGATTGGGTGAAGTATTGTATCAATAGATGTCAAAAGACATCTCTCAAACTCTTGTATTTGGTCATGATAGAGCAACAATTTCCTTTCAAATTTTGGCTAGTAAATTAGGCATGTACATGGCTCCTTCCCTACTCTTTTTTAATTTCAGCAAATTATGAACTATTAAAATGAAGATCAAGCTTCCTTCCACAACCCTGTATTGATTAGTCTTCTTATAACCTGGTGGTGTTATAAACCTCTTGCAGCAATAGGAATACCATCATTGGTGAATGGAGGAACCCTCATTTAAGCTGTAGAACAGGCACAAGTGTTTATATAAAAGATCTGTAATTCTCATGTTTAGTCTTCTGCTGGGAGGGGTTAGATACCATGCATAATTTTCTTGGAACATGGTTTCAAATGCCAAATTAAAGATCTTATTTTTTATTAATAAACTATTTGATGTGAATTGCCTTATGGGCTGTTCATTCCAACAGCCTATGTGGTCTGGGGGATGTTTTTCTGTACTTGAAGCGATCATATTAATACTCAGCTTTAATGCTTGGTGTCTACTCCGTTACCTTCCTAATCATAAATTAAACATGTCCAAATGCCAGATTGATCCTAGGACAAACTTACACTGGCACGAGTATGAATTGTGAGAGGAGTGGCTGGAAAGCTGCCCTGCAGAGAGGGATCTGGGGCAGCATATCAGTGGGAGTCAGCAGTGTGCCCTGGCAGCCCAGAGAGCAAACTGCATCCTGGGGTGCATCAAACACAGCATGACCAGCTGGGCTAAAGAGGGGATTATCCTGCTGAGTTGGTGTTGATGTGGCCTCATCTTGAGCCCTGAGCACATTTCTGTGACCCACCATTTAAGAAAGACATGCAGGTGCTTGAATGTGACCAGAGGAGGACAACAAACTGGTGAAAGGGCTGGAAGTCACCTTCCTGTCAGGGGTGGCTGAGGCCTTTGGGGGTCATCTGCTTTAGGAAAAAGGAGACTGAAGGGTGACCTCATTGTGCTCTACATCTTTCTGAGAAGGGGAAGGGGAGGTGCTGAGCTCTTCTTGCTGTTATCCAGGGGCAGGATGTGTGAGTATGGTTCAAAGCTGCACCAGGGGAGGTTCAGACTGGACATTAGAAAGCATTTCTTTACTAAGAGGGTGAAATACTGAAACAGGCTTCCTAGAGAGTTGATTGATGTCCCAAACCTGTCAGTGCTTTAGAGGCCTTTAGACAATGCCCTTAACAACATGGTTTAGCTTTTGGTGAGCCCTGAACTAGTTAGGCAGTTGGATTAGATGATTGCTGCAAGTCCCTGCCTGCTGAACTATTCTATTCTGAAATATTTTCTGACTTGTTATTCACATTGGCATGGCTTAACTCCAGTTGGCAACTAAACCCCACACAACCCCTCACTCACTCCTACCCTGGTGACATGGGGGGAGACCTGGATGAGTAAAAGTGAGAAAACTCAGGTTGAGGTAAAGACAGTTTAATAGGTAAAGAAAAGCCACACATGCAAACAAAGCAAAACAAGGAATTTATTCACCACTTCCCATGGACAAGCAGGTGTTCACCCATCCCCAGAGAAGCAGGACTCCCTCACATGTAATAGTGACTTGGGAAGACAAACAACATTTCTTTGAATATCCTCTGTTCCTTCTTCTTCCCCAGGTTTACAAGCCAAGCATGATGCCATGTGGTCTGGGATTTCCTGTTGGTCAGTTGGGGTCAGCTGTCCCAGCTGTGTCCCCTCCCAAATCCTTGGGTACCCTCAGCTTCCTCGATGGTGGTGTGGCATGAGAAGCAGAAAAGGTCTTGGCTCTATGCAAATACTGTAATGTTGAATTAGTTCAGATAATGCCATTATGTAAACATCCTTGAATTATCAACATTGCTTCCAGCACAAATCCAAAGCACGGCCCATATCAGCCACCATGAAGAAAATTGATGTTATCTCAACCAAAACCAGCACAAACAAACTCTAGCAATTCTGTTGTTCTACCTTTTTAAGCTACAGACAGGTTTTTTTGCAACCTTCTTTGTTAAATGTCAGAGAAATAACAAAATTCACTGGGACACATTGAAGTGGTTTTGCTACCCTTTGATTCAGACCCTGTCTGTGAAGAAAAAAAAGGAGATGAATGCACAAAAATAGGGAAGTGGACCGTGCACTGCATGGCTGGATGATTGGGGGGGTGATGGAGGCTCCACTTTGCACTAGTGCAGCCTCACCTTGAGTGCTATGTGCAGTTCTGTTTGCCAGCATTTCACCACCATTGTTGTAGTGCGGGGAATCTTACAACAATATATAAGACGGTGATGGAGTTGGAAGGACAGATGAAGTGGTATTTTGTAGATGTTCAGGGATGATTTCATTTCCTCCAGCCGCCTGGATGGAGTTCCCGAGCACACTCCTTGGACCTTCTCCCCCCCCCCAGCTCCAGGCACCCAAACCACCCAATCAGGAACAGGAATGGGGCATACGTGACCTGGGGACAGGGACAGGGACCCACCTCCACAGATAACAGGGCTTTGAAGATGGCAAAGGGATGAGAGGCAGCTGTGCAATGGGTGACTGAAGTCACTTGGTCTGTTCAGCCTGGAGAAGAGGAGACTGAGGGGAGACCTCATTGCAGACTACAACAACTTCTGCATGAAGGCAAGTGGAGGGGCAGACACTGATTTCTTCTCTGTGGTGACCAGTGACAGGACTCATGGGAATGACCTGAAGCTGTGTCAGGAGAAGTTTAGTTTGGATATCAGAAAAAGGTGGATATCAGAGGGTTTTCAGGCACTGGAACAGCTCACCAGAGATGTGGTCACAGCACCAAGCCTGACAGAGTTCAAGAAGCGTTTGGACAATGCTTTCTCAGCATACATACATAGCGTGACTCGTGGGAATGGTGCTGTGCAGGGCCAGGAGATGTAGGTCCCTTCAACATATTCTGTGATTCTATGATCTGTTCGTTGTACCCGTGTTTATAAAGCACTAGAGAAAGGTAAGTATGACACAGGTGCCTATTTAGAGATTTAGCAAACTTGTAGCAGTTTAGGACTGTGCAAGACCTTTCTTTAGTTGTCTTTCTGGTCAAAGGCTACAGTGCTTTTGTTTGCAGAGTATGAGATTCTGGCAGTCTAGATCTGACCTTTTTTTTTTTTTTTTTGTTGGGGGAGGGCAGTAAAGGAGGTAAACTGTGAGCTGCAATAGTTAAGAGACAGAAGGGGGCATGTCAAGAAAATACTGAAATATCTTGCATTCTAGGTGATTTTCAGAGCTTATCTGAAGCTGTAAGGGATGAAAAAATCATTTCAATCTCTGGTTGGTTTGTTCTTACCTGATCCTGGCCTGAGGACAGCAGAGGTTAACAGCAGTGCAGTATTTCCCATACTTCTATGTGACAGCACACAGGGTGATGGTGGAAAAACATGCTGCATTCAAACTACCTGTAGCTTCTAGCTTTAATGTCAAAGGTATTTTGGCCCCACAGATGATTGATGGACTAGATATTTTATTGTTTTTATTTATTAGCCAAACTTTAACTCATATGAGCTTAGTGGTGTCCACACTAAGATATATGGGAAGCTGGCTGAAGCAATCGCATTCATAAATTCTTTTTGAGAAGTGTGATACATTGCTGAGTTCCAAGAATTTACAGATATGAGACGGGGAATGACTAGCTGTGTAGGAGCACTAGGGAAAAATCTTGAGAGAAGAACAGAAAACTGAATGTTAGCTACTGATGTAGACTGATGAGGAAAAAAAAACAAAATGGAATGTAGAAATAGCATTGCCATATGCAAGATAGTAAACAATTCCTGTTTTACTCAGTTTGTGTTGAATACCATCTTCAGTTTTGAGCATCCACAATTTAAAATATGAATAAGGGTGATCAGAAACCTAAAAAACATAATGTCTAGTAAAAATTGAATTTTAAGTGGATGTTTTGCCTAAAAAAGACGCAATGGGGAGACATGGGAAAAGCACTCAAATATATGAAGTGCTTTTGTGTGAAAGAGTAAAGAATTATTCTCTGTGTCTGCTGGAAAAGTAATGACTAACAAGCTTGAGTTGTGGCAAAGAATGCTGTTTTCAGGAACAAATACCTAATGTTTAGAATCACAAAGAATTTCAAGTTGTACAATCTCCATCCTTTGAGGTTTTTAACAACGGGTTATAGTTAGGCCAATATAGAAGTGGCTTAAATACATCATATTTTTCTTTGGATAAAGATTACAAAATAAATAGTCTTCTGATAACTTTAGCTGTTTGGCACTCTTTTGTGTTCACTAAATTTCTTACATTCCTGTGATCCACTTATTCTTTGTTTCATCTGTCTGCCAGATGGAGCCTTATAAAGTTGAGCACGTTCTTAGTTGAGCATGTCCTTGACTGGTTTCAGTTTTGGAGTACTACTGGTTTGTTGGGGGTTTTTTTTTGTTTTTCTTTTCCTCTATTTTTACTGACTTTGTAAAATAAATTAATGTGTCTTCTAAAGATACTGTATTCTGTGAGAGTTAATTTTGTAACTTCTACTTGGAAAGAAAAACTGTAGATCTTGGTCTGTTGGTCTTTAGGAGTGGAAAGTTAGAACTGTGGCTGCAGTCAGTGTTCTTTGGAGTGGTACTGGCAGAGAGAAATTAGTGACAAATCACCTTTAGGGGCCACAGTCACACATGAACCTTTTGTGTTGTGATAAATCCACCTTAGCTACAGCTGTGCTTGTTGGGCTGGAAGCTGCATAGTGCCAAAATGTGGAATACTTTAGTTATTTACCAAACTGAAAAGGTAAGCTTTGATCTAAAAGAGTTCTTAAGTAGTTCTTACAGATCTGGCCCAAAATTTTGGTCTGAGAGTGACACAGTCTATAGGCAGCAGCACTCTTGGATCTGATTCTAGCTGAGAACTTCACTGTATAGCTATCATCTTCAAAAGGAGCAGAAGTAGAAAGCAGCAAAACTTGATCTATATAATTCGTGAAAGGAAAATAAGGTACCATAAATATTTTATATTGTCATTTCTGTATTTGTGACTTTCAAAAGATAGAATGAAAACCATTAATGTCATTAAGTGAATGGCAATGAGACAACTACAGAGATTATGAATGAAAGGGATATTTTGGTGTTGATAACAGGAATAAATAGACTTGGCAGCTGATTAGGGGAGACTTAGTAAGTGAACTGAGAAGAGCTTTATTTAATAGGAAAACCTGCATTAATGTATCTTGGTGCTTAGTCTTCAACCAGCTAATGACTGAGCACAAATACTCTTCACATTTTATTGAATAAATGTCATTCTTTTTATTTTCTTCTTTTTGAGTTATAAGATAAATGAAATAAAAGTGTTTGAGTGTCTATTTAATAAGAAATTGATATATTGAAATCACTATTTCTTAACAGTTAAATGACATCTTTAATTTAGGTACCAGTAGTTACCACTGGAGCTGTAGGTAAAATGAAAATCATTATCATAGCATTAGTTTAAACATCAAATTTTGAAGAACAGAATCTATGTATTCCTGAGATGAAACTACTACTGTTGTTGTCTCTAGCATCTGTAATTAGGTACAAAAAATCCTGTTATGCCTCTTTTTATGATAACAGCTCAAGCACATAAATTCATGTGCTTGACATATTCTTTTTTATCTATCTGAGTTGTACTCACTCTACTCTCTTGAATTAGTTCAGATAAGTATCTCCATTTCTCCGTCCTCCAGAAGTTTCTACATTTGGTTTGGCTGACCAGAGACTCAGGTCTGTATAGTTCTATTCCCTGCTGCTGTTCACATTTAGCTGATATTGTTTCATTCTGAGGAGAAAGGGCATTTATCTGTTAAAAAATACAATGGTTGTGAAATATGGAATGTAACTTACAGTGCCACTACATTTTGTAATAGGGCAAAAGAGTACAGAAAAGAGCAGTTCATCGGCTTTGGTCCCAGGAATTGTCTTATCTCTCCATCTTTATTTGTGTGGAATTACTTATGATCCCTGCAGTCCTCCCTCTGCTGCTGTAAATTATATAATTGTGTTATATTTTGTCTGCAGCATTAGCAAATGATATATGGAAATCTGATACATGGCCTGTAATCAGACAGAATTAAAACTGGGTTTGCATGAAGTTGCAGGGGTGGCTTCCCTGAGGTGATGTCAGGAGCCACCCCATTGTCTCAGAGAGCTAGTTCCAGGTTTTCCAAGGTGAACTTGCTGCTGCTCAAAGCTGAGCCCATCGGTGTCACTGGTGGTGCCTCTGTAATAGCAATTATAGGAAAGGGTAAACAGTGGGGCAGCTGTGAGAGAGGAGTGAGGGGAAAAAGAGAGGAACAACTCTGTAGACACCAAGATGAAGGAGGTGGACAAGGTGGTCAGATGTCAGAGCAGAGATTCCTTGCAGCATGTGGAGAAGACCAGAAGAGAATAAGTTTCCCTCCCTCAGCCCATGGGGAGCCATGGAGGAGCAGATATCCACTCTGCAGCCAGTGGAGAGCCCATGCCACAGCAGATGCACGAGCTCTGAAGGAGACTGCAGCCCACAGACTCCCCACAGAGAGGAGCCCATGCTGGCACAGGGTTCCTCTGGCAGGACCCATGACCCTGCAGGGCACCTGTGCTGGAGCAGGCTCTTCCTGAAGGGCTGCACCCCTGGAAAGGACCCATGCTGGAGCAGTTAATGAAGAGCTGGTTCCTGTGGGAAAAATCTCACACTGGAGCAGGAGTGGCTCAGATGAAGCATTTTGGGGTGACCACAACCCCTGTTCCTGTGACCACAACCCCTGTTCCTGTGCTGCCTGAGAGGGGAGATAAGAGTCAGGAGTGAAGTTGAGCCTGGAAAGAAGGGAAGGGTGGGAGAAACTTTATCAAGCTTTATAAATCTTTGTAAATAAAGAAAAATAATGAAAACCTTATCAGTCCTGGCCTACTCCCTGTGAGTCTTTTCTGTATTCATGCTGTTTTCCGCACATCCACTGCTTAATTAATAATAAATAATTGATGATCCAGCAATTGCACCTAGAGAAGGGCAAGCAGTCTTCAGCAGTCTTCCCCACTTCCCCCCATCTTAGTTTTCCAAGGAACTTAGATTTTAAGATGATCTAAAGGATGTAGAGGAATCTCCCTTATCCTAAAATCATAGGAAAGGAAGCTCTATGTGCTGCCATGAAGGTGGAGGGTCAAATACCCAGGGCAAATGGTTGTTTATTTTTTTCTTTTTCTCTGATTTAAAAATCAATACATTATTTTAGCATGCTCACAGAGTTTATGCAAAGAAATTCTCCTATTATAGTAGTTAGGGTATATCTTGAATTGCCTACAGGCAGAGGTGGATGATCTAACAGGGAATGAGTGATGGAGCACAGCTACATCACAACACTGAATGTACTGTGTGGATTTCGTGGCAGAATCTATACTATGACACCAGAAAGATAAATGGTGTTTTAAAATGTGGGAAAAGAAAAGAAGCAAAAGGAAGAAATTGAAAATGAAGTATATACTGAGGCATTGGGATAGTATTTTAAAGAATGAAAGGTGAGGGTTTAAAAACAAGGGATGGAAGAAGTATTATCAGATGAGGTCATGCGAGCTGTCACTGGGATGATCAGACAAAGTTGTAATTATTTTTTGTTGTTGTTGTTGCTTTAAAGCCAGAAATATTTAACCTCATTTTGGAAGAAGAAAACATCTGTCATAAAACTGTATGATTCAAATAAAAAGCATATAGCAGTAATAATGTAATTGATTTTTAAAGAAAAAACTGTAAGTGTAAGAAGATTAAATTAACAGGATTACAAATGTAATCATAACAGACAATAGTATTAGATCTTTAGCAACTATTTGGTTGTTGCAAAAGGCTGCTGGCAGATGAAATAAACATCATAATCAAATATATCAAGTTAATTTCTATATTTCTGAAATAGTTTTTCTTCACCGTTTCAGAAAAAAATATTAATGACAAAATACGGAATTATTACTTCTGAATGGACACTATCTTGTCTGCCCTCATGATTTGCAGTAGTAAAAAAATGTATTAAATTTCTCTGATCTGACCTTTGATCAACAATATGTGGCAGGTTTATTTCATTGCATAAGAATTGCTACTAAAGATTGCATTCACATTTCAGATAAATCAGTCTTTACATTAGTAACTACATTTCATCTCATTTATTTTTTTCATCATTTAGTTGCTTAAGAAATCACAATTAGTTAGCTCCAAGAGCTACCAAACTAAATCTTTAATTGTTCATTTGAATTGTAAGGTATACTTCTTTCAAGAGTTACAGTAATTAAACAAAACAAACAACTCAAGATTGCCTACATGCAGAATAAACGAGTTGTGTGTTTTTTAGAGATTTGGGTGAATTATTTCTTCTTTCGAAATGATTGTACAGTACACTAAAAAAGCTGAAATAAGAACTTATGGCCAGAAGTAATCAATCTCACTGTTTGTATCCACAGGCCATTACATTTCTTCTGGGTAATCCTGTATGATCCCTTTGACTAGGCATAGCTTGTGTTTTTTGAAGCACAGCTTTCAGGAAGTTATTGTGACCCTACCTAAGTATCCTATTATACTGCAAAGGACTTCTTGCTGTAAAGCCATTTCTCACATTGTTCTGTGCCTTAAGTTTTTTTCCACTGCTGTGCAAAGAACTTAAAAAATTCACATGACATTTTCTTGCTTTGTCTGTTTCTTTGTGTATCACTTGGCTCCTCTTTGCCTGTGCAGTTCAGAACATTAGATTAAAATAGTCTCCTCAGTTCCCCAAGTATGGAAGAGGACAGACATCTGCAGGAGAAAGCAAATGTTTTCGAGTCAGAGGCCAGGAGAAAAGCACTGACCTACCTACCAAACATGTTCTGCTGTAGGTGATCTTATCTTTTTTATCTGAGGGTATTTTTTTTCATCTTTTGGTATCAAAAAGGTGTTGTCAAGGTTATCAGAATGTTTTTTCCTAAGAAACAGCAAATCAATAGTGTAATTTGTTTTAATGGGTGATCTAGCTAAAAATAAGGAAGTATTGAAGCAGTATTGCAGTCTTTTGGAGGGGCCTGTCTACATGGAGGCTTTTGGTGTATGAGTATAAAGAATTTAGAGCAATATATTTGTTAAATATCATATGGGCACTTCACACTTTTGAAATTCGAATAATATTTAAGAATCTTATATTCTTTTACATTATTAGTAATGTTTGCTTTGTTTACTCGGGATTTTTTTGTTGTTGTTTTTTAATTTATTAAGGTTAGTGAAGTACAGATGGTTTTGGTAAGTAGAGAAATTTTGTTTCCACTGAGTGATAACTTTTCTACAAGGACAGATTTAGGAATATTTCTAGTTAACTTCATACTTTACTTGTGTTGATTTGTTTCTCAGCAGGTTTTTTTTTTTCAGAGGTTGCCTGAATTAACTGGCTTCCAAGCCTATCTTACATTTTCCCTTTCCATTTTACTGCAAGCATGACATTAATACCAAAAGTTAGCACGTTATCTTTAATGTGGCAGCATATCAAAGCTTTCCTGAAGTGCAAAAATTTTTTTCTTTCCCATTAGCTCTCATTGTCATTTTATCATACTGTAACTTAAGTAAGCATGACCATGTTCATTTTTAGTTGCCTAAGTACTGAACTAGAGTTCTCTCTCTCATTTCTGTTTTTTACATTTTTATTTCTTCACTTGCTTGCTTCTGCAAAGAATCTGTGGAATACTGATGCTGCTGATAGGCTTCTTGCACATTCCAAGTGTCCCCAGTGATATGAATACCGAAGTCGAGTTCTTTCCATTCTTTAGGTTATTCCTTTTGAACTGGTAAAATTCTGTGAATAGTTTTGTTTTTTTTTATTTCAAAGGTAACAGTTCTCAAAATCTTTGGCTTCCATTGCTGTTTCTGATTCAATATTCCCCACTGCCATTTCCCATTGCCATTATGTTCTGCTCTTAATTTTCAAGACTTTCCGTTCATAGTAATGTTTCATTTTTCCGATTTTTACTTATCTGCTTATTGACCCTCCTGGCTTTCAATATTTTTCAATTTCACTCAGTCAGGTTTATATCTGGATGTATTTTATTCCTCTTTGCTGCTTTTAGCCTTCAGAGGAATTTAATGTGACTTGTTTTTCTAACCTTTCAGACTAGAAATTTTAAAGTGTTTTCTTCTTGCTGTTTCCATCAAGCAGAAAACAATCTGTTATCCTGTCATATTTATATCAGCATTATATTTTAATTACCACAACTTCAACCATCATTTCACATCCTTTCTGTGTTTTTCCTTCTTTATCCCTAGACTTATAGGATCACAGGATAACTCAAGTTAGACAGGACCTCGGAAGGACTCTAGTCCATCATCCTGCTCAAAGAAAGGTCAGCTGTGAGATCAGTCCAGGTTGTTCAGAGCTTTATTCAGATGGGTTTTGAGACACTTGAACGATTGAGGTTGCACAACCTCTCTGGGCCATGTGACTCAGTGCTCACCTGAATTCTCTCCAGTTTATCAGTGTCCTTCTTGCATTAAGGGCAGGCTGCAGAACTGGATGCAGTATTTCAGGAAGGGTCTGATGACTTTTTAATAAAGCAGTATAATCCCTCCCCTCTGTCTGCTGGCCATGTTCCTGCTAATAAAGTCTGGAATGCTGTTTGCCATCTCTCTGCTGGGACAGGCTGCTGACTCATGCTCAGTTTACTGCCCTTCCAGCCAGGCAATGCCCACCCCATGACATTGCAAGGGTTTTTCCCTTCCTAAATACAGGACTTTGTGTCTGTCCTTGCTGAATTTCATTAGATCTCTCTCAGCTCATGCCTCCAGCCTGTCCAACTCTCCCTGGGTGGCAGCCCTGCCTCTAAGCATATCAACTGGTCTCCCCTAATTTGGGGCCATCTGCAAACTGAATGGTTGAGCATTCCATTGCCTCCTCCCAGTCTTTGATAAAGAACTTATTGTGTAATCCTCTATGAACATTTTTTGCCGTATTTTTTGCTATAATGCAATTGTTTCTTGACAGAAAATATTTTTGTTCTTGATCCTTGTGCTCAGATTTGCATGGCTTTAAGCAGTCAGTGTGAATCTCAGTAAATTATGCTTAAGTATATCTGGTGCAAATGAAAAGGTTCACTGAGATTTTTGTGCCAGTTTTAGTGGCATCTTTAAGACATTTTAGAAATCAATATTACTGTTAAGAAGTTTCTCATTTTGGAAGTTGTACCTTCCAGAATTTATCTCTGAGCAGATAAATGATATTTTGCATCTGCTTCAGTGCAAAGTGACTGCTCACAAGAAAGTGAGGTTGGTTTTCCGAGGCTGTTATGCCACTTTGTCCTGAGAACAGTACCTTCCACCAGAGAGGGAGTAGGTTCAGCTGAAAGGCAGCAGCTGACACATAGTTACCCTCACTAAGCAAGTGAAATGCTATGGGAAATATTTCTGTGCAAAACAAAAAACCTTGTGTGCAAAGGAAAAAAAAACCCAGAGTTTGGATTAGTGTTTCATTTAATATATTTGGTTACTGTATCAGTCCTCATTTTTTTTTTTCCCAAAAAGATATAGTTGTGCTTGGAGGAAAAGGAAAGTGATGAGGCCAGCAAAGTTTCTGCTGAGATAGGTGGCAGTGCTGGGTTAATGGTTGAACTTGATCTTTAAGATTTTTTCCAGCCTAAACAATGCTGTGATTCTGTGTCCAACACCTTACTCTTCCTACTTCTGCACCAGTCACCTTCAAAGGAACCTGCTTCAGCTACTCATCAATTTTATACCTGTTGGTTTCCCTCAAATAGCTTGTCCTGTTTCCTGAGAACTACATTTCCTTATGTCAAATCCTAACATTTTTATTTATATCCAAAAAGAGACAGAAAGAATCAGAACCCTTCAGTTAAATTTCTTGCAAACATAAAGGCAGTCCTTCCTACTAATGTAAGATGCTTATGAATGATGTTCTTAAGTGGAAATGGAAAAGATCATCAATTGGTTGAATAAACTGGGCTTAAAATTTTCAGTGTCAAAGTTCCACTGATGCTCCCAGGATCATAAGCGACTGTACCATTTTTAAATACAGGAGCTGGACTTCTAGGTCACAGCCTAAATACTTCTTAAAATTAAATTCTGGAGCTTGAACCTTATTATTTCTAGGAGAAAAGGAATGCCTGACTCAGATCTCTTAGCACATTTAGGCTCCACAATGTATGTCTGAATGGCTTGAGATGCTTAATATGTGCACTGCGGCAGATGCTGAGTTACAATCCTTAATCTCATCCATGTTTCATCTCTGAGCTGCGTATCTGACAGTGTAGGCATAGCTTCTGGTTAGCCTGACAATCACAAATAGGGGACTGGATTGTGACTTCTCAGGACATGCAGGGAATGTGGATGCCCCAAATCCATCGATTTTCAATTGGAGTGGACACTTGGCCTACTTAAAGCCTTTAGAAATTCACATTTAAGATAACTGGAAGCAGGCATTTGTTATGTTCTCAGTGTAGAGGGACTGGTGTTAGTAAGTGGCAGGGAGAATAATTGTATGGGAAGGAAAATGTACTTGAGGCTGATGATACTTGTGCTGCTTGCCCAGCTGCAAGGCCCTGATTCTGGAACAAGAGGGCATGGAAAGGAAGAGGGAGGTTCCCTTCAACTCATTGCAGCTGTACAAGTTAAGGAGACACACTGAAACAAAAAAAAACCCCTACACAAACCAAAAAAGAAAATGCTTTTAGAGCAGCTGGTAAATTGAGACAAAAATGTCATTGCCCCAACCCATAATGAAATATAGAGCTGTGAAAATGCTGCTTCCTCATCTGGAAGTAACAAGGCATTTCACCTGGTGTCATTTTATCTGATCTGACATGGAGATGTGAAGTCCCCCAGAGCATCTTATAAATTTAGAAGGGAGTTTGTAGACAAAAATTCTGTCAGTCAAGATCATGTAATCACAGCTTCTTCCTGATGGACAAAACGTTTGTATTTAAATATCACATTTACATTTAACAAATCAACTAAACTAGGATAGAATGTCTGAATTTGTAAGATATTTTTGCTTTAAACTGAACATTTTAGAGTAGGACAGAAAGGTTTCATTCGCATCAATATTATGCATTGTGAGGGCAGTGGGTGTGTGCAATGGCATCCACAAGGGAAGTGAACCAGGTCTGGGAGCTGCTGCATTCTTGTGGGAAGGAGCTGGTGGCAGAAGCTTCAGGCTGGAAGGGCTGGCACACTTAGCTGCTTCTTAGGCAATGATGGATCAGAGTGCTGTGAACAGGTGTTGCAAAAGGAACTTGATTTCTGGAGCTGGGAGGGCACCCAGAGCACTGCCTGGGCTTCTGGTCATGGTTGCTCTTCTCAGTTTGTGCAGTATTTCGAGTCTCTGCTTTTAGTTCTGCTGGGAGCTGCTGCTGGCTGCTGCTGGGAATGGCTGAATCCAGCTTTGAGAGGGCTGAGCTGCTGGGGAGGAGCAGTGTTAACTTTGCCACAGCCATTAACACAGCAGGGACACCCAGCATCTCTGCTCAAACTTGCCTGCAGTGGTGTGGAGGGGTGCAGGGGTGGTGTCAGCACCCTACAGGACATGTTCCCTGTCGCAGACTGGTGCTAATATCCTTTGCATATTGGAGGCCTTGACTGGGATGGCATATCAAGGGAGGCTACTGCTGGCCTGTGTGGGCTGCAGAGCCCCAGGGACTTCTCCTGGGGACCTGCACGCTGAGTGAAGCACTGACTTGCCTGGGGAAGGAGCTGCTGGAGAGCAGTGCTGCCATTCAGGGGGACCTGGGCTGGCTGAAGAAATGAACTGGCAGGAATCTTATGAAGTTCAGCAAAAGCATATTCAAGGTCTTGCCAATGGGGTGGAATAAGCTTGCATGAAATGATGGGGATGAAATATCTGGGAATCAGTGGTACAGAACAGGATCTGAGTGGCCTGGTGAACAGCAATTTGCATGTGAACCAACAGTGTGCCCTTATAGCAAAGAAGGTCACCTGTTTCCCTTGGCTGCATGGGCAAAAGCATAGCCAGCAGGTCAGGGGAAGATCCTTGTCCTCTACTTGGGGACTGTGGAGCACTATGTCCAGTTTTGGCCCCCCAGAACAAGGAGGATTTCACCTTATGGAGACCAAATGAGGTGGCCAAGGGACTGTAGCAGATTGCATTCAACACAAGCCTGAGAGAACTGGATCAACTCAGGATCAGAAAAAAAGGCCAAGAGGCCACTTTAGTGCTGTCAAAAAGTACCTGAATGAAGAGTATAGAGTAGATGGAGCTAGAATTTTTTTGAGGCATACAGATATGGTAAGAGGCAGTGGACACAAGTTAAAATATGGAAAAGTCTGATTAGGTGTTAGGAAAAATGTTTTTACCATGGTGGTGGTAAGGTACAGGAACTGGTTTCCAAAAGAGTTTGTGGATATGTTCAAGACTCAAGTGCACACATCCATTAACAACCTGATCTAATTATACATGCTTTGAGCTGAAGGCTGGACTAGGCAGTTTCTCCTGACCTAATTATTCTAATAGTCTGTAATCTCATATTTTTATGTAAAAGTTGGAATTTCTCTTTGTTCAAATAATAATAATATTTCCTGAGGTCTGTATTCAGTAGACCCACACCAGGCAATTTCTTATTTATAATAATGTTTTCTTTCTGGAAAAATTACTAATTTACTGAGGTAGTCATTCAACAAATTGAGCATGGTTAAGATATAAATTTATATAGCTTTATTCAGACTGGCAGTTTAGGAAGACCTGTTTAGCTGCTTTAAAGCACATGCATTTCACTCAGGCACATGAATTTCACTGTAAGAAGCAAGGACTTTTAGATGTTGCACTGTCATGTAGTATTATGCCTAACTCTTGTTAAGTCCTCTAACTATGTCAGGTTTAAGCTCTACCAGTAGGATTTGGTCTTAGGTTTTTAAACTTTTATCTTTTGTTTGTTTGCCTTTGCATACTTTTGCTAATCTTTTTATCTCTGTAAAATTGCCAGGTATTCTCTGAAGTTTCACTGGGAGATGTTTACTAATATACTTATTGTTCAGGATATTGAAATCAAGGTCCTGAGTTTCCTAATTTAAAAATGTCTCTTTTTCTTCTCATCCAGGTCAATATAGGCAGCCTGTGCAGAGCACTGCATTCATAAATGTGAAGCAAGCCCGCACCATCATGTTTGGCACTAAGAGGTCAGTTTACACCATTTTTGTTATACTTTTCAACTCAGGAAAAAAAAAATATGGATGTTGTGACTCTAACCTGAAAATTTTGCATTTTCTAAAAATACTGTTATATAAAACACACCAGCTAGGTATGTTACTTTTTTATTATAATGATTTAAGTTTTCTTTGCTGTAAAGCTCTGGTCTGCTTTGACAGGTATGTGGCAGTCAGGCCAGGAAGTATAAATGGCAAACAGCATCCTCAAGGCAAGAATGCCAAATAGGACACTGTACTAGTGCTGGAGGACATCCCTCCTGCTTTCTAGTATGGAAAAATAACACCAGGCCAACAAAGCACAAGTGTAAGTTTCTGTCATTTTAGGGAGTCTGAATTAATACTGAATATGAGGTAACATCCATTTCTTACGCTCTGTGATTCAGTGTCATACCCCAAATGTCTCAAAAAATCAACACTTTTGAGTCCATGGTGTCTACTTCCTGCATCTTTGGTAAGCATCAGGTAATGTGTATCTGCCATCAGACAGTGTGGCCCTGCTGCCCCCACGGTTCCTGCAGCCACATGAGCCCTCATGGCACTCCCAGGCACCCTGTCAGGTTATCAGCTACTGAAGCTGTGGGCCTTTTGCAGGGGACTGTGATTTCTCTGCATAGCAAAGATACTA
This sequence comes from Lanius collurio, assembly GCA_020086605.1. Taxonomy (NCBI): domain Eukaryota; kingdom Metazoa; phylum Chordata; class Aves; order Passeriformes; family Laniidae; genus Lanius; species Lanius collurio. The sequence continues at coordinate 48,504,909 of JACBWW010000003.1, forward strand.
TAGACCATTCTTCTCCTTGTGAACTCTCTGACTTTTGTGCTTGTTGGCAGGCTTTAGGTTTTCAGTAGAAGCGAGTCAAGGACTTCAGCACTTGTGCCCCAGTTGCATGGCAGCCTAGAGAAATGTTTGTCCTGTGCAGCGGCAGAGCACCTTTAATCTGGTACCTGCAGAAATACTTCACCTCTTCTGAATTGTTGGGAAGAGGTGAGGCTGCCTTGCCCTTGAGAAGCACATATGAAGCAGCATCTTGCATGTCTGCAGGAGTCAGAAGTGGCAAAAGATACGAGAAAGCAGCTTGGTTTTCTGAAGCTCCTGCTTGAATTGCACAAGGCTGCAGTGTGAGCTGCAGCCTTGTTGGAGTCAGGGTGGTACCAGGGGTTCCCTGTTCTCCTGTGCTCCTGCTTACATGGCCAAGAATTCAGCAGGGTGTTTTGTGTCTGGCTGAAGTGGGATTGGCAGTGACTCCAGACTCCACTACCTTTCAAACAAGATGTGTATGCAATGCATTTTTACGATATCTTTCCAATACAAGGAAACTTTGTTTGTATTTTTAGATAAGGACAGCATCTGTTGTTTTGTCCATGTGATGAGTTTGAGACAACTGCTGCAGAGGATGCAGTGGCAGAATTGCAAACTTCCCATTTGAGGATTTCTGCTTTCAATTATTTGTCTCTGCAGAATATTAACACTTAAGTAAATTGAAGACATTCTATTAAATGAAATAAGTTATTATATTACATTATATTCACGTGGGTTGTTTATTTTTGCCAGTGCATAATTCCTGTATGAACTCTATATGGCCTGATCGAAACAATTTTTTTACTCATAGGATCACCTCTTTATTTTTTCTTGGTATTATAAAGCAATGACAAAATGAAGAATCGTGTTTGGTAGGATTGAAATGTCTTTTTTTTTTATCTTTTTCCTAGCAGATCTAATCTTGATTGCTATGCAAATGAAAATTCCTCATAAGGAATATTACAGACAATATGAAATTGTCTTCTGTATCTGCAAACAAGGTTTTATGAAAAAAGATGCATTTGGGGAAGAGAAGTTCTTTATTTCTCCACTTTACTGTGTTCTTGTATTTCTCACTTTATGCAGACTTCTGAATCACTTGCAGTAAAAAAAGGATGTTCTGCTTTCTGGAGGGAAAGAGTCACAATGCACTTCCATAAGAGTAGCCTTCTATGTGTAGACTGGGACATTACATCAAGTATTCTTGAGATTGGTGTGACATTTTAGCTAGGCAGTGATTGAGTACTTGTCAGATGTTTTGTTCTAACTATTGCAGTACATTTTGAATTCAATTTACATAGATAACTATTATGAATTAGAAAATATTGAGGTTCTATTGATTTTTTAAAAGGCTATAAACTCCTATAAATAAACTCCCTCTGTTGAAAGTTTTTGAAATCTTGGTTTGATACATTTGTTCTTTTCCTAAAAAGAAATACTGTATTATTTTGGAAATATATTTAAGAACAATGTATTTTTCTGTAGGAAAGGATGACTTAAGGTTTCTTTTCTTGAAAAATTTATTTTTAATTAGTTCTAATAATGCATTACTAAAGTTGTTATGCTCGGGGGGTTCTCCCGGCCGGTGCTGGTTGGGTCTGGGGCTCAGACCCAAGAAGCCGTAGCAGACCCGCAGAGGTGATCCCGTGAGGAACCGTCTCCCAGGGGGTCGTGGCTTCTCTCAGCCGTCGGCCGGGGGTGCCTGCAGAGATGCCTGGCTCAGCAGCCATCAGCTCTCAGTGATTCAGGGAGTGATTTCAGCTCTGCTCTGCAAGGCAAACCCCCCTGGCCAGGCCCGGATAGAGAGAGGAGAGGACTCTCTGGTGGTTCCGCAGAAGTCGCTTTATTCTTCCATCTTCCGCGAAGGGGGGACCAGAGACGGATCCTCCCCGACTCGGGACAGAGGGGTCTCTTTTATGGGGGCACAGAGGTGGGTGTGAAAGGGTGAGAAATCAATGGGTATTAGGGTATTTTACATGCAGTTTCCTAGAGGATCATGGGTCTGTCTTCTCTCGCCATAACCACAAAGGCTCTCTCTTTCCCCAAGAGGGGTCTGCAGGGGGATTGTGCAACCTCCTTATCTCCAGGCCTCCCTGCCAGGGCAGGGGCTTATCAGACCCCACATCTGGAGATGCTGCAGTTCCCTTTATCTAAACAAGGGCTTCCTGCCAGGACAGGGGCTTGTCAGACCCTACACATTACTAATTATAATCTCCACACAACTTTTCATGAAATTGCATCACTCTGACTCAAAAACTGAGTTATTGCCAGTCACCAGATCTTTGGAAGTTATCAGATATATATAGTATCTCAACTACTTTAACATTGATACCTTTCTCTTAATTTTGCATGTAAAGTTAACTTTTAGTGCATAATCCCTGTTGGATGGGCCAACAGGGACTAAAAAGTAAAAGTAACTCTCCAACCACAACAGCTTTGACAAACTTTATATGTGAGGCAGGTATTTCTCAGTGTTTTATAAGAAACTGTGTTGTTAATGTGAACTAACATATCTAATGAAGAGGTGAATTCCTCTTAATTTCAGTTCTATTTGAGAGCTGATCCCATGATTTTAAATACTGAACTGTTGTGGGTTTCTGTGTGTTGTTCTTGTATTCTGCTCTCATCTGTTTCTCTATCATGCTAATTTTTCTGTTACTAATTTAATCTACAATAAACACCAGCACTGAAATAGCAGAGGTCAGTACATATGCCAGCGAGTTCCTGGTGTGTTGTATTATTCATGTTGTGTACTTATTTCTATCTTTCAAGAGCAATTGCTGATACCATTCTCCTCATGTGGAAGGCAAAAGTATTTAAATTACTTCAGAGAAGGGATTATTACTTTGTAGGAACCAACTTTATGTGTGGAAGATGCTTTGCAAAGATAGGCTCCAAATCAGTGCATCCCCAGGATCTGCAAGGTTGATCTGTCTGCCACTGTTATCATGATATTGAGGGGTATTCTTACCTGTTGTTATCTATGTTCTGCAGTTTGGACACCCCATGTTGTAAAGCTCGTTTTAACTGTGTCCATGCAGCTGGAGAGTATTCCTCCTTCATGTCATGCTCAGTTTTCCTTTCCTTCTCTAGCCTAGATTGGAGTGCTTCAAAAGATAGCCTAAGTGATAGCCCTCAGAGCCAAGCCATTTGGTCCCTAAATGAGTTTAGCAGACTGAAGGAAGCGATTGTGAGAAGCAGGATGTGAGCAGTATAAGGACATTTCAAGTGTATGTGTGATATTGCTCCATTCTTGGAGCTGCATCCATTTTTCCCTTTGTTGAAGAGCCTTGCACAGGGTATGTGTTTGAATTGGTCTTGCAGAGAATATCACATTGGTCTTGTGAAGTGCAGTCTACCACCAGTACCTCTGGGTAATTACAAGTTAGCTGCCACTGCAGCTCTGTCTCCTGGAATAAGTATGGTGCCTCCATCTCCTCCTTTGGTTGGAACATCAGGAAGGTCCATAGAGCTGAGGGAGTGGTTCTTGTGTGATCTGTGATCTGCTGCCAGCACTCAGGCTATTGAGGGCTAGTGTTACCAAGTTTAATTCAAAGTACTTTGGAGAAAGAAAGAGGAAGGAAGGAAGGAAGGAAGGAAGGAAGGAAGGAAGGAAGGAAGGAAGGAAGGAAGGAAGGAAGGAAAAGAAAAAAAGAAAAAAAAAAAGAGGAGAGGACATGATTTCTAGGGACCCTGATCATCCTGATATGAACTCAGCCTTTATTTTAATGAACTCTTCTTTCTGGAGAGCTTTTTGTTTATAGGGTGTGATTCCAGCCTGAGGCACTGTGGCCAGTGCAGCTGGTAGATTCTGCTAGGTGCTGATGGCTGGCTTGGTGCTCTGTGATGGACAGCCAGGTCAGTCTTGGACAGTGGTCCAAGAGTTTCATAACACAGCAGTTGTTTCTGGAGGCAAATAGTTTTTTTCCAAATTGTATTCCAATCAGCCATCCTGGAAAGCTGTAGTCAGTTTTCATAGGCCAGGTCTGTCAGCAGCAATTTGAGTCCTGTGATAAATAGAAAACAAACCTTTCTTCCAGTGTCTAATCATATTAGTATGTTTATAAACTTAGATAATAGGTAAACTGGACAAAAAGTATGATTGATATAGGAGGATGATGTGATTTGGAAAGACACATCAGCTTTTTAGTCACTGACAATTACTGATTTCTTCATATCTGGTTTTGATTAGAAAGCTAAGGAAATAACATTTATTTATAAACTCCTGATATGAACAGACTGTAGATTATTTTCAAGATAATATAAGATTACTTTCTTTTTTTCTCTTAGTTGCAGAGAGATTATGTTTACACATGGTTTCTCAATTTCAGGTTTTTAATTTGCATAGGCCTGGACTATTGCTGTTCTTATACCCCTGCCAGGTACTAAAGCACGGCCAGTGGATGCCCACAAAGCTCTGTCCATTACTGAACACTAAGAACATATGTCAGAGTTTTTCTTTGGGATTTGTAAGCGTACAAAAATAATTATCTGGTTTGACCTAACTTCACATAGTGCTCATCATCCCCTTTTTTTGCTTTTAAATTGGAACTGACACTATTTGAATAAAACTGTAATGTACTTTGTTCTTCTCTGTTACAGAATTAACTTTCTTGCTGAACTTAGTTATGGTAGTGAACTGCAAAATAGTATCTATTTACAGGGACTCTTTTAAAGTTTACTACCAACTGCAAAATATGAAGTTCTAATTTCTTGTCCTTTTTTTATTGCTTGAGGATCTGGAGGCTGACTAATGTGAAATGATAAGGCAGCTGTGAAACTTGGATTTTATTCAACCAGAAGAGACACAGTCTAGAATACAGATGTACACGGGCAACACAGTGTAACAGACACAGACAGGGGTACAGAGTGGGAAGCAGAGAAGGACTTGACACTGTGTAAGCAGTAGCCAAAACACTGATGTGTCATCAACAGTTTTTTAATCACAAATTCAAAGCACAACACCATACGGTCTGCTGTGAAGAAAATTAACTGCATCCCAGTCCAACTCAGTACAGTGTAAAAAGCCCAATCAGTGTTCATATGCTGAAGCTTAAACTCCAATAAAATGATTGTATATATAACAAAAGATAGAAAATACATATTTTTAGTTTAACAATCCATCTAATAAAAATTAAGCTTCCTATACAAAGTCACAAAATTTTTATACAATGGTGAGCAACTTTAAAAAATTTTCTTTAAGCAGCTGCATCCCTAATTAGAAAATGTGAATTAATACCTGAATATATTGTGTTTTTAGAAATGAAAATATGAAAAAAATCTAAATATGTTTAAATTTTTCTAAACTGTGAATATGTTCTCAGTTTTATTTTTACAGATGTCTATTTCACAATAAAGCTCTACTCTGCCTCATGTAGAGCCTTTTAAAGGCATTTACATAAGATAACCAGCTAACTTGCTGTGTATATTTTTACATTTCTACATTTCTACACCAACTTCATGCTGTAGGTCTAACACTGAGAATTATTTAATTATCCTAATGTTTTTATTTGCTATGTCTTGGAGTTTCTGTAGAAGTATCTGGTTATTTACCTCAGATTATTTAATTACAGGATTGCACTTGCACTTCAGCTATAACCTTTAATACTACAAGTTCCTTCTTCAAAAGGAAGAAGCTTTCAAAGGCTGGCACTTGATAATATAAAGAGGACCTAACATCTCAGTGACAGGATTGTTTTTTGTTTGTTTGTTTTCTTTGCAGAAGATTGAAAAGTATTTGTTTCTCAGTTGATCTCAAACAATAAATGTGTGAGCAAAACTGCAGACACTTTTCTTGTTGTGGTTCCAAATCCCTTATGCTTTAGCAGATTCAGGAGGCACAGGATTTTTAACCAAGACCTTAGGATATATTGTGTATGTGGCTGGGCTTTTCACTATACAGGGATCTGTTTCCTGTTACATCCTGTTCAAGTTGCTAAGGGGCAAACTGCTGCATTTCCATAATCAGTGGAATTCTTTCGCTTTTATTCTAGAAGTCAGGATTTCACATGAGTTTTCTAATAATGCTCTTTACCAAGAGCATGCAGGATGAGGAAAATGTTTTGTTTTTCTTTTTAAAAAGTGCATTTGGAAGAAAAATATGCCAAGGTATAAACTGAAGGTCAGTCTTGCTGAATGATGAAGTCAGTTGAAGGCACTCTTGCCCCAATTCAGTCATTTCTTCAGGCACAGGAAAGCATGAAATAGTTTTCCAGGCAGGGATGAACTTTTCCTCATGCTTAGATTTCATGCTGAGCTTGGGCCTCAGTGCCCTGCAGATATCTCCTGTTAGTGGTATGTATCTAGTCTTAGCAGAGCTGCTCCTGCTAGATTCTGGATGCAAAAATAGCTTAATACCATTTCTCTCATTTTTTAGGAAATGAGGTCTTTAGATGAGAGAATTTTTATTGCTGCTACAGGTGAAACTTACTCTCAATTTGAAACCACTCTAGTTGAATTCCAACCTCAATGTGACAAGCACACATGAAAATCAGCACCTAACAGAGCTAAGTGGCATCATCCAAACTCTGCTGCATTTTCATGTGTAAGAATAGCTACACTGGTGGTCAGAAAAACATTTTCTCTCAGGGTTAGCTTGTCAGATACATCTCTGAAGCCTCCTGAAGCAGAACTGGTACCATATAATGACAGCACTTGCTGTGTCTTACAGACTTTTTCAGATGCTTCTAGCAATTACATGATTTCTCAGCTGTCTCCCTTTTTCTGGATGCTTTTGTAAATCCCTGCCCACAAGCACAACACTGTATAAGAGCAAAAGGCTTTTCTCCCTGTTCTTTATTTCTTGACAAAAATCCTAATATCCTGATAAAAACCAAACCTCATTTCACAATGTGATATATCTGCATCCTGCTTGTATGTGTATAAAATCCTCAGGTTACATTTTCAGTGTGGTGAATAACAAATATCTGCACAAGTCCCATGCTTTGCTAATGGGATTTATTTATGCTGCTCCCTGAAACCTTTATAAACACTCATACTGGTGATGTATTTTATTATGGTGTTACAGAAGACACTTTGGTAAAATGTGTTCTGATTCTGTATTCAGCAGCATGAATCAGTCCCAGGGAACGGGACCAACTCACCGTTGGTGCCTGTGCTGTTTTGCTGCAGATAGTGGTCATGGGCTGTTGGCTCCATATTTATGTGGCCATAAATTGCCTGTTTTGCTGACACTTTAAAGTAAATGAAGGAAAGCATCAGCACTGCTGGCTTTCTGGCAGGAAGCCTAAGAGCAACTTGGTATGCCTTATGTGTCTAACTAATGCCACTTCAATGGAAAGTTTTAATTAAGTGCATATCTGTGTGTGCAGAGTAGAAATCAAAGGCATTTGGGAAAAAGAAAATGTACCTGCTCCAGGGTCATTGAGGAGTAATTTGGTGGGAGCACTAAATGGCTTTCAATTAACTGGAAAATATGTCCTAAATATTGTCAGAAAGGACAAGAAATCAGTCTGAAGGGAAGATCATAACATTATTCTGTAGATCTAGCCCATTTTCCCCATATTTGTTGTAAGATGTCATGGTAGTACAAGTTAGAGGAGTAGATGTGAATCTAATCTGATATGCTGGATTTCATTAAGCTCCCTAATTTCAATTATTAGAAGAACACTGGAAACTTGTTTGCCTAAAGCCAGTATTTTTGATTCGTCCTTTCTGTAGCAGTTTCTAAGCTTGCAAACATCAAAAAATTCATAATACAAGTGTAATTTTATAGCAAATATTTTATAACTAGGTAGCCATATTAAAATTCTAGCTGTTGAAATTCAACTTATCACATGGGACTTTTAGCTCTATTCTCACAGTTACTGGAAAAAATGCACTCAGTTCTCTGCAGACTATCTAGAGAGATGACTCTTTATGAAAAAGAGAAATTCTGAGGAGCAGGGATAATTCATTTACCACTAGATATGGTCCATGATTTATTTTGGATAATGTTTGGTATATAATTTATTGTTTTATCTACATTACAGCAGAGCTCAAATGGGGCAACACTTTTGTTGGTACAGGGCTTGTTATGTCATATTGTATTTGGCTTAATCCCTGTAATCTTTTTAAAACCTTAGTACAGCATGCTTTCCACCCTTTTATCCATCTTTCAGGCAAGGTATAAACCTTCTTTATTATTCACTAAATGTTTTTCCAGAACAAATGGGGTTTTCTTAACACCCAGTCCAAAACTGTGCAATAAACTCTCCGAGGGGCTAGGGATGACCATACAGTCTTAGCTTTTGTCCCTGTTTGATCTTCCATCTGTAATGTAACTCTGAGATATTCTTTGCATTAAATCACCACAGTGAAAGAACAACACTTAAGCCTTGTCATGGTAAACTCTTGTTCCCCTGTATGACACCTTAATTTAAATGCATGTTCTTCTGTGAACTGTATAATCAGATGGAAACTTCCCCCATTCCCAAAATCCCCCCCCCTTTTTTTTTTTTTGTTTATTTCTTAACATGGACAAGGTTATTTGCTGAACACGGAATTCTGTTTCTGATTTCCTAACATCACAGAGATGTGATGGGATAACTCCTGTGACTGGTGATGGAATGGAAGGATAAATGCTCTGTAGGAAGGACAGGCAGGGCAGATGAGGGGGCATCACCCTTTGTGTCAATGACAAGCTGTGCCTGGTGCTCTGGGATGGATGAAGAGCCAACAACGGCTTATGGGTCAGGACTAAAGGTGACAGGTGACCTTATAGGATCTGCTACAGGCCACCCAACCAGGAAGACTGAGTAGGTGAGGCCCTCTGTAGATAGATAGGATCAGCCTCATATTCTTGGATCAGCTTCATATTCTCATATTTTTGAGCCCTGGCCCTCATGGAGGGCCTCAACCACCCTGATATCTGTTAGAGGGACAACTTCACAGAACATAAACAATCTAGGAGGTTCCTGGAAAGCATTGATGGTAACTTCCTTCTCCAAAGGATAGAGGAGCCAGCAAGGAGAGGTGCTGTGCTGGACTCGTTCTCACCAACAAAGAGAGGCTGGTGGGGAATGTGAAGCTCAAGGGCAGCCTTGTGTCTGGTGACCATGAAATGGTGGAATTCAGTTACCCTTAGGGAAGCAGGGAGAGTGCACAGCAATCTCACTACCCTGAGCTTCAGAAAAGCAGACCTTGTCCCGCTTGAGGTACAAGCACCCTTGGAATAAGCACCCTTAGGGAAGAGGAGACCAATAAAACTGGTTGAAATTCAAAGATCACCTTCAAATTCAGGACAGATGCATCCCAGGAAAGAGGAAATCAGACAAAAATTTCAAGAGGCCTGCGTGGATGAACAAGAAGCTCCTGGGTAAGCTCAGACTGAAAAAAGAGTGTGGAAAAAAGGACAGGTAGATTGGGAGGAATACAGAGAAATTGTCTGAGCAATCAAGGATCAAGTTGTGAAAACTAAAACCCTGATAGAATCAAATCTAGTCAGGAGCTTCAAGGGCAGCAAGGAAAGCTTCTATAGGAACATCCATAATAAAAGACAGACGGGGGAATTGTGGGCCCTCTCCAGAAGAAATGAGAGACCTTGCTACCTGGGCTATGGAAAGGCTGAGGTATCCAATGCCTTTTTTGTCTCAGTCTTTACCGAGTGCTCCTGCCACACTGCCCAAGTTGCAGAAAGCAAAGGCAGGAACTGGGAGAATGAAGAGCCACACACTGAAGGAGATCAGGTTCAAGAGCATCTAAGGAACTTGAAGATTCTCAAGTCTATGGGACCTGATGAGATGCTTCTATGGGTCCTGAGGAAATTCTCAGAGGAGTTTCTAAGCCATTATCCATCATACTTGAGAAGTCATGGTGATTTGGTGAAGCTCCCATTGACTGGAAAGGGGGAAACATAATCCCTAGTTTTAGAAAGGAAAATAGAAAAAGGTCTGAGGAACTACAGGCCAGTCAGTCTCACCTCTGCCTGGCAAGATCGTGGAGCAGATTCTCCTACAAACTGTGCTGAGGCACATGGAAAATAAGGATGTGATTGCTGACAGACAACACTGTTTGACTAAGAGCAAATCATGCCTGAAAAATTTAGTGGCCTTCTATGATGGGGTTACAGTATTGGTAGATAAGGGAAGAGCTGTTGTCATCTGCTGGGATTTGTGCAAAGCATTTGACAATGTCCCACATGACATCCTTTGACTCTAAGCTGGAAAGACACGGATTTGATGGAGGCATCTCTTGGTGGATAAGGAACTGGATGGTTGGTCAAACTCAAAAAGCTGCTGTCAAGAGCTCGATATCCAAGTGCAGAGCAATGACAAGTGGCATTTTCAGGAGTCAGTATTGGACTGCTGCTGTTTAACAGCTTTGCTGATGACATGAGCAGGGGGATTGAAGGAACCCTTGGCAAGTTTGGCAATGACACCAAGCTGTGTGGTGTGTTTGACACACTAGAGGGAAGAGATGCTATCCAGAAGAACACGGGCAGGCTTGAGAAGTGGGCCCATGCAAACCTCATGAAGTTCAGCAAGGCCAAGTACAAGGTCCTGCACAATGGTTGGGGCATTGTCCTGGGCAGAGGATGGGTTGAGAGCAGCCCTGAGGAAGAGGACTTGGGGTGTTGATGGATTGATAGCTTAAGATGTGCTGACAATGTATGCTCGCAGCTCAGAAAGCCAAACATGTCCTGGTCTGCATCAAAAGCAGCATGGGCAGCAGGGCAAGGGAGGGGATTCTGCTCCTCTGCTCTGCTCTCATGAGATCCCACCCGGAATGCTGTGTCCAGCCCTGGGGTCCCCAATGCAAGAAGGAAATGAACCTGTTGGAGCAAGTCCAGAGGAGAGAAAAAAAGCTGGTCAGAGGGCTGGAACACCTCTCCTGTGAAGTCTGGCTGAGAGAGCTGGGAGCTGTTCAGCTGGAAAAGAGAAGGCTCCGGGGAGACCTCATAGCACATTTCAGCACCTAAAGAGGGCCTATGGAAGATCTGGAGAGTGACTTTTTACAAGCACATATAGTGGTAGAACAAGGGGTAATGTATTTAAACTGCAAGAGGGTAGGTGTAGATTAAATATTAAAAGAAATTCCTTACTGTAAGGATGGTGTAACCATGGAACAGGTTGCCCAGAGAAGTTGTGGGAGTTTGTAAGTGTTTAAGGCCAGCCAAATGGGACTTTGAGGTATCCTGGTCTAGTGGAAAGTGTCCCTGCCCTTGGCAGGGGGATTGAAACTTGATGACCCTTCCAACCCAAAACATTCTATGATTCTATTCTCTTTCTCTACTCCTAATATTGTTATGAAAATGTGAGTCTGAAGACTGAAATAGGTAAAGCTTCCTTCTTAGCCTGTATACTTCTTCCAGATGTATATAGCAGATGGGGAGTCTCCTGGCAAGGGGAGAAACAAATGCAACAGATGCACAATAAGAGAAAAAAGCCATGAGAGCAATTCCAAGAATTGAAGATGCCATTAAAACCTTATTTACTTTTTGGCAAATCATTGTATTTTGCCTGACTTTTATTAGTGTGAGATATGAGAAATATTTTGGCATTTATTATGATAAACTAGTTGTAAACAGAATGACCTTGATCTCTGGGTATTTTGGATCAATGCTGGATGCTTCCACAGCTCATGACAAAGACAGGAATCCTTATGAAAAACAAAGGGAAAGTCCAGAAACCAGAAAAAATATGTATCTCTGAGTATTCAAATTAAAGTAATGAATGCTATAGTCTTAAAACCTTTGCTGTGGTCTTAAAACCTTTATGAAACCATCACTTCACATTAAGGTAGAGCAGTGGTCCTGTGCAGAGTGTAGGAAGATGTGAGGAACATTGCCCTTACCCCATACACTGGCTTGCACACAGTTCCTCAGACAGTGCACAGGCAGGCTCTGTAATATTTTGCAGCAGCATGTGAATGCTAAAAATTTCAGAAAATGGCCAAACCCCCATTTTTTTAATGGGAAAGTGGTTAAGCACTGAAAGAGTTTGCCACAAGATTGTATTGTCTCTGACCTGGCAGACAATCAGACCTGGCTGTGGCCCTGAGCAACCTGCTGCAGCTGAGCTGGCTCTGATCAGGAGGACCCCAGGAGGCCCCACCATCCCCAGTGACCTTCTTGCAGGCTGTGAAACAAAGAAATACCCCTACTATAAGAAATCTCCGAAGCCTGAATTTCTGGAAGCAATGAAGCTTTGTCCTACTGTTTGTCCTGCTGTTTACCACTGTCTGTATTGATTTCTGTCCCAGGGCTGGTATTGGCCAGCCTCCCAGAGGTTGCTGAGCTGGGCTGACCACTGCTCTGATCCAGCATGGATTTCTTGCATATGTTAAGAGGATATTGGGCTAGACTGCAGATAAGGAGTAAGTCTAATTATGGAGGACAGAATATTTAGGTGAGGAGGATAAAGCAATGCAGCTCCCCCTGTGATCCAGGCAGGGCAGCCCAGGGTGAGTCCTCCTGACACTGAGATTTTGCATTACATTTTGTTTTCTTATCAGTGTGAGGTGAGGCTGGTGGGTCCTCCTCTCTGAGGAGACATTGAAGATCCTGGGTGCTTTGGTGAGAAGTCTGTGTGGCTGTGCAGCAGCAATGGGGACCATCCAACTAATGCTGTGCTATGCTGTGCTTTGCTGTGGAGAATGGGAGCTGCCAGAGCCTAGAACTAGCACTGAAGGAGCAGGAAAATAAGTTAATTCCAGTTAAACATGAGTGTGACATTACCACTCTGACATCAGGGTTACTACTTCTAGGAGTAAACTACTAGTGGTTTGGTTGACAGTAAAAAGACAGCATTACCTTTAAAAGAGGAATGTGACTTTTGCAGATGGAGTAAGACTGGCTTAAGGACAGGCATGCCTACCAAAAAATACTGGTTTTTCCTATAATTTTTATGAAGACCACTAGCAGCAGAAAGAATAACAAGCTGCCCCATATTCTGACCATGCCTGCCTATAGGAGTTCCAGATGCAAACTTGTCTTGTGGCAGGAAGCTTTTTGCCTGTGCTGTCAGAAGGGTCTCTATGTTATCAGAAACAGCTATGTGTTACTTTCACTTTCCAGGCACCTGTGTTTCCTCATGTCAAAACTGCCCTTTGGACCTGCCCCTCTGCAGTATGAGTTATGCCAGTAGACATCCAGGACCCTTGTATGAGAGAAGAGCTGCTGCATGCATTGTCTTTAATACAATGATTGACTTGCATTGTCTGAATTGATTCCAGTTCATAAAGCTGACATTTACTTGACATCAGAGTTAACCATCAATGTTCTTAACAGAGTTAGTCCAACTTTCATGTTTTAATAACTGTGAACAGCATGGAGCCCTGGTAGATTCCTTTCAAGGTAGATTCATTAGGCCAAAAAAAAGATCATTAGCAGCTGGTAATGGATTGTTTCTCGGTAAGATAAACGCAGATTCAGATGTGCTTTGAACTGTCATTGTAGGCTTGCTTCAATGACAAAGGAAGCAGGTGAGCTGTGGTATCCTGATTATTCTTTTTAATTCTGTTTTAAAAAAAAAACCTTTGAAAACCACAAAGTGTTGGAAATATACTGTCCTATACACTAATGAAGTAGAAGTAATGAGGTATCTCAAAACTCTCTCAGTGTCCACATACTTAGCATATACTTGACTGAACTTCATCTAAGTCTTTTCAAAGTGATGTGTAGCTTTGGTCAGGAGAGAAATACTGGAAGTAGTTTCCATCTATTTCAGTTATTTAGTGACTCATACTGAGTGGCGAGATCAGATCAGGGTACATATTATGCTTTGTGATGAGCATGTGAGATGATCTCTGTTGTGCTTGTCCTGGTTTAGGACAAATCAAGGGGAAAAATCTCCAAAGGAGCCCCTTATAGGAGAAAAATCCCCCACAACTTCCCCCCTCCCCCACCACCGGGTTCGGGAGGGATTTCCTCAGAGGAGAAGTGGAAAAAACTTGTTTATTAAGAAACAGCAAAAAGAAAAAAAAAAACCACTCCCCAGCACAAGAAAGACAGCCCGAGATGACAACAGATGTTTTCACCAGTCCAAGGGAGGGTGAGCAGTCTCTCTCTCTCTGCTGAGGAGGGTGTGAAGCTTCTCTCAAGTGCAGACTCCGGGGGAGCTCCTTTGCCTGAAGCAGGTCCGATGTCTTCAGGGAGGGGAGGAAGGAAAGAAGGGGAAGAACAAAAACAGGGGGAAAAGGAAAAAAAAAAAAAAACCAAGAAAAAGCAAAGCTAGCAAAGCAAAGCAGCAGCAGCCGGAGGAGGGGACAGGCTAAAGACAAAACAAACTGAGGGCACAGGAACAGAAGCCACGATTGGGATATAAAGCATGAAAATGTCCTGTCACCCCAGGACATTGCTGTATTCTCCCCTAGTCCATGGACAACATTCATAAAACCAGGATGAGGCAGGTTTGCTGATAACCATTTGTTTGTGAGAAAAAAAAAATTATCTGAAGGAATAAGTTCTATGTAGCAATATCCTCACAGGTAGAATGGTGCAGTAGTGGTAATGGTAGAGTTCCAACTTGCCCATAAAATTATCTATTCCCCTGAAACCCCTTCAAGGGCATTTCACACAGAGTGTGGGCTCTGCCTCTGTTCTTTCCTCTTCTGGTCAATAAGGGCTCAACATGTACAGCTCTGGCTGGACCTGCAAGGGAATCCTTATTCTTTATTAATTTAAAGCTTGTATTTGATAGAGGCTTCCTTAAAGCAAACTGGCCTTTGGTAAAGCACAACAGCTGTCTGTGGCTTTTACCTCCTGTTTGCATTGGCACCCTGAAATACATTTGTTTGAAAAGTGTATAGTCCCTTTCTTAAAGGGTCTTAAAAGGGTCTTAATAAAAAAAAAAAAAAAAAGGTAAAAGAAAGAAAAAATAATTGCCATTCTCTGAATCTTATTAACCAGAAGCTCTGCCTCGTGCACCATGCCATGGAGAAAAAAAAATTCTGAGCTCTTTGTTTTTCTGTACTTCTCACCTTGTGACATTTTCTCACAGGAAATATTCATAGCACATGCAAGTGCTGAGAGTTTGGTCTCAATCCTTGTGACTAGCAATGGCTAAGATGTATGCAGTTTCAATCTCAGGAAAAGCTGATCATGTGCTTCCTTTAATAATGAAATTTATTTAAGTCTGAAGATCTTGTCTAGCCAATATGATTATTTTAGTTTTAAATTGCCCACAGAGCTGAACATATTCATATGAAGAGTTTCTGAGCCTCTCTAAACAGCTTGTACATAAAAGAGTGCAGATATCAGCATGCAATTGTGAAATACCAAACATACATGCTGATAATCAGATTTTTTTTAAGTGCTTGTTTTTCTTCCCCTCAATTACCTCTCTAAATTCTGTCCAGTCCATCTTGTGAACGTTTCTGAAAGCAAATTTATAGGAAGAGACTTGTCTCCACAGAATTAGTTTATGTCAGTTCTGTCAGTTTCTGTGTGTTTTGCTGCAATTTGGTGCATATCTGTAAAAGTGACTGTTACATACATATCATTAATGAAGGATTTGACAGATTATTTTGTTCTGTTCAGGCCTTTAATCCAGGAAAAAATATCTGCTTGAGAACAAGGAATTGAAATTTACACAGAGATTTCTTGATTAAGTCCTATGGTCTCTTGTTTATGGTGGCCTAGGATTTAACCCTCCCTCTCCCTCTTTAGTTTTATTCATTCTTATAGTCTGTAATTATGAAGAGTTGCTTGGAAGAATATTATGTTTTATTTTGTGATTATATTGAAAATCCAAATTAAATCTTAGCTGCACATATAATTTACCCATTACAATGTGTTACTGGAAGGGAAATACTGTTAACTACCAGCTATGAAGAGTTCTTGGCTGCACAGTTTTTATCTGTGGCTCTATGCATCTGTAACGCTGCTGCTGTTTCACAGACGATCTGCATCATGGGATGAATCCTGGGACCACTGAAGCAGCTTGTGAACTGCCACTGCAGTTGGGGCTTTTCTTATCCTGAACGGTGGCTGGAGCCTTCTCTCTCCCTCTCTGCCCTCCATGCAAGCCTCTCAGTGGGAATTAAAGTAGGATCAGGAAGGGATTGTAGAGAAAAGCTACAGTCCTGAATAGGTATTTGAATGCATAATTATTTAGTAATCTTCTCAGTAGTTTTCTAGGATGCTTAAACCATCTCATACTGTAGGTACATCTGTTCTGATTTATATGATCTCAATATTCATATTATAATTGAAATGAAGCTAAGGAGGTTCAAGACCTCAAAGTTTCTGGTTATCTTGTGACATATAATTATTTAATGGTTTATTTGTATATCTATGTATATCTCTACCTCAGTTATATTTTTTTCTTCAAACTTTAGGAGGTCCACACTCTTAGTTTAGATCAAATTACTTCTAATAATATTGTTTTGATGACCCTGTAAGGTAGATAATATACTACTATTGTAAATTTTGTTGGTGGAACTTGATGATGTTGATTTCAAGGTTCATCCAAAATGGATCCCACAGGAAGACCAGCCAGCTCTGCATCCTGCAACTTCAGAGTTCAGGGTTACTGCTTTAGGTGGCTGCCTGTTGATTTTGTTGTTTGGCAGATCCAGACATGCTGGACATGCTGTGTGTTTCTAGCAGGCAAATGTGCTCCTTTCAGAATTCCAGTACTGCTAGAATTGCTGTCAGGAATGTGGAATTAAACACTTCAACAGTTCTGGAGATGAAAGCATCCCTGGGTGTGTTGACAGCCTGTAGTGCTGCTTTCCTTGTAAGAATGGATGGGTTAACACCACCCCATGGGTTAAGTCCTGGAGAAAAGCAATATATATCTTCTGTACACTATGTGTGGTGAGAAGTATTTTGTGCAGGTAAGCACTACTCAAGGACTGTTTAGTAGTATTTGCAGATGGAAGGAACTAGTTACCTTTGTCAAAGTTTGTGTTAGTATCACATAATTAAAACACTACCTCAGTTTGTTTCTTCCCCTGGAATAATTCATTGATTCACTTATTTTAGCTGCTCATTTGTAATGATCTAGTGTATGTGTTTTCAGAGGTCATTATCATATGTTTGCTGAGTGTTTGCAGTGCTGGATATTTAAAATTGACTAAAATTTCTGGTCTTCCACTTCCTTCATGGGAAGACTGTTCTAGTGACTGTTGTTTGTGATCTTGTTTCTCAGAAATACTTAGTATTCTAGAATTTCGCTTAATGTGTATTTAACTCTAAATACATAGCATGAAAATTTAATTACTTTACCAATTCATATCTGCTTTTGAGAGGTTTTTAAATTTTAACAAATCAAGAACACAAAGCAATATCCAGAGTATATTGGAGACTAAGTTAAAAGTAAGAAAAAAAGCATCTAGCATTGGGTTGGAAGCTGTAGTTTTAGAAAACATCTGGAACCAGAATAACTTACCTCTGGCAAAAGAGGGAGAGAGGTTTTGCCTTCTCCCTCTTGTGCTCACTCCCCTTCTCCTGCTACTTAAGCAAGTGTCAGAACCCTGTGAGTGATTGCCTGGTAGGTGGGTGCCACTTCCTAAAGCAGCAGAAGCCCATCTTGGGGTAGTGATGTTTCTCCCTGCACCGGTGAGGTGCCTGGGCTGGCATCCAGCATCAGAGCCAGTGCCCAGAGGGAAGGTGGAGGGCTGGTGCAGTCATGGTGCTGGGGAGCAAGCAAAATCCCACCAGATTTTGGGGGCTGCACTGTGAATTGCTGTCTGCTTTAGGCCGAAACAATTAGATCTTCCATTCTGTTTTAAGACACCATTTTTAAATTTTAGAATAGAATAGAAATTTCAATTGCCAGGGACCTGCAGTGATCATCAACTGCCTAACCAATTCAGGGCTGACAAAATGTTGAAACAAATTTTTAAGCATGTTGTCCAAAAGCCTAAGTCACTGCCTGGCTTGGGGTACCCCTACCTCTCTGGAAAGCCTGTTCCAGTTTTTGATCACCCTCTCAGTAAAGTAGCGCTTCCTACTGGTTGCCTTGAACCTCTCCTGGCACAGCTTGGGACCCATTCCCACAACCTGCTGTGGGCGGATACCTGGAGGACGAGATCAGCGCCTCCGCTTCCCTTCCTCACCGAGCGCGCGGATGTTTTTCCTCACCCTCTTTTCTTCCCGAAGCAGACAAAGCCGGAATCCTCAGCCGCGGCCCCAAAACGCGACTGTCAGAAGTGGGATTCGAACCCACGCCTCCAGGGGAGACTGCGACCTGAACGCAGCGCCTTAGACCGCTCGGCCATCCTGACACACGCAGAGCTGCCTCCGCAGCTCCCTGATTGTCTATTTGAAGATGTTTTTAGTGATGCGATTCTGTACGCTGTGAGCGTTAGAAAACATTCCAAATGAAAACGTATTTTGTGTTGACTCTCTGGTAACCGTAATAACTGATGTTTATTTAATCATGTAGCTGTTGCATTCTGTGAGTGCTAGTGTGTTGAGAAAGAAGCAGGTACTGTTGCACATATGCCATGAAGCAGACATCTGAAGCTGTACAGAAATTAATATTAATGTGATATGCAATACATTTCACAAGGACATTACTTAAGGCTGATTTGTTTCCTGTAACGTTTATGAAAATCCCCCTGAGATATGTACAAATTATTCATGGTAAGAATTCTCTGATTTTTAAAAGGGGGCTGTGACATTGAAACAAATTGTATGTCTCCTTGCTGCAGGATTTTTTCAAAAGAATTCATATGCTTGAAAACTGAATCTAAGAACCTCTAAATATACAAATTTGGTCGGGATTTGGGAGTGAAAGTCAATATGAAAGGAAAGAGTTGTTCTTGTTTAGAAGCATCAAGTTAAAGTACAGTGTCTCAGTTTGGAATGCAAACTTAATAGAAAAAAATAAAATTTTGAAATGAGACAACCAGAAACTATCAGAAATGGCAAATGTATCTCTGCCCCCAAAATATTCCTTAGAACCTTAAGAAGCAATATTTTCCAATAAATAAAAAGGCTACAGTCTCTACTAGATTGCCCAAGAATTAGTACTGGTTTTATTTGATACTGGTATTGGAGGAAAGCTGTTGCTTCAGTATGGAGAAACCAATTCTTCTGGCTGCAGTTTGTCAATGTTTGTCTTGCACTGGGGAGCCCAGAGTGCCGGGCCCGATACTTTGGTGCTATCTCCTGGATGCTGAGCTGAGGGAAATAATGACTTGTTTTGACCTACTGGCCATGTCCTTCCTTGGAGACACAAAGGAGTTGACTGGACAAGGCTCTCTCTTGTCCTGACTTCAGAGTCTAACCTATCTTCAAAGTTGACTTTGCTTTGAGCAAGACTTTTGATCAGGTGAGTGCTAAAGGTCCCCTCAAACCTAAACTCTTTTGTGATTCTACAACTGTGTGCCATAATTTTGAACAATTTTATGTAAGAACACTTGTGAATTGAGAGTATTAATGCTCTATCCTGGATATGCTGTAATGTGTCCTGAACCTTTACACTTTTATCCTTGTGCCCATTCTAGGACAACAAGCAGCCTTGTCTGAGGCCCAGCAGAATGAAAAGATCAGCCTGTGTAACCAATACTCCCATAACATGCTGGAAATGTTACGCTTCTCGTTATGTTGGGAGTCAGAAGTTATGCTGTAATGCACTTCAGCAGTCTTGGTGGACTTACTGGAAGGTGCAATTTTCTCACATTTAGAATTAGTAATATATTTAAATTCTATAGAAACGGGGCCTTGGAATGGTCACTAAGCATGTTTATGTGTGCCAAAATAAGATTCTTAGCCAAAGTGGTGCTGTTTGTTCGATTGGTTGGTTGGTTTTTTCTAAGCAATAGCTGGTGGACTGAACAGAAGGAGACTTATTCCAGCTTTGGTATGTAGCAAGATGGGCAGAGTCCAATAAGCAGAAATACAGATGGCAGAAGTTTGACCATCAAAGTCTACTCATGGTGTAGTAACTCCAGAATGAGCAGCAGTTGCAGCCTACTCTCCTTCTGCTGTCATCAACAGCTGTCTGGGTCTTCAGCCAGCAGCTCCACAACCTGGTGTTCCCTCCTTCCATACACATTGATGATGTAAAGCTGACTGAATATGTCATGGATTGCTGGGAAATGGACTCAATAGGTCTTAATTTAAATCAAGTCTAAGTCATAAAGATAACAGTACCCATTGGCTTCCAGACTGGTAGATCACACAGAAAAGCATAACTAAGTGCATACCAAACATACAAAGTGAAGAATCTGCTCAAGCCTACTCCTGGACAGCTCTCCCTTAACAGTGGACCCTTTTTTGGCCCAGAACTTTGTTAACTACAGATCTAATACTCAGGCTGTTTCCTAAAAATCTGCAGATCTGGCTGAATTGCTGGTCAAAATGTAGTGGTACTTGGTATGCCATATGGACTGAATTGAGCTCTAGTATGTGAAATGGAAACCTCCATAAAGATGCCATATTTTAAAAGATATATGTATTCCACAAATGCTTTGGCACAGACTTACGTAGCTGCCTGTCCATCACAGAGACTCATCACACTTGAGGCTGAAGGTTGTACTGTTGCAGGATGTTGATGGGCTCTAGCAGATGTGTTCCTTATCCACTAAAAAGAAAGTCCTTGGGATGTAAAGGGCATTGGTATTATCCATGAAAGGGATTTGCTCTGCGGGTTCCTGAGTACGTGTTCTGATGATAGCAGGTGAAGAAGAAACTCTTTGGCAAAGGTATCATTGTTGCTAGTCTCTCATATTTGCTTTATTCTGGTGCCTAAGCTAATCAGTGACTTACACTGCTGTCAGTGTACAGCACCAGTTGATGTATTTAAATGCTGGATCCAGTATCTCCAGTACTGGAGATAAAAGGCATCACAACATCCCTTGTCATGAAAGGCCTCTCTCCCACCTTTGCTATCCCTCCTGTTATTCGGCAGCCCTTCCTCGGACATTTTTGGTTTCTGTCTTGCTTTAAGTAAAGCTTCTCACAAAGTGAGAACACCTTTTGTGCTGTTCTTTCTTTGAATAGGAGAGTTGCTTTCCTTCTTGTGTTTCAGGGTTCTCCCTGAGGCCCTGAAAGGAATACTTACAAATTCAAAAAGAATGACTGTATCCAGTGGGACCAATGCATCTCCTTCCAAAGAGAAAGTGGAGCATGTTATATGAGTGATAGTGACTTTAAGTCTGGTTAAATGGAGCCTTGACTTTGAATAATGATATCTTTTCAATATTCTTATAACTTAATATATTGTCCCTAGTTCTGCAAAAGCAAATGTGCTTGACTTTACAGGTATCTCTAATCCTGTTGTCAGGCCATTTTTGGTTGCACAAAGAGAAATATAAAGAGATGCATAGACTCAAAACATTGCCAGGAATGTGGGAATCTCTCTTCCTGCCCCCTGTAATCTTTAGGGACCAGACTCACTCATTTATATTCAAAATATACGTACATCAGTAGAAGAAATAGATTGTAAGCTGGAAACAAGACTGCTGTGCATCAGGACCATGTTTTCTCAGATGCCAGCTGTCTTGGCAGCAGAACTTTAAGTCATGTTGTGGTCACAGGCGGGAATAGTAATAGAGGCTTTTTCCTGGGCATATTCCCTCTCTTCCAGTGGAGTCTGAGGGACACAGCTGAGAAAAAAAGTAATCATCTTGCTCTATTCAATGTATACTGAGAATCATCTTACTCAGTTTAATGGGTCTTCCTTATTAGATAACTCATCCTCAAAACACCTTGTAAGCAAGAATTCTCATAAGCTTCCTTTGAATTAAGTACATTCCCTTAAATTCCCCAAATAATATCTTCCTTTTGAAGATATAAAGCAGATTAAACATGTGGAACCCTATGGTGTTTATAGGAGATCAGGAATACTAGAGAAGGCTGGCATAGCATGTCTGCACTGTCTGTCATAGTAACAGAAGATGCCTCAGGAGCATATGTTATCATCAGGATCCAGAAGTGATATAGCATCTGTGTGTGTGGCAGGGGAGGGAGGATTCCTTCTATCCCCTTGATATGGATGCCAAATTTCATCTTTCCTTTCCTCACAAATCACTATTTCATCAGGAACATGAGTACCGACTAAAGTACTCATTGCTCTGTGATTGCTACCTGTTGAGTTGGAATAACTTTTTTTCTTAACCCTTTTAATTCCAAGTGAAATTGAGAAGTTCCTCAAAACAAAAAGATAGAACTGCCTTTATGTCTTTATGTCTCATGTCTGCTGTTCACAAAAGTCACGGGTATGGGCTTTTGTTTCTGCTTAAGGTAAGGAATTAAATCTGTGAACGTAGTCAGTGGATTTCTTGACTGTTTTCACTAGAATGCACTCAGATGAAGAGCTGAGCTCAGTTCTGTTCCCAGCCTGTCCTTTTACTGTCCAGTAACCGTCAGCTCCCATGGATGGAAGTAGTTACACTTGTGATTATCAGTACAAGGTGTGGATGGGGGTTTGTATTTAACATGGCTGCAGTAAAAGGTAACTTGACAGCTGACACTGGGGCAGAACTTGACCTGCAAAATCCTAATTATTAATTGATGAGTATGCATCTAACCTGACTTTCAGCTTCCAGATCAAGTGTTCAGCAAATAAAAATATCCTTGTGCTTGTTAGGAAAAGTGAAAAAAGAAAACAACCTGTAAGTCATTGGAGATGTGATAAGAATGGAAACTCATAGGGACAGAAATAACGACATTTTATTATTAATGGTGACTTTATTTTTATATAGCAAGTTACTCAAATAATTGAAGCACAAATGCACATTAATACTCTATTAAAGTTCTGTCCTTATTTATAAAGGCAATAACAAACTATTGAACTGGAAGGTGGCTTGTCAATTATTTATTTTAAATGAATCAGATGATGTTGTGTTTCCCAGACTCTTAAGGGGAAAAACCAGTGACAGAAGTAGTTTATCATATAATCTGTGATGGAGGCCCTGTATCCTCTCTTGGCCATTTCCAGGAAATCTGAGACATGGTAGAGAAGTTTCAGCTTAAACAGGGCTAAAAAGGGATTGGCTGGTGGACTGGGATGTGAAGAGCTGGATGTAGCTAACAGAGGATTTAGTGAAGGGGAGCTCAAGATGGGCTTGCCTCGTGCTAGCTAGAGAAAGGAGAACCATGTGGGATTATCTAGAGTGTTGCAAGGGATTGTCTCTTAGAGATGTTTTGCAGGGTAATAAACGAGCTTTGAATAAAGGACAGTACCTGACAGTAGCTTGGTTTCTGTTTCCATGTCATAAAGCCACTTCCTACATACTAAAATTCTATGGAAACAGTAAATCCCAGGCCTCTTGGTACTGGATATTAGTTGTGCTTGACACCTGCTTTTGAACACTGCAGCCTTTCTCCCCCCTCCAGGTGGAATGTATGGGATCTGCAGCCACTTGCTCTCTGGTACATGGGTGAATGTTGTTCCTGAGGTGTAGAGGACAGAGGGAACAAACCTCCAGCTGATTTTATATGGGCCTATTTGCAATAAGAAAAAGAATGCAACCAGTGAGTTCAGCACTGCTAATTATCTCACAGTATAGATTATGAGAAATAACAATGATATTATATAAATTATGTAATAAGAACACTAAAGTATTTAATAATGATTAGTGTATTATAAAATATGGAAGGTTCCTTAAGGGTGTTGTATATTTGGAAAGTGGGTTTTGTTAATGCAGTTGTCAATACTAGAGTCTTGTGACTGTGTTATGCAGTATGTAAAAGAAATAAGCAGTACTTTAAGTGCAAGATACTTCACCCTTCACTGTGTACAGAAAACAGTAACACAGCAGCTGTCAAATATAAGCCATCCCTTAGACTTCCCTCTTTTTCTAAAAGCATTATATTTACATGTTTACTTTTCTTATCCCAAAGAGACATAGTATCTTTTTTTTTCTTTCCCTCAAAAGGCTTTCTATTTGCATGATTAATGTGTTTCTTGCACACTGCGAAGAGGAATATCTGCTTCACTCTGGTACCCAGGCTGACTGCCCATCGACTGCTTTCCAAACTAACATAAGAACTGTTTATGTTTGCAACAAAAAGAAATCATGCTGGTTTTGAGTGTGGGTTTCTTGTTGACATTTTAGAAACTATTTCAGGCTCTTCTTAATATTTAGACAAACAAATATGTTTGCTTTTTTGTGGTGCTGCTATTGACATTTCCTAAAGGAGTTGCTGAAGATGTTAACAACTTCCCAGCAAAGGCATGCTGTAATGGAATAGTTCTTTGCTTGTGGCCCTGACACAAATTCCTTTTAACTGATGTTTTTGCTGAAGGTAATGTGATTGTGATAACTTATGTGAGTCAGGGTAAATGTGAATCAGTCCTGGCTATTTTGGGGAGCATAAATGTCTGCTAAACTCCTTAGTGTTTTGCTTCTTGCAGAAATAACAGGCAGAAGGTACCAATTTATTCTGTGCCTCAGCGCCTTTGTGCTGCACAAACATCTGCAGTGCAGAGCAGGAAGAAGGTCCATGAGGAGCATTGGTAATTGGTGAAGCCTAAAGGCCAGGGAAGCTTGTAGCTCTGCCTGCAGAAATTGGCTAGTTTGGGGCTTGGCTAATTTTGGAGCCAGTAGCCACGAAAAACAACCACATAGTGGAGTGTGGCCTTGCATGTGTAGTGTGTACCCCAAGGGCACTGTAGGTGAGACACAGACTGATGTGTGTGAGTTGAACCTGTGTGCTGCCATAACTTTAATATCTGGTCAGTACAAACAGGGTATAATTGCGGTAGCAATTAACCCAGGGCTATTCACTTAAAGAATTTATATAACCTTTATGGGTGAAGGTGTTGAAGACTTTTTAAGCAGGTTGGGTTTTGTTTTGGAATCCCTAATTAAAAGTCTAAAGCTTTTATATGCAACCAGCCTGTTTAGCCTGTGTCTGTATTGAAGATGCCTACATTGTTACTACAAGAATCAGTTATAGCTTGCAATCTTTTAGCAAGGCTGTATCTTTTGCTGACTGGTCCCATGTACTGCGGCTATGGAACAGATTTTTCTCAGAACCCATTGCTGTTTTTAAATCTTTTCAACTGAAAAACATTTCTGTTCCTGGGATTACCCTAACCTCAGCTGTTATATTCTCTGCATTTTTGGTGAAATTGTAGAGAAACTCATTTGCAAGACAGTCACACAGCAGAATTTTGGCCATGTTTGTTCCATTCCTGAGCCCTTCGGCTGAGGCTTCGAGAGAGGCAGTCTTTGTTGGTCTGTGGCTGTTCCCCTGCCTTGAAAAAGAACAAAAACTGTCAGGAAGAAAGATATTCATCCTGAGGGTAGACTCCAGTTACATTAAACAGAATAGCAGCCACTTGGAGATGGGACTGGAAGGCAGCCAAAAGGACACTGTGAAATTTTTCAATAGTCTGTCCCTATCCCTGTCTTCCAGTGATCAACAGAGAATGTAATTTCAACCTTCAAACTGTTCACTGCAACCAAAGGAACTGAATGCTATTCTGGCTCTATTTTAAAGGGCTTTGTAACCTAGATGAGGAGATACTCTTCTCTCAAATGTGCATGTTTTACTACTGCAGTAAATCATTGCAGGTATTACTACTTATTGATTTAAGTAAATTGTCCTTTTGGCTTTCTTGTATGTGTTTCATAAGGAAAAAATTGACCAGTGGATATAGCACGTTTTCAGTTACAGTTTTGATTAAGGATTTCTCAAATGGTTCTTCCTGCATTTATCATTAGCTGGAGGCACTTGGCCAGGAATTGCCAGTGAAGTCATGTTTTGAGTCATTAGTGTTGTGACGGGATCAAATGGATTTCCTTGTAATGCCTGAAAAAAGGTTTAATTGTATGCTGTACCTTCTTTATGAACATCTCTCAGATTTATGGATGTAAAGGAAGATAGCCTGTGGCTTCTAGCAATATTACAGCCTCCTGAAACTCCAGCAATTTCAGGGACGTATTTGCACTATCATTTTTCTCTTCCCTATGAAAGATCTCTATACCCTCATGCTACTGTACAGGAGGCGTAACCCGTTGAGCCTGGTGGGTCCTCTCAGCTAAAGTAAAGTCAGAAATGGGTCTGCTGCCACTTGGTTTCAGGCACTACCCTTCCCTTCCAAGTGGAGTCTCTACATACGTCTCCCAAGGGAGAGGAGAATCTGAGGCCTTTTAACTTAAAACATTGCATTTTAGTGGAAGCAGTGATATAGCAATGTAAGAAAAATAAGAAGTTGCATTATGTAGGTAAAAATCTAATTCCTACTGTCAGTTATTTGAGAACTTTTAAAAATTATGTATATCCTAATAGTTGTGCAATGCAGTGTTTCTGTTTTCTTTCCTCCTAGAATATACAGTTGTATTTGTATGCCTTTTAAAAAACCCAACACCCTGTCCCCTTTTTCTACACATAATGATAGTGAAATAGTTGCTTCAGTAGAAAGGAAAGCAAAGAGGTGAGAGGTGTCCTCTGAGTATGCTTTGGATGTAAAGAAAAAGAGATAGCATTTGGCTTCAGAAAGATGATCTGTAGGATTCAGGAATTGAAAATCACAGGTACAATAGGTATATACTCTCAGCTTCCCACAAAGTAACCTGCTGTTTTGCAAGTAGGTGTCAAAGTACAGGGTAGTTAAATGTTCTGCCCAAAGCCCAGGCCGTGGGAGAGTGCCACAAAGTATGGCACTTATTATGAGATATATGGGGTGTTACAGAAATGTGGAGTGCTATCTAAGGTACCCAATGACCACAGTTGGTAACTATGAAGAGCAGCAGCTACCACTGTGAGTAGATGTCTTGGTTTGAAAGACAGATGTCTGCTAAGAAAAGCAGGAGCCTCCCTTGGAATGGAAGATATAATTATTTGGAGGGAAGGGGGGTTGTAATTTTGAAATCAAGGGGCTTTCAGGCAAAGATATGGGAAACAGGAATAACAGTTGTTTACTAATATAAATGTATATATGACGAGGCAAGATAAGGAAAAAAAAAAGAACAAAACTGATTTTAAACTGACAGAGTCAGATATGACCTGACCCTGTTAGTCAGTGTAGCAGCAGCAGTCCAATAAAAAGTGGTGGCTGCAGTCCTCCTGAAGTGAATGGATGTGGTTCTGTTGAATGGTGATCTTATGTAGAAAGATCTGTCTTCCTCAGAAGGTCCAGTGGTAGGTATGTAGCTCTTGTCCTCTGGAAAATCCAGTGGGAAAGGCTGCTCGTGTTAATTAGAATCTCTGATTATATCCAGGATGGAATGCTTGGTTCCTCCTGCTGGGTGGAACATCTCACAATGGGATGAGGAGCCATGAGGCCAGGTGTTGATGGGCCATTAGCAGAAGAGAGTCCCGAGGGAGTTATCTCTGAGTCATGGGCAGGGCATGGATGGGCCATTAACAGAAGACAGTCTGGAGAGAGGAGGCAAGGAAACACTGCCTCACCTGGTTTCAAGAGCTCATGAGGATGGCAATAGAATACACTTCAACCCAGGACAGGAGTACATCAGCTTCAACAGAAACTACTTTGTGTGTTCAAGTGTAAAATAATGTCCTTCAGTTTTTCATTCATGTAGGAAGGGCAACTTTCTGCCATGCATAAACTGGGATTTAAAATGTGTTCACAGCTAATGTGCTCTTCAGGATGGATAATTTTACCCAATCAATTTTTTTAAATGTTTGGCAGACAGAGGAGAAAGTCGTCTAATATCCACCTTTAAATTCAGTATTTAGTAAACATTCTGAAATTTGGCTCAGATTTCTGTCTCTCACTATGCTTGTGCAGAATCTTTTGCTTTTAAAGACCATGATCTGTGAGGTGAAAATAATGACAGATGTTTTCTGTAATGTGGGTGGCACGGCTTGCTATCATGGGGATCCTGGACTTAAAATGGGCACTGCTATTTTCCATGTCCGGCCCAGGGATTCTTTGGGAAAAGAGGGCTTTGTTCAGCCAGAGCTACATCTTACACCTTAGTGCCACACAGACCTGCAGATGCTGATTACTATCTAAACTGTTTGTCATGAAATGGCCATAAAATTTCCTATTATTATTCTTTTCTGAACACAACTAGTTCATTATAAGTGCTCTGCTTGCTTTCTTTTTTTTTTTTT
>JACBWW010000003.1:48532859-48937456 GCA_020086605.1 Lanius collurio
CTCTATCATCTGTTTGCTCTTAAACTTGCCAATTCTTTTTAATGTGTTGCTTTTATGTGTCACCATGAGCTGGAGTGGGATTGTTCCAGGTTTCCTTGATTTCTTTCATTAAAATTACTGACTTTTAAACTCTCTTTTAGAATTTAATAATACCCACTTTTGATATACTAACAAAAAAGAAAGCCTAGACTTTTAAGAATATTCCCAAGAGGCTATAAAACAGATTATCAGATTACTGTTCACTTGAAATGATCATAGTGATAGAGAGATGAAAAGAAATTTGCATAACTTTTCAAATAGGAAAAGAAAAAGGACAAGATTGATATCATTATATCAAATGTGATGCCAAAGAGTTTTCATTTATTTTCTTACAGTTCTTTCTGGCCTGCTGGGTTAGTGGAGGACAATAAGTCATGCCAGACTCACTTCTTCCTCTAGGTTCTGATTTTCAATGGAGAAAGGATTCTTGAACTGATCTGGTTATTTCATGGTTGCATGATTACTTCAGAGTATGATTTACAGTCAGGAACCATAATGGCACTAAATTTAAGCAGTCAGTAAAAATACAGGGTTAAATTTTAAGATAATGTCACATTGGAAGGGCTAATTCCTGATGCACTATTAAGTCTCTAATTCAGTTTGTTAAAAACACAAAACAAACAAGTAACTCAATATAAAAGGAGAAAGAAACCATTACATCTTCCCTTGTGAGCAAGTTAGCAGAGTATTTTCACAGCCTTCCTCCCATTTTATGTCTAGACTTAAAATAGTCACATAAAAATGTAGAAGTAATCAAGTATTCCATATACAAGATTAAATTCATGTCTGATTTTTTTCTGATGAACATACATGTTTAGTAGTCTTCTTTCCATGTATGTTTAGTAGTGCAGAGTAATTCCCTGGAAGGTACAGAAAAGAACATGAAAATTGATAAAGTGAAGAGAATTCAAAGAAGGAATATGAAGAAGATGGATTGACAAGTTAGGAGGTAATTTAGGTCCCTGAGAATACGGTAACACTTCCCAGTGTCTACACCCTAAGTTTACCAAATGTATCTTTATTCCTGTTTCTGGTCCCCACTCTCCCTTCACATGCATCACCCAGTGAGTTAACAGTGGGCTTTCTGGTCATGAGATTAGACCCTCCTCTAGAAGCTACATGTGGGAACTCAGCACTTCTCTACAACAAATCGTTATGATTACACAGAACCTTTAAAATACTCTGCAATATGCATCACCTCTTTGGGCATCATGTGGGAACTCACACATCTTCCAATTTTTACTTATCACCTCTTTTGTGTGTTTAGCTTACTTATCTTTTACTTACACATTTTACCTACTTTTACATACTTATGCATAGCCTATACAGTTCACTTACTTATACATCACACTCTATTTTTACCTAACACAGTACATACACATTTTACTCACTTATCTTTACTTGACACAGTACTTATACCTAACACAGTACCTATACATTTTACTAACTTATCCATAATACAGCACATATACATTTTGCAACTGATATGCATGAGATTACACATTACTTGATTAGTCCCTCTACTTTGTCCAAGACCTCCACACACACTTTTCAGATAATAAGATTGGTTCCTAATTCAGTGCAGCACAGTCCTCTTTATCTATTCCTTGCTGTCTTGGTACTTAGTTTTTCAGCTTCTTCTTTCCCAATTCTTTTTCAATTTAGCACAGTTTACCTTTCAGTCCTTGATGCTCCAGATCCAGGCAAGCAGAATCAAGAGGATGGCAGTAACAAAACCCACCTAGTGATCAGCAGCCAAGTTAGTCCAGGAAATCCAAACAACAAAGAACAGAGAGCAGACACAAACCTTGCCCTCCCCTCCCTGAACCTTCTGGCTGGGCTGAAAAGCCCTCCAGGAGGTACACCTGAAGGTGGATGGCCAGGTGAAGCTGGTGAGGGTAATTCCAGCCTGGTCTCACTCTGAAGGCTCCAACTGGAATAACTACAGATGGTTTGGCTGGGGCATGCTATTGTGGTTCAAAACACCTTTCAACAGTTACATAAGCTTAATGTTAATGAGCCAGCTCTGAACAGTTTTGGGTAACACAGGAGATGGAAGTCCATTCTCTGTGTAGGTAAAAGTTCATTTAAATATTGTTTATAACAGGATTAACTTCAGAAAAAAGGAGCCTCATTCCCAGAGGAAATTACTGCAGCATCTAGTTTGATAAGGGAACTTTTAATTTTCCTGCATTGGATGTCATCTTACAAAATTGCCAAGAATTTTTTCTGCTGATGTTAGCAGAAGCAAGTTCAATGCCTGGATGATTTCTTTGTTAATTGATGTTAGTGCTTGGAATTATCTCCTTATTGTAGCTTGACTTCATTCTTTCTCTTGTTTTTTATCACAATTTATGATAGCAAAAAGGCTTAGAAAGGTTTATTAAACCTGGCTCTCTGACACTTTAAAACTGTTAGCCATGTTCCATCTTTATAATGATTGCTTAAATACCCCTTTCTGTCATACTTATTTTCTAATACTTCCTTTCTGGATGGACCAATAAAATAGTTCTAAGGGAATGCACAAACATATTAGGGGAAACTTTTTTTCTCCTCAGTATCTCCAAGAAGCCATCCCCACTTCTGGAGCAGGAACACTATGATAATATATCACAGGCTTGTTATATCAATTACTGTACAATATATCACAAGCTGCTAAGGTCTGGTTTTACAAAAGGGCTACCAGTTGTAATGGCACATTGAAGATATTTAATAGCACTCATGCAGAACCCACTTTGTCACTGCTTTATAGTATGTTAGATAACAGCTCAATAAATATTCTGGACCAGTGTAGATAAACTGACCATCAAATATAAAATTTAAAATACTTCTTTGGTTTCTTGCCCAAAGTATTGGACACATACTATTCATTTACAACTCCTGCATGATTAGGATTTGAGTTTTGTTACTTAGACAAATATTGTGGTGCAACATTAATTGTGAGCCCACTTCAAATTACTTTAGTACAATTGCTACCTTTGCAGAGTCAGGTTTTAAAGCAAAAAACACGTGACCATTTATTGCTCATGGAATAGGATTAGAATCATTATTAGAATCACTGGAATATGGTACAAACTTAGCATTCTGACTTCAAAAGGAATTGCATGTTTAGGCAATTCTACATGTTCTTAAAGCCAAGCAAAGCTGATTCCACATGACAGTGGTTTTAATGAGGCTCAATAAACAGTACAGTTTATAACCTCAGGCCAACTGCTGAGCAGAAGCCAAGAGCAGTGCTACAGCTTTAGTGAACCCATTACTGTGAAAGATGCTGGATCCTGGAGCAGCCTGAGTCACTCATTGCACAAGAGATGAAGCTCCAATAAATGAAAATGAATATCTAAGGTGACGGGTGACAACTTCATGCAAACGTGATTTTCTCTGATTTGACAGTGCCTTGATAAAGTCTTAAGGCATGTGGCTTACTAGCAACCATTTGCATTTTTAGCTATTGAATCTTCTGTTTTACTTGCAGACATTAGCATTTGGGGCTTGTGGTTTCCTATAGGTATTAAAAATTTGCTTTGCTTATGTATTGGGCCTAATTCTCAGAGCTAGTCAAGATCTAGAACAGCTCCAATAAACTGTTAGGGTAGTCAGCAATGCTGAAATGCATATGTTTTCTTTGCCAAATTATGGTGATTTTTATAAATTCTTTTAAAGGTGAATTGAAATAGGTTGTTTCCTACCCCTAGGGCTGATCTTAGACCATGTTCCCCCACCAGCATATTCACTGACCTGGAGCCCCATGAGAGTCCTCCAGAACAGTCTGCATCCCCTGTGAACAAGGTGAGGAAATGGTGGTTAAAAACCTCCCGGGGCAGCATAACTCCTCTTTTAAGGTGCTGTGGCTCTCCTAGCCTTTATAAAAATATTCCTAAAGGGTATCTGGTAATACAGTATAAATGGATTTAGGGGCTCAAAAGAATAGAAGAGCAGAACTGAGATATGTAGTCTTGAAGTGAACAGGAAGGCTGAACAAACTCTATGGATGGTTTATGCACCAAAATAAACAGAAGAGTTGGCAGCACAGGATAAAAAAGTTGGTTTTGTACAAGAAAATAGGAAGAAATTAGTTTACATTGGTGGGAACAGTATATTATATAGGGGGTAATGCTTGGACTTGATGATCTTAAATGTCTTTTCCAACCTAAATGATTCTGTGATTCTACATAATGTGCTGGACTGTTTATTCATATTTCCCTGAGATAATCTTATCAAAAACCAAACCCTTAAATCTAAGCAGTTAATCGTGTTTGCCAAAAATGTGATTCTTATATAAGTTCTACCTGTCATCTTTGCAAAGTTGCTGAATCACAGTTTAAGTGGTTGATGCTAAACTAAGAGCTGATAACAGGTTTACCATTTACGCTTTTGATCTCCAACCTAGTAAGACAGCAGAAAAAGATTTTAAGATAACACAGAGCTAGTGCAAAAAGATTCTGCATCAGATTCTTTTCCCTGTTTAGTGCAGATAAATTACCAAATGGCAACAACAAAGACTAAGTTGTCATCTTCTAACATTTAATTCAGTGCAAAACAGGAAAAATGCACTGTTAGAAAGTAGTATCAGAAACAGCAGGGATTTGCAGAGATATAAAGACGCAGATAAATGCAACAAAAATCAACATGGTTAGTGTCCTCAGCTCCATCTCCACTTCCCAAAATGATATAGTTTCTATTTACAGTTGGGAATTGTGTCCTCAAATACTAGTGGCATTGAAAGAAATGTTCTGGGGAACAGTCAACATCATCAAACAGACCTTGAAGGGACAAAGTACAATTTTTTAATCTATGGAGGGGGGAAATGTTACTCATATACTATTCTCCCTTAGAAGATGTCAGGCATGGTACAGTGCAGACTGATATGTCTGAGCCAAACCACAAAATGCAAAGCAAACTTTGAATGGGTAGATCAAACACCTGGAGTTCCAGGCAGCAGGGTCCATAATCTGAGATTAAACAAGTGTCACTAGTTTGGTTTTGTGAGCAGATTGACAGTTGGTATTTGAATTTGTTTTATAAGTGGCTATCTTTCATGTTTCTTCATAGAAGCACAGTGTTTCCTTCCAAAGGAGACTGGCATGAAAATAGTTTTGTGTAATTTTATAGTATCATTGCCTCTTGAGTGTCCCTGCCAGGTTAAAATACCCACGTGGAAGAAACGGGTTGTGGTCGTCTTCCTAGCCTGTGGTAAACCAGAGGTTTTATAGGCCTAAAGCTATAAAAAAACCCAGGTAGGTAACTGACCCTAACATATTTTTTAGGACTAATACTAGATCTGAACTTTAAATGATTTTGTTTTCTTAAGAAATTGGCACCTAATGCCTTTTCCAGTGTTGGTATTCCTGCACTCAGAGTAAGTGATTGCTGACCTAGGGAAAGAAATGAGGCATCTGTGCAGAGCTCCATAATTTCAGTGGTTCCACATTACAAGTTGCTGGCTTATTTACTGAATCTAATTTATTGGTGTTCCCCATCTCCATAGAAGTTTAAAAACACAGAAAGCTAAAATAGACTAATAAATCCAGAACCCAATCCGTTCTGATGCATATCTGTAGATTCTGTGGCCAGTTTTGCTGAAGATACCCTATTGGAAGTCAAGGATCACTCCAACTTTTTTGTTGTACCTTGTCATGTATTCCTGCCACTGTGATAATCAATCAAGAGACGAAGTAATTTGGTATTGAGTGGAAATTGATGAGGCACATACAGTAGTCCATGCCGGGCCTCAGACATTTTCCTGTAGTGAAAGGAGAGCTTTCCCAATTTTCCATTAGCATCCCCTATGTTTGTTGTGCCAGGGACAGATTTTGTGTGGAGGTGGAAATTGTGCTGGTAGAGGTCTGTACCAGTTTGGCCAAATTTAGAAATATATACTCTGAGAAAAGACAGATAATAAACCACCCCTCCTCCCACCAGGTTTGGGAAAAAAAAGTGATTCTCCTTGAAGGAAAGTGAAGGAGAAAGAACTTTTATTTAACAAACACACAGGAAAAGGATAATAATGCTAAATAATGAAACCTCTCGCTGTAGAGAGGAAAACCTGGGAAATTGTTATAGTTCTCCCCTTGTCTCCCTCCTCCTCAGCGCTGGAATGGGATGCCCCCCCGCCCCCCATCCTCCTCCTCCAGGGGTCAGGGCCTTGGTGGAGAGCAGCCCTGATGTGTTCTGATGCTGAAGACAGCTCAGCAGAGGGAAAAGGAAAATCTGAAGTCCCAAGAAAACAACATTCAACTCTCCAGAGGACAAAATACCAGAAAAAAACCTGGCTGAACAAGCAAGCCGAGTGCTTCCACACTTCTCTCCCCACCGCCACAGAAAAGCCCTGCCCAGAGAGCGAGAGCCTGTGTTATCTCTGTCTGTCCTTGAAAACACAAAACTGTTTTGAAAAGTCCTGCTCAGTTTCAGTTTGGGGGGGTTTTTTTCCCTCTCTCTCAGGCTCAGGTTAAAAAGACATAAAACTAATTTCTGGGCATAGAGCCATGATAGGGAATACAACATCAAGTCACCCTAAGACAAGATCTCATCACATCACACATATGATCATGACCACCCATGCTTGAAATCCCCCACCCACAGCCAAATGGGGGCTGAGCTCCCCTTGTAACACCCTTCCTTGTGCCATGCAGGAGGATATCTCAATAATCCATCTCAGGTGGATTGGTGGTAATGGGAATGGAGGGTAAGGAGGGATGGCTGTTGACATCTTTATTGATTTATTCCCCTTTGCACCGAAAGTCTTGAGCTCACTTCTGTGCACTCCAGTTATTAAAAATTACGTTTTAAGTTCCTAACTGCAGGCAAGGTTTTGTGAGTGAGTGGTGTAATTCTCGTGATCAAAGCATGAGCTTTATTTTTTCAAAATTATATACAAGCTTCAGTGAATTGTTTTTGTGTCTGTTGAAGCTTCTCTCTCATTCCGAATATCAGAGAAATAATCATCTTTCTTTTTTTCTTCTCCAATGAGAATTGCTGTTTGGTTGATATTTCTTTTAGAAGGAAGTTCAGATATGAAAGCCTAGGGGCAATTATAATCTGGAAAAAGATACTTTCTGTCAGTCTCTGTGAACTTTACTATTCTGGGTAGAAGGACTTCATTGGGCCTAAGCAGCCATTCCAGACTACTGCAAACTGGTAACTGAGTAAAAAATTAATAGCATTTTGTTGAATTGTTGCTTGAGTCATTATTATTGTACAGCCATTGTTTTGCTGCTGTTGTGATGTTTTTCTCAAATAAGAAGGTTTATTTATTTAGATCCTGATTTTTGCACATAAATGAGAGAGAGCTCTCATTGCTAGGTAAAGACAGAACTTCAGAACAGAGTCAGATACTTTGAAGTATTTTTAACTGTAGTGGTTCCTTTTTAACCAGAGGGTAGAAGATGCTCACAAGGAAGGTTACAGTGTAAGAGATCTAACACTCATACTCTGAAGTATAAGGCCAGAACTATTTGTGGAAGTCAATGCTACCCTGTTACAAAGAAGGATAGTTTCAACTCAAGTTGAGAGTCTTGTCTGTAGGATTTTTGCCTTGATGTGAGTTTAGTTTTAGGGACTGTTTTAGCCTTAGGGGTTTTTTTGTCTCTTTTATACATGGGTAGTAATGGCTTCATCAGTGAGTCTGATCATCAATTGTTAATTAAATTTCTAATTATTTCTAATAAGAATATAAAAAAGAAAATTGTCGTGTTAAAAACCCCTGCCATATTTTATTAAAGAAGCTGACCCTCTAATTTTTATGTTTCTGAAAGAACTGTAAAAATGTCACTTTAAATTAGATTGCAGCTTATTGATGGACTGCTAAGTACAGTAACCATTCCATCCTTTCTGTTTGAATGCCAAAGTCTCAAGCTATACCAAAACATCCTGATGAGTGTTTCTGCGATAGCTAAAGCAAAGCCTTTAGCACTGGTACCTGCACTGAGAGAGTCTGGATTTAGAATCCCTTACACCTGAAAATTTGTAACTAAATCAGTACAAGATTGATTAGCTGGAATGCCTATGTACAATATTTCCCACATGAATGTGCAGTTGTAGTGCTGCATTTGGTGCTGCAGTGGCAGAGGCTGTGCTGGGAGCCTTGTGGTCCGTGTGGGGCACATGTCCTGCACTGCAGGGTCGCAGCAGCAGCTGCCATGCTGCCTCTGTAGAAGCAAAAGGGTCTTTTTACCCTGCCTTGATGAGCCAGCCCCTGCAAGTTGAGGAGAAGGAGCCAGTGCTGAGAGCAGGAGGCACTGCTAGCACAGGAACCCCTTGGCTCTGTGAGCAAAGAGGTTTGTCAGAGCCTTGCAGAGCTTCACTGGAGGAGTGTTGTAAGAGACAGTCTTCCACAAACTTTGAAATAAAGTGCAGAGAACAAGCATGGTGATTACTCCCTTCCTCTCCCCATCTGTCTTGAATGCCAGCTAGAAGATCTGAAGGATAAGGAAAGGAGAAAATGACACAAAATAGTGTAGCAGTTACCATCTTCTACCCTGAAATGTGTAGAACCAGATGATCCTCTGAGGTGATTCACTGAAGAGTTGAATTCTTTTGTATTTGAGGGGGACTGGAGTTTTTGATACTCGTATTTGATTTTTTCAAACAAATATGTGGTCTTCCTCTGAGTGCTGGCTGCTGACAGGCAGCAGAGGAGCAGCAGCAGCACAGCTGGAGGAGGTGGCATTTAGCATACGGGGCATTTGCTGCCGCTCACTTCTCCACTGTGAATCCATGAAGCTGTTGGTTGTACTGAAAAAAGGAGGGTGGGGATGCTCAGCCTCCATAGCTCAGCCTCCAGTGTCAAGAGTGGTACTGAAAATGGCATTGAAATGACATTGGCATTACCTGAAGGCAAGGAGATGTACAGTGACATTAAAACAATGAAAGGAAGTAAAACGATATTTATGGATAAGGGTCACAGTTAGAGGTCTAGATGTGTGTCCATTTGATGGAAGGTGGAAGGGGAAGAAGGTAGGGTTGGAGGTAGAGCTCACCTTGCTAAACCCAGAAAACAGGGCAGTTACAGCAGTCAGGTAATTTCATATCACAGAAGTGATATGAAATGTGTGGCAGGTTTGCAGTCACAGTGCTGGCTTTGTTGCCACGCTCTCCCAGTGGTCAGAGGCACAGTGAATAGCTGTTCCTTTCTGCTACCCCAGCCAAACAGCATCTTCTCAGTTAGCAAAATCCCGAGCTGCCTTGTTCCTGTGTGAGCTTTGCTTTGACACAAGTGGGCTCAGGGGAAACAAACAAAACCAACTAACTAGTGAGGTGAAAGAGTGTCACTAATAACTGTAAATTATCAGCCATCAGCTGTCCTGATCAATTCTGAATCAAGTACCTGTACCGGCTCCTGTTATTAAAATCACGTTATAAATGCAGACTTGGATTTTGGAAGTTAAAAACAAGCAGCAATACAGGAGCAGCTGCGGCTGTGGCAGGAAATACAAGTAGTTCCATGGTCTGTATTTCCAATAGTGTTTATTGGTAATAGGAAGATAAAAAGGGTTTAAGGGGTTGAAGTAGATGCTCTGCTTGTGTTCTGTCAGGAAGGTGTTAAAGTGCTTAATGACTGTCTTTGCACACTGCTAGTTTGGGCCGGTATTTTTAGTGGTACTCCCAGTAGGAATGGCTCAGAGTTTTTCACAGCTTCTCACAGACAGCTTCAGTAGCTGGCTCCTGTGGGGAGGGGCTACTGTCGAGTTGCAGTAGCCATCCCACCAAGGTTAATGCCTGCTTTACTCTGATAAACGAGGTTTTAAATTAAAACAAATTCCAGAAACAAAACAACCTCCTAAAACTTCACATCCTGTTCGTTCCACTGAGATACTGGGTTTTTTTTTTCTCTGGAAGTTCATGGGAAGGGATTCTGGATTTATGTTAAAGCAGAATTTAGAGAAACAGATTAACCTGCAAGTTCTTGATGGGAGTTTATCTTGTTAATTGCATGTGAGGATTATGGCATTTTTCTCCTTTTGTTTTTGTAACAGTAGGTTAGGAAATGAGAGAGAAGTACTTCACAGAGCTTGTAATAGACTATGCAATGGACTTTATGAAAATATGCAGAGATGTTCAACCAAGAGTTTGTCAGATAAATTATAAAAGGAAGAGGGGAACTTAAAAGGATGTGGTTTTAAAAAAATTTTCAAGTTCTTTTTATATGCTAAGACAGCATATTTAAATATGTCACATATGAAATAATTCAGCAGACGAATAATGATACAATAATCTGGGATAAAAAATAATTTCCAACACTATAAATCATAACTATAACAAGATATTTTGGTTTCTCTAATATTCCTAATCAGAACTACTGTTCCACAAAGGGCTATGAAATAGTCTTGTTGGGGTATGCAGTGTTCCCCATGAGCAGTACTGAGTTTCTAAGGTCTGACTTTGATCTTTTACTAGTATTTGAATTTTGGTGGGCCAGAGCCCTTTGGATCAGTGCTGTGAGGAGGCCTGGAGGGTGCTTGGTTTGTGTGCTGGAGAGAGAGAAGGACTGCTGTGATGTATTAGTAGTGGATTGCAACTGACATGCAGAGTAAATGCCTGGATTGTTTTGAAAAGTACTTTTTTGTGTGTGTGTGTGTCAGTTTTGTTTTTCAAGCCCAGAGCATACTCAGTTTCTAACCATGATTTCAGGAGTAGTGTTTGCTATTACTGAGACGTCTTAGTAATTGCATTCTTTGGGTGGTAGTGCTTAGGGAACTAAAATACCCCCAAAACTGAGTACTATATTGATTTTTCTCTAGTAGTCTTTGTCATAAAAAAAAAAATTATACTACATCTCTGCTGAACACTTGCATATTATCCTGTTTTCAGAATCTACTGCCACTCCTGGCTTTTATTTCCAAATTGTGCAAGCACTGGAAGCCAGCTGGGGGGTACAAAGTAGTGGCAGCAATATGAAAAAGGGCTTTCTGCAGGCTGCAGAAGAAGCAGCAGCTGGAAGGTGGCAAATCTGAGAAAGCTGAACTCTGTGTATACACATGGGAGACTTCGAGCTAGATCACAGGCAGGTCCAGAATTTCTGCACATTGCTCTTCACTGTTCTTTAACTAAAAGAACAATTTTCTGGAGCAGGGAGTGCAGGCACCTTGCTTTGGACTTTCCTAACTCCCACTGTGTTCAGTGCATCTTTCTGTTGATGAAAGCAGAGCAGGTACCACTCGTTGAACAAAACAGGGGTTTTTGTGCAGGAGAATACAGGAACACCCTAAATGTCAGGTGAATGTGCTGGACAGAATATGGGAAACTGCTCAGGTAACACTGCAGGCTGCTAGCAGAGATTGTTTTTTCTCAAGGAGCATAGAAGGCAAGAGGAGGGTGGCAGAGAGGAGGACTCTCCTGGGGACTATGACCTAGATGGGTGGCTCCTAAGACCAATGGATCTCCATTCATCTTCCTAAAACACTAGGAATACTTCAACTAAACATTTCCACATAATCAATCAATTTTTACTCCATTAAAAAAAAAAAATTCCTTCAAAAAGACAGCCAATTATTGCTGCTGTCAGCTTACAATGACTACTTCTGGCCTACCTAGAACATTGAATGTTAACAGTCCTTGTGATAGGAGTGAGTCTGGATGAGTTGTTACCCAACTGTAATTTTATGGTGTACAACAAGAAGAAAGTTTATGTGATTTATGTGGTCTTGCCTTTGGTTGCATTATAGCTGGACTGCTTATCACCTCCTATATTCTCCCCCTAGAAGTCTCTATAAAAGTAAGTGAACAATTGAACGTGCAGACTCTTTTATAGAAATTTTGTTGCCAAGGGATAATCTAAAAAAAAAAGAAAAAAAAAAGAAAAAAGAAAATTCCCTCATTATAAGCCTTGTACTTACGTTGGGTTTTGCTGTCATTTTACCTAAAGGCCAGTTGTATCACTTCTGTGGATAATGAGAGTCACCAGGCTTGACACCTTTCTAATGTCTTTTCCCTGCCTCCAGTATAGGCAGAAGTTTAATTTCTCTTACTGTCTGGAAATTTCATCTTTTTAAGGTTTTGTTCATCTAAGCTCTATTTAGAGCTGTTGAATCCTTTGCCTTTGTTTTCAAGACTAGAAAGTAATTTTCCTCTAAGTATTTTCCATACATAATCATTTAAATTCAGTGACAATTCACCTTTCATCCTTCTCTTATGAGCTGAGTAGATTGAACTCCTTTAATTTATCATTGTGGAGCTTATTTTTCAGCTGAAGGGTTACTTTTGTTTTCCTTCGAAGTTTTCAGGAAGTAGAAATAATAAAATTTATCATCAGATAAATTTATGCCATTTTAATCTGCTAGTGTTCTAATTCAATCACATATGAACAGAGAAAGATTAAACTATTTTTACCCTAGTGCTGGACCCAGGTTTCATGAGAAGACAGGCATGGCTTTAGATAACCAAGTCTGTCTTTAAGCTGCCTCCTTCCAAGTCAAAATCTTTCAGGCTTACTTGGGAACACATTATCTTGGAGAACAAAAAAAGAACATTGAAGTGACAGAACTTTTTCCAAAAAATCTTATTGACTGGCATTAATTACTTTTCTTGCATCTAATTATTGGTAATCACTATGATAACAACAGTGAAAAAAAACCTTAGAGGTCCTTGATTTTTTCTGTGAGTGGTAAGGATATGTTTAGGTTGCAGTAAATGTTATCACATTTTAATGAGGAGAAAAGATTTTGAACTAACTTTTGAATCTGAATATAGACATTTGCAGTTAATTTTAAGTGTGTGTAGGAGAGGAGAGGATGGCCTTTTACCAAAAGCGATGTTTTGTGTTGCTACATTGTTCATTGGAGCAAAATACTGGTTTGGGGCTGATTTCATATGCACATTTCTTTATTAGAATTATTGAACTAAAAAAATCAGTGACTTTCACAGAATTGCACAGTAAAATCAACTAATAAACAAGAAGGCAGGTTTTTTTTCAGTGCACTCCGTGCCATCCAGTAATACATGTTCCCAGATTTTATTTGCAGGGTGGTTCTTGGGCACACACACTGCCACGTGGATCGAGAGCTGTCTCGCAGGCTGTCAGCAGAAAAGGCTGATCATCTCTGCAGGGAGCTGGTGCCAAGCTGGGCGCTGCAGGGCTATTAATTCCAAACTCTTCCACCATCTGCTTTCAGGAAATAGAGAGGGGAACGTCACTGACCTTCGGGGTGTTTTTGCCTTTGGCTATTAAACAATCTTCGATAGTACTGATCCCTGGCTCTGAGCTCTGCCTGCAGTCCCTTTCTCTCACTCCAGTTCCTACGGTGAGATTGAAGGTGTCCAACCCATTAGAAACTTCTGAGCACATTTCTTCTGAGTATTATAAAACTAGATAGAAAATTATGGGAATGATAAACCAGCCCTTTATATCCAGTGAGAAAGGATTCAAAAGCAAATCAAGGAATGCATCCAGACATTTCTTTAAACGTGTGAGCACATGTCCCGGCTGCCCGGGGACTCCTGCAGGCTGGGGTGGTGTTGCTTCCTTTGCAGCGGTGCCATGTCTTGCTCGTTGTTGTGCAGTATAGGTCTGCACTAGCTGTAAAACCCCAAGGAGGTACAAAAGGGTGAGGAACCCTACCTGCTTGTGCACAAACTCAGCAGCACTTGTTCCCCATGTGTGGCACTGAGCTGGAGCAGGCAACCTGCTCACTTCTTGTCCCCAGAAGTAGTGACAGTCACTGCTAGCTCCAGCATCTGATATGTTACATCAGAGTCTGGGTTCTGTAGTCTGGGGGGGTGAAAGACTAGGAGGGATAGCTAAAGCATTAGC
The DNA here is from genome assembly GCA_020086605.1 of Lanius collurio. Taxonomy (NCBI): domain Eukaryota; kingdom Metazoa; phylum Chordata; class Aves; order Passeriformes; family Laniidae; genus Lanius; species Lanius collurio. The sequence continues at coordinate 48,546,646 of JACBWW010000003.1, forward strand.
ACAAGAAATAATGAGGGAAAATGCTTAAACTGAAAATTGGGAGAAGTAGGAACTCCCAGGCTTGCAGTTCTCTGAGAGGTTTTTTGAACTCCCCAAAATCCTTACTGGATGGCTGGTCTGCTTTGAGATATGGGTGGACAGCCACTTCTGCCTTCTGCCTGCATTGCCCAGCCATGCAAAAGAATTGTGGTGAAAATAAAATAGCTATATTATATAAATCTGAATGCCCTTCCAGCTGGGGGAGAGGATGAAGCTTAATGTTACTAATGTGGTATCAATGCTGTTTTTCTATCTGACACAATAAGACTGTCAGCATGGGGAATGAAATGCTTTTGAGATTCATGCACATCTGCACCGGCCTCTTGCACATCTGCACTGGCCTCTTGCACTTGTGGGATTTATTTTTGACTTATTCCATTGTGCTTGGAGTACTTAAAGTGTCATTTGCAAAATTAATCCTTGAAATGAAGGAAGAATACTCATTGCATTTGCAGCAATTGAGTGGGGACTAAAATCCTCATTCAGCAAATATTGCAGATGTCATATTGTGCTAAAAAAATTGGCAAAAATGTTGGGTGGTTTTAGTCTAATTTTAAAACCACATAAAATTAATGGTCAATAGATATTTGTAACCTTTGAATATTTTAAAAATGAGAGAAGCTTTGAATTGGCTATGGTCAATTTGAATAGTAAAACAGTTTTTAAGATAAATACTGTAAAGAATATGTTATGAACTTTTAAATTCTGTTTTGTTCATTTAAATGAGAGCTTTGAAACAGACACATTTGCATATTAGTTGGGTAACATTTCTACTTGAAAAGCAAAAGAAAAGAAAAAATCTGGTTTTATTTAAATTAAATTTTGATGAAAAGTTTAGAAATGCCTAAACAAATGTTTTGGGGTTTTTTCGTGAAAAAATTAGATATTTTAGACACATTCTAACTATTATTTTGGTCTGTGACTTTTTTTTTTTCTAAAAAGCCTACTTTTTTCATTCTCAGGTAATGCAAATTTGAGATTGATGGTTTAGGGAACTATTCTGTGGAGCTATTATTTTTGCACTGATAGCTAAATAAGTTCCAAGCAATTTGTGGCAAAAGTTAATGCCAAACACCTTTCTGAATGATTTATAACTTTATCACCTTGTGTATTTATTTCCTCTTTTTTAAGTCAGAGTTTTATTATGTCAGGTGATGTTAAGCATCCAAATAGTGACTCTCCTACTGTAGAGCTTCTATTCAAAACTGGAAACATATTGTTAATAAAATACATTGTGTCTGCTAGAGCCTGCCATTAAATGATATGCTGGAAACAGTTCAATATTTTTATACAATAATATTAGGGAATGAAAGTAATAATGCAGTGTCCTTTTCTAGTAGCTGAGCAAGTTATTAGTCTCAGACTAAATGTCTTCATGTCAAACAATAGTTTAGTGTTGAGTTTTTCTGTAGTTTTTTGCCAGAAGCATTATGAATAGGAAAGAAGTTGCTGCATCAGTCCTTTAATCAGCCTTTTCTGGAAGAAAATGTGCTTTCATCACATGTTTACAAGTCTGACATGAAAATGCTATTAAAAGGAACAGTCTTTAAGTCTTCTTTGACCAGTTTTGTCCTCAGACAGGTGTAAATGTGTGCAAATAAAATTATTGCAGCATCTTACTAGTTTCTGATTCTCCTGTCTTCTCCCAAAGGCAGAACTGCAGGGGCTGAGGCATCTGCTGCTGCTATGCAGAAGGACAGAGCTAATCACTATATTGGCATTCAATCTCTCCCTTGTGTAATCCTTGTCCCTTCCCCTCTTTCCGTATTCCTTCTGTAAATATTAATGTGTTGTCTTGTTTGAATTTTAAGACCGGTCTTTTTCCCCTAAGGCAAATTTTCTGTAATTATTTATGCTATTACCTATTTCTGAAAGATATTCTTAAAAGCTGGAAACTCAGTTTGGGGATATAAAACAAAACACTTTACTTTCCTTGACAGTGAAGGTGAAGAAAAGCTAGAAATGTTTACTTATCAAAACATTCAAACTTATTTAGAATTCAGACAGCAATTCCTGTCTGTTCAGACAAATATTTGTTCCTCCTGTGAAAGTGGTTCCCAGTGCAATGGGATGGACTGGGTATTCATGCCAGTCTCTCTTCATCAGTGATTTAAAATGCAACAAAAGTTAACATTTTGGAGTAGATGATCTTGCAAGTAAGAAAGAATCTAGAAAATACATGGAAACTTCCACTGTTGTGGTACCCTCCCCATGAACATTTTCAGGAGCTGGGGATTGTCACTCTCTCCTTTCATCCCTCAAAAGAGGAAAGACTTCCACCCCACAAATCTCCCTGTGGTGCACTGAGAAGCCAAACAGTGCAACAGCAGCAGCACTCATGCTTTGCTTAAGGTATTAGTTAGGTATTAGTTTCTTCCTTCCCTACTGTACAGTGCCACAGGGAAAAGCAGGAGTCTTTTTCTCAGCTTCTCTTCTACTTTTCTTTCTCCCTCTTCTCAGGTCTTAAGGTTTCAGAACGCGCAGACTGTGTGTGCAAAATCTACTGATGTTTTGGTGTTTATTTATCTTATTTTGGTCTTTCTGAGCTGTCTGGAAGTGAATAATATAAGAACAACACTTGCATCCTTAGTTAAGTTGCTGCTAATTTGGAATAGATGCAGCATTGCTGTAATTCTTACCCAGGAATCCCAGACATATCCTTCTCTCAATAGGCGGTTGTCCACTTTTACCTATAATAATATGTTAACCCTAGAAGAGATTATACAGTATTCACACTAAATATTTATGTTTTCTTTTGTTTCCACTGTACCCTTCATGGTAAAATAAACTGTAGATTACATTAGCTGTATTTCTGGGTTTGAGTCGATTTTTGTGTAGTTTTTTTCTTTTCCTGTGTTATGGTAAAATTCTTGAAGCTGTTATTAGTAAGGCACTATTTTCTGAGTGAAGAAAATAAATACCACTTGACAGTTCACAACTGCTTTTAAACAGAAGAAGCCAATACTGCAGTAAGATGTGATGGCAGACAGAGTGACTCTGACAGAGCGTGCCTGCCCTTCGCACGCCAAGTGTTGGTCCAGCTGTCGTGGCTCTTTCTGTCCGTGATGGCTGGGGTCTAGCAACAGCAGCAGCAGTGTGAAACCCTTGTATTTAGGAGGCTCATATATCTTCTGCCTTTGTGGGGTTTAAATGGTTGCTAGGGAAGACAAAGAAAGGCCTGTTTGGAGAGGAAGGGGGTTGGAGACAAACTAGTTTCCAGTCCATTCTGCATGTGAATAGCACAACACTGCAGCAGCAGTAGCACGGATGGGAGATTTGTTTATTTTTCACTATGTTACAATGGTTTCTCATTTGTTTGTTATCTTGAATATAAGCTGCAGGCATCTATGTCCACATGGGCCCTTGGAATGCATGTAGAAAGAAAATGTACATTAGGAGCAGAGCTAGAGTTGTTTTTAGCAAAAGGCTTTTTGAGGTTTTTTTTAGCCTAGAGAAACTTCCATGCACTGATAATATATTTGCTGGAAACTTTTCATTGTTAGCCCTAATAGGATCATCTCTGTTTGGGATGATGACCGTCATCACCTTAGTAAATCCTTCCAATTTACATTGCTGCTGTGAGCAGTTTTCTGTTGTACTGTGGAATAAATCTAATGTATCAAGTGCATTGGAAATTCAGTAAGAAACAGTTATTTCATGTTTCTTCCATCTGTTGTGCTTCTCAAACCTGTAATGGGAGGAATGTGGAAAGTAGAAATTATAGGTCCTATAAGTCCTGGAAAAAACATTAACAAAATATTACTGCATGGGAAGCGTGCATGGATATTTCTGAAACTAATATCACTGTGGCTACTTCTCATCAGGGGAAGTTCCTTTTTTTCTCAAGAGTCCAATACAAGAAAAGAATATACGCAAAGTCGAAATGAGTGGTGGATAGGAATCAACTCCAAATACATTTGCAACTAGATCTCCTACTTGTTTGGACTAGTTGGATTTCTGTGAAGTGCAAGACAAGGTGCTGAGCAATACTTTGCTCTAGAGGTCAGCTGCTGAATCTGCACTGCTGGGCTTGGGCTTCTTTTTTTTTTTCTCCACTTCTTGTCGCTGCTTCTTTATGTTGGCCAAGGACACTTTGTCCAGCTTTTATCCATGAATTCGCAGATTTGGGTTAAGTCTAGCATCTTTCTATCCCATTGTAATGAAACTGTTTTCATGCACTATGTCACATGGTAGGCAGTGACAGAAGGCTGTAACCAGCAAGAATCTGGGGTTTCTTTTTCCCTTGGGAAGACCGTTTGAACACAAAATGCTTGTAAGAGACACATGGTAACCAGCCTAGCACAGCATCACAGTTCTCTGAGGATATGTGGTTGGGCGAGTCAGTGATCTCCATCTGAAATGTGGGGTTTTGTGGGAGTAGCGATGCTGCATGAGTACAATAAAATGCCTGAAATAACCAGTGTCAGAGAAATGAGAGAGGAGGGCAGCAGCTGACGTTAGTTTCATGTACCTCAGTCTGACAGATTCATGTAGCACAGACATATGGTCTGGATATAGATCCCAAGATGCAAGAGTCTACATCCACTGCTCGATGGTGAAATATGAAAATACAGCCTGCATTTCTAGATCATCGCTCTTAACTGTTGCCTGGGCCACATGGAAGTTGTCAGAACAGCTACAGCCTTTTAACTAAAAGCCTCAGAAGGAAGGTCTATATATGTTTGTTTCTAAATTAATATGGTCTAAAAGGAGATCAAGAATCTGCCATGGTGCCTGCAAATAAAGAGGTGCTTATGTTGGTGCCCAGCCACACAAGTGCCATGCTGACACAGATCTATGATTTCCAAGTTAAACTTTCTGAACAATGACAAATTCATTTTGCCATGTGTTTCTGCTCAGTGCTGGAACAGATCCAAACCCCTCATACCAACATCACAAATGAAATTGTGTGAAAGTGTCTGTTTTCAGATTAGAAAGATTTTTTTTTTGTTTGGCATCTTCTTTCAGAAGTAACAAAAATGAACCACAAGTGACAAAAATGTGCCATACAGAAACCTTTCCATTGAAATTGATACATCCCTGCAAAACAGTGTACCCCTAATGGAACAGCATAATTCTGTGGGTGGAAAAAAAATCCAAAACAACAAAAACCACCCAAAACATTTTGTCACGTTTTGACAAGATCGAATCTCTTTTCAGAGAAGTCTCAGAGGGAATGGATTAATTCAAACTATTTGGTTCTCTTTTTATCTCTTAATAGAAAAAAGACAACAATTTTTCCCTAAAGATATATTTTTTTAATTATACTGCACCCCCCCAGCCTTCTAATACAAGCATCTATCTAGCACTGCCTGCTAGGTGATATAAAAAATTACTGGCCTGGAACCAAACATCTCATTGAAAACTAACATGAACAGAAGTGTCATTCAGACTTAAAAGTGTTAGCTAGAAAAGCTAAATGCTTCTCTATGTGCCCTTATAATTTGCCTTTTTCTAATTTGTCAATAGATGTTAACAAAGTCTGTCTCCTCCCATTCCTCAGACTACAGACCTAAGTATGAAAGCGCAAATTGACAACATTGTGTTTAATCCAAATGCATGGCAGGAAGGGATACACAACACTTGGGACAGGTGCTAGTGCTTGGTGATGTTTTTGAGGATCAGATGCATTGGCATGTGCAGTCTGTTGCACATATCAGTCAAAATTCTATTCTTGCAAACATTACTTCTGTACTCACAGGAGCACTATGTGGTGCACATAGGTCCAATAGGTTAGAATTTATCAGCCAGAAAATACACTGCTGCTTTAATAATGTAGTGTATTGTAGTGTTCATACTGCTCATTTGAAAGTACCAGGTGATATATGAATGAAAATTTTTATTTAGTATATTGATCAGCTTATTTAAAAGGTGATCTCAAGATTTCTCATGAGACCACACCTGGAGTACTTGCACCCAGCTCTGGGGCACCCAGCACAGGATGGGTTCCCACTCCCCATGGCAGAGGAGTTGAAACTTGATGATCTTTAAGGTCCTTTCCAACCTAACCCATTCTCTGATGCTATGATTGTATGATTCTTGTCAAAGTCCCTCTCCCCCTTTCTTGTAGGCTCCTTTCAGGAACTGGAAGGCTGCAATTAGGTGCCTCCTGGAGCCTTCCCTTTGCCAGGCTGAAAAATTCCAGTTGCCTCAGCCTTTCTTCATAGTAGAGGTTCTCCATCTCTCTAATCATCTTGGTGGTCTCCTCTGGCCTCACTCCAACAGGTCAATGTGCTTCCCGTGCTGGGGACCCCACAGCATTCCAGGTAGGATCTCACCAGAGCAGAGTAGAAGGGCAGAATCCCCTCCCTTGCCCTGCTGTTCATGCTGCTTTTGATGCACTCCAGGACGTGTCCTGGCTTTCTGGGCAGCAGGTGCACCTTGCTGGGTTGTGTCCAGCCTCTCACCCACCAGCACCCCAAGATCCTTCTTGGCAGGGCTGCTCTTGATCATCCCCCAGCCTGTGTTGATACCAAGGGTGACCCCAACACCAGTACTTGGTCTTGCCGAACCTCATGAGATTCCCATGGGCCACTTCCTGATCTTGTCCAGGTCCCTCTGGGTGGATCCCATCCTTCAGATATGTCACACACAAGTGTGTCAGCTTGATGTCTTCTGCAAATTTGCTGAGGGTACACTTGATCTCTTTGTCTGTGTCATTAACAGAGATATTAAATAGCACTGGTCCCAGTACTGACTCCTGAGGGGCGCCAGTTGTCTCTGATGTCCATCAGGTCTCTGAGCTGTTAACCACTACCCTCTGGATGTGACTGTCCAACCAATTCCTTATCCATCCAACAGTCCACCCATCAAATCCTTCTCTCTCCAATTTGAAGAGCAAGATGTTGTGAGGGACCCTGTCAAAGGCTTTGCAGAAGTCCAGAAAAATTATGTCTGTAGCCCTTCCCTTGCCCACTGATGCAGTCACTCCATGTAGTCAACGGAAGGTCACTGGGTAGGTCAGTCAAGACTTGCCCTTGGTGAAGTTCTGCTGGCTGTCTCGAATCAGCTCCCTGTCCTCCATGTGCCTTATCATAACTTCTAGAAGGATCTGTTCTGTGATTTCCCGGGCACAGAGGTGAGGCTGACACGTCAGTAGTTCCCAGAGTCCACCTTTCTACCCTTTTAAGAAATGGGTACAAGGTTTTCCTTTTTCCAGTCACCTGAGACTTCACTTGACTGCCATGACTTTTCGAAGATCCTGGAGAGTGTTTTAGCAATGACAACAGTCAATTCCCTGAGGACTCTAGAGTGCATCTCATCAGGTCCCAGACTTATCTATTCATGTTCAGGTGATCACGAACCTGATCTTCACTTGCATTTGGAAGCAGCTCAGCCTTCTCCTCATCCACTGTTACCAGTTTGCCAGCATTGTTTATCAGGAGGGGTATACGTTCTTTGACCTTCCTTTTCTGGTTAACATACCTGCATTCGCTTCTTTCCCTTTCATTTGACCAGCAGTTCCCTACTCAGCCAGGCCAGTCTATTGTCCTCCTTGCCCAGTTTTTTGCTCCTGGGGATGGATAGATGGAAGATTTCCTTAAAGATCTGCCAGCTCTGTTCCTCTCCCTTGTCCCTGTGGGCAGTCTCGTAGGGGATCCCATTTACTATCTACTTGAAGAGATGGAAGTTTGCTTTCCTGAAGGGGAACTTTACTGCAGTGTAAAGTGTTCAAGGCCAGGTTGTGTGTGGGGGGGTTGAACTAGATGATTTTCAATGTCACTCCCAATCTAAACCTTTCTATCATTCTAAGTCACGGACAGACTCCAGCAAGCTGACTTGCTGTTAACAAAAGCAAACAAGCAAAAACGTGAACACTCCACGCATGAAATTAAAATTTATTTTGGCATTCAGGACTAAACCCAACCCAGCGTGACATCTGGCATGCTTTGACAGGTGATGTGTCACGTCTGCGGGGCACAGACGGACCCGCACGCTGGGTCCTTCGGCTCATCCTGCCCGCAGTGTCGGTGTTGCCGATGGCTCCGTGCCCGCCGGCAGCGCCCCAGGGCCCGCTGAAACCCCTTCGTTCTCCGCCGGGGCCGAGGGCAGCGCCCGGGGCAGGGCTGGGGCTGGGGGAGGGGCAAGGGGCAAGCGAAGGGGAAGGGGCAGGGAAGGGCCAGGGGAAGGGGCAGGGAAGGGCCAGGGGAAGGGCCAGGGGAAGGGGCAGGGAAGGGCCAGGGCCAGGGGAAGGGGCAGGGAAGGGCCAGGGCCAGGGCTGGCCTCGCTGCGTCCCCCCCCGCCTCGGCCCGGCAGCGAACGGAGCTGCGAGCCCCGCGGTGTTTGTGCGCCGGGGCGATTGCAGAGCCGCTCTCCATCGCCCTGCAGTGCCCTCCTGGCTGTACAGAATGCTCTGAGAGCCGCTGTGCTTCAACCCCCCCTGCCCCACCTTCCGCGGGGATGCGGCGGGTGCGCCAGGGGCTGTCCCTCGCCTCTCCCGCCGCAGCGGGCGACCGAGTCCTGCAGGGTTGGGGTCCTTGCACAAGGTTATGCGACCCTTTGCTGTGAAAAAGCACTTAAAATAAATAGTTCCTCTCGGCAGCAGTGTGACCTGTTCCTTACGTGCTTCCCGGTCCCCAGGCTGAGCCAAGCCCAGCCGTCGCTGCTGTCCCTGGCCACCGCGTTCCTGGCTTTGGGTTGTAAAGGATGTTCCGCTCTGCTCCAGCTCCGAGCGGCTCCTGTAGTGCCACGGAGGACGTAGCAACGCAAAGTCGAGACTGCCTTCTTGAATTTTTATGTCTTTGGATGTGACCAGATTGTCTACAAATTTGCATAAGTGCTGGGAAGGTGTGGGGCGAAAAACTCTGCTTTGAAACTGGAAAAAAAAAGTTTGTATTTTTGCATATCACAAAGCAATGTTTAATTATCATTGAAAAGAAATAATATTTCCATAGGTTGCAATTAATTGAACATATTTGTAATTTTGTGAACATTTCACTTGTTCTCTTTTCTTAGAGAGCCAATATATATTTTTCCTGAAACTATTCTGAATATGAAGGTGCTTGACTTTTTATGGAAGTTGAATTGGACTATTACATATGCCCAGAGAGGTGGTAGATGCCCCATCCCTGGAAACATTGAAGGTGTGGTCAGACAGGGTTCCAAGCTGATCTAGTTGAAGATGTCTTGCTCACTACAGGAATAGTGACTAGATGACAAGTCAAGGTCCCTTGCAACCCAGACCAAACTCCTAGCTTGTATGGGAAACTGTCTGTACCTGTAGCATACTTTGAGAGCCCAACAAAAGAGGAATATCCTGGAAGGACTATCAGATGCTTTTACGTGGGACTTGGAGAGGGCAGCTCCTCCTGTGAAACTGCAATATTGTTAATAAACATCACAAAATGATAGCAGTTATGTTTTCAACCATACAAATCCACATGGTGTGATATTACAGCCCTCACATCTCTGCTCTCTGAGGAGTCTGAGATTTAGTAACCGTGATCCAGGATGTGTTTGCTCATCCTTCTTTGGATGGAAAGTAGAGTGTTAGTAATGCAACGTTTCCCTTTCTCCTCCTGAGGCACTGCTTTCCCCCTTCCTCCCTCTGAACCCCCACTTTGTGTCACAGACACCTTGTAGGGCTTTGCTCCTCTCTGAAAAAATGCAATGTTTGCACCAAAAGAAGCTGTAAGGCTGGGTGAGCCAGGCCCATCTTTGTGACTTCTGTTTCATAGACCTCTCTGGAGATCTTTGGATCTATCTAAAGTTACTTGAAAGTAACTTTAAGATCTAAATTAACATGATTTTACAATTCTTCCTTAAAAGTTGTAAATAAGATCCAAACAAAACAGTTTTTGTGTGTATTCAACCACTGTGTATTGGGTGTCAGTGGGGTCTGTGGGGTGGCCTCTCTGAAGACCCACTGCAAGGCCCAGCTGAGCCCATTGGCCAACGTGGTGGTGCCTCTGGGATTAAATATTTAAGAAAGGGGAAAAAAATGGAGGACATGGAAGAGTCAGGAGTGAAGTTGAGCCTGGGAAAGAAGAGGGTTGATGAGGGTGGTTTTAGTTTTGTTTTTTATTTCTCACCATCCTACTTAGTTATTAATTTTTAATAAAATTAAATTAATTTCCTCAGGTCGAGTCTGTTTTGCCTGTGATGGTAATTGGTGAGTGATCTCTCTGTTCTTATATTAACCCATGAACATTTCCATCTTCTTTTCTCCCTCTGTCTTGCTGAGGAGGGGGAATGACAGCAGTTGGGTTGGCACTTGACAGACAGCCAAGGCCTCCCCCCCCCCCACCAAACATCAGGTGCCATTAAAGAGACCAGGTTTTAAAACAAAACAAAAAAAAATTGAGTGAATCTGTGAGATTTGAAAGTCAAAAATAAAAAGCATATCTAGCACCCCTTTTTGTACTCAACAGACCAGACTAAGCACTAATACTTTAATCCTTGTTTGCAGTGCAAGAATTGAGCAATTTTAGTTTTTCAGAACAAAGAAGAAACCTCAAAACCTCTGTTTCTTCTTAGTGATCATTCTATTTATTTTGATAATTCATATAGGGACAGCTTTAGAAACTTTTTTGTGGTTTTAGCTCCTTGGTTGTACTTAAGATGCAGTGTTTCATGGACCATTGTTTAACTTACCTCAAGAACGGATAAATACATCACCAAAACCATGTCCAGTGAAACACAACTTGTTAGGCCTGTGCATCAGAGCTAATCTTTATATCAAGCAATGAGAACTCACAGTCACTTTCGTCAAACAATTCCTGTGCCATCGGTTTGCCTTGATTAAGATATGTAATGAGACAGAGACTTTATTGTATTTTATTCTAGCTTTACATGAAGAGAAATTGTAAGAAATTTCTCAGTTACTAATATTGTGTTTTGCTTATTTTTTTTCCTCTGTCTACAGTGTGCAGAAATAAATTCCCTTAGAATCTTTGCAGGAACCTAAACAATAATTTGTAACTGGGATTAAATAAAATAAGTATCTGGTCTGGTTACTTAAGTAAGCATTTAGAAGAAATTATGCTGTGCAGAAAATTGCATGCAGCCCCAAACCAGGATTTATTTCCACAAAATCCTATTACACTCAAGATGTCAAACTGGGCAAAAAAAAATCATCTATTGTCCTCCATTTCCTTTTTGGTATTTGCTTTCATGCATGTGAGTCCTGTACAATCAGTGGAGACATTCGGAAAAGAGGCATATAGGCACATCAGCATATAGATGCACAGAGCATAAGTGTGCATATTAGCTCTAGATTGCTAATTTAATTAAAGGAGTTCCTGCTTTGTTTCATTATGGATATTTTCCTTTTCTGCCTAGCTTCCTCTACCCTTGAAGTTTTTACTCAATGTTTTGTTCTGGTAAAAGAAAATTCATGGAATATATTAGACTTGAAATCAAGAAGAATATAAAAAATATCATTGGCTATTTCTTCAGATACAGATGTTTGATCTTCTCACAGTGCCTAATTTCAATTTTGTTGCCATTTGAGGACAGTTCTGCTTTATGAGCATTTCTAACAAAAGCAGCCTAATCCCCAGTGCACAGCTTCTGCTCAAATGAGCTCTCTGCCTGAATTCAGAGAACTGCTCAGTGTTTGGCACAGAGTTATGTTCACTCACATCACATTTTGCTGACAAATTTTCCTTTGACTCCCCTCTCATCAGTAGAGAAGTTAAATAACCCTCAAACAGGTGAAGTCGAGCTAATCAGTGGGCAAGTGCTGTCACTATCTCTTCATTTTTAAATACGATATTTAGGAACATCCCTTAGTGATGGACTTGTCAGTGTTATGTTTACAGTGGGACTCAATGATCTTAAAGGTCTTTTCCAACCTAAATAATTCCATTATTCTATTTTCCAACATTTGAACAAATTCACAGAGACTGAAATATACACTGATGTACTTCCTGGAATATGAAAATAAACATACATGGTGCAATAATTAAAACTAATTATCTCAATAAGGGTGTGAATCCCCAAAGTAAAGACCTGCTGCTTGTACAGTGTAAAACAATATGCTATTTATAAGGAATGTGGGGCTTTCCAACATATGTTATCTCCAGGAATATATTAGCTTTTACCCTTTTAAGATGCTGAGATGACGAAGGAAAGAAAATTACTTTAATAACAGCCTGACCCAAATTTTTCCTAATATTCCTGAAGTGAAAGAAACTTTTTACTTGAACTTATTTCTAAACAGAAGTTAAAATTGTTTTCCCTAAATGACTTAAATTTGTGTCTAATCCCTTAACAACCTTAATCAACAAATTTGTGATAAAAATCTATTTAAGGCTAATTACTTTGATATTATTGCTATCAATCCAGTGGCACAATTCTTAGCAAAATCAGTGCAAAATATCTTCATTCCATCATACCATCACATAAGAGCATGCAAGCAATATGAAAATGTTATGAACGTGTGTTGCAGGGAGTAGGTGTCTGTTTGTTGCTACACTGTATGGTACCTTTTACACCCAAGGCCCTTTAAAGCTGCCTTGAAATTAATCAGAAGAGTCTGTGCTGCTGCAGCAGCATTCTTGAAAGGATACCCAGCCTAGGAGGTGTCCACTGAGACCCTTGTACATGTGCTGACCCTCATTTCAGGGAGCTGTGTGTCCCCCGGCCTCCTGTGCAGGAGCCTGTGAGCACTCGTGCCTTTCTGCAGGCATTCTCCAGTGACTGCCCCTGGTACCCTCCAGCTTGGGCTCTGCTTTGGGAGGAGTGAGAGGGAGCTCTGGCTGCAGCCTTGACCCCACAGAGATGCAGCCACTGCCTAACAGGGCTTGCCACCCTCTGCCTTTTTCAAGGAGTGTGAACTTGTTTATCTTGAACCTTTCCCTGGTCGTGTAATCCTTGGTGGCTGCTTTGGCCGGAGGGCTCCTGCTTGGTCGGAAGAGGCTGGTGCTGCTGTCCCTGCAGAGCTCTGCTGAGCACTGCTGGTGATGCCCTTTTCTCCTGAGAGTGCTATCAATGGGCAGAAGAGCACAGGCAAAACCTCCCATGATAACATTTCCCCTTCCCAGCAGATGGAGGCAGCTGTCATGCCTGATCTGGTGAGATGCTGTATTATGTATGTAAGAAAGTGGTGTGGCCTGCTCGTGTCAGTGCCTTCCTTCTATGATGGTATACAGGATAAGAGCACCAGGGAACACGATGTGGTCGTGCAAGTTAAGCTGTCTGGATATGCTTTGACAGACTTGAAGTGATTTGTACAGGGCTATTACACATCTTACAGCTTCTTGGCAGCAGCAGCCTGAAGGGCCCTCTTTTCATGTTTTCCTTTTGCTGTTCTGAGCAGGTCCCAGAGGCCACTACAAATGTTAGAATCTGGTGGAAATGTTAGGCTGGTGAAAAAATGAAATCTCAGCAACACCTGAGGAGACAGAGCAACAAGGCTGACCATGATGTGAAACTGATGGGCTCTCTGCTACTGAGGTCTTCCTGACATATGTTGGAGCTTTATACTGTTGTACTTTCCACAGCAACTAAGCATGATTCATGCAAACTTGTCTGCAATAACAACTCACTGATAGATCCTGTGCACACCTCAAGATTCCTGCCCTTTAGAAATGAATGGGTTGTTATTTCAATTTACAGCAGTTGCAGTATTTTTCTTATTTATTCCTCTTTTAATCTGTTTTGGATTTGGTTTTTTGGGGGTTTTTTTTTGTTTTTTTTTTTTTTTTTTTGTTTTTGTTTTTTTTGTTTTGTTTTGTTTTGTTTTGTTTTCTGTTGTTGTTGTTGTTATACTTTTTGCTTACTTGTTTTAAAAGGATGGCAACATATCTCTGTATTTCTTCTTTTCTCCTTTCCCACTCTCCCTCCAAAAAGCAAAATGTGAATGAATCCGAAGTTCCTAAGTCTCATAATATTAACAGAATTGAATTCTCAGGGTGACTGTAATTTTAGGCTGAAACAAAATGTCCAGACAAGTATTTGCAAAAAGATTTTTGGTGTGACTGCAATTTTAGGCTGAAATTTAATTTTCAGACCTGTATTTGTAGAAAGATTTTCTGTTGCTGTGTTATTGATTCAAGTTTTAGTTCTTTGCATTTGTGCTGTTAAAATGATAGGTCTGACCTCTTAATATCTTACACCTTCCATATCTTTTACCTGGGGACTTGGTGGTTCCTTTGCTGAGTTCATCTGGGCATCTTTAAGCTAATTGGTTCCCTCATAGCAGAAGTGCCTCAGGCAGTGCTGGTGTCTTGCTCCTTCCTGTTGGCTATTTACCTTTTCAGTTTTATTTTAAATGTCTTGAACAGGAGTATTTGAATTAAGTAATATCAAGCCAGAAAGTGGAAAACTGTGATGAAAGAAACAGGAACTTGGTCTAAATAGTCTGATATTGCTTTGTCAAGAAGCCAAAATCTGAGGCACCTCTCTTTAACACAGATGGTTTTGAAGGAGGAGAGGACCTTTTTTTGCATGCAGGATTTACTGTGTGTCCTGGCTTTTTCTCAAACTTCAGGATGATCTTTTAAAAGCTGATTCTATCACTTCATATTAATTTGCATCTCTTTTCAAGATCTAGGGAGCTGACACTTCTCAAATGGTCAAGAGTGTAGCTTGACCCCAGAGATGCCTGCATTTGGGATTATTGTCCCTGCAGCAAAAAGGAGCCTGTCCTAGAGTTTGAGGTCCTTTTTTTATGTTTTGAGAGATGGAGAAAAGTGTCCTTCCTTACACGTGGATAGAACTCTTGTAGCGGGTTCAGTTCATAACCAGGCGGAAACCATAACAACTGTTTACCTCACTGTTATCCAGAAGTGCTCAGTTTGTTTGAAAATTAATTTTGTAAGCTCATATCTGGAACACATATTCCTTTTGGGTAGAGCAGTAGCAAAGTCTGGCAGGGAACCGACAGAGTTTGTTGGGCTCTGCAGTACAGATTTAACCCTTTATTGGCAAATTTGACACTGTGACTGATGGCCATTTCCAGACTGCGTGCCTGTCTTCCCCTTCTGAGCTCTTCACTGTCCCAAATGAGGACCCTTCTCACCCACGTGTCTTTGTCTCCTTCCCAAATAACTAAGATCTGGGTGAGGTCATTGCTGTATGGCTCAGACTCCAGCCAGAGTGCTCTGTGAAGCTTAGAAGTTCTCCCTGGCTCACCTGTTTAGTTATAGTGGGAGGTTGCATGTTACATTAGGCTTCAAAACAAGACAGATCCGCCTTTCTTAGTGGTTGCAGAAGGGAAAGGTGGTGATGGAACTTGAGAGTTTTACAAAAGATTTTGTAGTATGTTAATGGCGTGTCGTATATCTCTTGGGAAATGAGCAATTTGGACAGCCGATGTAGAGGGACAAGGGAAAGCACTATCCTGTATCCTGGAAAGGGAAAATCATGTTCCCTGCTGACAGAAATGGCTCTTTAGAGCAGAAAATGTAAGCCTTTGTTCAGTCTTGCACTGTGTAAGTTGAGCTGTAGTTTGTTAACCAGCAGACAGTCTGCCCTAGGTTTCTGCTGAAGCACTGCAGAAAACTCCAGAATGCATAATTGTTACCAGTGCTGGAACTGGTATGATTTTTACCATACAACTCAAAGTTAACGTTTTTATTTCATATTATGCTTTCCCAAGGTAGCTTTGTGTTCAAAATACTTAATTCATTTGTATTTCTATAATTCATCATGCTTATTTTGAATAAGGAATATCCTATATTTCCCTATATATGGAAAACCACTTGTGGAAGTATTATAATGAGGGAAATTACCTGTCTTGTTTTTGTGTTGGTTTTTTTTGTCTGTTTGTTTTGGTTTTTTAGCTATTTCAAGTACATAAACAATTCAGCAAAGACACAAACCTGATTTCTAGCTGCACTGCCATTTTCAGCCGTCTATACTTATGTGGAAAATTTCAAAGCAGTTTTTCACATTTGCTTTACCACATGGCTACCAATGGGGATGGATGGTTGCTGTGTATAGCAAAATTTTGGCTTTAGTTAGGGGGTTTTTGGTTTAGTCAGTGTTTACCAGAGACAGGCAGAGCAGGGAGGCGAAGCTGCTCAAAGGTATGGCGTGACCTCCATAGAAGGAGAGAGTTTGCAAGGACTCTTCAGCTTGAGTATATGTATACACACACATAAAATGTCTGTAGAGCATCCATTAAATTTAGCTGTTGGTAGGTTTGAAATTGTTGCCCAGGGACAGCCAGGTTCCTTTAGGGATCCTCGGCAGAGTGACAATTTGCCACAGCAGTTGTAGTTATAATTAGAGCCTTATTATTGCACTAAAATTTCAATAATCAGCATAGGCTATTCTTATCTACTATTTCTAGCAGTTACTGCACCTTAGCTACTCTTAGCATTGCTTGTCGAGTATTCTTAGCAATTATCATAGCTTTCAGTTAAACAGAATTTCTAGTAATTAGTGTAGATTTCTTACTATCTAGAGTTTTTCATTACCTGGACCTGCTACAGTTTGGGTCAAATTCTTAATAATCCATGTGTGATACAGTAACCACAGTCTAGGCTCAGACTTTACCAAAAACAGCAGCAGTCACTAAGTCTCAGAGGAAACAAGAGCAATAGCAGGGATGCTCCAGACCCCCAGGGGATCACGGGTTTTCCTGTCCAGCAGCAGTTCCAGTCTGTGTCCCACTTAGGACTGCAGCTGCTGGATTTTATGGGCAATATCTCACGTGCTGGTGCACTTCCCTATTCCCTAAAGGGTGTCCCCACATCCTGATGACAGTGCTTGGTGGGCAAATGGTCTTCTTGTACTGCTGACAGGAAGGTGATCTGTTCTATAATGGGGTCATCACATCCTGGTGACAGCCACAGTGTTGGAAAGGGGAAGAGAGAGGGGGATGGGGTGTGATCAGCATGCTGACATATTGTGGTGTTTGTTTTAGAAAATGGTGTTGTTCCTGCTAACCATATTCCCAGGCTCAGAAACAGGGTACCAGACACAGAAACAGAGGAACTTATTTTTCACCCAGACTGAAGTAAATTGCCACAGGTTCCTGCAGGGACCAAAAGCATAAATAAGTTGACATAAGGATCAAACACAGTGGTTCAGATATAATTTCTTTGATCTATTCAGCAAGTTCTTCAGCAGGATAAATACCGAGGAATAGTATGTTTACTATTTTTCTTATTTTCTCTCTGTAAGTTCCAGTTTTTGGCTACTTTTGGGAATAGGATTGATGAAGAGAAGAAGAGTTTCTGAGGCTGGTGTTGTGGTTCCTGTACTGTCACAGTTATGCTGGGTATTTAATTGAAAGCAAAACAATATTTAAACAAAAAAAAAAAGAGAAAACCGAAAAAGTATCCCCACTTGTTCTGCTATTGCAAACAAACCTGCTTAGCTGAGCTGTGCTTGGCTGCCTCTTTCTAAGGCTCTGCATGCAACTAGGAGGGCCCATGTAATATTGATAAGCCTGTGCATTGATTGAGATGTGGAACACAGGATTGCTGCTTGGTCTCTGACACAATGATTTACAGTGGATAAGACGGGAATCTGCTGTTGGAGTTTTGATTGCTCAGCTTCACAGGCTTGCTTAAAAATAGAAATGTAGTAGCTAATACCTACTTGCATGCAGTTGGATGTGTGGAATAACAAACTGCCAATTACAGTGCTATTTAACACTAATGCTTGGAAATACCAATTCTGTTGAAGATGTCAATGTATTTAAACATTTTGCAAGTGGACAATGTAAAGTGCACATTCCCCTCTCTCACACAGCCAGTAAGGTGTATAACTGTGCCATTATGAAACTTGCATGAAAATCAGGATTCTTAGTATTTGGGAACTGTGAGTACATCTGGAGTAACCAAGAGCTTTTACCTGTAGTTGCTTTGTGTTTAGTTTGCAGTCAAATAAGGCATAGATCTTTTAGAATTATTTGATATCATTTCAAGGAGATTTGCAGTAGCTGTCTGTAATATCTTTTACATCAGGATTAATAATTATTTACGTGGTTTCATAATGCTAGACGTTGCTTTTGTTCAGCATCTTGTTTCCTAAACATTTTAATGTGTTTTCTTTGAAAATTATATCCTGCAGAGAAAGTAGCAAACAGTGAAGCAGGTGTAATGTGCTCTTGTAAGTGTTTGAAATTACCAGTGCTCGCCATGTTGCCAGATACTGTGGTAATTGAAGAAATTGCTCTTTCTAAAATTACTAAGGCCAGTTAGCATCTGATTTAATGTGGGGAGAAGGAAAAGTGCTGGTACTGAGAAGTGTATTAAGATGTAAAACAGCATAATGTGCTTCTGAAGGATTGTTTTCATGGCATATTTTTGCTATTCTTTTGAGGCACTGAAAATATTGCTGTTTTAAACTGATCTCTCCTCTCCTTTTTTTTTTTTTTTTTTTTTTTTTTTTTCGTTGGAGCTTTTTCAAAATTACATAAAAGTGCTAGGTCTGAAGAGATACTTTTAAAATGACATTATTTCTAAAATAGAACTGCCAAAGTTTTTGGTTGCACAACTACACAAGAGAGCCAAGAGAAAAGTGAGATGGCTCTTAATCTTTTGATTTCCAGTTGGGCATTTTCCTTGTTGTGTCCAAGTGTCTAACCCTAGCAGTTCTCTGGGTCAGGCCACTTAAATCAGCTCTGCTCAAGGGAGCTGAATGTCAGCAGGTTTTGGATCAGTCCCTGGGGCAGGTAAAAGCTCAGAAATACTTAGTTGTTCAATGTTGTCTTCTTTAGTGCTTTAAGGTCTGTATGCATATTATATGTAATGATATTTTTGGAGGATTTTGCTTAGTTTGATGTATCTGAATAGCTTCTGTATTACTTTTGTTCATACACATTCAGAGTACTAGAGTAAAAGAAGTTTTCAACACAAATATCATTCATTTTTGGTTCTTATAAGTGTGATGAAAATTTACATTTGTAGAAGTTTTGCAGTGGTGGCTATGAAAATTTTCATGATTGTCTTCTATGTTTTTCTTTCTTTTAACTACATTTAGTTAATGAATTTACCTGCTAAAAGAAGAGATGGAAAGCTAGAATTAGACAAAGCCATATATTTTTCCCCACATTTTCCCTAATTTATAGTAAGAGGTTGGTTATTTTGAGTGTAGGAATTCACGTTAGTGCCCAAACAAAATATTGGAAAATTCTGCTGTGTTTTGTCTGCACACCTTGTTTGTGTACAAAGACAATTTCAAGCTCCTCTTTAAAACAGAGGCAGGTTTTTATACTAATCACAAACTTCTGCATTCATCCTGAAAAAAATCTGAACACACATCTCTCAAAGGAACCACAATGCACCTTAAACATGAAATGTTAAGACTCAGTGTCTATGTAGACAGCCCATACAGAGGTAGCACAGCAAATCAGTGAACTTGAAGACTCTGAGCTGTGAGGCAATGCAAGCCCAAATTATGTACAATGGTTCATGTTTCCTCCCTCATCCTGGCCTGGCTCTGTCATCCAGTGTCAGTGGCACACACAAAGGACATGGCTTCCAACTCTGTGCCCACTTATTTCTTAGTTTCTTTCCACCATTGCTGTGAACTGCTTGGATAACTCATTCCAAGAACAGACTGTACAAAGCCTGAGCCCCACCTGGTAACTGAAAAAGGGACTGTGAACTCAACTGCCAGCCAAGCAGAGGCTGAAACAAAGCAGATGAAGCATTTATTTAGGAGCTGGACACCTATTTTATCATTCTGGATCTTTCCTTCTGGCAAAGGGTGACTTTACCAAACACTTCACTGTGTGAAACAAGCACAGAACATTACAAGAAGGGAAACTATAGGTTGGAGACAAGGTTAAATTCCCAGCTGTATTAGGAGAGTGAGCACAAGTTATTTTTTCAGTAAAAACTTTTAATGAGAAAATAATTAATTTTTATTCCATGTTCTTTCTGATATACAAAGCTCCCCAAAGCTCAGGATCTAAAGCAGGCACACATTTTCTGAAGCCACATCTGCTTCATGTTTGCCAGAATTTGCTGCAGGACTGGCTGCCTGCTGCTAGTGCCTCACAATTCTTTTTATAGCCAGCATAGCCCTGAGATGGTGAGAAGCATGTTAGTGTGAGACAGTCTGTGAAAAGAGACAGAGAAATATTCAAACTGATCTGCATGTCTATGCCTTGCACAGGCTGAAGAAATACCTCAGCAAACAAAACAAAGTATGAACTTCCAGCTCTGTGCAAGAAAGGTGGTGGTAAGCTTGTTTTCTGAAGGAGCTATAACTAAGAGTTACCTGAATGTCCAGGAGGGGGAAGGAAGGAAACATCTTGTGATTCTGAAAGATTTGAAGGTTGAATTGAGACAAAAGGGGAGGAGTGCTCAACTGCTTTACCTCTTGGCATGTCCATAGATTTGTTTTCCATGATCTCTATTAATTGAGGTTGTCTCTGTCATTTATCTGTGCCATCAACAGTGAAATGGCTCAAGAGATGGCCTGCAAAGCAGCACACTCTCTGTCCTGAACCCAGTGTGAATGCAGTCTTCAAAAGGAATCTTTGCAAATCCCACATCCCAACATCATGGACCTGTGATGTTGAAAAAAGTCTTGTCATCCTGTCTGTTGAGTGTCTCTCATATCATGCAGTCACCACAGAAAAATATTGCCTATATGTTAAAAACCTGGCTGAACAGGGGTGTTTGTGTCCAGGTCCTGCTTATCCATCAGCCTTATGAGGAGCAGAGGGGGAAACTGAAGAAAAGGATGGTAGGAGAGACCTTATCACTCTTTACAGCTACCTGAAAGGAGGGTGTAGGAAGGTGGGGGTCAGTCTCTTCTCCCAGGTAACAAGTGATAGGACAAAAGGAAATGGTCTCAAGCTGCTCTAGGGGAGTTTGAATATTGGAAAAAAATTCTTCACAGAAAGAGTTGCCAAGCAGTGGAGCAGGCTGCCCAGGGAAGTGCTTGGAGTCACCATCTCTGGAGTTATTTTTAAAAGACATATAAATGTGGCACCTAGGGACATGGTTTAGTGGTGGACTTGGCAGTGCTGGGGTACCAAACAGCTGGACTCAATGACCAACCAAAATGGTTCTGTGATTCTGTGATCAGCTGTGCAGGGGCCTGCTGCTCAGATCTGCACCTGGTGCTCTTCTGAAGCTTGCACAGAGGCCACAGCCGAGCCCAAGCTTGGCTGGACCTGTGTAGTCTGGACATCAGACAGGAACTGGCTCAAGCAAAGCCTTAACCCACATTGCATTTTTGGGTGAAATCTGTCTTGGATGTCAGTTGTAAGTATAAGGTGGGGATATTTCTTCCTTGCCTTACAACCAGTACTGGTGATGAGGCTTTCTAAAAGGCAGAATAGTGTTGATTTTTATAAAATCTGATGAATATTGTATTGATAAAGTACTAAGCAACAGAGATGTGTGTATTAGTTGCACTATGTCTGGGACAGAGCATGAACCCCCTCCATGTGAAAAAGTAAAAAGACAATGTCCCTGGACTTCTTGCATGGAAAGAAAAATACCTGTCATAATTTACAAGGAACCTAAAGTGAGAATGGGTGGAGGTCCTGACAACTGACCTAATTAGAGAAGGCCTGACTATAATGAAGTATGTTCCAACAAATTACTAGTTTTTCCAACTTAAAAGAAGCTCATGAATGAGTGATAAGGAGAAATACTCCTCTGTAATATTGTGCAAAGAGCAGTTCCAGAAAATACAACTATAAGCAAAAAAATTAATAGCAGTATCAATATTATGCTCATATTAATGCTACACATAAGGTAGAAGTAGGTGTCAATAGAAATGCAAAGTCTGATAAATATAAAGCATGCTAAATGTAAAATACTGCAAACCCTGGTTTATATTTTCATTT
This sequence comes from Lanius collurio, assembly GCA_020086605.1. NCBI lineage: Eukaryota > Metazoa > Chordata > Aves > Passeriformes > Laniidae > Lanius > Lanius collurio. The sequence continues at coordinate 48,568,397 of JACBWW010000003.1, forward strand.
TTAAATTAGGTTTTCATTTTAGACTCCATTTCATTTTGGATTAAATTTTGTCAGCTCTCCAGGTTCATTCTCATTTTTGTTAGTAGTAAGTGGTTGGATGGAATTATCCCTCTTCTATTACAGGTGCAAAAATCTTCCTGCAATTTTCTTTTGTGTTTATCTTTCTAAGATTGCTTTTTTCAGTCAGCCATCATCTGACTTAAGCTCATTTTAGCCTATATGAATCTTTTACTTTTGGTAGTTTTCAATAATACTGACAGACTGGTGTCCATTTTTTAAAATGCACACTTAATTCCTTGATTTCAGATGTCAATAGACCTGTGGAATAAACAGTTCCATTTGAAAGAATAGTAGTTTGAGAAATTTTGGGATAAGAAAACTTTCTGTCAGATTCTAGGTATGTAGCATTTTTGAACATGTGGTTTTGATCATCTTTTAAAGATTAAACTTTTAAAATACCAACCCAAATAGTGCATTAATTCATTTTTAGACTAATGTATTTTATTAAAGAGGAATGAGAGGTGCAGTAAAACAGCATATTCCACTGTTTACAGTGATGACATCATAATGTGATCAAGGAAAAATATATGGCCAATATTTGAGGTCAGGATCATAAAGGAAAATATTTAAGGAAATCGTCAGTAATATGATCATCACATGCTCAAATACAATAACAGAAGATTGTAAATTTTTAGAATATTAACTGCACTCATCTTGCTTTAGTAATGAAATACTCTTGACAAAAAATTCTGAAATCCCTGAAGAAATCCTGACTCCAGATTGTGCTATGCAATGAGCAAACACTGCTATCAGAATATAATTGTTTTAAAAGGTAGTTGTTTTAATCGTTGTCGTGCAGCTCTTTGGTGTATCTGGAATTCAGAGAAAGGCTAAGTGATTTCTGTGTGTAATTCTCATGACAGTAAATTAGAGAAAATTCTTAACCCTGTCTCTCGGTCCTAAATATGATCAGTGTTGTGGGATTGCGTGCCTCTGCTTCCTTCACCGCTGGTGTGGTGTTTGGGAAAACCAATCTGGCAGAGTTTTACCTGAGTCATGGGGCAGATGATCCAAGTGCAAGCAAAAGGAGGCACTCAGCTCTTTGTACAGTGGGCACTACGTAATGACCAGCTGTCAACTGCCAGCTAGGTTGGTAACCAGCCAGGAAGCCTTGCGATTAGAAAATTGTTTCCTTATGAGACAAAGTTGTTCAAAATGTTGCTGTTCCCTCTGCTGAAAGATATGAGTGTTTGTAATCTGTTTCAGTGGAAAGGAAGATAAATTAGTTTAACACAGTTCATGAGAGCAGTGTGGTGAAGTATCACTTCTCTGCAGCAGAGGCGCGACTCCTTTAAATCATTGCTTCTGCTTGATACATGAACGTTTGACCATATCCTTATGCATGACATAGAGTGCTATTCTGAGAACTTGCTCTATAGACCTTTTGTAAATTTAAGCAGATGCATGAATTCTTGGTTTCTTTGGGGTGGAGAGAATCTGAATCTCATTTGCACTTGCCCATCCTCCAAGGCTGTTTAGTACTTCTTAAATCAGTGGGCATACTGAGTTCGGTGCCCCAAATTCTAACCCATATTATGTGTATCCCTGTAGAAGATTTGCTTAAATTAAAGTAGCTTAAGTATTCATATGACCCAGCTTTTTAGACTAATTAAAGAGAAAGTAAATTAAAATATATAATCAGATCCTTGCATGAAGTACTGGAAAAAGCTTTGCAAAAATTCCCCTGAGAAGTAAAAGTCAAGAAAGGTTTTGCATAGTGCTTTCCAGTCCCTTTAATCTCGAGAAAAAGTTCTTTTATTTTTAGTGACAAAATTGTGCAAATTGTAACTAATTATCCTCTGATTAATTTGTCTTTACTTAGCTTTTATGACAGGTAGGGAAGAGGAGATTTATCATGGGGTGTACTATGCATTTTCTTTGCTTCCTTTTCTAGGGGATAGGAAAAGATGTGGAGTGAGACCCTACAGTGAGTAAAAAGATAAAACACTTCCACATGGCATAAAAAGTCTGTCTCACCTTCTATGGGTGGCTGGAACCATCATGAGTACAGAGTGGCAGAGCTCATGAGTAGCTGGTAGTGGATGGTATGACACAACTTTCTTCTTCTGCCCTTGGTATCCAGGCAAGTTAAATAGAGAAAGAAAAGCCTTTAGTTATCATTTTGTAATATATAATAATATTTTCATAATATTTACCACTGTGTGTTGTAGATAAATTGTGCTACTCTAATTATTATGCTACTCTGTACAGACAGGAATAAGAAACAACCCTCTTTCAGGTTATTTGATCATTATTACATCAATCCTACAGCCCTAGCTGCCACAGTTGTATGTCTTTGCTGTAAAATGTCAGTGCTGAGATGCCATTTCTGAGTCTGTAATGACAAAACAATCCATATCATGTTTTCTATGTGTTTAAACACTGCACACTGTTTTAAAACTCTCTGCTTTATATATTAAAGATCGTTGTTAGCTAGAGGTGTACACTGATAAAATGATGAAGGGAAAAGCCAAGTCCCTTCGATTTTAGTGCTCAACTAGCTGTTCTCAGATATTAATACATTAGCTATCACTTCACCTCACCTTCAAAGAACTGAACTGAAACCCTCCCCAAACGTCATCCATAACTGCACATACCTTACAAACATCTGAACAACTCTGAGTCATCCTGGTTTTAAACCCAGTGTCTCTTCTGCACTGAATAAATAGTGCTAGCCAAGAAAGGAAATCTCTCTTCAAAGAGAAGCTGGAAATGTTTTTAGATTTATGCTGTCATCCTCTACGTCAGCAAAGCCAAGCTTTCATAGGCGTGTGCTCTAGATGCATTTTATGTTCTCTGGTGTTTGCAGCACACACATGTGTAAACTACTTGTTGTAACAAAGATGTGCATTCCTTGAATAAGTAGGGCTGGACTGAGCTCATTGTTTGACGTGGCCCTTAGTAATGAGCTGGTGACTTTGCTGTGCTCCCAGCTGGGACTGGTGGTAGAGCTGATCTGGCAGAGGAAAGGTAAGGAGGATGGTGCCATTGGTAGAAAGAAGCCAAAATTCTGCAGATCTGCCTGATCCTGACTGATGTAGTGTATCACTGAGCTCTCTGGACACGTTTGTCACTGTGTTTGTGTTGCTGCAGTTGAGGTTGGTCAGTGCTGTGGTACTTGCATGGTGTCCTTTTTCTGCCTGGAAGAAGCATTGGATGGCAGTTGGTCTTGAAGTTACAACTCTGCATGTATGGCGTGTATTCATATGAGCTGTTTTCAGTTTTGAAGTCACTGACAACAGGTGAGGAAACAAACTCCCAGAGCCTATTGCTGAGCAGGGTGAGAAATGGAGTTCAGATCATTGTTCTTAAACATATTGTTCAGTCCAGCTGTGCTGCAAGGATTTTTCAAAATGTTTGGTACCTTTTTATTAGCCAAGCCAGGCTGAGGTAGAGCCACTGGTTTTGAGCAAAAAAGAACCAAGAACATGCTGTAATTTGTGTTGTAGCCTGCTAGCATATCTTTGATCCTCTGAACCTGTGTTAGCTTCAAAGATCTTGGAGGGCCTTGCCTGAGTTGTCTGGTCGGACATGCCATGCCAAGTGGTGGTAGATCTGTCTCTACCTCTGGTTCCTCTCCTGCAGCTGCTGTGGGGTGCTCCAGCCTTTGGGAAACTCTAGAAAGTTGTGCACTGTTGAAGCACACTTTGGATGTGGGGATGTGCTGCATCTAAAAGCATCCTGATTGATATCCAAAATGTGTTCCAGATTTATGTTCTGCAGTAACTTTGGTTTGAGATTAGTTGTTAGATTTAGTTGTGTATGGGAAAATTAGGGAGCTGGTATGTTCTTAAGACTTTTTTTTATGGGAGAAGCTATCTGCAGATTTGTAAGAATGTAAATCACCCAACCACTGAAATCCTGTGGAGTTTGCTTTTTTGCTAGATAAAGTAGCTCTAGTTCAATACCTGAACTTTTCCACTGCTGTTTTCAGACAGTGCTCTGGAGTGTTGCCACAGCTGCTTTCAGGCCTTTGGTAACTCACCTCAAATACTGTCAGAGTACAGCCTGACGGTGTCAGATGTACTGGACAATTTGGTTATTGTAGTAAAAGTGTCCCACAACTATTCTTTGGTTTATTTTCAATAAATCAAATCATGAAGAATTTCAAAATCCCTTGATCTTCTCCAATAAAAGTCATGGATGCAACTGTGTACAGCAGGATCTCAGATGGGCTTTGAACTCCCCAAGAAGCCAGTGAAATAAACTTCTGAAAGAAATACCATGGGGAACCTGGAGGTCTGTGGCCAATCCACCCTAGGATGTGCAGAGACTTAGGTACCTACAGTTTTGTGAGGCTTTTCCCTCCTCTTCTAGCTGAAACTAGAAGCTGCAAGATGAAATTGGAATAGGGATGGGGGAAAAGAAGACCTGACTGGGAAAACTATATTTTTACAAGCAGTTTCTCAAACTTTACAATTTTCCTAAACAGATCTTGAGAAACAGATGGCCAAAGCCATGAACTACATTTGTCTAGAGTCCTTTTTCTGTTATTGACATATATTAAACAAAGTAAGTATAAAGATAAAACTAAGAAATAGCACTTTATAGGACTATTTTAATGATGGAATAAAAAAATATGTAACAAATTTTATCAGTATAAATCTAAGAATTTTAAAAACTTTTAGAAACCTTATTTTCAGAAAAAAAAAATCTGATCCTTCTACTGTTAGATGTCAATACAGTAACCAATTCTAGATTCATTGATCCTTTCAGAGAAATTGACTACTTCAGACATAAGCAATTGGTTGCAGATTAATAGCATCTTTTTATTTTTTTTTAAATATTCCTGGAGTGTATTGGATGCTGAATTTTGGACATTTTTTGGTATTTTTTAAGAAATGTGGCCACTGCAATTTTTCCCCCACAGTTTCTTTAGATACTGAAGTTCTACTTTTTTTTTCTCATTTAAGTGTTTTTATTATTTATAATAAGATCTTTTCATTGCATTGTTTTTGCTAAGGTAAATGTTTTACATATTTTAGAATACAGCATGTATTTTAAAACTACCCTCCATGCTTTCTTTTTACAAAAGCCTTTTCCTAAATACTTTAAATCCTCGGTCTGTTTCTTACTCTTATCAGTTGTATCTAGTGTCCCTGCCAAGGTTTTGGCAGAGTGGGGCTTTGGGATGGCCTCTGTGAGCCACAGCAGATCCCAGCCAGCCCTGCACAGGACCTGCCCCAGGACTCAGCTGGGCCCATCAGCCATCCTGGTGGCACCTCTGTGGAATCAACCTGGATAAGGGGCACTGATACAGAGAGAAGGAAGGCAGAGAAACCACGTCCAGAGCAGAAGGAGGTGCTCCACAGCAGAGGAACCGTGGCACATCGATGAGCCCTTGCTGGAGCAAGTGTTCTCCCAAAGGGACCATGGCCCATGGAAGGCCCTTGCTGGAGCAGATGAAACAAATGAGAAGAAAGGAGCAATGGAAAATAAGAGTGGGAAGAAGAGAGTGACTGAGAAAAACTGCAGTGGACTGACCCTTCATCCTCTGGCCATCACCCAAGGGGCTGAATATAACCCACAGTGATAACACAATGAGTTGAGACCAGGAAAGGACAATGAAATTGGTCTGGAATAAGGTTGTAGCAGAGTTTTTTTTCCTTTTTTGTTTCTTTCCTAATATATGACTCACTAATTAAATATTTATATTTAATGACAGTAAATTAAATGTCCCCTAAGTGAGGCTGTTTTCCTACAGTAGTACTTAGTTAGTGATTTCCCTGTCTTTATTTCTACCCATGGGTTTTCTTATTCTCGTTATTCCTATTTTCTCTCATGTCCCATTGGAAATGGAGAGAGTGAGCAGCTAGGTGGGTGCTTGGCTGCCAGGTGGGATCAACCACCACAGTAAACTACATCTTTAAAGTTCTTCATGCTTGTTTTCCCAGTATTTGTTACTCTCTGCTATTACAGAAAGTCAATTATCATTTCATTTTTCCTCAATGATCTTCCTTACACCTTCTAGAAACTCTATAACATCTGCAATTAAGATGCATTTCCTTGATAAATATTTTTTACTGTTTCCAAGTATGTTAAACACAATCAAAATAATTTACTGATGAAACATACCAGCATGTGCCCCACCATAGCTTATATTTCAGACATTTAGGGAACAAGAGACACCCACCCAAAATCCTTTGTTTCCAGTGATGCTCCATTTGAAATCAACTTGCTCTCTTTTGCCCTTAAAGAAAGGAAAAAGTGACACTGACTGAAAAGGGAAATACCTAACTCAATTGCCACAGAATTAGATTTGTACTGACATTTTATGATATTTTTTTTAATATAACTTCTATCTTGACAAGCAATAGGCATAGACATGAGCCATTTTTTTTCCTGTTGAAAAGCAAAACTATGATTATTATTTTTTACAGTGATAAGATTTTGACCTCAAGCTACTTCTTTCTGCAGAGACAATTTTTCACCTTTAATTGCCAACAGTGTCTGTACAGGTAGCCATTTTTACTTGCTCAGAATTTATTTAAAGTTGTGTAAATTTGATCCTTGCTCACAGTTAGACCTGTCTATGGTACATGACTTGTGACAAGAGACCTAAAAGGATTTTGAAGCAGGGATGCTTTCAAAGATTAATTTCTGCTTGTGAAATGCATTAAACTTAGGGATCCTTCAGCCTCTCTTGCTCATCTCAGCAGATTTTTGTCAGGCCATGGGACCCAGGCTGAAGACCACAGAAAAAACTTAGGAATTACAGAAAGCAGGAAAGAGTTTTTCAGATTAAATAGTGTTCTAGTGTGGAATATTGCCATTTGCTGGATTTGCAGGAATGAAATAATGAGGAAACCAAGATATTACACTTATTTTTCTCTCACAGTAGCCATATGTTTCAAGTTACTATTATGCTTGTATGATAGCTTCTGGAAGAATCCAGATGTGTTGTGGAGAATGGGAAATGCTGTTGACGCAATAGCAGCTGAATCTTGAAAAGGTCTGTTTCTTTGACATTTTTATTGTGAAGAGTATTTGAATTTAACTCCCAAGATAAGAATGCTAGAGAGTTAATAGAAACCAACAAAATGAAGATTCTTTTTTTTTTTTTATCCAGTATTTTTAAAAATTAGAAGATGAAGAGCTTTGTTCAATTTTGAGAATATACCCCATTGTGTGTTGCCTTTATTATGAATGGCTGAAATGAAGTCTTCCTTTGTGTGCCTGTTTGGAAATAGAAAATAGATTGTATTTTAATGCAGTCCACTTGCTTACTTCATATTAGATGCAGGAAGGTATATCTATATATATTCAGTATTTTAGTCTTTAAAATGTTCAGAGTTCTCAGAGTTCCTTAAGAGAGGGTAAAGGAGCTATAGAACAGTTTCCACTGAAGTCAAAATTACTGTGGCTTTGCTAAAATAGGATGTTTTCTCCTAGACTAATCACATTACACTTTACTGCAGTATTTGTTGTGTTTTCATTAGAACTGATGAAAATAATGCATGTATCAAAAGCAAATCTCACACTTGTTTAAGAAAATGAGAAGTATTTGTTGTTAAATTCCAAAAAAAAAGAAATATAGGGTTTTCCAATAACTTCTGTTACTCCACTGCAAACTGCCAGTGAATGCAGTCTTTTCCACTGACTGTTTGGGAGGGCTGGGCAACAGTTGTTGAACATGTGGCTTCCCGGCACTTGTGTGCCCAGGTGGCCAGGAAGGCCAATGACACTTGGCTGTATCAGCAATAGTGTGGCCAGCAGGAGCCAGGCAGGGATTGTCCCCTGTACTGGGCACTGGTGAGGCCACACCTCGAGTGCTGTGTCCAGTATTGGGTCACTTGCTTCAAAAAAAGACATGGAAGTGCTGGAGCATGTCCAGGGAAGGGCAAGGGAGCTGGGGAAGGGTCTGGAGCATAAGTCTGAGGAGGAGCAGCTGAGGGAGCTGGGGGTGTTTAGCCTGAAGGAAAGGAGGCTGAGGAGGGGGGACTTTATTGATCTCTACAACTACTCTGAGAGGCGATTGTAGCCAGGTGGGTGTTGGTCTCTTCTCCCAAGTTACAAGCAGTAAGATGAGCCTCAAGCTGTTCTAGGGGAGTTTAAGTCAGATATTAGGAAAAATTTCTTTATTGGAAAAGTTGTCAAACCTTTGTAGAGGCTGCTCAGGGAAGAGGTGGAGTCAGCATCCCTGGAGGTATTTGAAAGGCACGTAGATGTGGCAAAATAAAGCAGCCCTACAGTAATGTAATTAAGCCAATTAGACTGTAGACAGAGACATTCCTCGCTCTTCTGTTTTCTTGAATCTTTTCCAACAGAGACATTTCTGTGAAGAGCCACTTCTCCCTCCACTCCTGAATACAGCTGGCATTTTAAGTTTCTGCTTGGGTGCCACACTAACAGGCTGCCAGGTCCAGTTCTACTTTGTGTTACTGGTTCGTTTGGAATGGAGAAAACTGGGAGGCAAGCTGTCAAAATATTCCATGAGGAGAAGGGCTTTGCCACAGTAATGCAACAGAATGAGAAGAAAACCACCTTTGTCTACATATATTATAAATTCTAGTCCTTTTTTCTGGGCCTTCTCCAATTATTTTTTTTTAACTGTTTCGGTTCTGTCATTATTGATACCCCACTTTCTCTGTGAAAGTGCACTCCCACGAGATTCTTCTAGATTGTCACATAGAAAAGACATGTGACAAGTCCTGTAATGTCAGTCTGAGCCCTCTGTGCAGCCAGTGTGGGCAGAATTCATCCATGTCCGCATGATGTTCTCTGACTGCTGATTATGCAACATTATGATGACAGGGCATAAAAACATTCCTGCAGAGAGAACAGAGGTTCACAAAAAATTTCATCAGTTGAGAATTTTTTTTTACAACATTCTTAAAATAGTATTAGGACATTGTAAAACTAAAGTACTGGCAAACCTTTTTTTGACCATCTACTGAAAAAGGAAAATTGAAAGGAAAATAATGCAATAAAATAAATGAGACATAAGAATGGGAAGAACAAAGGCAAGAGTTATGAAGAAATAAGACATAGAATATGGGGGAGAAATAGAATAGAGACTAAGGAAAGAGATAAGGTGCAGGTGTCAAAATGTTTTATTCTACTGAGGATCAGTACAATATTTGTGATCACTTAAAGCTTGTGCAAAATATCAAGAGCAACTTTAAAGTGAAGAAACATTGAGAAAAGTTAGAGGAAAACACGACTGAAAATATAAGATAGAAAGGATTAACTTCACATAACCTTAAATGCAAGTGCAGGTACCTTCTGCTTGTGCTTGCCATGGAGTGTGGAAGCCTAATGTTCCCTTAGTGCAAAGTATTAACTGTTCTGAGAATTTACAGAACCTGTCAGATAATCAACTACCGGACCTGGGAGAGTGCATGGGAGGGCAGAGTGGACCAGTCATCCCACAGGAAAACCAAAGTTTGCCCACTGCATACAGACATGTCCTTACTATGCAAATGTTAGGATTAAATGCAGAATTGTGACATCTTTAGAGTTCTTCCAAATGTTTAGGGATGCAATATGCCTGGTGTTGCCATAGAATGGTCATATCATCCTCCACATAGTACAAGGTGGTGAATAAATTTTAAAAAATCCTCAGTTATCTAGATTTTTACTCTACTAATAGCTAATTTTATCCCTCAATTTGCAAAGGCCGATATTTTATATTTGTCTTTGTTTGCTTCTCTGCTATGGAAGATTTATGAGCAGTCTGTATTTGGAGTTATAGACAGTTCTTTTAGCAACATTTAATGACAGGTTGACAAAACTTTTAATTTTTCATTCCTACCTATGGCCAAGCTTTATTTCTCTGGCATAGCTCTACCAGGTACCAAGAAAGGAGCCTGATTCTCATTCTCTTCTCCAAGCAATATGGTGAATAAATAAAGGTATGTTAACCAGGGCTCAGAGAAGGCTTAAAATCTTGAAGTCCATGAATTTGCCTGCAGTTATGTATCAGCCTCATATTCCTGGCAGAATGGAGCAGTGAGGTTGCAATGGATGTTTCTGTCTGGCTGTAGAGTCTAGTCTTGAGCAGAGCAGGTCATGGCAGCAGGGAAAATGTGCCACAATCTCTGCTGGCACCTGCTGTTTTTTTGTGTGCCTACAGAAATGCAAGCCTCAGCTCCAGCCTCATGAGTGCAGTGCTGCATCAGGAAAATGGTTCTGCTTCTTTTTACACTGGTATAAAAATTTGGCCTTAATGGAGGTTGTGTCAAAATAGATTGTGTCCTGAACTGAGTGACACTGGTCTTCATACTGTCATCCTTAACTTGTGGCAAGGGAGTCCCTAGTAAGCTCACAAGCACATTTTTGGGGGGTTTTTTTGCCACCTCAGGACCTTAGTTTCTGGATTTTCCAAGCCCCTTTCCTTTTGCTGCAATTCAGCATTTCTTAAAGAGCTTGTTTTAGATGGGACAGTGCTGCTATAGCTTAGGACTAATTCTTTTACCATCATCTTTAGAAAAAAGAAATAAAATGTTGATATTAAAAATAGTGATGCTTTGTTTTCATTCTTGTATTTTTCCTTTGCTTTAAGGGTTTGGAAGGTATATCAGCAGAGGTACATCACAGTGTATATGTAGGCCTGTCCCACTGCCAGACAAGCTTTGCTAATCTATGATACCTGTCCTGAAAGAGGATGCACATATACTGAAAAGAGAAAAACTATAAATAACAGATGTATGTCCACCATCATAGGTAGAAGGAATGCATATATTTTTGTGGTATCTCTGTCCATTCAAAGGAGTGAAAGGCCGGATCTACTGGCCAGAGGAGCTGCATGGTATTCACTCTCTTCCCAGAGGCTTTTGAGGATGCACTGTTAGCAGGGTTTCACTCCTGTCTTTCCTCAGGAGCAGTGGTGTAAGCTCCAGAGATTTCATGGTACCTGAACTCTCCTCCATATTGCCATGCATGTTCCCCTTCTGGCTGATTCCTACTTGCTTGTTCTGGGATGGGTGTTCTGCAGAGCTGGAGGTGGAGGTACAGGTAACAGCTCCTCTGGTGTACACAGGTACCACTGCCAATTAATAAAGCGGGGAGTTGAGCACCAGGAGTGAAGGACATCTCTGATGAAGGGATCAGCTTGGACCACACTGTAGGTTCTTCCTCTCTGTGTCCATGGAGTGGACAGGCTCAAGGCTTGGGTATGCTGAGATATCATTCAGCTCTGGGTGATTTCCAGGACATGAAGATTTTAAGGAGCTGGAGGTATTTTGGGAAGCTGTTGGGCCAAATATGAATCTGTGAACATGGCAAGAGAGAAGGTTAAATAATAGTGGCAGGAGCTACGAGCTTGGTGAAAATGCCTGCGCAGAGATGCTGGGAGCTTCTCAGTACCAGTGATTTACTATTAGATTTGTCACAACTCAGCTTTGCTTCAAATATGGCTTGTTGGGGAGTGAGGAGGGGTATGGTCTTCCAAGCAAAGCTCAGGAAATGTTTGTCCATGTACCACATTGCTAGCCTCTATCTCTGCATCCTGGACTCATAGCTCAATTTGTCTTAATTAGGGAGGCCACACATTCTGTGTCAATGAGTCCTTATTTAATGTCACAGTTTTATGGCATAACCCCAGACTGGTTGGGGCCATTAGGCTTTAGTCAGAGAAAGATAGTGGGTTTTGTAATTGTGGGTGTCACATTCCAGAACTGCTCAGTGTCCCAGTTAGCTGCCTCCACCTTGCATTGCTGGTCGCTTCTGTTTTGTCTTTGGTTTTTTCTGTTTGTATTTGATGGTGAATATGACCATGGAAGATGAACAGCAGTGGAAGATGCCATAGATGTGCAGTGCAGGGAGGTTTGGCACAGGAGCCCTCCTGCATTTCTGACTGGCTTATTACTAATTTTCAGTTTTCCACTCACAGATGGAGTTGTTAGCAACTGTCTGGTAAAGATGAAGGCAAAGGTATTTACTCTCTGAACAAAACCAGACTCAAATCCATGAGTTCAGAGGTTAATATTGAATTAACATTTTGGATGCTGAACTTAAAGTCTTCATTCAATGCAAAAAAAAAAAAAAAAAAAAAGTATCACTTAGCTTTGGTTCTGAGCAAATGCACTAATTTCAATAGGTGTTTCTGGCTGTTCAGTGCTTTTGAACACAGGATGTTCCTCTAAATAGGAATAGTGCAATTCATGGCCTGAAATAGTAATTCCATTCTACCACTCAGCATCTGATTGCATTGCCTTTCAAAGCAGAGAAAACTGCTGAAGAGAAAGATTTGTGCTGCAGAGAACAGGACAGGGAGACAACTTGTACTTTTTCAGTGGGCTGATTCTAAATGTTCCTCCTGAATGCACAGGAAATATGTCAATGTAAATAATGAGAAAGAAATGTGGTACTTCATTTTTATCTACTGAAGTTGGAAAATACCAACCGAGCTGATACACTTGATGAAGATTTGCCTTCCAAAGCAGTGTAGGTACATATGTACACTCATTTTCCTGAAAGGTTGATGCTAAAACTGTTGCTACAACAAAATTAACCATAGCATCCAATGCCATGAATATCACAGTAGATAGTTTTTTCTCTTATTTGCTTATTTGTGCTTCTTAGCCTTTAAAATGCTATCTAGTTTCCTAGCACACAAGTTCTTGAAGCTGAAAGATCTGGAATTGAGCACAGTGGGTTCACTGCATGTTTCAAAGAAAGGTGTTCCACCCATGTGGTGGAGATGTGGAGGATTTGTGGCAAGCATGGAGAGGTAAATGTGTAGCTTTTCAGCTGGGAGGATTCTGACCAGTGATGCAGTAAGTTCCCCTGTGGGGAGGCTGAGTTTAGGCACTGCCTTAATTTCTGGAGAGACGTCATTGCCATATCCATTTTCTGGTGTGTCTTCATTCATCAGTAGATTTTACAGAGAATGGGCATTCTTCTGCTCCACATTTCTAGACATGAATTCCTGCCCAAGTGTATTCTTTCATTTATGGCCATGTGCCTTAGTGCTCATACCTCTCTGTGCCTTTTATATTATGAAGGAACAAGAGAAATTGCAGAGGAACCTTTCTGCTAGAGAGGGTGGCATGCAATGTGGGGTTGGGTTTGCAAGCAGTACTGTACACCGAGCTTCTCAGAAGACACCAATCTGAAAATATTGCAGCATAAATGGTCTGATCTTTTCTTCTTTTTTTTTTTTATTTTTTAACAGCTAGTTCTTATTTGGGCATTTTTAAGTCCTTTATGTAATACAGAGAAGGATGTTAGTAAACCACTTAATTTAGGAAGTGAGCTTTTCTAATGATATGCTTCTGTTTCATAAATTTCAAGATGAAGAAATTTGATTTGACAGTTTACAAGGTGTAAGTGAGGAAGAGCAATGGACAGGGCCTGTGTCAGTTATAAGGCTGTCCATGAATTCTCCTTGAAAGGACAGGAAGAAAGAAACCATTGCAGAAAAACAAAACTGCATTAACAATGTTTTATAATAGCATAGATGTTAACACCATGGGCTACATACTGTGATTTGGTTTGTTTTGAAGGTGATCTTAATGATCAGTGCTCTTTCAGTAAAGGCAAGTGGTAAAACCTGAGGTCATTGCTGATATCAGTTCCTGAATTTGCATTCAACCTTTTAAAAGTGTTGAAATACAATATATGTCCCCTAGATGCCATTTATAGATGGAAAATTTAGACTAGGAGTCAGCATATTCCCAACTGAACCCTTTATTTCAAGATGCAACTAAGAGGCCAAAATTATTAAAATAATCGCTGTTATGATTTTACTGTATATTTTACTGTTATAGCCTTTGGAACATTAATTTTATTACAGGAGTTGGGAATCAGATAGAAAAATAAATGCCTTTTTATTTTTTATGAAGCTTTGTTTAAAAGACACTTGTCACAAGGATGTCTCACTCTTACATGCTGTTAAATGTAACATGTTTAGGTGTTGTCAATGATACATCATTTTATGAGGAAAATAACTAAGTTCGCTCTTACTTTTATATTCATTCTTCCTGTAAATGACAGCTAAATGGGAATAAATTGCCTATCTGTTTCCAATTTTTACTTTTAGCCACCTGCTTTCTGAACTTCAGAGGTGCTTGCTGACAACCCTGGTATTCCTTTGCTTCCCTGCTCTATTTATAGTTAATGTCAATGCAAAAAGTTGTTTATATCTCAAACTGATTTTCTTCTGGGAAATTAGGGATATATTCCTCCTTTCTGAGATGACCTTCAGTGGTTCTATCCTTCTTATGATCAGAAAAACAGATATATTGCAGTTCCCCAACTTCCAACAGGATTAAAATCCTTTTGGTCTTTAAAACTGCACACTGTGCAGTTTTATTGGGGTTTTCATGGGGTTTATTATGCAGAAGCCTTTTGCAAGGTTTCTTTAAAAGTGCAGTTACACAAGCCTGTATCCCTGATAAAATTTTGTAGTTTGCTATCTTCTCACATGTCATGTGTCCGGATGGCTCTAAGAACTAGCTAGTACACTCATCAACTGCTGGTGAGAATGAAGAGCATGAAAAATAAAATGTGACTTGCAGAAAAGCTGGAGATTTCCTATTTATGTGATTGCCCTGGATGAGTCACTGAAGTAGAAGTGAGATTGCTTGTGATGAGAGAAGGTAACTGCCTCCAAGTGTTTTCATTTCAGTCTGTCCCTGGTATATTTGGTGGGAGGGACAGGAGATGGTATGAGAAGTAGGGAAAAGCAGTTAATTAAGATTTTCCTTTTTCACAGAGTGTCTAGGCATAAAACCCCCAAATGCTTGATGTGGCTCCTTGATAAGCCTAACAGTTTTGATGAAGGGCTTCATCAGTGATAACATGGCCTCTTTGGCAGTCTGGAGTCACAGGATAAAGGGAATAGAGACTTGCACCTGGAGAAGGAAATGTTCAACCTTCTCTTTTATTAATTTCAGAGCCAAATTTCATTTTAAATCATGGCACTGATTAGGCAGTCTCCTGAGTGAAGCAGTTGTGAAGGCACCAATGACTCTGTAGAGGCAAGAGATAAGCTCTCATTACAACAGACAGGCCCTGACCTGAGAAAAGCTGACGTCAGTGTCATGGCAAGTGGTTGTGGAGAAAGCCACTTAGAAGATAAATTGCTTTTGCCTAATGTTCCTGGTATTAGAGGAATGCCATGGAGAAATGATTTTTGAATGCTGCTGTCATTTCTTAATGCAGGTCTTGTTTTGCTGAGAATAGGAATATTTTAAAACAGCTTTTATTTTAGGTATATGGTATCTGAAAGTGCCCACAATCTCTGAAACGGGCTTTTTGCTTTAAGATTGCTGGCAGCATCCTGACAAGGGTGCTTCCGTCTTCATGCTTTGGTATTAAGGCTCTCTCATTTTCTCATAAGCAGACTAACGAGTAAAACAATTCCAGTTGGCTTACAAAGATACATGCACATTTTAACATTAGCAGGGGGGATACCTTTTGTTTTAAAGCTATTTGTGAGGAAAAAAACCCAACCAGGCCATGATCATGCATGATGCTGCATTCAGGTAGGTGTCTGTGTTTACCTCTTTGGGGCTCTGGAGAGCCTGGGGTATGCCTGTGCTGAGGGGCTTGCATTGCCTCTCAAGAGAAGAAATAAGAAAGAGAGTCAGGAAAGAAAGAGGAGAGGGGAGGAACTGAAGCTGCAGAAGACATGGAACACTCAGTGGACATTTGGAGTGGGAAAGCAGTGTGCTAGAGCGAGAGAACTTGAAATGACAAGGCAGAAATGACCCATCTCTTTTGGCCACACCTTTTGTGATAGAGTCCTGCCTTCCTGAGTGAAGACCTCTGTCAGGGGGTGATCATTTCAAACTGCTTCCCAAATAAAGGCCCAAGAAACAAAAAGGAAGTGATTTCTTATCAGTGTTGTATACAGCTAGTTTATTTTGAGCTATTATTTGTATTCCTGATTGAAATGCACAGGTTACTACAT
Source organism: Lanius collurio (assembly GCA_020086605.1). Lineage (NCBI taxonomy): Eukaryota > Metazoa > Chordata > Aves > Passeriformes > Laniidae > Lanius > Lanius collurio. Next base: position 48,584,316 of record JACBWW010000003.1, read on the forward strand.
CTGCAGTAGTTTCCTGACATTTTTGCTCCTGGACGCTTTCCAAAATCTGATTGCTTATATTATTCTTCCATCCATCTTAAAAAAAAAAAAAAAACAAAAAAAAAAAAAAAAACAAACAAAACAAACAAAAAAAAAACCCTCAAACAAATAAACAACAAAAAAAATCCAAACCTCCTGCAGAGAGGAGCTCATATAAATATAGTTATTGAAGTGGCCTAGCTCAGTTGTATGGATTTTCTTATTTGCATTTTTCTTATGTGTTCCTTTAGTCCTGAAATCATGGAGGAAGCTGAGCAATATGAATGGAGAGGTATTAGAGAAAAACAAGGAGGTTAAAATGGGGGAATCTTCAGAGTAGTGCTGTTTGCTTGATGGAAGCATGAGGAGGAACCAGAAGAGAGCTAAGCACAGGAAGCAGGAGCCTTGCCGGGGTTTCACTGGGTCATCCAGAAGACAGCACTTACTCCCTGCTGAGCCTACACATCCTGAATCATGGGCCATTTGTATGGATGTGAAGACACAGAGATGTAAAACTCTGTAGTGTGTTAATGTTGTCTTTGGAAACTTTTTCGATGTTTAGTGACAGGATGAAGTGAAAAAGGCAGTAAAAGGCAGGAATGTTGTTCTTGCAATTTTGGAGTTTCTGACAAAACCTGAAAACAGCAACTTGAATTTTTAGCTTTGTCACCCCCAGTGGAACACAGTTTTATCAATGAGTCTTTCTGAGCAGTGATGAGTGACTAAATAATCTGTTCTTCTGTGTGAGTGGTGAAGCACTGATGAATAACCAAGAATGTCAACTGCAAGAAGGTAGCGCTGAAGTGCTTCCTGTCAGTCTCTTTCCAGAAGCCCTAAGATGCAAATGGGGGAATGAGTCTCAAAGAACATTCAATCTAGCACCACTAATGACAAGTGAACAAAATGAGAGGAGAAAGGCAAATGTTCTTTGGACCAACATGGCTGTCTACAAATCTAGCTTCAAATACCTACCGCCAGTAAAAATTTAAAATCTTAATGTATGACTGATGAGCTCATTTGCAGTACAGTTGAGAACTTCATCTTAAAGCTTTGAAAATGCCTTCCCTGAAAACCTGGGAAGTGTTCTTTGTGGAAGAAGCAGTCCCTCAGGCTTATGAGGGGTTGTGTGATACATATTGAATGCATGCATACAAAAGTACGTCTTGGCGTAAAATTGATTTGTGTCATCTCATTCCCTGCAGGCATTCCAAAAGACACTGAATTTGCTTTGTAATGACTTGAGGATCGCAATTATATATTTAATTGCTACATGGAAGGCAGTTTGGCAGGAAGGTACAGTGAATGTATGGGCACTTTAAAATGCAAAGGTATTTGGGGTAAAAAGAAGGAAGTAAAGAGAGAAATCATATCAGATGGCACTGGGAGCTCTTTGGGAGCTGTTTGGTTGGATTTTTCCTTGGTATTGTAACTACAGAACTCGATTAGGAAATTCTCAAGCCCTTTTTTTTTTTTTTCTTTCCTAATTCATCTCTGCTAGGAGCTGCATTTTACAGAAATCTGTACTAGTGCTGTAGTAGATTTAAGAGATCAGAGTTACAGTGAAGGAAACCCACAGAAGCACTGATTTGCTGCAGTACAATATTCTCTTACAGCTCTGCTGCATTTTTCCAGTCATTAAAATTCTGCTGCTGCTGTTTGAGTGAGGGAAAATCCTGAAATGGCTGAAAAAAATGCAGTGAATATTTCTTTACGCTTCTAAAAGATACTCAATACACTTCTGGGGGTAAAAAGTGAACACAAGAACTTGTGAAAGCAAGTTTAGCAGATGCCAGGTTCAGCTGGCAGCTGTCCTGATCATGCAAATTTTATTGGTAAAATAAACTGCTCTTTGTTTCCTGTAGGAAACATTGTGCAGGTAGGGCAGGTTTGTGTTTTGCCAGCTTGCTGTGCTCAAGAGTCAGCCTTGATTTGATAACAGACGAGCTGATCAAAATGCTTGTAGTTTGCTAATGCTGATGATCAAGCAAGAGTTTTAACTCTTAGCATTCTCCTCAGTGCAAGGTTTTTCTTTGGTGGGTGTGGGCAGTGGTGCCTTTTGTCTCCATGTGCTTGAGCAGCTCTCACCTTTGCTCCCAGGACTAGGTGCAGATATAGTTCTGTGCCTAAAAATGTGCAGACCTTGGTCTGGTGGGCATCTCCTGTAGCTGCTTTCTGAATGAGCAGGAACATGACTCTAATTTGGGCTTCATTCAGTGAATTCTCTTTTCTTGTGCTTTGGGTATATTTTGAATGGACTCCTTTTTATACATTATACCCCTTGTACAAAAAATGTCTTCTTTTGCTTTCCTTCTCTAAATGGTCATTCCACTTGTAAAGAATGAATCAGATGAAAATTATTAGGGTTTTTTTTTTCCTGCTGACCTATGTTTGAATGAATAAAAAGTGAGAGTGATCACTGTGAATATAAAAAAAATCAATTTCTGTGGATTGTAGAGATTCTTTTATGGTTCCTGAGCCAGTATCATTGTCTCTTTTGTTTTTTTTCCTTGCTAGGACAACTGAAAAAAAAAATGAGACCTGTTGACTTTTCCTAATCTGCCTCCAATCAAAGATAGCTTTAAATCCATTTGATGGGGCCATTTTCCCTTAGAAAAGTGCAGACTGAACCAAGCAGGGCTGTGTTGCGTTTCCAGGCTGAAAAGGCATATGCTTTCCCAGAAAAGTATGCAAGGATTGTTTGGCTTTCTTATGCCAATTAAGCTCCACGTTCTAAATTGCTGCTATATTATCTATTTACTATTTAGCATAAGCAGAATCAAAGGGATGTCACCAAAATAATTTGTCTTTTGGCTTCCTCGTAATAGTATCTTGAAACAATCTGTGATTATTCTGTTCCTTCTCTGCTCTGCCTGTCCTTCCAGTTCCCTCCCACACTCCCTTTTTCTACAAAGTTTTATTGCTCTTTTTTATTTTAAAGTATACATATATATGGATATATTATGGGATGGAGGTTTTGATTCCTGAAGAGTTTTTTTTTTTTTCTTTTCACATCTTGCAATTGATTTTCACAGAGTGGGATTTAAAATGTCACTGTCCCCATCAGCTTTTCACCAAGTTATATAACTTCTTGATTTCTCAGCATTCTGTAAAGATGAAATGCAGTAGCTGCAGCACAGATGAAGATGTCAGTTCTTGTCCATAACATACTGTATCTACCCTTTCTCCACTTGTATGTTACATGTCCTATTATTTTATAGAAGCACAGGACTAATTCCAACCATATTATCATTAAAAGCTTTATATTCTCAGAATATATGTACTTTATTGATTTACTGAATTCTAAGCCATTTATTTTCCCTGCAGTATACACTGCAGAATAAATGAAATGGAAGGTCAAGGAACTCTGTATTTTGTTCACATAAATTATGAGTACAACAATGTTCTAAATATATATCTTCTGGGCACCCAATTATCTTGGAAAAGCTGTGGGACTGGATCAGCAGGAGGTCACTGTAATGATCAGTACTGAGAAAGACACTGGACTGGATTTCTGTCTGATTTCAGGTATCTCCAGATGAATCTTTGTGTTTGCTTTAAAATATTTCTATAAAAATACAAACCTGACATGAATCTTACAGCCAGACCAAGTTTGTTAATTCTGGAGTTAGTTTACCAAAAGTGTGCATTTTTCTAGAGGGAATTATAATTTTAGACAAAATTTGGGAAACGTAAGAATTTCCCAATCCAAAGCATGGCCACTTCTGGGATTTGACTTGTTGGAAAGCTGGGGGGTTTTCTACTATTCTGAAAGTGGAAATCTTGACTGCATGAAACACTGGGGCTTTGGACTTCTCTGCTGAATCAGCTAGGCTTGAGTGTTTATGCTGCCAGTGTTTCAAGGAGAGGACCCTGCCTTGTACATGCAGCTGGAACGGAGCCACCCATCCAGTACAGCAGGCAGGAGCAGGACATGCTCAGTCAGGGAGGGTACCAAACAGTGCCTCTATCCAGTCTGGATGGGCCAGAAAGGGAGGATTTCTACTGCCTTTTCCCTTTTCTATTCCTTTGAGTTTTGTGTAAAGACTTACACAGGTTTTAATAGATGTGTTCTACCACTAATGTGGTAAAAAGTTACCCACAAATTTACTGGGATCTGAACTAAGTCTATGTATATGTATATGTATATGTATATGTACATGTACATGTACATGTATATGTATATGTATATGGAACAGCACGAAGAAAATGGATTGCAATCTCTTATTTTTATTTTCTGTTGTTTTATGTTCCTAAATTCTTCCTATTTCTCACATTTTCCACATGTGAGGTGAAAGAGGTTTTACCTTTCTGTGCAATTAGCAAGGCTTAGCCATAATATTTTGATTTCCTAATAGTTCCTTTTCATAGAAGAGTAACCAAGGAAAAAAACACATTGTGAGATTAGTTAAATAAATCTTGAAATACTGCCAATACTTCCTGAAAAGGGAATGCCACTTACTGATTCTCACTCAGCATTTAGACGAAAAGCATCTGATTTATCTAACAGGACTTCTAAAATCTTGACAGTTTTATTGCATGCATCTAAATGGAGCTTCCATGTTTTAGCTTGTATGCTGTTTCTTTACAAATTCTGGTCAGGTGGTTGTTTAACAGTTCTGCCTTGGAGCTGAGCTCTAGTTAGGAAGCTAAATACACAAATGTTTCCAAACTCACTTGCCTCATTTAACATGCTGTGGCCTCATTTGTATTCTGGGCTCTGGTTTTGATCCTTTGCAACTGTTTAAATCCTTCCTTGGCTTCTTTTTTTCATACTGTGAGACACTAACTCCTCATCTCCTCTAGTTTCTCTGTTCAGCTATCCATTGAGGCTTATGTTTGATCATGGGGATCTTAACCGGGCAAAGTCAGCCAGACATCAGCCTTGACGTGGTCTTTATTCTGGACTAGGGGGGGAAAAAAGCCTCACTGTGCTTTGATAAGCCTCAATATAGTGCTTTTTGATTGGATTCTTCTTCTATTAATGTAATTTTCTGTACCTATGGATTGCCAGTGTCTGGCAGTGGGTGTAGCTGCAGTGCTTATTCTGCTCTCTGGACTTATTGATTTAAAAAATATAATAAAAAGCTCTGCAGGGCAGCTGCGTTATGCAATCTCTTGTTTCCATGCTTGTCCAACTCTATTTTCTATCACTGTGAGCAGAAACAAAATGGGAAAAGATTGTTGCTTGTCACAGGCATAAATCTAAATGGTGGTTCAAGGGAAAGGTCATCCATGTCTGCTGGTGAGGACATGTCTTTGCTTCAGCATGAAACTGAATTATGGCTTTAGACTGTCTTCTTGAAGGTCAGTATGTGCTGCCAGTGAGTCCCACCTGCAAAGGGAAAAGGCATGAGCAGAGGTGTGGCTTTTCTCAGCATACATGAGCTGCAGCCTGGGCAGCAGCTATTGCTGCCTCTAGGGAAGCAGAGGTGGCTGCCTGGGAGTGCTGCTCTTCTTCCCCTCCCTTCCTCTTCTTCCTTTCTCTGCCCCAGTGTCTCCCCCATCTGCAGCTGAAAGGTTGAGAAGATCTCCAATCTGTGGACAAAGCTTGGTCATCTCATTTTAACCCGTTGCAACGTCACGGCAGGGTTTGTGAGAACTGCCCTTCTGGGTGTCTCCTCTCAGCTTATTGCTGGGAGCTTCATCCTTCCTGCTTGATCCACCAAGATTGTAGTGGTAACTGTTCCTAAATGTCAAGCAGTTCCTCTGTAAGTTTGTGGGAGGGAAAGAATAAAACACTCATTCTTACTGCAATGTGCAGACCCAGGCACTGTGGTCCCAAAAATCCCCTCTACACTCCTGACAGAGGGTGCTGTTACTGAAGACACAACAGCTCAAATTGACCCAACGGAGCTGACTGAAGCACAGGAGCACAAATGCAAGATGTCTCCTGAAAACAAGTGGGGGAAAAGCTGAGAGGGATCGTTTTGCTTTGACGTTGCGCTGAAATGTTTAGCTTTTCAAGATCTGTGCTATAAGGCAAGGATCTGAACAGGCTTGTATCATCCTGGGCACTTTCTTGCCTCTCAGGCATCAACTACTTCATGTTTATTAATGCAATTTCTTAAAAGGCTTCTAAAGGCTCTGCAACATAATCAGTGTTTTAATATTTAAGTGTTTTTATGGTGTAGTGGGTTGGTAGATAACTCCACAGAAGGATGCAAGCTGTCTACTCTTGAACCTCAGCATGTGCATGTTTCTACTGAGCCAGGTGGTCTTTGGCAAGCTGTGACCTGGCTCCACAGCTGGTTCAAGAAATAAAGTTCTTCCACAGTAGGATGCTGAAAAGAGCCCAGGTACCTTGACTCCTGCAAGTCAGATCTTTCTTTTTACTGCTGACTTTAAAATTGACAGCTAGAGATTTACGCAGCACATGTGAGAAAAGGTTGGGTGGTACCTCTCGATAAGCCGTGGGGTGCATCAATGGTCAACTCCTTCCCAGGATGGAGACAGCTAAAACACCTCAGTTCATGGTCTCAGCATCAGGCAGGGACCTAAGGATGCCAAGGAATCAGTACCCCTGTCAGGAAGCTGGGAGAGACTCAGGAATGCACAACTGGTTTATGAACCATGTTACTGAGCAGTAACACACTTCATCATGCTGTGCTCTATTTTAATTTAATCTACTGGCAACATTTGTCAGAAGAAAGTTCAACTTCTGCAAAAATGCTGACAAATATGATAACTGCAGTACATTATGTCAAGTTGGGTTTATTAAACATACAAATTAAAAACTAAGCCTTTGGTCTGTAGATTAAAAAATGAACTTTATAATCTATAAAATAAGAGAGTACCTTTCTATCTTAAGCAATATTCTTTCCTAATGTTAAACTATTACTATGTGGTATAGAAACAAGGTATAAATTTTTTTCAGGAAATACTGAAAAATGTCTTTTGGTGCCTAAATATTAAAAAAATATATGTTTTAAATATACAAATTTTTAAGTGCATATATTTCCATATTTATATAAACCTGAATTATGTATGTACTGGAGGACGTATTTATTTTTTCTGTGACAGCTGTAAGTGGAATGCTCACCCTGCCTGCTTGAAGTTCAGGCCAGAATGACACCTGTGACACCCCCAGCAGCCCACAGCCCTATGTGCACAGACATGCCCTCACAGCAGGAGATGTGGTGGTGACAATATTTTCTGTAGTCTAGAAGTGCCTTATTTTCAGTAAATGGCAAAAATCAAAATGTATTGTGGCACAGTGGAAATCTGCTAGCTCTATCTTCAGTGGCTTCTGGCAGCCAGGCATATGCTCTGATCATTGCACACACCATGCAAACACATGTCTATGCTTGCTTGAGCCACTTCATTCTCTCTTGGAGATGACCATGCCCAGGTTCCCACTGCACCCTGTGTCTCCTGTGGCTCCTGCTGCTTGGTGCAGCAGAGCTTCCCTTGGTGCACAGTCCCTTCTGCAGGCAAGGGGATGTATCATCATCATTGTGGGCTGTGCCTGGAGGGTGAAGACATAAAGAAATGTCTTTACAACCTTTACACTCTTGTGAACACAAACTAAAAGTTGTTGAAAATGTTCCTCCCACTCCCACAAAACAAAGAAACAAAATAGTTGTGTGTGTTTTTCATTTGTTTTTAAATAAGTAAGCACTATTTTGCAACCTATCTGTTCTGAAGTATGTTTCTCCTTTATATATAGATTCTCAGTGCAACCTGTTATTAGTCAGCTTATCAAGGGGCATTGATTACTTCTTAGGATGACAAGAAATGAAAACATATGCTCAAGATAGCATTTTCTCAGTAGGTGCAATTAACAGACTTCTCATTTTCTATTTGCGTCTGGTGGGACCTTACCAGGGCTCTGGATCTCCATCTGCTGTGCAGCTGCCATGTCTGAATGAACAGAGTATGGGCTGGCATCCCCACTGAGCCCTCTGGGCCATTCTGAGAGCTCTGGAGGAAATGCCAGTAGCTGCTTGGCCATGTTAAAGACCCTGGGTGAAAAGAGAAAGCTGGCTGTAGCTAGCCAGAGCTCAATGCTCAGAGCAGGAGGGTCTCCTGACCGAAGCATGGGAGGATAATTTTGTCTTGTTTAAGTCTAAAATAGTCCTGTACCTTTGAAATCTTTATTTCCCATCTAGTATAGGCTAACCTGATTTATGAGTAAGAAGGGCCAAAAGAACAAGACAAACATTTTTTAAAACATTTTATTTTATTTTAAATAAATTCTTTATTCCTTTAAACTGTCTAGTACCCAGAGAAACTCCCTCAAGAAAACAGAGCTTGAATTAACATGTTTTCGATGGAGGATGTGGTAGATAGATCAAATATTCAAAAAAGCCAACCAATATAAAGCTCATTTTATACTGTCTGTGTTTTCTGCACATTTCACTAAAATGCTAAAATGATACTTATTATTCAAAATACTTGAATTATGCATAAGTTGGAAGGCAAAAATTCAATTCTGCTTTGGCAATGATGATGAAAGATTACTCATTTTGCCTAGTCTCTAACTTGCCTTTGACAAGTTAGGTGCCTCCACAGAGATCTATCTGATATAATGATATCCTGCAGAACACTCTGAGAACCAGTTTCTGTTCCTAGCAAGGAGAAATGCTGTATGTTTCAGCCTTCTCAAAGAGACTTTGCCCAAAGGGCACTTCAGCCTCAGTTCGAGGACAAATCTTGTGTCCCAAGGAAGAGGATGTTCCATTTGGAAAGAAGCATGAGCAGAGTTTGGATGATTTCTTGTGAGATTTATGCTTCTGCTGCTCTGGACTGACTCCTCAGCCCCGTGTTGGCAGGTCACAAAGCATGGTCTTTACACTCTCTGCAACATGTCTTAACACTCTTACTAAGGGCTCTCTGGCTTGCTGCACCTCTGGCCCCAGGGCCAGCGTTCCAGCTGCCAAGCAGCCCCGTGTGACAAGGCAGAGGCTGTGAGGAGACAGTGCAGGATGCCCAGCTGCAGGAGGAAGGCCACACCAAAAGATCCCCACTTGCCTGGAGGCACTGCAGCCTCAGGGCTGTTGTATCTGCCTGGGCTCAGATGTTTCTGGCTGCATCTCATTCACTGGTGCTATATTATCATTTCTCCTTTCACAAAATACCTTTATACCTCACTGAATTTTCAGTGTTGAGATCAGAATGTCTTATCCCATGTATATCTTGTGGAATAGTGATAATAACGATGTATAGATTAGTTTTATATTTTAAATGAAGTCTTTAAGTTGTTTCAAGTTGTATGGTTTACTGAGCAAGACAGAAGAACGTGCAGATTTGTGTTTCCATTTCTTATGACAAGCATATCCACAGCATGTTATTTGTACCTGAGCTGTGGTTTCCTGCTGTGCTGATTATTCGTTGAGATGGTAGAACTAGAACACAGAAATCTGTGGTACTGTAAGAGCATTGTAACTTTCAACCTGCTCTGCCATCTCTTTGAGAAATTAAAAGGCTCTTTTGCTTCCAAATTTGACTACACAAATATATTCATGTTATGATTGCATATAGCACAGCAATCTCGGGAACATTAAGTGCCTGGGGATATTGCAGCTGACTTGTAAACAACTCAGAAAACAGCCAAGCATAGGGTTGGAATCAGAAATGTAAATGCAATTGCCTAAATTAAAGACCATGGGTAAAACAGCTTTGTTGATGTATAAATTACTTGCAGTTAGCGCAGGAAAGAATTGATACTATGACAAAGTTAATTACATGGAAAAATATTATGGGTTTGTATGGCTTCACTGTAAGTGAGGTACTCTGTGTGTCTAAGGGTATCCCATGTAGCTCCCAGACCACTGCCTACACTGGCCCTGGAAAAGTCTGAATTCAGTGTATGGGAGAGAAGATGGTTATGTAGAATGTGGTTCTACAGTACAGGATGTGTGAAAATCTCACAGTAATTTTCAGGGGAACAGGATCTGAGTGCTGGTTGCTAGCCTATAATAAAGCAATTTCAGAAACATCTAATCAGGTGAAGTAAAGACTTTCCTTAGAGATACTACAACCTTAAAATAGTCTGGACAGTTTGAATCCATCCTTTTAAATAAAGCTGCAATAGATATAATCCTGCAGCATTAATGAGATAAATAAGAATGAAATAGAAATCATTATCACTTTTAAACCATTATGCAAAACTTTTCTGCGCTGAATATGACAGCTGGAAGTTTCAAGACCCATGAAAATTGTACCGAAGTAGATTTGCATAATGAACTGGAAGAGCTTTTGTAAAAATGGAACTAGTGGGAGTTATTTAAATAACAGTATAGCAGCTATTAACAAAATAGTGAGATTCAAAATAGTAATTTACTTTACACATCTCTTCTAAAACATGTCCAGAATCAAGATATCTGTCAGCAAATAGTACAGCATTGCAACCCACCCTCTCAAAATTCTGAAAGAACACATCAAGGAATTCTCATCCTTGACAAAACACAAACCTTAGTAGCAGAGCGTATTATTTCCACCATCTAAAGCAGCTGTAAAGTATCATACAGCCATAGAGAAGCTATATGATCTTGAGCTGTTAATCCTTGCACAAGCTTAGACAGGGAAAGAAGAATGAAATGTGTATGCTATGACTATTTGAGTTGCATTATGTATTTAGCGTGATTGCTGCCATTTTCCTCTCCATCATCATCACCACCTCCCTCCCTACTCCTGCCATGCCTCATCCTCCTGGAATGTACATCTCCAGGCCCATGTGTGGTGTGGAGAGTGCTTTGACTCCTTTGCCCGTGGACTCACTAACGCTTCTCTCCCAGGCAGTGAGAATGCCTTGTCACACTTGAACCACAAGTGGATTCTGGATTCTCCCTCTTGGAGTTCATGGATGTAACCTGGCAGCAACCAATCTATATGTCTTCTGTAAATGATCCTCCAAGGGTTTACCTGTAGCAGTGCTGTCATGCTCCCAGGAATAATCACAAGGTTTGTGTTCATTTTTGTAAGTCTTTTTTCTGTGATGTGCCCTTGAAACCCGGGAAGCTCCAGCATTGTCCATAAATCTTGTTAAAAGGGTGTGGGTTGCCTGTTCCACACAGCAAAAAAAGCTATCTTTCAATTATTTAGATACTATTCATCTTCTCCCTGAAGCCTGGTCAAAACTTCTGATTTGACATTGTGCTTTGTTATAGAGTGAGGGATGGTGGCAATTTTCCTGCATGTGCTGTGGCCACTTCTATGAGGATGACTAGGAGGTGGAGAAGGGTGGTTTTAGATTGCTTCCTGGTACTCTGATGGTTAACAATTGCTGTGTCTTTGCATGGTAATTTTTGGTGTATAAAGGGGGAAGAAAAGGGTATTTTGTATGCTTACTCTGCTATACTTGATCAAATACATAGTAAGAACAAAATATGATGTTGAAATGCGTCTATATTTTTGTGCGTAGCTCTCATCCCTGCAATGTTTTCTTTCCTGAAACAGGGCTCAATGTTACATTGGTATTACACTTTGAATTGCTTTTTGAGCTGTGTAGGTGTGAATTCTTTCCTAATCTTTTAGTATCACCACCCATGTGAAGATCATCTTGTGTTTGCTCTGTGCCATCAAATGATCTCATATGCTGCTTGCATTTTCTGAAAACTCTGCTGCATGACCAACACATTAAGTAACACTCTGAAGGGCTTCTCTGCAGGTTTTTGTTTGTTTACTGTGAGACATTGATTTAATGCTGTCCTATATTCTAGTTTGCTTTGTGGTGTTTGGTTTCTTTTCCTCTGCATTTCATAATGGTCAATTCAGATTTGAATTGCAATTTTGTTGCACTTGGTTGCCTACAGTACTTAGTAGTGGATAATTAGTGATAATACAAAAGATGGAGCATGCACTGAGTGGCTCTTTCCCTGTGAAAAACCTCCACCTTCCAGCAATCCCTGTCCCAAGGAATTTGTTTGCTGAAGTACCTGCATGCTTGACAGCCTCTAATGGATGCTTTCTGCCTGACTCGTGTCTTTCTTTTCTGGACCAAGTGTTACTCCTGGGCTGTGCAATTATTCCTGACATGCAATTATATGTACCACTCTAAGAAGTACTTAGCTCTGTTTACTCCAAACATGTTGTTTGCCTTCAGTTGGTTCTTCTGAAATTTCCATCAGTGTAAAACCATTTGCCTCCCCCTTTCCAATTGCTGATGGCTGTAGAGATCCTTGGGCTGATTCCCCACTTATAATTCCTTTCCACAGTCTGTTTCTTCTTGTGCCATGAGGAACCAACTCATCATCATCATCACAGGTGTTTTTTCTGTACCAATCTAATCCTACTATCTGCCTTTTGGGAGGGGATGGGCAGAGTCATAACCAGGTCATATTCAAGAGCATCAAACAAAATATTTTCTAGCAGCCCTCCATGGCACTGCCTCACACTGCAGGCACGCAGAAGAAGCCTCAGGTGGTAAATGGAGCCTGACTGCAGACCAAAGCATTTAACTTGATCCCTCTGAATTGCTAAACCAGCCAAAAATGGCCCAGCCATGTGCAAATGCAGATTTCTGTGCTGGCTGGGGGGAAAACCAGTGTGTCCACAGGAGAATAAAACAATTATCTTGAGGACTCTCTGTGCAGAAATGAGAGATTTAGGCTTTCTCCTGTGTTTAAGTTGTCAGACCTTTGCAGTGTTGGGTTTAAAACAGAAGTTTACCTGCTTTTTTTTCAAAATCAGATAAATTCTGGCTGTCAACATCAGTTTGAATCACATTTCTTGCTACAAAGAAATCAGATTCATAACCAGCTCTTCTCAGCATTCAAAAATACTAAATGCATCTCTGAAGAGTAAACATTGCTCTTCAAATGAAAGGTTTTGCTTCTCCTATTAACTGTGTAGTAAAATCTCTGCAATAGTCACAAGGGGCACAGAGAGGGGTTTTTTTTTGTATTTGGTAGATAAGAATGAGCTAGGCTTTCCTCCAAATCTTTGTTACAGTAAGGGATTTTTACTTAGAAATTCACAAATATTTAATTGTACAGATTCCCAGCTCCTGAGATGCTTCTTATGGTTGTTTGTTTCCACCATAAATGGTTTAAATGCTTCTTTCCTTTTTCCCTTTTGTTTCAGACTGGACTGCCAGCCATGATACTTTTAGGTGCTTTCAAGATCTCTTTAGAAAATAGTGCCTTATTTTTTTTTTCCATCCTGCTTTAAAAAATGCAGTTTGAAATTGTAATGTGAAAAAAAAAAGTGTGGATTTTGTTAGGAATGGAATAAGCTTGTGACAGTGGATGCCAGGAATGAAATCCTAATGCTCATAAATTCTCTAGCAGAGTTCCAAAGGAATTCACTAGCCCCAGGATTTCCTAAATCTATGGCCTACCTAACACCTGATGACATTTTGTTTTTGAGGGAACTGGTAAGAGACTGTTTAAAGGGATCCATTCCTGGGAAGTGCTACTGGGGAGCTCAGGATGCCAGCTGGGCAGGAGGAAGTAAAAGCATCCGTTGGGTAGTTTCTAATATGCAGTAGAAAACCTTATATGAAGAGGATGGATAGAGAAATAAATTGCAAGTTCAACAGCTAGTCAGTGTATCTACCTACAGGGATGTCACATAACACAGCTTGGAAATGCACATTTCCTCCTGGATCAGCTGAATGAGCAAATCCTCAGAGGGTGCTGAGAGGCAGGTTTGGGGTTTGTGCCTCTGTTCAGCAGATTAGAGGTACCAAGGCTGCACAGAAGGTCTTGGACAGCCGGAGGTATTGGGGTGAACAGCACCTGTCCTAGGAAAATACAGTGAGATACAAATGGAGAGAATGGGAGTTTAATGGCTTAATAGCAGCAGAGCAGTTGAACTACACAAACAGGTGCATCAAATGTGTGCTTGAACAGGGTTTTGTCACACCAGGGTGCTGCTCAGCTGTGTTCCACGCAAGTACAGCATCTCCAGACCCTGTCACCAGCAGCTGAGTAACACCAGCTGTGGCCCTCAGATGTGTTGTCTTGATTACTTGTCAACAATTGCTCCTTCAGCATTATTCCATGTTAACTTCTCCTCTGAGCAAGCCACTTTTGCTAGGAATGTGCCTGTTTCTTCTAACACCCAGTGAGAGCACAACCATATTTCACAGAAGCTGCCAGTAGCCAGAAGACAGCAGCAGTAACCAGGCCAGGTTTCTACACCTCCCAAAGGCCCAAAGGCTGCAGATTTTCTTTTTTTCCTTTTTTTTTTTTTTTTTTTTGCATAGTTTTCTCTCCCCTAGAGTTCTTATGCTTTTAGGGTAGTTGCAGAAAAGGAAATTTTTACCCCTTCTACTTCAGATCTCAGTCAAGTTAGGACTTTGTCATTGCTATCACATAAGGATTTCCCGGCCCCACCAGTCTTTGAAGCTGTCTCTGTCCAGCTGTCACCTGGGCAGCTGCAGTAGCAGCCTTTTGTGTTGCACCAGGAAATACTGAAAGATGTGTGTTTCCCATTGTTGAAAAGTTAGCTGAAGGTTGCTACAAAATACATGGAATAAAAGATAAAAAATATTTGCCACAACATTTCTTATATCTTTTATTTATTTTTCTACAAGCAGACAGCCTGAAACAAAGCAAGAATGAGGAAGGTGATCCCAAGGCATTTCATGTTCAGATTCCTTTCTGATGAAGAATAAATCATTTCAGCCCAACTGTGCAGATGTAATAGATACAAAAAACCCCACCAAAAAACTCCAAACCAAGTGCAATGCAAGGCTAGTAATAAAACAAGGTGGTGAAGGGTCAGGCTTACAGAGAATTCATTCTCTTGTCTTCAGAAAGCATGCAGAATTCAGACTTTCTTTCAAGACATGGTGGTCTAGTGAATATACAGTTCAAAGACTGCAGTGTTTTTTCAAATTATTTGCTAGCCATATCAATATACAGTTCAGGTGGTCTGAAGAAAGATGTATTAGAGTAAGCTGCCTGTTTTTGTCAAGTCATTCCCATAAAATTGTGTCCTTGCTTGAACCTGTGTCCTACTCAGCTGACCCTGTTATTGCAGTCTGGATTAATTCAGACCCTGTATCTTTCTGTCTTTCCTGCCAGCAAAAGCACTGTCACCATGGTCTCTCAAGAACAGTCTGACAATATTATGTGCACTTGCTGGGCTGTCATGCTCCTGGTTTGTTAATTTTGGTATTATTGCTTTGGAAGTCTTACTTTTAAATTATTCTCAATTGCAAGAATAGATAAGTTTTTCAACATTAATTTGCTACAGGCATTTCAGCCAAGACTTTTATTAATCATAAGTAGGCCATGTGAAAATTTTGCTGCTCAGATGACAGGTATTATCCCTTTATTCCTATGTGATGCTAGAAGAATAGACAGTATGTTTGTAACAACAATCTGGTGCTCCCCACAGTGCAGCAAGCTATTTTATTAGCTACCTCCAGACAGCTTTATTAATTCCACTGTCCTTCAGACAGCCACTGGTGAAGAATGTGTTCATAAGACAGCTGAGAATATAAATCATAACTGTATTTTTCGATTTGTAAAATTTATTTCAACTCACCTGTTGTCTTCCTCTGGGGCAGAACATAAACTTGCTTAATACAGGACATATGTACACTTATTGATCTGGAGGCTTCAGGATTGTGGAGAGGTGCTAAACATTTTGTAGCTTCTTTGCCCACAGCTATTTCGCACAGCACAGAAGCAATACCCTGCAATTACAGTGAAAGTTGTGGTCTGAGGGAGAGTATTACTTATTGAAAACTAGTGATTTTCTTCTCAAAATTCATCCTTTAAATCTTCAAAGGCTTCTAGTGGTAAGGAATTATAAAGATTTTTTTATATCACCTGAAAGACAGTAGATTCAACAATGTATCAGAATGACATTATGATGGAACACCATTTCACTGTTAATGATTCAATGAAATATGGAATAATCCAGCCTTCATTTTAGGTAAATATATTTGATCAGCTGTAGGCTTAAAGCCGGAAGTGTTCAAAACAAGGTCTCAGTTTCAGGAGCATCATTTCCAGCAAAAATGGAAAAACATCATTTCCAGCAAAAACATTTCTCACAATGTTTTTTCAGAGAGGATTCCCTACCCATTCTTGGTTTTTATATGTATCAGTGCTCACAGTGGTGTTCGTTTATCCCAAGCTATGTCTCCACTGACTCCATATGTGGCTCCATGGACCAAGGTCCTCCAAGTAAAGATAGCTTTATCACAGTGACAAATTCTTCCCATATCTGTAGGACTGATTGAACAGCAAGAGTTAATGTAAGCATCTGGTTTATGTGGAGCAGTAGTTGTTCATTTTTTCTCATAATGTCACTCTTATAAGTCATTAAAATAAGTTATTGGTGTTACTGTATGAACACAATGCAGAGTTAAACCAGAAACCATCAAGGCTGGATGCTGCCGACCTCAGAAGTTTAAATGAGTTCTGGAGTAATTAAGGACAAACCAAGAAGTATAACTCCAACTCAGGATAACATCTAACTCAGACTATCCATAAACCAGAGTCTGCTGGAGGCTGGAAGGATATCTATTGATGGACTTGCTGGAGATATTTGTCTGGATGATGCACTACAGCCTTTCTTATACGTAGGAGGGATAAATATCCCTGTCAACCCAAACTGTGCAGAGTCATTGGAGCTGATGACTGTTCCTTCAAATGCAAGGCACCCTGGACTAGTCTAGGAAAAGGTTCTAGTGAAAGTAGTCTTTCTTATTAACTGACATAGAGAAGCTGATTTCTAACTGCCAGTTTTCTAACTTCTAGTCTTTTCCCTGGACTAAGCAATACCCTGCATGAGTACAGTCATTTTGCCCTCATAGTGTCATTCATAAAATTCTACACACAGGTTAAAACATTAATGTACCTTCCAGAGGTTGGTCATGACCTGTGTATTTTCCAATCTACTTAGAGCAGTGTCTACTTATGACAGTATCTTAAACGAGCAGATTCTATTCTCAGTGGACCAGTCCATGCTGTTTAATTGCGACCAATACATGGTAAAAATGTTTGAAAAATAAGGAAGTGCTGAGTTAAGAAGGAGCTACTTAGCATTAAATTGTTAGCCTAATAAAATTATCCTCTAGCATTGCCAAACTTTATCATTTTAATTCACTTGCTTGAAAATTTCAAAGTTGTTACGTTCCCTTCATCTCAAATCAATATCTCACTGCAATGTCATAAACCTCTTTTATTTCCAGGATCAAACTATGTAGTCAGCTATATACATTTATAAAGACCTAATCTGAGAAAAGTATTGACAAAATCCGAAGTGTATGTAGTGAACTTCATTGTAACAGGTCATTTGTCTATTCAATAACTCTAGTAGCATAGTAACCTCTATTTTACATTGCTAGAGATAGTGGAGATAATCAGAACTATGGTGAATCAGTGATGGGGGTGTACTCAACCCACTCCAAGGTAGGATTTGAGATTCAGTTAAGTCTTTCCCTCAGAACTTTGATAAAATGTCTAGAACTGAGGAGGAGTCAAGAGTGATGATGTCATTTGCTTTGGCTTTAAAAAGAAATGTCTTTCACAATATAATTGTGCACAAGCTCTGATGTTATGTCTGGATGCGTGTGCAACTAGAGTTGTGAAAAACTGGTTGGATGATCGGGCTCAGAGAATAGTGGTAAATAATTCATCCAGGGATGCCAGTAATGAGTTGAAAATTGATTTCTGCTGGGGAATAGAGAATTTCTTTTCCTTTGTCCACTGCTACTGCAGTGCAAAAATGGTACCTGGGGTTAGTGGGATTCTTGAGAAACAATGTGTTAAAACTATTGCAGAATGGGAAATTAAATTGTAGAGCTGCATCTGAATTCAGAAGGTCATACATCAATTCTTTTCTCTTGAGGCTTTTAGCAACGTTGTGCAAATTATTTTATTTCTTCATATTCCCCTCATCTGTGGTAACTTAAGACAGGCAACTTAATAATAGGGTAATGATGGGCAGTTTGCCTTGGAAATAGATTAGGGACTGATCCTTCAAGCAGCTCTGCAGGCTGATCTGAGGGCAATTTACCATTTGCAGCTGCATGGGTGATGGAAGTGCTGTAACTGATTTAGCAGAACATGACAGGGGAAATTAATGCAAGGCCTAATTTATCACTGCTGTTCTGTGCTCTACTGTGACATACAAGAATTATTGTACAATGTACAGTAGGATATCACTGTTATTCTACATATAATCTAGGTATAGAAATGATGATTAGTAATACTTTACTGTCTTAAATTGCCTTTAGATTAAAGAAAAAGTCCCAGTCAGTGGATATTAGTGGGCCGGGATGCAACCCAGTGGCAGCTGAAGCTCAGACACCTCAGCCCAGCAAACCTTCACCTGCCACTCAGACTTCTGAGGAGGAACAGAACAACACCACAAACACCCAGAGGCGCAACCCGCGGAGGAGTGATCTGAAGAGATACTACACCATTGGTGAGTTTCCTTTCACAGGAAAACCCAAATGCCCTTGTTACAAAAGCAGGGAGGGTCTTGCTGTCTATTTGTGGTTTATTTCTTTTGCTTAATCACAGCTGGATACTAAGTTTTCAAATGCTCACAGCGAGCAATAAGTTATCATATCTTAATGCTGATGTCAATAATTTATTTACCTGAATTATCTCTCACTTCCATTTTTTTTTTTTATTCCATAAGAAGAAGTATTGAAGAAAGCATAAAAGCAATTTTGAAAGGAATGCTTTAGGAAGAATGTAATTCTTACAACTGATTGCGTTGGAATTTTGGCAGAGATTGTTTAGAAAGCTCCTGGTTAGAAAGGATTTCCACTTTGGAGAGGGAGGAGGCATACTGGGTGGGAAGAACTATTTAGGGAGGCTTATTGGTATCTTTCTCTGAATATTTTGGTTGCCTGGATCTTCATCTGGGATGTAAGAATCTCCATGAGTCTTATCAAACCATCTTAGGCACCCTGAAACATGCTTTGCAGTTTGCTTCCCCACAAATAGTTTCGAGATTGTGCCTGACTCCTTTTGGCCAGGTTGGAAGGGAGCACAGTGGGTCATCTGGTCTGAGCTCCCTGCTCAAGCAGGCTCATCCCAGAGCACACAGCACAGGATTGTATCCAGATGATTCTTGACTATCTCCAGTGAGGGAGACTCCACAACCTCTCTGGGCAATCTGTTCCAGTGCCCACTCATCTGCACAGTAAATAAGTTCTTCCTTATGTTCAGGTGGAACCTCCTATGCATCAGTTTCTGCCCATTGCCTCTTTTCCTGTTGCTTGGCAATAGTTTGTGAGCTGTTGAATTACTGCAGTATTGTGATAATTTCTTTTGCTCCAAGGGAACTATTTGCATGTCTTTAACTTGTCTAAAAGGTAAAGAAAAATGTGTTTCCTTAGACATCTCTCACTGTGTTATGTCTGATCCCTTGAAGCTGGTTGTCATTGTAAGTTATGTTGCTTTTAAAGAAGGAAACTTCATTAGCAAGAAACCCATTTTAATAATGAAGTCTGTATTTTAAATGGTGAATGACTGTATGTGTTTGCATTTTTTGATGCCCAAAAATTTTGCTCTATGGTTTTTTTTTCTCCTCTTTTCTCCAAATGATCTTACAGGAATATCAAAGATAAGCCAAGATTATTTTATATATGAAGCAGGATTTGGAATGTGGGTAGGTTTCATAAGACTAATAATGAAAATAGAACTCCATCACATCATCAAAGTGAGTTCTTAATCTAATTCATTATTAAAACACTATTGGCAGATTGACCATAGTTGAATATTTTTCTGTGAGCACCCAAAATACAGTCTGCATATGGAACTACAGATGAAGGTTTGTGTTTATCTACTTGTCAAATTTGACTCACTGCAGTTTCTTTTGGGAATCTTTACATAATCCTAATAATGTGAACCCGAATCTGTATGTGCTTTGACTGATCACAAGGTCTGAGCGCTAGTTCCTCAGGGTGTAACCTCAGTGCTGGAATAACTAAATGTTGTTCAAACATTTTAATAATCTGTTGGGATATTGTGCAGCACTTTATTCAACACACTTGTTGACTGGAAAAGGCCTCTGTTGTATAGTCTGGTGTCCTGTTTGAAGCAGGACCTCAGCCAAGTTTTGTCTTGCTGAGTTTTGACAGTCTCCAGGGGTGGATACTTCATTGCCTCTCTGCTTATTGTGCTGGAACATGGACAGTGTGTCCATAGACAACAGCATTCATGGGCAACTTGCCCATAAACAGATGCTGACATTAGTGAACAACAGTTGTAGACCCTAGGGAAGTGTGAGGGGAACAGACCACAGAAAGGGGCCAAACTTGCAGGTTTTTTTCAAATATCATCTTCCATTATCCCTGTACAGAGTAGTGAGTGAGTCCAGAGCTGTCTGGACTGACCCACTATGGGACATATGTTGGTTTTCTGTTCATATGCATACAGCCTTGTCTATGTGATTTGTCTGAACTACAAAGACTAAGTTGCTAGGGCTGGTATTACTGCATACCGCATTATGTCTGACTTTGGCTGACAAGCAAATTAAAGAGAGAAGAGTGTCCCTGTATCTTCTCAAATGTTTGATGGCACACCTTCCTGATGATTGTGAAAATGGTTTAATCTTGGGCAGCACAGTACTGATACCAGATGAACATGTTTACTGTACTGACTGAGTTGTTCCAATATTGAATCTTTGGCTTCGATAACCTGAGAGAAGGAATAATTATCTTAAAACCTATGTTAATCTATGATCTATATCATCCTCTTGAGTTAAAAGAAATTTTCTGTGATTTGTCTCAAAAATAATATCTAATAGTTGAAGTCTAATCAAATAATTTGTTACTTTCTGAGGATGAATGTACTGAAACACCTCGAACAGACGCATACTCTAAAACAGAAAAAAAGACCAGATTCCTGTGATGTTTTGTGTATGATTGGCTGTTATATAGCATAAACAAGCACATTAGATCTATTGCTGACTTAATACAATTACACAGAGGTTTACCTTGTTTTGCCCTTGTTTTCATGTTGTTCTGCTGAAACAACCTGTGTTCAAGATCAAGTAGATGGATTAAGAAAATATGTTAGAAAATTAATGCTCTCAGCTGACTTCTTTCTTTTATTTTAAAACAAGTATTCTGTTACATTAACCTCGGAACAAATTGGCAAATAACAGTGTTTATGGCAGTGAGTGACTGAGATCAAGCAAACAAGTGCCAAATGTATTTTGTGTTACTCTCTTGTTCCTTAAGAATTTATTTTAAGTAATTATCATGATGTGTAAAGATAGATATAGATATGGCAACTGAGTTCAAATATATAAAAAGGTATCACATCTATATTTAGACTTCTGCGTATATACAGTTTGTGTTTTAAAATGGAACTCTCAGCATCACATTGCCCATTAAATTAAAACTCAACTTCAAGGCCTACCTGGATTTGTTAATATCTGCCTGTTTTATTAAATAGCCATGCAGCTTACAATTCTGTATAAAGAAATGTGTAACCAGTTTTACTTTATCAATTAATGGAAAGTATTTTTTTAAGAAATCAAAGTCATTTTAAAAATACGTGGTTTTTTAATTTGGCTGTGCAGAAAGCACTTCAGAGATCTTTATATAATCACACTCTGCTTTGCAGGTCCAGAGATGTGAGCATTTACCTTGCACACATATGCTTTGCAGAAGGAAGTGTAGCAGCTTGTGTATGCTTGCAGCTAATGTGAGAAGACACAGGAGATTGTGTTCCTAAAGGCTCTCTAGCATCAGAATATTTTTAAAATTTTTGTGCCACCTTATGTGTACACAGATTTACTCAGACCTTCCAAAACTGATTGTGTAAGGAATTGAGGAAGGAAAATCTGGTATATCCAAGAGATTTTAAAATTTCATCAGCACTGCTCCTACTTTAGACAGCTATAAATAAGTTACTTATTTTGCATTTCATCTTTCCCACAAACTACACTTCAGGTGTTTTCCAAAATTAGTGAGTCTAGCTGCACTTTTTAAAACTGGGGGGAAAGTAGGTAAGAAAGAGAAGAATTGATAGGAATAGGCAGTGGGGAACAAGTTGTGTGCTTGGTTGAAATGAAACAAAAAATGGATAGTCAGTGAGGGGGAGAAATAGCTCTTCCATATGGCAGGCTCAGCAGGCAGGAAGGCTCCAGCACCTCCAGTGCTGAACTGGTGTGAAGAAATTGAGTGGGAACCTCTAGATTAATAAGATGAGTGTAGGAAAAACAGTCTGCATGGTGGGTTGGATGAAGTTTTTTGGAGAACTCTAGAAACAGCACCCAAAGACACTTAAAAATAAAAACCTAAAATTAGACTTTTTAGATGCTTCAGGCACTTAAAAATTCAGGCCACTTATTTCTGAAGTGCTTTTTGTTGAGCAACTCCCTCAAAAGAGAAAAAGAAGGTGCTTGGGTCTTCAGCACTCTGAAAAGGGGGATGGGATATTATACAATGGAGAATGATGTGGGTAACCTGAATTCAAAGCAGTAAGGCTGTATTAGCTTAATGCCCTGTTCAACTACAGCAGCTATGGCCATTCTTACACGGCTGCTTCACAGCTGGGTTGTTGTAGGACCCAGCTGAAGGGTCCTAGGACTGTACTTCATGGTGTGATGCCTCAGGAGATAATTTTAGCAATTCATTAAGGTGAATGAAGTAGTTAATGTTAGGCTATGGAGACATGCATTTGAGGTATATACTCAGCTGTAAAAGCCCGGTGCACAGTGCTGTTCCATTTGCCATTGAAATAAAATTGTGGCACTGGTATAGAGTAAATACAGGATTTAAAAATAAAATGGTCACATAAAAATATTCTCCTGATCAGGCAAAAGAAATTAAGTGAAAGGATAGTAGTTCATACTAGAAAATGTTATAGTACAGTGTTGGTGGGGAGATGAGGAGTGCAGTATTTTTATTTTTTTTCTTGTGTCTTCTAATAAAAGCCTTAATGCAAATATTGCTGTTCAGGCTCTTGCTAGCACAGCTCATTTCATTTAGAAGACAACTATGAACTGCCTGAGGAGACATCTTTTGTTGGTACAATCTCTGTCATCAGTGAAAGGTGTTGGTGTTACAACTACACACTTAGTATCTTAGTAGTTTAGACAGAATGCATGAGTATGTATATGTGTACATAGTATGCAGCATGAGGACACTTGGGAAATACTAATTGCCAAAGTTCCCTTCCCTACAGTGGTTCATTTTTTAAAAAATTATTTCATGTTCCAATTGTAAAAAAGGAAAAAAGAAACAAGCCCTTCCCTCTCTTGCAAATGAGGTCAGTAGAATTCTTAACAGTGAAAATATTTTCTACTAGCTTGACCTTGCCATATTAGTACTCTGAATTAAGTAATACAAAATCAGTGTGGAAGAGAAATTAAGCTTTTGGGATAAGCAGGTTTGAATAAATACATATTAATTGACCAAGTTTCCAAAACAATTATCTAGTAGCTAATGCCAAAGTGATAACAGGGAAAAGACTGATTTTCATGTGGGTTTCTAATCTTATTTATAAGAGACAGAGTTTCAGTGGGTAGCCACTTTAAATTTAGCTGGGATTAGTTTAGCCATAGAACCACGGAATGGTTTGGGTTGAAAGGGACCTTAAAGTTCACTCCTTGCCACAGGCAGATACACCTTACACTAGACCAGGTTTCTAAAAGCCCCATCCAGCCTGGCCTTAAATACTTCCAGGGGTGGGGTGTCTACACCTTCTCTGGGTAATCTGTGCCAATGCCTCACCACCCTCACAGTAAAGAATTCTTTCTAATATCTAAACCAAGCTTCTTTTAGTTTAAAGCCTTGTCCTATCACTACACGCCCTTGCCAAAAGTCCCTCTCCATCTTTCTTGTAGGCTCCCCTCAGGTACTGAGAAGATGCTATCAGATTTCCCTGGAGCCTTTTCTTCTCCAGGCTGAGCAGCTCTCCCAGCCTGTCTCCATAGGAGAGGTGCTCCAGCCCTGTGATCATTTTGGTGTCTCTCCTCTAGACAGGAGGAGGTCCCAGAGCTGGAAGCAGTACTTGAGGAGGGGTCTCACAGAGTGTAGTAGAGTGACAGAATCACCTTTCTCGACCTCCTGGCCACATTGCTTGTGATGAAGCCCAGGATACATTTGGCTTTCTGGACTGCAAGTGCACATTGCTGGGGCATGCTGAGCTCCTTGTCAGCCAGCACCCCCAAGTCACTGCTAATAATTTAGTACTTCTCAATGTATTGTTGTAAAAAGAAGATGGATATTCCAAAGAATTTAATGCATAGAAATATAAGTAATAACTGTTCACAAGAATTATTACTATGCACAAAGCAGTATAAAAGAGTGTTTATAAAGTGAGAGTATATTAGAGATGATTTTATGGGGAAACTTAACACACAGGGTTTTTTTTAAGTGATTAATAAATTCATTATTCCTGTTATGAAAGGGAGAACTAAATGAAGAGTGATCAGCTACTATTTAGTGGATGTAATCAAACCTAACCTTTGTGCTGTATGCTTTTCAGTGAGTCTGTTTAAGCCATGGTTATTACAATGATTTGGAAACATAAATAAATATCATATTGTTTAGGTATGCCATAGATCAATTTTCTTTCTGTTTGCATATATTGCAGTATGCTTCCATAAAAATAATACTTACTTACAATATGTCAGAGCTGTCTGTTTAAATGTGAATTCGTACACATTTATTACTAAACTTATATGGTGTCACAGAATCTGCCAATATAAAGTTAGTGTGGCACTAACATCAGTTCAAGTGGTGGTTTCATATCTCAGAGATCTTTCACCCTGATGGAGCTATTGTTTTTGGGGTTTTTTTTTGAGAACTGCTGTGAGAGAGCTAGTCAGACATTCCAATCAATCTGCTATTGGACTCAAAACTGGAAAATGACACCATTCATCCCCCTGAAAATATAAAATTATTACAGTCAAGCTGAGAGTTTTATGGAGTTTACCTCATGGAACTACTCTCTATTGTCACTGTTTAAAAACAGAGTTAGGGGGTTGCCTTTTACCTTCTCCTCCAAAATAAGCATAAAACTTGTTTGAAAGACAGACGTTGTGGCTTGGGATCCTCATGTTTTCAGTGTGCAAATCCCTTCCTGCTCTCCAAGATTTTATTTGGGATGCTCTAGAAAGATCTTATTTTTTTTAGAAGACATTATCTGATATTTGGTGTATTTACTGTAGAGAGGTTTTCCTGCAAAGAATACTTCACTTTCTTTCTAAATAACGTTCTTATCATTTGGCCATTGAGCATATTGCTTCTACTCTTCTGCATAATTGAATGTAGTTCCTTTTTGTAGTAACTCCCCAATTACTTTGCTTATTTGTTGCAAATACTGGCAAAGCACATAACATACATAGGTATATTAGTTGTCATATAAGTGGTGGATTTTGGCACAGAAGGTGCTGTAAATTTTAGCTGCATCTTCTCCCTTTTAGAGAAGGACAGGTGGGAAGGAGATGAAGCTGCCAACGCTGTCTCAGAGGATCCAGATGCTGTTCGGACACATTTGCAGAGTCTAACTCTGTCCCATTCACAGCACTTAAAATTGCTTTATTGAACACTCAGTACTTTTTGAGAAACATCATTCTGACTGCCTTCTTCCAAATATGATCTCAGAAACTTTTAGAGGAGGAGGCCATTTTCCTAGCACCTCATTACCTGCTTGTGAATGATAAGGAAAGGGAAGTAATTTGTGGAATGTGTGGATAATAAGGAAAGTGTCTCTCGTAGCAACAGTAACTAGGCAAAATTCTTACTCATTCAACCTTTCTGAAGATTTTTATTAGTGATTCAGGTCACATAGCTACTCTGGATGAGCAAGCAAGCATTTATTCATGTCTTTGTTTTTCTCTTTTTTAGTATTTCAAACTTGGAGCCATTACAAGCCAGTTTTTAATGTTGTATCCTTCTTTTGTCCTTTACAGATACTCTGCATATCCTTTGAATATAAATGAGTTCTGAGCTACAGCGACAGCATCCACCAGAAAAGTGATGCTCATTAATGTCCTTTCATCTCAGTATTTCCCTTTTCTTAGCATCTGGTTTTAGTTTTCATCATATAGAGTGCTATGGTATCATCTGCTGAGTCATTTTGGGCAAGAAATATTTCAGAATTTTCTAATTTTCTTGCTTTACATCAGGATAAAGATGAAATCTTTTATAGTTCCATAGGCAAGCTACTCAGCTTGTAAGATCAGCTAATCGTGTGTGCTCTTGGGATACTAAAATTTGAATTGGTCGGGGAAGGAAAAAAAAACCTGATCTGACCTAGAAGCTCTCAGCTGATAGTGGTTACATCACCCTCAGTCTCTGTCTCACTGGACGTCTTCTGTAGAAGACAGAAATGACTGAAAAAAAAAAAAGACATGCTTTCTAATATAGTGTGCCTTGAGCACTAATCTTTTGAGTCCTGGGAAATAGCGAAGTCTTCCTCCTAACAGTGAAAGAACAAAGAATGAAAATATTGATTAAGTGCTGAAATAGCTGAGTGATTTAGTGATGGCAGAGGCAGATAAGACTGAGTCTTTTGAATCTGGAGACAGAGTTCTGAGAGAACAATTATTACTGGTAGTGGAAAAGGGCTAAGTCAGTGATTTTGAGAAAAATCCTGATCTATAGGAGTTCATAGGACCCAGTGGAATACATGGTGAGGATGCTGAAGGAGCTGCTGACGTCATTGTGAGGCTCTCATTGAAAGGTCATGGAGATCATGGGAGACCCATGACATCTTTGAAAAGGCAAATGCTAGATTCCTTTTCAAAAAGGGCGAGAAGGATTTTCCAGGGCCATTCCACAGGCTGTTCAGCTTCCCTTCTAATGGTCATCATCTTCCAGAGCACCCCCATATCCATGTTGGGGCACTATGGCCTAGGTGGTTGGACTATTTCATGGATGGAAAAATCTCAAAAGGCAGCAGTCACCAAGATCAGGGGCCCTGTGAGAAAAGGCTGAGGGAGCTGGGGAAGGGACACGTTGAGGGGTATCACAGCAGCCTGTTGCTATCTTCAGGGAGGCTGCCAATGATATCAGATAGATAGATATCTGGTAGTGTGCTCTTTGCAGTGGTACAAGGCAGAATAACAGCAGACAACCAGCCCAGATTGAAATATAAGAGGTTTAGACCTGAAATAAGGAAAAACTTTTTTCCCCCAGTACATGAGGATGGTACAAAGAGGTTGAGCACTCTCTATCTTTAGAGGTTTTTAAAACCCAACAGCTCCTTCTATCAGTAAGAGGAATGTTAGCACACCAAAGCACCTGTTGTAATTATTCGTATTTTATTCATTCTGAAATAAAGTGTAATGTTTTCAGACAGCCTGATAATTCTGTACAGCTGAAAAAACTCCACTAAAATTAATTATAAAAATTTAGGGTTTTTTTAGTTAAAAATGTTTAAGGTAGCTGAAATTTTCTGATTCTCCACTCTCAGAAAAAAAAAAAAAAAGAATGCTTAGAATTTCTTAAAACATCTCTGAAGATCTCTTGGCCTGAGTGGAGTGTCATATTTTTTTTTAGGGATTTTTTTCAGTTGTATATATATATATATAAAAATAATGAAAACCACAATTTTGGGGCATTAATCAGAAACTCAACTTTATTAATGGTATCAAATATCTTCATATGTTTTTTAACTTGTTCCCTTAAACTTTCTTTAAATCCGTAAAAAACCCTGTAGAGATGAGGGGGGTGGAGGTGGAAAACGATAATATGGAAAGGATCAAACCACAAATACTGCAGGTATCCTCAGTTTGGATGCTGTTCCTGACCCTTAGAAGCTAACGCTGAGATGGTGAATGAAGCCAGTGAGTTTCCTTCCATACAGCATATATGTGAGCATGAAATCTTAAGATCAAAATCTGATGTTATTTATTGTGGAATAACTACACTGAAAGAGAAGCCAGTCAAAACAAAGTGACAGTGACCAAATCCAGCTGTGCAGTGACGCTGATCCTGAGAGGCACGACCCGCCTGAGTTTCCACCACCAGGTGGCCTGTGCTGATGGGGTGGGACTGTCTCCCTCCTGTGCAAGGAGGTTGTTCTCCTGCGAGTGTGGCAATGATGTTATTCAAGCCACTTACACTGTGCCAGAATAGACCTTACCCACTGCTTAATATTTCTGGGTCCTTAACTTAACATGAGGGGCTACTAAACATCTCGCAGCTTCAAACATTTTATCATTTTATTTCTTTTTCTAAACAAATTTTTACCCTTTCCTGTATTCATGTTTTCTGATTATTTCTTCTATTATTTTGCTAGATATTGCTAGAGAAATATTGCTAGATAAATACATTGCAAGATAAAGAAGAGTGAGATGCACTTGTCAGGAGACAGAGATTCTGAGTTAGGAGCGTCTCCAGGACAGCTTGCCATGAAAGTCCTTACGGATTTTAGCAAACCAGCTTGTTGTCATGCTTTTTTCCCTCAAAAACATGGGAACAGAGTGTTGTCACTAAACTCTGATTTTTATCTTGAATCAGGAAAAACAGTTGGATTTTATTATGGAGTTATTGTATTGCTGAGCATTCCACAATTACAGAGCATTAGCATGTACATAGCAGTATGCAAAGACTTTACAAGCATAAAATATTCTTCATGTACAAAAAAATCGTTTTATAAATTTTTATACTAATTTGCCATATATGTTTGTGAAAAATAAATAGTGGCAGCAGCCTGCTATGTTTCCAATGAATTTCATTAATTAATATGCTTGAGACATTATTGTATTCTTTTAATTTTTAGAATGACAGTCTCTTTCCTCTGCCAGAGGAAATATGGCAAGCATGATCTGCTCCAAGAGTTGTTGCCTTGCAGTTTCTCAGGCACTTATGTTTGCCATACATTTGTTTAGGAACCTGTGTGACCACTTGGGTATGGAATTAGGTGCTTTTGTCATCTAGCTACAGTTTGAATTAATTTTTCCCTTTTCACTTGTATGTAAAACAGTGCTGAGGTTGCCTCTTTGATAGTTTGCCAAGTTTCTGAGGTTCTTGCTCTGAATAAATCTCAGAGAAAATAGCTCCTCCCTACATTCATTTTTTAAAACATAAATATTTTAACTAGGAAATAAAATGATGGTTTGAGAAATTTACTTAAATTCAGTCTACAAACTAAAAGACAAGTTCTGTTTAAAAACAAGAAACTTTCATTTTAATAAAACATGAGACACTGATTGGTCACAGGTCAAGACTTCTCAACACAGCTGCTAACGTTAACATCATTTAGGTACTGAAATCTGCTGGGATCTTGGAGAGATACCATCACCAGTGTGAACCCTGAGAAAATGCTGAATGACACCACTACTGACTCATAGCTAACAAAAATTTATCTAGTGGTTTGGCCCAAACTCAGCTTCAGTAGAAAAAGATAAATCCCTGTGGGATTGCAACTACATAATGCACAGTTGAGTTGATTTTGATATTTTTAGTTAGATAAAATATCTAAAATAGATATTTTAGTTAGAGTAGAGCAGGTTTCTCATGTTATCTGACACTGATCTAAACCTGCACTGATTTCTTGTTATTTTTTTAACCAATATTAAATGCATACATTTCAAACACGTCAGATAGAAGAAGATAATATCCCAAATATAAAATATAAAACTTATTTCTTGTTCAATATTTGCTGGAAAACAAGACAAGCAGTTTGGCCTTCTTTAAATACCACATTTCTCTGCTAGTATTACTGTTGGAATTGTAACTCATCACAAGTGAAAAGTATGACAGTAAAGATAGATAATTTGAGAAGCAAAGAGCTCACCTTCAGCTCTACAGCAGGCTCTTCCAAGAGAGGAGAGTTTATTTTTCCCTGACAAGGTGGTTCTGAAGGATTGCCTGTTTAAATGAGAGCACATCAAATGGAATAGTGTAGTCTTAGGAATACCATGCCATTGTTATATGTGATTGTAAATAACCTGCCAGAAAACACTTTCTTCAATAAGCCCCCTTAATCCACCTTTAGGTGGATTGGGTTCAACTCAGTGTCTCAGTATTCATTGAATGAGCTTCCTGTATTTGATGGTCTTTTAAAAGCCCCATCTCCTTCACTGTTTTACTACCATATACACCATCAAATTGATTTTCTTATTTCATCTATCAGAGACAGTTATGCCTGACAGACAGGCATAACTTCATTTTCTTTTGGATAGTTTGCCAATTTCTTCTTCAGAGCAATATATGTTTTTCTCTACTCTGCTAAAAACAAGATGCTTCACGTTCTTTTGAATTATTTAATTTTTGTATTTTTCAAGGGAGGGAGTGTGCTAAATGACATTTAGAGACAACTTGGAGAAAGGATATCTAATTTTATTTTTTAAACATGAATAATGAAACTGTCTTGCATTGAGAGGGAACAAAAACTGTTTATTACAACTTCAGTCTATATTACTTAGCAAAGAAGAGCTGAAAGATGCTTTCATAGGGTTGAAATAAATATGTCTGAGGGATCTATAACTCATCTGAATAAACCATGGGTTATTAAACTCTGCTTGGGCAAAGGAAAAGGTGCCTGATCTGGGTAAAGGTGTTGGAGACAAGGAGTGGCAACACCACAGATACAAGAATAGAGTTTCAGTGAAACACCAGTACAGGAAGAGAGCAGCACAATGCTAAGTCTGCAAATAAATGAAAATGGAGCCCAGGCAATGAAGAGGAGTGGAGCTATCAAAAATATTCACTTGAGAAAAACACAAGTAGTGATACAGAACATCAGAAAAGCCCTGTGTCATACCATAATCCAATGTTCTGTTAATAAAATCAGCCTTCTCAGATTCTCATTCTGCTGACAACATTCCTATCAATCATTTTTAATTTAAAAAAAACAGGGAGAGAATCTCTAGGTAATTTCTTTATTAGGAAAATAGAGAAACCTCATTTCTAATCTACTTATAAGTACTTTGTTTCAGTTACAGTTTTGTAAGGGGGAAAAGGCGGGAACATTTGGCATGTTTTAGGTACTCACTGCCTTGTAGACTTGTCCCTTTCCTACTGTCAGGATGACTTACATGTGAATAGGATGTAAAAATAGAGGGGGAAAACCTAAATATAATTTAATTTATGGATGTCAGAGACTTCAGTGGGATCACATTTTTCTAACCAATACACATAATATATATGAATGCAAAAATATGTATAGTGGTATCAAATCTCATACACTGAAGAGGTATCTGTTGCTTATTTGCATAACTAGTGTTTCAGTTTTGAATGTTCACCAGCTGCCTGTAAATTAGTGTACTATCTATGTATTCTGGAAGATAGGAGATGCAGGCTTGGTGGGTTTTGTTTGGGCTTTTTCAGCAAAATGTATAGATTATTCTATCTTTGTTAAAGGAAGCAGTTAAAAATATTATTTCTACAGACTGGGCAGATTGTTAATATTTGCAGTTATTGTTATTTTCTGGGACTTGTATTACACGATCTTCATATTTATCTGTTCAGTTAAACAAGTTCCCTTAAAACCATCTGCAGTAATGCTACTGCTTTCTTCTGGTGTGTGTCCCACTGAAACTTCCCAGGTCTTCAGTTAGCTTGCTTGTGTGTTGCCCATGGTAGAAGTATCAGAAATATGAAATTTATGTGCAAATTGCTATTATTTATACCACCATCAGCCTTGAGATTTAGTTTAGATATGTGTTCTTCCCAAATGTCAATCCAACAAATGCCTGTTTTGTGAAGGCAGCTATACTTTTAAGTCCAAAACAAAACCCACTGTCTAGATCAACTGTCTCCCTCCATCCCAAAGCTTCCTGGGAGGTCCTATGTAACCCCAGAGTAAATGCAGCACCATGAGCACTCCCAGAGCCAAGTGCTGAAAACAGAGATGTAGCAGGCTGTGTAACAGTGCCACCAGGTGATAGCATAAAATGTAAGGTTTGCTGTTACAGGAGTTTGGTTCAACAATTATTTGCACATCAGCTCTGTTGTAAAGCATCATTTTCCTCCCAAGAGGAAAGTGAAAGTGTTTGTAAAGGCTAGTGTTTGTAAATCTTCAGACTAAGTAACATGTTTCTGTTGTAATTCCATCATAAACACAGTGCCTATGTCAGGAGGCTTTTATTGATTATTTTTTTTTTTTTTTTTTTTTTTTTTTTTTTTTTTTTTTTTTTGTGGGAAGGGAGGAGGAGGAGAGGAACAGATTGCTTTTGGGGTTCTTTGCAACTTTTGTGGGTGTCAGGAAGGCATGTTTTGCTTATGGCAGAAAGATCCATCTCTTTGAACTTGTCTACTTCTAATATAGCACAGATGAGAGAAGAATCAGGACAATGTTCTAACAAATATCAGTCTAATGTTATTTTTGTGACACCTCAAGGCATGAGAGATAATTGTTTTAATTGTTACGATGCCAGTGTGAATCTAGGTTATTCATGGGATGATAGAATATTAAGGGTTGAAAGGGACTTTAAAGATCATCCAGTCCCAACCCTCATCTCCCACTACTAAGGTTGCTCAAGACCTTATCCAACACCAACTTTGCCAGGGATGAGGTGTCTACAACCTCCCTGGGAAACCTGTCCCGGTACGTCACCACCTTCACAAGAAAATAATTTTTCCTAATATCTAAACTTCCCTTATTTCAATTTGTGCCTGTTCCTCCTTGTCCAATCACTACAGTTCCTGATGAAGAGCCTCTCTGCCTCTCTCCAGCTCCCCTGTAGGCCCCCTTCAGATACTGGAAGGTGCTGTGAAGTCTCCATGCAACCTTCTCTTCTCCAGGGTAAACAGTCCCAGCTTTCTCAGCCTGTCATCTTCGTGGCCCTCCTCTGGGCTTGCTCCAACAGTTCCATGTCCCTCTTATATTGGGAGCACTCCAGGTGGGGTGTCACAAAAGGAGAGTAGAGGGGCAGAATCACTTCCTTTGACCTGTGTTGTGGTTTGACACAACTAAGCGTCAAGCATCCAAAATATCAGTTATTTTATATGGAAAACAAAATAAGAAAATATTGAGGAAAACTGGATAGCTGTGAGGCAAAACAGGTTCAAACTTAAATGGTTTCAGTACAAGGAGAAAGTTTTATTACTAACAGAATTAAAAGTTAAAAGATATAACAAGAAATTAAAACAAACACCCCCCCGCCCCCTTCTTCTCAGCACTTTACTCTTTTTTTAACTAGCACAAAAGATAACACAACATAGGATTCTAGTCAGTGTTACAGTTCTCGAAAAGTCTCTCTCTCATGCTTAAGGAAAAAAAGGGTTTCTTCTTCCTTCGCGTGGTTCCTCAAACTGCCCCAACAACAGACCTGCTTGGAAAGAAACAATCTGCTGTGATGTAATACATCTCTTCTATGAAAAAATATCAATTTTTTCATGCTGCCACTCATGAACCATCACATGGGGTTATCAATCTTTTTAAGGATGGGTCATTTTGGCCTGAACACAAAGGCTTTTTC
The DNA here is from genome assembly GCA_020086605.1 of Lanius collurio. Lineage (NCBI taxonomy): Eukaryota > Metazoa > Chordata > Aves > Passeriformes > Laniidae > Lanius > Lanius collurio. The sequence continues at coordinate 48,617,589 of JACBWW010000003.1, forward strand.
TGCTACAAATCTTTAAAAGCCTCTCACTGCTTCTATATATCCTGGCATAGGCACTCTTCACAATCTTCATGGGCCACACGAGTCCTCCATCCCCCCATGCACTTCAAATGAATCAAATGAATTAAACTGTTTGTACAGTTTGAGATATTACAGTTTCTTACCACCACATGCAAGAAGTATTTTTAAGCTCCGCGCGAGGAACGCGGCACCGCCCCTTTTCTCCATCGCCATTTCCAGCTCCGTCTCACATCGCTCACTCTCTCTCTCTGACTCTGAAGCCTCTATGTTGAAGAATGTTCTTGTTCAGACTTTATGGTGAAGAAAGCCTCTCTCTTTTTGTGCTGCTGGCTGCATGATATTTTCTTCACTTCAGCCCAAAGTGTGCTGGCTGCAGAAAGGAGGCTCCCGCCATCTCCGTGTGGAGAACACGGGGGACCCACCGGTCCCAAGAAGCCGCTCTGGAAAGATTTTAGCTGTGCAGCAGTCCGTGGCTGGGTTTAGCTGTGTGCCAGTCCATGGCTGGGTTCAGCTGCCTGGGCTCTGGGATGGTTCCCTCCTCAGCGACCCAGGGTCTGTGCCGCAGCATCAGGAAGAGGGGAAGGGGCTGGGGCGTCGGCCCGGCCCAGCAGGGCCTGGAGGCTCCAAGGCCTCACAACCTCCGTCAGGCAAGCTGGAACAAGGGGAACTCCCGCCTTTCCGTGTGGTTTAAATGTGTAAATTGTAAGAAGTGTTATTGGTCTAAAAATCTGTCTATCAACTCAGATTCAACCCACTACAACCTGCTGCCGTACTCCTTTTGATGAAGCCCAGAATTTTGTTGGGTTTCGGGCCTGTGAGGCCACACTGCTGGCTCATGTTGAGGTTTTCATCAACCATCACCCCCACATCTTTTTTCACAGGGCTGCTCTCAATCACTTCCCTGCCCAGTCTGGGTGTGCCTGGGATTGGGATTGCAATGACCATGGTGTAGGACCTTGCACTTCACTTTGTTGAACTCATGAAGCTTGCACAGCCTCACCCAAGCCTGTCTGGGTCCCTCTGCATGGCATCCCTTCTCTCCAGTGTGCTGACCACACCATAAAGCTTGGTGTCACCAGCAGACTTGCTGAGGGTGCACTCAATCCCACTCTCCATGCTGTCCACAAAGACGTTGAACAGTTCAGCATCAATTAAAACTATTTGAAGGCAAATTTGATTTATGTATGACATCTGTGATGATCTTGCTGTAGTTATTTATGTAGAAAAGAATCTAGGAATGTGATTCCATCTTAGTGGGGAAATACATATTAATAAAAGAAGGTATTTGCAACTCTGAGGAGTTTTGCAGCCAACTAGTGTCAGTTGTTTGTTAACACTGTAGATGTATTAGCACAATAAACCCGTTGTCATGCAGTCTACCACCATAGCAAGAGAAAATTGAATAAACAGTCTCTTGCAGTATATTCAGGAAGCACTGATCAAAGTAATACAGAATGATTAAGGATTTTAAATAATTTATTCTTTAGTTGTATTCATGTTTGTTAATAAAAACAGGGTCTTCAGTCAAAGTATAATTGGATTACGTTGCTTGAAGCAAGCTTCCCCCAAAGCATATCCCACTCAGGGAAATGCTGTAAGTTGCTAAATTAATGTATGGTGGGGGAACCAAGGCTTTCAGTTTAATACTTGTGTTTACCACAGCTTGCTGGTTCCTGGGGTGTAAGGATATATAAGAAACAGAGAACAAGTCTTCCCACTCTTGGAAGTTACATTTCTTGTTCAGGGGAGGGAGGGAAGATGATCTTTGCATCTCTCTTTTTCTCTTTCTTTCTTTTTCTTTTCTTTCTTTCTTTCTTGTTCCCGATCCCAGCTCATATTTCTGGTTACTGCCTGTGAACAACTCTACAAATATGTGAGGGCAGGCTGTCCTAACTGGACAAGTAAAATTTCCTGGTAAAGGGCAGTGCTGGCAGATGATAGTTTGCACTAACTGGAAATCCAAGAAGTCACCAGAGTTGGAAGAAACTTCAGCAGATCCAGGGGTTGCAGACATGCTCTGAGACAGACCACATTAGTCTCTTCATAATAAATTATGTATGAAACCAGTAAAGTTATTAGTGTTTCTTAATCGCTAGTGCTTTAAGAGTTTTTCAAAGGCAGCAGATATTTATATGCTGCCGTCATTCAGGGGGGAGGAGAGGTTGGTGCATTGCTCATCCCACAGGGAAATTAGCTGTTACCCAGTTAACCACTTCAAAGCATCAATGCCTACAAATCTGATTATTAAATTAGACCAAATGCCTTCCATTTAGCCCTGTAGAATTTATGAATTCAGATAATTTAAAAACAAAAAGCTTCACAAAACTTGGGGACAGAGGTGAAAATGTGCGAATTTTTATGTACAATATATAATAAATATAGTAAATAAATATAATCTACCCTACTATGTTCAGAGGTGAGTCCTAGAAGAAGGTATAAATCTGTACAAGCTGTCAGTGTTCATCAATATCCTACTAAGTTTTCTCTGAGTTTGCTTCATCAAAGCTTTAAGCAGAACCTGGCCCATCATTTCTGCACAGTGCTATTCAGGAGGCTGTAGGGAGTGAGGGAGAAATTGGCTTCACCTTCATAAAGGTGGTGTGTTAGGAATTACTGGGATTCAAATGCAAGGATGGAGTTATGTTGCAGCAGGAACAGTCTGGCAGCTTCTTACCTTCCTCATAGGACGTGTGTGTGCATAGTGCACTGCCCAAGCATAGGGGTGTGTGGGAGTAAAGTTGGTTGTTCTGTTCTTCTCACAACAGACCTACACCAAAAGTAGAACTGTAAATTAGCCCCACTGAGTTCACAGCTTCAATCCAAGAACCGGAATTCCTTTTGCAACTTGAATAATTTGCTAACTTAATTGGAAATGTTTAATTCGGCTTTCTCCAGCTATTTACCACTGTGGTGACCAAATGGTCCACATCTGCTTTTGTACCTGACAAATTATGATGATATTTAATAAACGAGTACTTTTTAGTAATTGTTTAGTTTGTGTGTTGTTTTTTCTTTGAAACAGCAGAACAACAGTCAGGAAAGAATTGTGCCAAACTACTTTGCAGGATTGAAGCTGACTAAGAAAGGAGCTGTTTGTGTTGTTAGCAGAGCTAAAATGTGGCCTTCTTGGAGACCACTGACTTATTTTCAAACAAAAACATTCAGTGAGAGCACCACGTGGGAATTTCTAATAACTTTGTGAATAAGGATCTGATCACTGAAGTAAAATTTCTTGAGGCACAAAAGAGAGTGGAAATTATGTTCTGGTTGCTGTGTAATCAGCAGCAGTGAAGGAAATAAACCTCTTCACTCCAGGTCTGTCTTGCACACAGCTGCGCAGCTGTTGCGGTTTCACAGCCATGCACCCCAAACCATCTGTAGACATCTGTCCTGTGCCTATGTGTAATCAAATCTAAGAGTTTTTAACTTCTGCTGTGACATTAATGTGGCAGCAAAATACTTTTTCAAGATATAAGTGTAATTCTTCTGTTGCAGCTACGGCTTTAGACTGTCAGTATGAAAGCACAACTTGTGAGACATGAGCTCTGTGTCTATTGTGTAAATAAATGATGTGATCTTCACAGCACTGATACCACAGTTTGTGTTCATATTTATCTAGACAAGAGATGTAAATGTGAAAAAGTGGCTCATTCAAAAAATCAAAAATACTTTCCTATGTTCTGTTCTCAAACCTTAGAAGATTTTGATTGAGAGAACAAAAACTTACCTCCAAACATTTTACTAATGAGCAAATAAAAAATTAACCACTTCCCTCATCATGTCAAGTTTTTCAAATGTTGGACACTTAGTAAAATTTGATGGTGAGGGCATGCCAACATTGTCGAAGCACATTATTTATTTTTTGAGTTAAAAATTTTGACTGATTCAAGGCAATTAAGCAGTGACAGTATCTATAAGGAACACAGTGTCTACCAGTATCTCCTTTAATAGTTTACGAGTAATACAAAGTGGTCAAACTCTTAATTAGTCTGACAGCTGGGAGCCCCATTAGTGAACCTCTAGTGCTTGGTGCATTACAAACAGGACCAGAGACCTTCACAGTCCCTTCAGCCTTTCAGATTTCTAGTCTGAGAGGCTGCTGAGGAAGGCATCGAGATAAACAGCACAGAGGAAAGGGTGACTGTGTCTGTAGTGGACTTGAGCTGGTCCTGTGGGAACAAGAACCAGCTCAGGAGGCTGGTCTGAAGACACCTGTAGTCCTGCCTGTAGATACCTGGGTTTGTGTATAAAGTGATAAACTGAGCCAAGGGAATCCAGCATAGATGCAAAGGTGTAAATGTAGCCTATACAGAACTGTGTCTCTTGTGCTCCCACATCAGACTCTGTCTCTCTGAACAAAGCTTTGCTGTAGGAGATGAACTTACCAAACCTGCCTGCCTGTGAAGCAAGTGGAAAACACAGCTCTTTTTTTTTTTTTTTTTTTTGTAGCAAGCTGAATAAGATCTTTAGTTGGTCTATGAGCCATTAGACAAGCTTTGACTGATGGTTTTGATGTCCTTAAGTTGTAGATGTTCACGATTTCCTAAAGTTTGTTTATTATTTATCTGGTATTTTTGTACTTCACAGAAGGGTATTTAAAGAATTTGCTGTTAGTGTTTTATGTTTTATACAGCAGTCTATGTTTTATATGAGGTGATCTGATTGGTGCAGCCAGAGGAATATATATGGAAAATGTTCCAAATCTGTCCTTCTTTATGAAAAGACAAACAGCAGCTACCTTACAATCTCATATATTAGAACCATTCATGCTCTTGAGATAAACTCTTTTCTTTCTAAATATTGTAACTGCAGGACCTATGTAATTTTTTTTTTTTTATTATTTTTTTTTTTATTTTACTGAAGTACTTACTTCTTGAGAAGTCTAATGCTTTTCAGGAATTCTGTAGAGAATATAAGCAGCTTCCCAACTGAACACTCAATGTTACATTTTCAAATAAAATTTTAAATATATATATATATATTTAAAGTGATAGGAAAAGTAATGTTACACTTACTTGAGCTAATATTCTGCAATTATGCTAGTAAGAGCTCATTGAATTAACAGGAGGATATCAAGCTTTTCCACTCTGGTCACTCGCCCAGAACTAATTTGGGCTGGTGGTGCTGAGTAGGATCCATGCCTCTGAAATGAACTGGTGATATGGGAATGGTTTCTAATGTTCAAGTGTGTCATAAAAGACTATACCAATTATTAGTAATGGGCTGCTGTAGTAGCAGCCACAGCACCGAGACTGAAAGGTAGAGAAACATAAAGTAAACATTAGTCTTTCATCCGTGAAGAGGACTCTCCAGAGCAGTGTTTTACTTAATTGGTAGGAGGGCACTGAGAATGTTCTCAGGCTGCAGCAGTGCAGTCTGTCATGTTAATAAAGCAGGGTCTCCGTCTGCAGTGCTCCAGTCTAATACACCATCATTGCCTTCCCATTCCATCGAGAGTCATGGAGAACAGGTACAACACCAGCTGTGTGTGGCACAAGGAAGCATTTTGTTTACTCATGCCAGCAAAACCCACAGCTCAATCTGAAGGTTGCCTAACCTGTGCTTGTACCCTGGAGGGCTATCAGGCACAACAATGCCAGCCCAAACTTGGAACATATAAGTACCTTGAAAATAGGCCAAAAGTCAACACAATATGTCTTTTTATTTCCTTTTCCAAATTAGAGCACAGTGCTGGCACCCATGGAGCAGAGGGAGTGAGCTCTGCCTCAAAGCCCTTAGAGCAGTCGCTCCCAAACAATAGGGCATGTGCATGTTCCCTTGACAAAGTGTCTTCTCAACACCCACCATGTCTTGCTGTAGCTTTATTCTGCCCTCAGGACACACAGCTGGGCCTTCAGTATTCAGATATATATTTAAATGGCTACAAGATCTGCAGATGAGACAGACTGGAAATTTATATGATACAAAACGAGTAGAAATGAGGTGAGGAGGGATCTGCAATTTCTAAGCATATAAAAAGAGATTAATAGCAAAAGGATGATTAAAAATAAAAGAAAATATTATTTAGGTATGTCTTTGCAGAAACTACAAAGATTCTAAGTTGCTCTGAAAATGCACAGAACTCTGCCATGCTGTATGAAAATATTTTTAACCTTTAAAAATAGCAGACAAATAGCTCAGGGTTTTGCTTGGTGGGGAATGTTTTTGGTTGGTTGGTTTGATTTGTTGGGGTTTTTTTGTTTGGGTTTTAGGGGTTTTTTTTTGTTTTTTTTTTTTGGTGAGTGACTCCTTGCTGGATATTTTAGTCCTACTTTTCTCTTTTAGTTTTGTGTTCCAAATGATATCATTCCTGTTAGCCTATAGAGTTCATGTAGGACAGGCAATTGCAGTAGTGAACTTGGAAATAACTTGTGTGGTGACTGATTCTTCCTGGAATAGCATTTTAAAGGGCACAATGTGCTCAGCAAGCTTACTTCTTGACATATGATGTGGATAACTTTCTCAGACATAGGTCAGGCGCAAATCCTGCTATTTGACATGGCACAGCCCCCAAATAGCATTAAAGTCGTGCCTGCAAATACAGTGGAGTCAATTTGCTAACAAAAATTGCTAAGGACATCTATCAACTAGATTGAATTAATCAGATCATTGCCAGAGTAGCAGAGAATAAAATTGTACCTTGATGAGAGTTCTGGGCCTCCAGTTACACAACCAAAATGGCACTTTTCCACAAAGATGTCTTCAGATGGCATTTGCACGCCTACATCCTTAGCACTGCCTGGTTTCACTCATTTCTTAGCAGGGCTGTATGAATTGTGTGTCAAGTACAGATTTGGCAGGTCCAGTATGTTTTCAGGAGAGTGTAAAAATACAGTGTTGTGCCTAAAATACAATGTTGTGACAGAGCTTTCCTTTTGCTAAGTTTGTTTTACCATGTTAATCATTCAATTTTATATGAGATGTTAACTGTATAATAATTCTGAGGAAGCAGTCATACTACAGTTTATTTTAAATGAATCTATGCCTTAGGCTTCTAGAAATACAGTAACTTGTCATTACCTTTTGTATTTTAATATCTGTGTACAATAGTAGTATTTAAAAATATAACATTAGTTACTGGTGATAATTATATGGGTTTAGAATATCATAGTTTCACTATGTAGAACTAGAAGTTGGGGGTGTTAGTTTTTAACAGAGGAAAAACATTAGAGAAATCAGGAAAAAACATGAATTCATTTGAGTTCTTTGTTTTTTGTTAGGCTGTTGTGTGGTTTTTTTATTGTTCATTGATATAACTTCTCTTGCATTCATAGACTAGGTTGATTTTGAGCTTTCAGAGGACTGGTGAGTGTTTTAGTACTACATGCTAAAGTAAGTGTAGGATTTTCTTTAGAAAATTATATTGGCAAAAGTAACAGGCTTTGGAAGAACAAGGTAGAAAAAAAATAACTTGACCCCCAAAAAATCCATGCAGCCTGTTTGGTCTCTCCAGGAAAGTGGCTGTTTGAGGATTTGTCTCCAGCTGTCTGCTTTTATCTCCCAGGGGACTGGGAGGGGGAAGAGAGACCTGTGACAACTGGATAAGGGAAGGTCTGCATGTGACCTGTGATGCAAAGATGTATTTGGCTGTCTCTGACCTAGCTGAGAGAGGGCTGACAAAGCCATGCATGCTGAGAAAATTGGTGCAAAACAGTGAATTTGGGAGGCCTAGTAGACTAAAGAAAATCCTATTGGATTTAACACTGCAGAGCCATTTGTATGCCCCCGTTACTCAGTTCATAGTGTGCTTGTGAGCTGCCTTGGTTGTGCAGGATGGTTGCCCTGGGTAACTCAAGTGGTCAGGTTGTCCACAGATCCTGGAAGCAACAAAAGTAGCATTGCCCTTGAGTTAATGAGCTGTGCTGGCTCATCTGTAAATTTTTTTCAGGCAATTTCAGATACAGCGGAAGCTAATGGATATGCTGACTTCTATTCTCCCTGGATAAATGGAGAACCAATTAAAGATTTTTTTTTTTTTTTCCAAATAAGATAGATAGGGATATTAAAAGCATCACCTTACTTAGGTTTTATCATGTGCAGGATTGCCCTGGGCAGTAGCTTGTATTGTCTCGTTATCTCAGTCCACTGAAGTGTTCAGCTGTGGCTTTCCCGTAGCGTGAATGAGGGCTGTTAGAACACCCATTCAGTTTATGAACTGCCATTGCCTAGAGACAAGATCTCATGTTGTCTGGAGCTGGAAGCCTTGATTGATGGCAGTCATTGACACCATCTCTTGTTAAGATATCTTCACTCCACAAGGTCCATCCAGACCAGCTGGTTCAGTATCTTTTCAGTTAACATGTGTGATCCTGCATCCCTGTCACCCCTGGGCTGGGGGGGAGCTGATCTGATTCCTGAGCAATACTGAGTTTGTGGCTGCTTTTCACTGTCATCCAGGACTTGCCCTACAATGTGTCACTCATTCAGGCTCTCTTCTCTCCCTGGTACCAGGGTGCTTTGAAGTCAAGCCATGTTGTCACGCTTCAGATGAGTTGGCATCCACAGGCGTGGAATTCATTGAGAGATTCTGCATTGCTTCTTTGAAGTATTTTATACATAAAATAAAGGGCTTCCCATTTATAGCTAAAGTGCACAGAGTAAAAATTGTTGCAGCAACATTGAGGGCTGCAATCCATTTCAAGTTCATGGATTAAGAACAATTGTACTACCATTGCCTGGATGCCCCATGTGCTAGGTCTAGGTGAATGCAACACTAATATTGCGACATCTATTGCCAAAAAAAAATTGTTTAGAATTGAATGCTATTCCTTAATATGGAGAGTTGCTTATTACTTATGTAAGGATGGAAGTGTTGTGTTACCTTTTCTGTTCTTAGCTTGTTTTCTACATGATTATAAAAGGCTAATTATAACCATACCTCCATTTCTACAGTGTAATGAAAGCATATCTTTGCCTTCCTGAGCTTACGGGTATAGCTTGTAATATAAGTAGGTGGAGTTGAGGTGTCATAAGGAGTATGGAAAAAATCTCCAGTTTTTGAGAGAGTCACAATCAAAACTAATGACAGGAGGAGCAAAGAAAAAAAGGTAGAAGCGATGAATAGGAAACAGAGTAGACCTTGTACTCCAGGGGGAAAAAAATGCCTGGGATAAACTGAAGCTACATAACTTACTGTTGAAACAGGGCTGTAGATATATCCCTTACATTTTTTGGTATCCTTAATCAAGTAAGAACATAACCATTTGGGATTTTTTTGTGCAAATACATAATATCATGCTTTAAAAGTCCTATCTGTAAGGTCAAAATTATAAAGACACTTCCTTAATTAAATATGCAGATTGTACCAGAGTTTACAGGAATCAATGATGCATCTGAAGGTTTTGAGGAGTTGGCCAGTTGTAAGGCCTCTCTTTGTCTCTTTGAAAGGTCATGCAGATCAGGAAGATTCCTGGGGACTGGAAATAAACAAATGCATACCCATCTAGAGAGAGGATCTAGACCAGTCAGGCTCACCTCAGTGGGAGAAGAAGCTACATGCAGACCCACAAATGCTGAGGCATGACTGGGTACACTCAGCATGTGGCTACCCAGGGCAAACAGTGTCTGAGAAACTGAATGCATCCTCTGGTGAGATGACTGGATCACTGAATGAAGGGAGATTAGTGGATGTTTTGGAGTGACTTCCAGAGGCTACTCCTGATCTGAATTAGACTAGAGAAGACTCTCTAGAGATGGGAGGGGGGGGGGGGGGGGGCAAGGTGGAGGATAAAATGCTAAGCTAGCAAACAGAAATAGAATCAACCAGCTCATTCCCAGCAGCTGGAGCTGTGCAAATGGGATATATGCAGCATTTAAGTGGTGGCCAGTGAGTCCACTGACACTTCTTACATATCAATTTAGGCTGAGTCTAAAGTGTACAAGATATCATTTGAATACTAAATCTTTGGAGTTCTTCCTAATCAAATAAGATTCTGAAATACATATGGAAGAGAATGTTTTGGTCTATTTGTAATGCGTGTAGTCTAGATAACTAGTGTCATAAAAGGAGTATTTTTCTGCCTTTTTTTTTTCTTAACAGAAGAATTACTTTCTGCCTATAAACAAGGGAAATAGGATAGCACCTGTGTAATCCATGCAACAGATACCACAATGTCTGTAAATGGTATTGGAGTGTAAGTAGGAAACGGATGTTGCCATTCAACACAGGGCTAAATATGAGTGCAGACTGCTAACTGAGTGCACATACAGGGTATGCAGTCTTGTTTGGGGGGGCAGAGGGGGAAGCAGACTTGTATTTATTTTATAGACTTTTAAATTTTAAAATATACCAGAAATGCTCTATTACTTTCTGAGGTTAACTTTGCCATTATTCATGTGAGAGATACAAGCACTATACATTTCCAGAGACTTCAGACCAGACTTAGGGAGATTTTAGGCACACAAACAGCATGTTAGGCCTCTGCAGAGGAGTGAATATTTTCTGTTCTCTTCAAAGCTTCAAGTTGAAATCCTGAACCCAATAAAGTGGATAGAAAATTCTGCTGATTTCAGGAAAATAGGATTTCAACTTTAGAGCTTCATCTTGTACCCATCAAAACGAATGAGTAATGCCATTGATTAGGGTGAGATCAAGAATGAGTCACAAACTCTTTGTAGTCACTAATGGTAAAATATTGATGATATCCTTTTAGGACTTTCTAGGACCTTTTTCACATGAACTTCAAAGAAGTAATGATAAATGTCTCGATAAATAATGTTGGTAACATCTGAAGAGAATAGTTTTCTGCCCTCATGGAAGTCTATGGCAGATAACACAGATTTATTACTAAGCAGAATGTATATTTTGGGGGGCTGTTTGTTGGGTTCTTTTGTGTTTTTTCTTTTTTTTTTTTTAATGAGGGAGCAGATGTTTACTAAAGACTAATTAGAAGAAATTTGTCAGCATTTGTGGATTTGTTCCTTTCATGATTCAGAAGATAAGCCTGCTTTGTTCCTTCTCTTTTCTCTCTCTCTTTAATGAAGTGTTTCTTAATAACTAATTGAAATCTTCTGCACCTGTATCTGATGACAGTCAGTTTGGGACAGAAAGCCTTTCTTACGCAATCTGTTTTTGTCATGATGCATCTTGCAAACAGGTTGGTCAGAAGAGTATGTTAGATGCAAAGTGTACCTTTGTACATTAATGCACCTGTGTGGGCCAGGTCAGGCTGGGATGGAGGGGCAGTGCCAGGAGCCCTGGAGGCTCTTTATGCTGAGCCCGGGATGTTTGTAACCTCTGGAGGTCTCCTGCACTACTGTGTCTTCAGGGGTCTGGAAGTCCCTGCTCCAGAAGCCGAGATTCTGCTAACCTGAGACCTTTCCCTAAGGTGCAGAAAGGTCTTTATATGACCATACAACTGGTCAGTTAACTTGCAATTAACTGACTGTATTTACTATGGTGCTGCAAGGGGAAATGAACATAGAATATGCAGGAAAAATAAAAAGAGAAGGACTGAGTCTTGTTTACTTGTCCAATTCATGTGTCTAGGTTTGCTTACAGCTAGTGTGACTTACCCTTAGGTGGTCAAAGAGAAATAACATATTTGATATGGAAAAAAAGATCTCTAGCCTTGATTTCATGAGCTATACTAGTACTTGGATTTGAAATGTTTACTTGTTATAGATCTTATTTTTTTTATTATTCCTGATAATAAATTCCAGGAATAAGTCTCATAGTTTGCAGGAACTCAGCACTTCTGTTCAACAAATCAGTGTGATTACGCAGAAGCTTCTTATTGCTTAAAATATGCATCACCTCTTTGGGCATCATGTGGGAACTCTCACATCTTTTAATTTGTTCAATAATAGCTAATTATCACCTCTTTTCTGTATTAGGCTTACCTATCTTATACTTACACACTGTACTATTTTTAAATATTTATACATAACCTATATAGTTCATTTTCTTATACTTCCTTAACACAGTAACTCATACCTAACACAGTACTTATACATTGACTAACTTATCTATAATACAGCAATACACATTTTACTTACTTAACACAGTACTTACACATTTACTGATTTATCCATAATACAGCATGCATACATTTGCAACTGATGTGCATGAGATTACACATTACTTGATCGGTCCCTTTACTTTATCCAAGAGCTCCACACACACTTTTCAGATGATACAATTGGTTCTTAATCCAGTGCAGCACAGTCCTCTTTATCTATTCCTTGCGGCCTTGGTATTTTAGCCTTTCAGCTTCTCCTTTCCCAATTCCAACTTAGCACAGTTTATCTTTCAGTACCTTTCAGTCCTTAATGCTCCAGATCCAGACAAGCAGGGTCAAGATGAAAGCAGGAACAAAACCCATGCAGTGATCAGCAGCCAAGTTAGTCCAGGAAATCCAAACCATAGGATAGAGAGCAATTACAAGCCCCTCTTTCTTCTCCCCCCTGAACCTTCTGGCTGGGCTTAAGAAACCTCCAGGAGTTGACCTGCTACACCTGAAGGTGGATGGCCAGGTGAGGCTGGTGAGGGTAATTCCAACCTGGTCTCTCTCTGAGGGGTCCAATTGGAATAACTACAGATGGTTTGGCTGGGGCACACTATCATGATTCAAAACACCTAACAACAGTAGTTTGAGAGAAATTTAGTTCAATTAGGCAACTGGGCTTTCAGTGTGTTTATTACACCAGATGCTGATTGTAGGGTCTGACAAGCCCCTGTCCTAGCAGGAAGTCCAGGTTTAGTTAAAGGAGACTGCACAATCTCCAGATGTGGGGTCTGACAAGCCCCTGTCGTGGCAGGAAGGCCTGGAGATAAGGAGTTCACACAATCCCCCTGCAGGTCCCTCTTTGGGAAACTCAGAATCTTGGTTACGGCAAGAGAAGACAGACCCACGATCCTCTAGGAAACTATATGTAAAATACCCTAATACCCATTGGTTTCTCACCCTTTCGCACCCACCTCTGTACCCCTATAAAAGAGACCCCTCTACCCTCAGTCAGGGAGGAATCGTCTCTGGTCACCCCTTCGCGGAAGTTGGAAGAATAAAGCGACTTCTGCGGAACCACCAGAAGGACCTCTCCTCTCTCTGTCCGGGCCTGGCCATGGGGGTTTGCCTTGCAGAGCAGAGCTGAAATCACTCCCTGAATCACTAAGAGCTGATGGCTGCTGAGCCAGGCATCTCTGCAGGCACCCCCGGCCGAGGGCTGAGAGAAGCCACGACCCCCTGGGAGACGGTTCCTCATGGGATCACCTCTGCGGGTCGGCCACGGCTTCTTGGGTCTGAGCCTCAGACCCAGCCAGCACCGGCCGACCCCCAGCATTAGCTGATCACCTTGAAACTTTAATACAAACAACAGAGTGCATACCTGTGACAACCATTTACATGAATGCACAAAATGTTTTCCTCCATATTTTGTACTGGAAGACCTGATGTGCTGTCAGTGCAGGGAGAACACAGAGATTTTTCCCCTGAGGTCATTGTTCAGATGAAAAGTGAGAGGAGTCTGCCTTTCACTTTGTAGTTCAAGCCAAACCCGTTTCCCTGAAACTGCTTGGAAATCAGCAGGAAGGGAGCTGAGTATCTGATGTGGGGCTGCCCCTGCTGCCTCCAAGATGGTGCCTCCCTGGGAGCAGCTTCTTGGCTATAAAGAGCTTCTATTGATTATTTTCCATCAATTATGTCTTTCATATAAAAAAGGCAGAAAATCAGAAATTACTTCTTTTTAATAATGGAACTTTGTTTTTCTGGTTAGTATTATTGGAGAGCTGGTTTAATGCATATTTCAGTATTTTCATTGGTTGAAGCAACAAAATAAAACTCTCTTTTTCTTCTTGCATAATGCAAGACTGATTTTCAGGGTAAATGAAATTGGTATACATTAATTTGGAAGTTTTATTAACAGTTAACAAGTTATTGTGTAGTACTGATCTTGTATACCTCCTCAGACTCCACAGAGTAGACACTTCTACAGGAAATCATCTGTAGATAAAGTTGGCAATCAGGTAGAGTACCAGCAGGCAGCATACATATCTTCTCAACTTCTCAAGAAATGTAGACATATCACAAAAGACTAACTCAAAATCTCTTCTTAACTTCTGCCTCACTGTTACCTCTAGTTGTTGGGTAGATTCCTTTTCTTCAGTGGCTGCAGACATAGATCTCTTGACCCATTCCTCACTTCACATGTGTATTGAAGTGCCCATATTTTCAATCTCTGCTGTCTTCCTTTGGGGACCTAGTGTTGGGGCAGCTCCAGGAGATTTGGGTGGGGATACTCACAGCCTTGCTGGTGGCTTTGCATGCAGGCAACTCTCCTACTCAGTCACTGTTTCTTGCTGTGAGCATTCCCCATTTGAGCCTTTTGCTTCCTCATAGGTACAACCTGAATACCAGCTGACAGATGTCTGTGTTGTGGCTCTTCTGAGGCAAAAGGCACTCAGAACAGGGCACCACCAGCAGGGATTCTGCTTATGGAATGCTGGTTGCCATCTACTGTAGCTGTTCCATGTTATGAGAAGCCAATTGTGGCAGATTTCTGCCCATGTAGATGATACCGGCTATTTTTATGATGAGTTTTTCCATTATCGTTTTGTACTTGTTAATAATTCATGTTTGCCTAATTTAGATTAGGCTGTTTTGATTTCTCATTTGTCCTAAATTGTTAGTACAGCAGTAGTATTGACATGCACTGCGGTTAAACCCTGAAGGCACATGAATGCTAAATAAGAATATGATTTTCCTTTCACATTTCCAGGTATTGAACTCTGTCCCCTCATAGCATCATTCTTTCTCTTACATTCGGCCAGATTATTCCTGATGCTGCTTCCTGACTTGTCTGGTGATTTTTAGTGTACTGCTTTGCTGTACTTCATCAGAGTCATTGTTATTTTAGGAGAATCATGCTCCACATTAGTAGTTTAGAATGTATTGGAGACACACATGTTTATGTTTATGCATTTATATTTTTAACTCTTATCTTCAAAATCCATGCAGAAAAAAAACCCTGAAAAATAGTGTTTTGTGAAAGGCACAGAAAAATAATCATTAGAAGTTACTGCATTTTTCACTCTGGAAATAAACATGTACATGAAGGCAAAACAACTTATCAGAAAAAAGATGTGGATCATCATTATGAGGTGCCTTCAGGTAAGATAGGTTCTGTTGCGGTGGACCCCCCTGGGCCCCCGCCCCTCTGGGCCAGATCCCTGCCATGTGACTGAGCCAAGTCTATCTTAGGTTCAAGCCGCCCGGGCTCTGAGCTGGTTGGTTGTTTGTCCCGTCTCCGCCCCTGGTATCACCTTTCCCCCTGTCTGTGATAAAGCCAGCAGGGGGGAAAGCCCAGCCCTCTTACCTTGCTGACTGCTGCCCAAGTCAGGTCCTCTGTCCCCCTCCAGGACAGAGGGAATAAATGACTTAACATCAAGGAGGTATGAGCTGTATTTCTATTCTCAACTTCTGCTCTGGGGACAGCTGTCATTAACACTGGCTTAGGCGGGGCTGCTCAGTCGAAGGAATATTGGCTGGTTGTGGATGGTCTAAGATATTCCAAGACTTTGGAAGCAAGCTTGCCACAGAATTAAGCAGTGGACAGCTGATAACCCCCCACAAGGTTCTGATCAAAAAAGGGAGGCACACTTAAGGTTTCAATAAGATTCTTTGCAAAGAGACCTCGACAAATCAGAGGCCTGCACAATCAACAACCATGTGAAATTCAACAAGGGACAGTGCTGGATTCTGTACCTGGGATGGGGCAACCCTGGGTGTATGGACAGACTGGGGAATGAGATGCTGCAAAGCAGTGCCACGGAAAGGGACCTGGGGGTCCTGGACTATGGAAAGTTTGATATAAGTCAGCAGTGCCCTGGCAGGCAGGAGGGCCAAGTGTGTCCTGGGGGACATCAGGCACAGCATCACCAGCCAGGTAAGGGAGGGGATTGTCACACTCTGCTCTGCACTGGGGCAGCCTCACCTCCAGTGCTGGGAACAGTTTTGGGTGCCACAATATAAGAAAGGTATTAAACTATTAGAGAGTGTCCAAGGGAGGGCCACAAAGATGGTGAAGGGCCTTGAAGGGAAGTGTGTGAGGAGTGGCTGAGGTCACTTGGTCTGTTCCGGAGAAGAGAAGCCTGAGGAGAGACCTCATTGCAGAATACAGCTTCCTTGTGAGGGGAAGAGGAGGGGCAGATCTCTTCATGTTGATTCATGACAGGACCAGAGGGAATATTCTGAAGCTGTGTCAGGGGAGGTTTAAGTTGGATCTTACAAAAAGGTTCTTCACCCAGAGGATGGTTGGGCACTGGAACAGCTCCCCAGGGAAGTGCTCACAGCACCAAGCCTGACAGAGTTCAATAAGTGCTTGGACAATGCTCTTGGACACATGGTGTGACTCTTGGGACTGTCCTGTGCAGAGCTAAGAGGTGGACTCGATGATCTTTGTGGATCCCTTCCAATTCAGGATATTCTATGAATCTATGATTTCATGATCACATATCATTCTTCCAAATTTCTGTATGACTTCATCTTTTCCAATCGCTACTCTTTGCATCTGGTATAAGCTCGTAAATCCTAGTTAGGAATGAGTATGCTCTGGTGTTGTCTGCTTGCCTCCAGAAGGCAAAGTAAGTGCAGAATCAAGGCACATGCATATGGCAAAAATTAGTTCAGATCAGCTGTGTGAGAATCTGAGCATAATTCAGTATATAAGTAAGCCACTCTGCAAGTAGTATTCACACACCTGTGCTTTAGTGAGCAAGGCATAGGTCAGAAGTAGAGCATTCATGCTGTGTCCCACTCCTCCCCTCATCCTCTCCAAAGGCTTCTTCATCTCAGCTACCTTGTACCCGTGCCCTTCAGTGTGTATCCCAGTGCCCTCAGCTGGTGGCTTGTCCCTTGCCTATGTCCAGGAGAAGGATGGGCCAGCTGGAGGGTGGCTCATCAGGAGGCACCTCATGCTTCAATCTCAGCTCTTCATGCCTTGCCTGCAGCTGCTGAGCCACTGCTGGCAGTGCAGCTGTGGGTACAAAGGAAACTGCTGCACTGAACAGGCTCATGGCTCACAGAAATAACAAGTTTGCTACATCATGCTGGACTCAGAGGAATGACCTTCTTGTTTCTAAAGGAAGAAAGAAGCAGGACAACACAATATTTTGTGGTAGTTTTATACTGTATAATGTAAGGATTTTTTTTTTTCAAGATAACTTGATTAAACTTAAAAAGGAGAACTGTGTGAGAAACTTCAGAGATTTGCATGTCATTTATCATTCATTGTAATGGATGGAGTGTAATTTAAGTGGGCAGGAGACCTACACATTTCTCTTCTATAAAATTGCAAGGTAGTGGCTGTCTTTAAAATCAAGGGCCTTTCTGGCTGACAGAAGATAATGTTACATGTCTCATAAAAATGTTGAACTATGCTTTATGGCTATTTTCAAATATTACAGTAAATTTTAGTGTTCTGCCTGAACATACTTTATCCTTAAAAAATTGGGAAATCATTCAATATGGGCTTGCAAAAGCAGATTGCAGCTTGCCCTGCCAAGAGTGAGCTGACAACAATTTTAATGGTCTTCTAATAAAGATCAAGCAACACTGTGATGGATTTATTATTGCAGGGTTTTTTGATTGCTAGAGAAAACAGGACATCAGTTTAATACTGATACTCAATTCTCATTTTCTTTTTATTTTTTATCTGGCTCAGCATTTATTCCATTTCAAAGATACAAAATGAATTCTTTACCAATAACTCTGTGTATATGTAGAAGAAAATTTATTTTTCCTTGGTTCTCATGGAAAGGAACACTAACTTTGCTGTTAAGTGAAATAGTTTATGAATTCCAAAACATATATTCCCTCATGTGATTTTAAAAATAGATATGGAAGTTCTAATTCCTAGAAATACAAAACTCCAATAATTTAAATTTCTCATGTCAGAAAATGTCTTTTATTTTTCTTTGAAATATTAAGTTAGGTAAATAAAATAATAAGTTAGGTAAATGTCTCACTAATTTCAACAGGGATAATACAAACCCAACTCCATTATTCTGTTTGCAGATCTGTGTATGTGCATTCACAACCTCATGTAAAAATGTTCTGGTGAATTTATTTAGGTTGTATGATTAAATAAAATGTGGAACTTTGAACTTGCTGTGAAAATGAAAAGCTATTTTCTGATTAGTAGTTCTCAGAAGTTTGTCAAAACTGTGGAGAAGGAATCAGTGCTGATTAATGAACTTGTATTTGATTCACTTATGTGTCTGGGGCAGGAAGGTGTGGGCAGGACATGTACTACCTGTGGCTAGAGCAACCAGAGCTATTGCATGATGCTTGTGGAAATTACTCAGCTGTGAGGAGAAGGAATGAATATAACACATTCTTTTTGTGTGCATAATTTGCCATCTTTCCTCATTCATGGCATTGTGATGATGCAGCTTTAGCTTCAGACCATGGCCCATATGCTTGGAGTTCAGTGCAGACTGATGTGCTGGGATATTAAAACCCCACTGACTGTAGAAGCTTTTCTGAAATGTGAACCCCATCAAAGGAGTATTCAAAGGAGCATTTTTTGTAAATTTACTTTCCTTGAAGAGGTTGAATTTTATGGTTTCAGTTCCATAGGCACCTATATTTGGGGAGAACAGGCTCCTTTGCACAGGGCATGCAAACAGGAAATACATGTTTGTAATGACTTAGTTTCTTAGTTTTCCAGACTTCTTGTTATTTCCTACATGTATCAGACATGAAAACCAGATGATAAGAATGAAATTAGGAATAGAAAAACATGAATAAATATAGTATGTACCTGCAAAAGAAGTCCATTTAAATGTGCTAGATTAATTAGATTTGATATAATCATCAATCAATACTTTCAAACCCCAAAGCATATGTTTGCTGGAACACAGAGCAGAGTTGCAAAGTAAGACTATTCTCTCTTTTTTTTGGTACTTATTTTTTGATTGACTTTGCTGGATGTACCCTGCCTTTCTAGATGATGCTTTGTCTAAGATCAACCACATCTATGTACAATAATGTGCCATAATTTAGTATGAACACTGGAAATACATATCAAAAAACCCAAAGTTCCTATAAATCTCTCATTCAACCAACCAGTCTCTTGTTCAGGCCACATGTTCTGAAGACCTGTTAGAGATCTCTTTCCAAGTACCTTGGGCCCACTTGGTGAATCTCGCAGTTAAGGAAATTTTTTCTTGTTTTCAAGCCCTCTTTATATGCGATTTCCTGTTTTGTGTGTGATTCATCACCAATATCAAGATCAGTTTCTTGTCCTCTACAAAACACCCACCTTTCCTCCAGAGAAATTGCATGCTTCTGGCAGCAATATTTGCTCCTGTGAGTAGCAATGGAGCCATCCAAAGAAAACCATGCACTGTATTTTTCCATCAGCCTCCAAATGAAGATTGAAGGGAGGGGACAAAAAGCAGTAAGAGGAGCTGTTTGATGGACCATTCAGAGGCCCCTGGCCCCAGCTTTGCCAAGTGTGTATGCCCAGTGAACAGCCTCTGTCCCAGCTCTAACCCAGCCTCTGCTAGGGCTGGCTTTTTTGAATATTTTGAGATAGTCCAGTGCTAAGGAAACTAATTTGTCTGTGCTGCATACAGTGAAAAACTACCTTAGCCAAAACTGACTCAAAGTGAAAAGTTTAGGCTGTTTCATTTTTTTCCCAAGAACCCTCCTACACAAGAAGGTTTGTGAGCCCTGAGGAAGCACAGAGTGGGTTGTGATACTTTGTGGGGTCACTATATGGGAGTGACCTAAGGCACTCCCATGCCAGTTTTTTATCCTAAGGTACCAGTGAGTATCCAATGCAGAGTGCTGCAGAGAATCAGTAGTCCTGAGGTCACAGTGACCCTCTCATCCCTGTTAAAACTTTTTTCTAGCATTTTCGAGTGCACTCAAGCTTATGCATCGTGTGAATGCCCAGGATCTGGGCATGTGGGTGAAGATGTAGCCATGAAAGAGGTCAGAATGGGAAAGCTGGGGATAACTTGGAGACAAAATAGCAAAAGACAGTGTACAAAGCTAGACAAAATGCAGACAGATACTCATAAATTAAATAATGTCATTGAGGTAGTTTTTTTTATGTTGTTTGTTTTGTTTTGGCTTCTTTGCCTGAAGAATACTGGAGGAACAGAAAGCATCAGAGCAGTAGCTACTGTGCTTTAGCTGTTCCCAGATGGTGGCTGGCATTTTAGGGACATTCTCAACTGGCATACTTCAGACTAGCAATGTGATTACTGTGGACTGGGGCTTTGATGAACCAGCCTTAGAACAGCAGAGATTCAGCCAACTGTAGAAGTGATTTAGAGTTGAAGCCTATTTTTGCAAAGTGTCTAACCACACATAATTTCTATA
Organism: Lanius collurio; assembly: GCA_020086605.1. Lineage (NCBI taxonomy): Eukaryota > Metazoa > Chordata > Aves > Passeriformes > Laniidae > Lanius > Lanius collurio. The sequence continues at coordinate 48,637,937 of JACBWW010000003.1, forward strand.
AAAGTAATTATGATAACTGTAGGTTGCTTCGGGACTGCACTGAACTGTTTTGGGAACAATTCTGGTATGTCAGAGTTTTATACAGAAATTTTATTTGCTATATAAACCTGTGCAGCTATGAATTAAAAAAAAGTAAAGAAAGAAAAAGTGAGAAGTGAAAATAATTATTTCCCGAATGCTATATATTACAAAAGATTAGCAAAACAGTTTAGTGCTAAAAACATTTTATTATTATAATTAGAAACAATCTGCTATAGGGAAAAAAATATTAAAATATTAAAATTTATGTGAATGTATAATGTCACCATAAATTATTGTAATCTTCAGTTATAAGTGATACCTGAAATGTGAGAGAAGATCTTAACAAAACATGGAAGGATTATTTGAATTTTTTTATTACAAGCAGCAATGCAAGTAACATTTCTCTTAAATTTTTTTCCTCCTTTACCATAAGGAAATGTTTATTTTGTTCCCTAAACAACTTTTATGTACTTCGTATGTTTCATTATCTAGTTCCATTCCAGCATGTGCAATTTTCCTTTAAAATTATTACATTTACTGGACATTTCCAGTCTAGGTTAGTCTGTGACAGATTAGTCTTAGAGTCATAGAACCATAGAATAGTTTGGGTTGGAGGGGACCTTGAAAGGTCTGCCCCCCTTCATCTAGGGCATCTTGCAGCAGGTTAAAGGGTGATCTTGGTGCTGTCCATTAGAAAGAATTTTTAGCAATGACAGCATTATCAAATGTGAAACCCTGACTGTATGGAAGTATTAACTTGAAACTCTTTTCCTCAATAAAACAGCAAGATCAAGAAAAATAATTATATACATTCAGCCAGGTCCAGTGTTCTAACATAGAGTTTCAACTAGAATTGTCTTTTCCTCTTTCCTCTCCATGTTAAGGTAGTACATTTTCATGGAAGAATTATTCAATGTACCTTCAAAGGATTAAAAGATATCTTAGGGTTTATTGAAATATCTTTTTTTTTAAGAAAAACTTTTGTAATTGACTGAATCACCAAGAATGAGGATGTCAGTTTTGTAAATATGTCTTAAGGATTGCATTTCTACTGGAAATTCACAAGTAGCTGCAAACATATTATCTCCCCATAAAATGTAGTTTTATTTTAGTACATAACTAGAAAAGCCATATTTGTGACTCTGAATTCCTCACCTCTATATAGATTTATTATTACAAGTCACTATTCTTATGGTTTGCATTTTATAACCCTAGGACATTTGGATTTGATCAGAATGTCAACAGTGCCACATTCTGTCACAGAGGGAAGACAGGAGTTGAGTTTTAATATTGTAGGCTTGGCTAGTTAATGAAATAGATGCATTGGCTGGAACATACACTAGAGATTCTCTTGAAAGGAAGCCCAGATCTAAAATTTCTAAGACAAGTTATAATATTTCCATCCAGAAGACCAAACCTACCATCTGTGAAGTTGAAATGTAGATTTGCAATACACAGACAATGTACAAAATCCGCATACTGGCAGAAGTCTGATGAGGGAAATCTGGGGTTGAGTGATAGCAAACTAATGCTCACCTTAGTGCTGAGGGATTCCCATGCAGTTCCTTCCCTGCTGGCAGCTTTGGCTTGGATTTCCAAATGGCTCCAACATCTGGCTCCCTTGTGAATTTAAAATGCTTTGCTTAAACTGACTTCATCCTGATGGACATTTCTTTCAGCATTAATATTGTGTCCACAGAAAGTTTTCAGTCAAAACTTACAGCTTGCATCCAGAGTACTCAGAAGTCACCATCAGCACAGTTACATGAGCATCACAGCTGGGCTACTCTTACTGCTTGAGTATGGATTCTGTTGCACTGCTTCATTTGTTATAAAAAACAATTCAGATATCTTTAGCTCACCTGTCATAAAAAGGAGAAGCAATTTAAAACAAATACAGTCTTCTCCTTCAACACTAAGTCAAATTCAGGGGTTGAAAAGTTATCAAAAAGGTTGCTTGTTGCTTTTATATAAGATCATAATTGATAGAGGGACCACAGCTCCTATTTTTAAATGTGCTTTCCTTGCATAGTTCTGCATAACCTTTTTCCTCTATTGCTATGACATAAATACAATTTTAAGGAAAAAAATTGTCATAGAGAAAGCAGCTGCATTCTGTTATGCCTCCTCTGTAGCCATATAGGTGCAGTGCAAAAATTTAAGGAAAGTAACATCATAAGTGCCACCAGGAAATTCGAACTGCACTGAATAGTCTCTCTCTCTCTCTAGAAGGTAAAAGGGACTGGAGGAGAGCAGAGAGAAATTGCTACCCTTGTCCAAAGCCCTTCTGACAGTTTAAATCTTTACTTGCTGACAAAATTTTTGGAAGGACATAGCAGATACAGCTTGTGATGGCAGTTTCTTTATGCAGGATGGTAATTGTCAGGAGATGCAACTTGGAAGACTCTGAGGTTCTCAGTGCTGTGTCTTTCATGAAGGATCTGCCTCTGGCAGACCAAGAGTTTCTACAGGAACAAAATGAAACCAGAATTTTTAAGGTTCAGACTGGTGTATCCAAGCTGAGTCAAAGATGATCTTCAGCTCCTGCATGTAAATTTGGCAGGAATATTTATCTGCACCCTTTACTAAGGAAATTAGAGAGCACTCTTTCAGAAGCTTAGTAAATGAGAATATTATGTCTTTAGAATACATTTATGCTTGGATAAGTAATTGCTACCTTAAAGCCAAGTGGAGAACAAATATATAACTTCTGTTTTACAACCTATGGTCGGATGGTTTTTTTTGGTGTGTGTACAATGCTGCCTTATATACAAAGAGCCTTCATGTTTTGCCCTCAATCATGCCATCATGGAAACATTGTGGGATGAGTCACACAACTGGAATGCTTCAGTGGATTGGAATTGATAAATTCCTCAGAAGGGAGAGGCAAGGACAGGGAGGTGGGGGAGTAGCCCTCTGTGTTAGGAGTGTTTTGATTGTCCAGAATTTAATGATGGTGAGGATAGGGTTGAATGTTTTTGGGTAAGAATCAAGGGGAAGGCCAACAAGGCAGTTATCATGGTGGGAGTCTGCTTTAGCCCTCCCAAGCACAATAAAGACACAAACAAAATATTCTGTAAAGAGTCTCATATTCGCTTTCCCTTGTTGTCATGGGGAACTTCAACTTATCAGATGTCTGCTGGAAATACAACACAGCAGAGAGGGTACAAACTGGAGGTAAAGGGTTTGGAGCACAAGTCTTATGAGGAAGGGATTGGCTGAGGGTGCTGGGGTTGTTTAGCCTGGAGGAAAGGAGGCTCTGGGAAGACCTTATTGCTCTCTACAATAACCTGAAAGGAGGTTGTGGCCTCAAGTTGCACCACAGGAGGTTTAAAATGGATATTTGAAAAAATTTCTTCACTGAAAGGGTTGTCAAGCATTGGTCCAGGCTATCAAGGGAAGTGTTGGAGTCACCATCCCTGGAGGTATTTAAAAGACACATAGATGTGGCACTTGGGGACATGGTTCAGTGGTAGATTTGGCAGTACTGGGTTAACAGTTGGATTTGATGATCTTAAAGGTCTATTTCAGCCTAAACCATACTATGATCCTGTAATTCTATGATTTTGGGACAGGCAGCTCATGCAGGCCTTCTGAAAGCCGGGGAGTGACAATCTCCATGCAGTAGCTTAGAGTTCTAGGGATTTCTAAGAAGTTACTTAAGATTTCATGCTAATAGCTAAAAGAAGCTTGTAGCTGTGCATGTGATCCCCACCCTTCCCAGCTGGATGGGGACAGCATCTGTGCCCAGCTGGGACTTGATGTGACAGAAGACTTCTCTAAACACATCTCAGCATGGCTATTGGCCACTGTTTTCCACAGGCCTTGCATTCTGGAGGATCTTATCTTTGCCAATCAATTTCTGAGGGGATGAAAGAACATCTCTTCTGAAGGCTATAATACATGGTCAGCACTTTAAAAGAGAACACCTTTTTGTCTAATAAATAAATGAACATTTTGTTCATTAAAAAAAAAATCCTCTAGAAGGTCAGTTACAAAAGGGGAGCTGAGTGTATAAACTCCTTGGAAATACAAAATTCTGGACAGTTCTTCCTGAGGGCTTCCTCATTTTGCACTTAGAGCAAGTTCTGTCTCCAGTGTGGGTCAAAGGGAAGATTCCCATATATGGAAATTACTCCATAGAAAAATACCTAGAACACCCAGAATCATTTGCAGATCTCCAGTTCTTCTTTCACAGGAATGTTCATATATGTTTTTGGATACCAGAGAGATTTATCTAAACATTTTTTTTATACAGGCAATCTTTTCCAATCCTGTCCCATCCTCCAGAGCTGTACTGTCTGTAGGTTGAAGAGTTCCCCAAGGAAAGGTAGTTTAAGTTTGATGTCAAAGATAGACTAAAATTTGAATATGAGGCTGAATAAATGAGTCTTCACAGTTGACAATGGGAGAGCCTGAGCCATGGAATGACTTTCAGCTTTGCTCAGTTACATTGTGTACTAAGTTTTGTATGAGCATTTGTGAATTTCTTTTCAGGTTGTGCCATTGTTGTTGCCACGTGTGACACCAGTTCCTCACAACCCATATCAGTGGAGGCTGTGAGCCCCTCCAGAGAGGTCACTGAGTTTGTCCCAGTGCCAGCTCAGAAGTTCCCAAAGAGGAATGGAGAACACTGAAATGTTTGTGCTTCCTCAGCAGGAAAATTACAGTCTTGTGCCAGGGGCCAGACCAGGGGCTACCTAAGAATTTCTTGGGTTGGCAGCAGGGGGAAAAAGACCTGAAAAAATCAGCTCAGTTTCTGTGTCCTGCTGGGTCTTTACCTGCTGTTAACAAGTGCTGGTGGGAGGAGGGTATCCCTCAACCACGTTGTTTCCTTCATGGAATTTGGAGCTGTATCTTCCAGCACAGTTTCACTGCTGCAAAGAAAAGTAGTAAGTAGAAAGAATTGCAGTCATCAGAGTGTTCAGAAAACATAATTTCTGCTTCAAAACATTTTTGAAATCTAAAATGTCATCTTTTAACTTGGGGTGCTGCAAGATGCACCAGGTGTTGTCTCATCACTGCTGAGTTTTTCTTGTGCCTTCATAATTTTTGTTTTCTTGTCATTCTCATTCTTACTCCAGTAGGGATGCACTGTGTCACAGTAGTGCCTGAAGAGCTATTTATACAATGTGAGCAAAAACCTACTGCAAGGAATAGGTAGCTTTAGAAATAAATCAGAAAACAGAGAGGGGAAATATAAAGCATTTTCTAGGTATTCAGATTAGGCAGAATATAGGCATGTGGTCACAGAGGAGTGAAAGGTTGGACCTCAACCTTCAGTAAAGTGTGAAGAATCACACTTCTTAGGCTTCCCACAGAAGTGGTGTTATTCACAAGGAGATCCTGACCTGCTTGTTACCCCCTGCATGCTGTTTCCTGGAGGTCACTTGCTCCTGATCAAGGATTCCATCAAAAACAGAAGTGGGGGAGAGGACAAATGCCTCCTGTGAATCCCTCACTTGCACTAAGGAAAAGCTTTACGGAGAGCAATAAAAATTGCATTAATATGCTTCTTCCCTTCTCTTCCAGTAACTGTGCCTGTGCCTCCAAAACTTCTGACAGTATGAAATATGTGGTATCATGAAACATTTTGTATATGGATGGAACTCTAATGATGGAAGCATAGAGTGGTAGACAAAGTGGTCATTTTACTAGCTCTACCTTTTTTCCCCTTAAAACTCTAACTCTGATATCTGTGATTTCAGTGCTGTGTGGATTTTCAGATACTGAATTTCAATGTCTCAAAAACTTGTTATAGCCTCCTTCTTTTGGCCTGCTCACTGCTAGGATTTCTTAGTTCTGTATAAATGGAAATTTTTGAGCTGTGGGTTAGAATCCATCATGGAAAGAAATGCTCTGGAAATGAACTAACTGTACTTTTTTAAGGACACAGTTTCTTATGTGCCAGAGAAGAGGAACCAGTGAGTAAACAAAAAAGAAGAAGCAAAATAGTAAGACCTCCTTCACTCCAGACAATGACAAATACGACTGCGGAGCCAAAGTCCATTGTGTGGCCCGAATACTTGCCAAAACAATCAATCACATACAGGGCTCATACTGGTATTATTGTCTTGTAGTTCCCTACTAATAGAGGGTTTTGCACAGCAACCAATAGCAAGGTGCATTTTTGAACAGATATCTATTGGAACATTCTTTTAAACAAAGTTTGACAAAATCTACTATATTTAGACTTGTACTTTTCCACTGTCAAGACATTACATCTCAAAACTCTGCAGAATGTCCTCAGGGAGACACACATTTCTGCATTCTGTGAGAAGGCAAGAAAAGGTGTGTCTGGCGTGAACAAATCTTGGTGAAATGCTTTCTTTAATTCTTCTACTGCATGCTGGGCTAGCTCTGAAAACAATTTAGAAGTAGAGACTATTTCCCTCTCACTTTTCTCTTGATTAACCCTCTGCTGCCCAGGGTACTAGCCAGTTTATAAACATTTGGAAATAAGATCTTGGAGTGGAATAAGAGAAGCAAAGTTCAGGATGTGCAGTAGCACCATAGGAGTTCTGCCATAAAATCTCATTGAGCCCCACTCAGTGCTTTCCATCTCACTCTGTACTCTTCAACCGATTGCCCTCTTGACCCAGAAACAAAGCTGAGTTAAAAATATTACCCAGTAGCCAGAAGAAACTGGCTCTGAGCATCTTTTTTGGTTTTGACCGTGCCCATTGACTAGATTCATGTGCCTTGGAGTTAAGGTGTTATATCAGTGCCATCAAATACTTATGTACTAATGTGATATTCCTGCATGAGACTGCCCTGTTCCAGGGTATGATTTGTAAAGCTGACCCCAGAGATTGTACCTTCTTAGAGGTCAGTAACACAAGATTTGTTCCTGTACAAATAAGGAATTCATTCAGAGTATGTGAATCATGGTACTGTGTCCTTTCTTTGGAAAAACATGTGATGACACTGTGCCCTTTCTTTGGAAAATCATATCAGATGTGATAAATAACTGCTTTCTTCACTTGTAAATTTTGTTCTACAGAACAATAGCTGTGGGTTGTAATGGAAGATACAGGCTTAAATGTTCACACCCTTTGTCAGACCTTCTTAACATTAAAATAAAAGGCCACCGGAATTCTCCTCTTGTGAGTGGAACAGTTCTTAGCTTCTTCCCCCCAACATCCACACTGAAGGGTCCAGTACACAGCCCCTGATAGTAAAAGGAATCCAGTGAGACCAAGTGTTTAGGACAAGAAGCCTCTGTTTGATACTCAGCTAATACACAATTTGGTGTCCCCTCAATGCAGCTTTAGGCACATTAGTGTCTCTCTATATCATTAGCTGTGTAAAACTATAAATGAAACTTTATGAAGCATATTAAACATTTGAAGCATTTAGCACTGTAACTCTGAAAAACAGCTGTACTTGGTTCTCAACAGCTAGCATAATATGTCCTTGATAAAACTGGGTGAGTCAGGCAGTTTATTACTGTTTTCTAGTAATGCTGTTTTAATTGACAGCCATATTTTGAAAGGTAATATTTTTTTTGAGGGGATTGTTTGTACACTTTCTTTCAAATACTTTGTCTAGTGGTTATGTAAAGAATAAGATTTCCAAATAGGCAATCCACAATTTGTTTATTATCATATGTGAAAATACTTCTAGTTTTCTGCTTTCTCCTTGCTGTGCTATTCTGATCAGTCATTAGAGAAACCAAATGTTTTCTCCCTAGAACTGCAAGAGCTCAGTCTCAACTTGTGCAGTGCTCTCTTTTCACTGAGTGCACTTTCATTACAGAACCAACCCACTGAGCATGTGAAAACTTAATTTAGAGATGTACAATGGCATTAGTTAAAACACTTCCTGTATTTTATGTAAGTAAAACTATGAAAGAGGAAAAAGAAAAAAAAGGACATCTGAGGAATGTAAGTTACTGAAATACAACAGAATCAATTGCTTTCTACTTTGCTGTAAGTAATGAAGTGGCTCACAGGATCATTCACCTGCTAACTAGTGGAAGGAGAATCTATTGAACTTACTGATAACAGCTCATTGAAATTCAGGGGTTTTTTTCCCTCCTAAAAACATTATTATGACCTGTAATAGGGAGCAAATGTGAAGTATCTCAAGTATGTTTGGGTGAGATCACACATCTTTCAGTATGAAAGGAAGTAAGAAGACTGTCATCTGAAAATGGCTTGGAGATCATCCCTATGGATCTATTTGCACTTAACCTTACACCAATATTTGTTTTTTCTTCGTGAAGAATGAGTTCTGGGAAACAAAAGGCAGAGATATTACAAACAAAGCACTTTCAGATACTGGAGATCAGTCTGAAGATCCTGTTATTAAAGAAATACAACTCTGCATTACATATGCAGATGGCAATAAAATATTTTTTATGAAGTGTGTTTTGTGTCACGGCAGGGCTGACTGGCCAGCATGGTTATGCTTTCATTGGCTTAGAACTTCCACAGGATTCTGTTTGACACCAATTCTAAAAAAGTGTTAGAAGAGCTGTTCATTTAAAGGGGAGTGTCAGAATGTAGAGGTACTAACTTCTGACTGTAGGAAAGTTTTTGTTAAGAAAAGGGAAAAATTAATTTTGAGGGAGGAAAGGACAATATTGCTTGGCAATAAAGCAAACCATAGCACCTCTGCTTTTTAATATTTATAAGCATTTTTTACCCTCAGATGATGCAAGATGCCTTTGTAAAATGCAAGAAGCGTGGCAGACCACAAAATTTAGCAATATTTTCCTATCTGCAATATGCTATGGCAATATGCCCTCAAAGTCTAATTACCTCTTTCAAAAGTCTTGTGTGATTGTGCAAGCTGCACACAATTTATTCCTAATTCTTTTTCTTCAGGGTAATAATGCTGATACTTGAAGAAAGTTCTTGTTATAAAATGAAAAGGAAAAGCATTTAAACAGTGAGAACACTGCTGTGGATATCAAATGTGCGATACACCGTGTTTCCCAGGACAGAATATTGCCTAGACTAACCACCCAGTGATGCTGGTTTGTTGACTGAGACATCATTGTCCTAATTCAGACCAATTTACAAAATGGAAACACAGCTTCTACATCCAGACCATTTGGTCATAATGTGTCACAGGTAGAACGCAGATCATTAACAGTGCTCCTGAAATCCCTATTTATGTCACCACTAGAGGTTTACTCCCCTTTGCTATTTCATGCACTAAAAGTCTGCCAAACCACCTCTCCAAGGCCCTGCAGCACTTAGAAGCTTGTTTTGCAAGCTTACATGCAGTCCATGGAGGGGTGGGGAATGTTTATGGTACAAGCAAGTCCTTGTGTCATCCAGCGTGAGTAACGTTGGAAAGTGAATGCTGTAGCTAGCTCATGCTCTCTTGTCATCACGCCTCTTAAAAGTCATATTGCATGTTAAGACTATTGAGAAATACTAAACTTTAATGTGCTGTCTCAAAGATCTAATTGACCTCAATGTTTTTGATCACATAAGTAAACACTGCATGTATAAGAAAACATATAAAATGAGACTTTATCATGTTTTCTACCTGCTAGCTTCAAAATATAAAGGCAAAATATTAGTTTTCACAGAAATTAAAGAAAGGTCAATACTATTCAGTTTAAAATTTACTATATGTCTCATTTGAAAGATTACTATTTTTCTGTGAATTACAAAACAAAATATATCTGCTTCTAAAAGAATTATTGCTTGAAATAAAATATTTAATGCCAGAAATGGTGTTTAGTTTGATGTCCTTTTGCAGAGAATACTGAATATAAATTACATAGCAAAAAGTCTAGAAACCTTATGGCACTGAGGCTAAAAGAATTTTATAGAGAGGAATCCCTTAATTTAAAAATTGCTCATTTCATGTAACTTGAAAATGACCATCCTATGAAAACAAGTGGTGCATATTTACTTATTAAGGCTTCTGACAGCTGAATTTCATAAAAGCATGAAAATAAAATTCCTTTTAAAAAATGCAAATGAAGTCCAATGGTCAAATAAAGAATTATATACAAAACAGAATAATCATGTAGAATATTCCTAATCCAGAGGACATGGGAAGCATGGAGGATACTAAGAATGTAAAATATTTGTAGGTGGGTGGACATTATGCATCTACTAATTCACACCTGTGGTGTCTGCATTCACCTTTGAAACAAAATCATTTAATCAAAAAGGATTTCAGCATCAGGAAGCCATGGCTTCAATTTGAAGAAATCTTGTTTACATTACGAAGTGTTTGGGCCTCTAGCTTGTTTTATATCTGTGTATTTTTTTTGAGCTGAGTACAATCTCAATGCCACACAAATCCAAATTGTCTGCCTCCCTTCACTTTTCCTAAAAATGGTGACAGTCACAACAATGATGGTATTTATTAAAATACTTTACTAATTCTGGTAATTCAATATCTGATTCCTACGGTCTCCTGTAGGATGTGCAAGAGCTGATTCTGTGCTGTTACTCCGATTGCACTACTGAACTATTAGAAAGATGGTCTAAAAAAGCAGCCAGCACTCTCCATGTTATCCCATGCTGTCCCATCAGCAATAAGGCAGAAATGTAGTAGCACCAGGAGAGGTAAGGTAAAAGGCAGCCTTTTACCAGGTCCTACAGCTGGTAGTTGATTCAAACTGGTAGAAAGTAAATGATAGTTCCTGGGCAATTTATCAAAGTTCTTGAGCAGTCAGAACACCTGAGTGTTGAAAGTTTAAATCACAAGTGATCATAGCTCCTTGGCACAGTCCTCAGGTTCCTCTTTGTTTGGGCATGGAACACAACTTTTGGGAAAAAAATTGTGGTCACACTTAAAGTCTCTGTACTTTGTTAAAGAAAGCAAAGTAACAGCTCCCAGTGTTTTGTGCCGTGCATCAATAGTAAGAAAACCATCCCTCTGGCTATGTTTTAAAATTATCTTGCACCTTTTTCAAGTAGGAGTTTTGTACCTTATTAGAGGAATGACTCTGACACGTTGTAAGACTTTGGCAAACAAATCTTGGGTATTGCTACTTTCTTTGGCAAAGTATCATTCTGTTTGGTAAGTCATATGTCAATAGACCATTATACTTGATGATAAACTGTTTCCAGGTTGATTTTTTTAAAAATGAAATATGCATATTGGGTTACAGGCTTTTCTCGGTACCCCTTTCTTCTGTAGGCACTTCACCTCTTATTTGTAACAGATTTTACATTCCTGACAATAACTTTGCATGACAGTAAAATGTTATTTTGGATTTCCAAAAAAATACCTAAAATAGAATCTATTTTCCTAAAAGCCTTTAATTCTGAAGATTAGCTTTAATTTTTCAAAACTAAAGAATCCCTTATCCTATGTCTGCACATCGAGGAACAGTGCTATGAAACTCCTGCGCCAACTGTTTGTATTACAGAGCCCACAGCAGCATCTGTGGAGTCAGGGCACGAGCAGCCTCCTCTCCCTGCCTGCCAGCAAGTTTGGCCATGCAGCTGTGCCAGCACAGAGGGATATTTGTGTGCTAAATCTAAACCTGCTGTAGGATACATTCCCCACCCTTCCAGGATCCCAGCTGGCTTCTCAGGGCAGTCTACAGCCACTATAATATAATGCACCCAGGATGTTTGGCAGAATCACCTGGTTGTCCTTCAGTGCTTTCTTTTTTTTCACATTGGTTTGCCTGTGTACAGCACAACTTCAGCCCTTAAGACTTAGACATCTGAAAATGTTCTGATAGTCTACTTGGATTCTTTTCCAGAAACACTTTATGTGTCTCTTTAAACTAAGTTATCAACACTGGTACTTGGTGAGATTTCCAATTTACTGGATAAGGCAACTGAGGTGGCAAAGCCACAGCATCTTGTATTCACTTCAGGAGAGTAAAAAAGAGAGGAAAATTAAAGCAAAATAATAGCTTTTCTCTCTCTCTCTGCTTCAACATCTATAGTGATTGAGGTGTCTGGTATCTCCCTGAGACCCCAGACCTGATCTTCTGAGCTTCCTCCATCTGCTGAGGTCACCCCCTTCAGACTGCAAGTGACCCAAGGAAAGCACTTGCTGAGAACTTCTGGTTCCAGAGCAGGGGGACAGGGTGGTATCGAGGCAAGTCCTTGCATCAGACTGGCTGGGCAGGATGAGGTGAAGGAAATGTTTTGCTCAGGTCCAGCTTAGTGTCCTATTTCCCTCAGTGGCCAGCAGCAGCTGGTAATTAGGGAAAGAAAACAAAAGAGGTCAAGTATGAAAGGACATTTTGCTGATGTTTCCTCTGAGCTTTAGGCAGTCTGTGGCACGGGGATTTCCAGAAACCAGAGTTTGTATTTGCATTCTTTTGCTATTTGGGTCTTGATGGACTTTCAATGTTTTTTTCTAATTGCTTTCTGAACTATTCATAATTTTGCCATACACAACATCCTGTGGTAATGAATTCTGTGATTCAGTTATGTTGTGTAACAAAATGTTCCCTTTTTTTAAAAAATCTTCATAGTAATTTCATTAGGTGCCCCTGCTTCTCTTATTATGAGAAATGTGAATAGTTTTTCTTTTATCTATTTTCTGCTTAGCTACATTCTATTATTTTCTCTGCTTTCCTAGAAAGAAGCAGCTCAACACCTTTGTTGCTTTCCTCAGTACATTTTCTGAGTACATTGCATCTATTTTTGAGATAGTGTGACCAGAAGTACAATCTATATTCATTTGAAGATTTTAATGAATAGTGTAACTATATTTTTTTCTAATAATTCTTCTTTTTTTTGCCTTTTTGATGTCTCTTGACTGACATTTTCATATATCTGTACTGGGTAGCTCATGTAAAGCTCATCACTGTGTGTAGGTGTAAACATAGTTATGCACTTAGAGGAAAACTTGTCTACTCTGCATTTATCAACAGTGATTTTTGCTTGCTGCTTTGTTTATGTTTTGTATTATGAAACAATTTTTACCTTATTCAGCAGATTTTACTTTTCCACATAATTTTGTATCATCAGCAAACTCCATCACCTTCTTATTCTATACTTAGCCTAAAAATGCAGTAAGTTCAAAAGCATGTATCTCTGATGGGCTGCATAGAGAATATTTCTGTTGTGAAGTCTGGCCTCTTGCTTACTGGACATTAAATGATGAGCCATCTCATCCTACTACAGCTTCATTTCCTTGCTGCAGGACTTTGTAAAAAGCTTCCTGAAAATATAAGTACATTGCTATCAACAGATTATTCTTACCCACATGATTATTGACTCCTATAGAAAAACTATAAATTTGCCAACCAAGACTTAAAACATTTGTTGATTCTTTGCTGTTTTACTTATCCAGATGTCTTCTAATGTTGTTATTTCAATTTAATTTCTTCATGAAGCCTTGAGTAACACCAGGGGTCCTTTAATACCACAGAGTCCATCAAAGCTTTCTGTGCAAAAAAAAACCAAAAAAACCAAAAAAAATACCCCAAAACAAAAGGAAAGTTACTGGGGACTTAAAACAAGTCTAAAATACTAAAAGGTTGTGGTGCTGGTTTTTTTTCAGAATTGCTTTAGTGATCCTGCCCTGGCTTCAGATGGAACAAAGCTATTTTTCTTCTTAGTAGCTGGTACAGTGCTGTGTTTTGGATTCAGTATGAGAATAGTGTTGATAACCCACTGATGGTTGTTGCTGAAAAGTGCTTACTATGGGTCAAGGACATTTCACTATCTCGTGCTCTGCCAGTGAGGAGGTGCAGAAAAACTGGAAGGGACCACAGCCAGGGCAGCTGCCCTAAACTGTCCAGAGGGACATTCCATACCATAGAATGTCATGCCAAGTGTGTGAATGGGAGGAGCTACCTGGAAGGGGGGTGATCAGTACTCAGCAATGGGCTGGGCATCAGTCAGCAGTGAGCAATTGCACTGTGCATCACTTTTCTTTCTTGGGTTTCACATTTCTCCCTCCTTCTCCTGTTTATTACAATTAGTAGTAGTGTCATTATCATTATTATCTTCTGGTTTGTTTTAATTATTAAACTGTTCTTACCTCAATCTGTGAGTTCTATTTTCTTTTTTTTTTCATGATTCCCCTCCCCAGCCTATTGGTATAGGGAGGAAGGAAAAGTGCCAGAGGGAATCCTTTCTCTCAGGGATGGTAAGGACTGCCTCCACCAGTCAATCTCCTCCTCAGAGCCCCTGATACTTTTTAACCTTCCTACCCCCTCTTAGCTCTGCCACCAGGCTGAGCAGCTCATCACCTGGCCACACCCCACACAGGTGTCACCTCTCCTGCCATCCAGTGCCAGCACTGGCTCTGGCACGCTCTGCAGCCCGAGACCTGGACAGCTGCAGGTTTTCATGGCAGCTCCACTCGTGCCAGCTCCAGAGCATGTCTGCTGGAACAGCCTTGGAGTCTTCTCCAAGTAGTAACACTGAGCTATGAGCCATACCCAAGGCAGGACTTCAACAGAGGATGAGTAGGAACTCACGAGGCAAGCTCCAACTCAAATAACTGAATTTTTCCTTTGTATTCAGTACAAAAATAGATCAAGGCTAGACAACAGTTATTTATCCCTTCTCTTCCCACTGAGGTTTGCTGACCTTACAAAGGTTCATGACTAAACTAGTATGCTGTATGTATTTCTAACATGGCATAACTCATTAATAGTAGGATCTATAGTTGGAAGAAATAAGCTTTTGACTTCTGAAAAATACAACAGCTTGGTTCCTTGATGAAAAGCATGTCACTAGTGCTTCACTCTTAACCACTGTCAGTCAAATCACTTACAAATTCCAAGTCTTGATCCTGAAGCACTGGTGTAAAAAGCCTTAACAGATAACCATTAATTACCTGTGGAAAGAACTGTTCCTTTGCGATTTTGTACACAATATATGCTCACAATATTTCATCCTCAGATGAAATACAAGGAAACAGTGAGACATGGCTTTAGTAATTCTAAATGAAGCCTACAGAAGATCCCATCTAAACAAATAGAAGGAAATTAGTAAGAGGCAAGTAAGATCTGTAAAGCTGTGTATGTGCATAGGTTCTCAATGGTGTGTACAGCCTTGCAGCTAAACGTGTCTGAACATAAGAGAGACAGCAAATCATTTTGGGGAAAACTGTGACAGTAATCAAAGATAAGGTAGTAAAATGTGAGAGAGATGCAAGAGTTAAGATATGAAAGCTTCGGGGAAAAAACTACTATATAAAGGGCGAAGTTGCTTAATTCAAAGATAATACAGTAATGGACAGCCTTCAAATAATTTAGCTATCTAGAAGCAATGGATTTGATTTTTGAGGATAAATTGTAGTAATTATCCCCAAAAGAACAGAGTGAGTAACCATCCACAAGTCTTCTACATGATATTATGGGAGCAAATGAATCAGGCGTACACTTGTGATGTGGTGCCAGTGGGGGAGGGGAGAGACACCAGATGTTCCTTAAGAAGCAAGAGTTAACAAGAAAGAAAAAGCAGAACTTCCTCCTAGTAAAATCAACATACTTCTGGTTTTCATTCAAAAGAAAATTTCAGGAATGTCCTGCACAGACTTAGGTGGCTCAGGAAAAGGTATGTACAAAAGGCTTTCATACACTTACTTACTTAAGGGAAATAACCACAAAAAAGCAGGTGGCAAAGATTGGAACAGAATTCAGTCTTTTTTTAAACTAATCTTTAATCCTAGCATGCCTAAGCAGGAGCAAGTAAAATAGCAAATCAGTAATTCTTAATCGAATGAAAAATTTGCAATCAAAAGGATCAGCTGCTGCCATTAGCCTTATTCTGGTTCATGATAAATTCTGATGATATTTTGGACCCATTTCTCCAGTAAATATCACTATTCTTTAGATAGCATTTCTACATAGAACTGACATTATGTGTCTGCTCTTCACTGTTCTTAAGCCTGTGTTTTCCAGATGTCTGAGAAGAATAATTTTGTTCTGGTGAATTGAAAAGATCCTGTATCTTAGATATCCTCAGGTCTAAAGGTTGCAATGAAAACACATAACCTATAACTAAAAGCCATAATATTTTCTGTTCTTGAAACCAATCTGGTTCCAACCAGATATGACGGGACTATGTGACAAGCAGTTGATTATTTCTTCAAAGAGACAGAACCCGTTCATTATATCACTTTTAAGACATTATTAACAATTAATAATGGTATTAACGTATATATTACTATGAAGATTATTAATGTTATAACCCCCAAAAAGGACTGTGGATTTCCAAAGTATGTGGCTTTTCCTGTAAACTTGAGCAATACAGCTGGTCATGAGGTGGTAAAATATTGATCATAAAGCATATTTCCTGTTAATGCTCTGAATCAGTGCTTTCATTTGAAATCTGAGTTATGATTCCTTAGTATTCAGAAATGGTATAGAACCAGACTGAACCTTACCAACTGTATCCAACCAGAGGGACATTCTATTTATTGTGAACCAGTCAGTCAATGTGAAAGTGAATTGGAATCTGGATCTGTTGTTTCTGAGCAAGTATGAGCAACCTCCTTACAGGAATACAGTGCATTAACAACTTCATAAGCATTAAGGGAGTGTTAAGGAAAAAATAGTTACAGTTATACTGCAAAAGAGGAAAAAAAAAGATTAAGTCAATAATGTTTGCTTATGATTCAAATATCTGATGAATAATCAAATTTCTGAACACCTTTCATAAGCAATTATTTATCATTTGCATAATTTATGCCTCTGTAGAGGATGAGATTAGCTAGTAAATACTATGGAGTCATCAATTATACTGTAAGTGTTTTTCACATTCGGTTGCAAAACATATGATGAAAGTAAAAAATGTTAGTGAGTCCAGGACATAAAGGGAGATGTGTCTGCTGAAAACTGACTCTGTTCAGCAAGGGCCATAACTAGTGAACATCCTTAAACTGCATGGGTGTCTCTATGAACATGCATTCATACCCCCTGGAGTCCAAATTCAATTTCATACAAGTCCCTGAAAGAATAGAATGTTCTGTTTATAATAAGCCACTATTGACCAAATAAATATGAACCGAAGACCTGGAGGTCATTTCATTATTATTTGATAAGGTAGTCTATATAAAGAGATGTGTAATTGCAGCTGAGAGTAAAGTTCTGCCATAAACATGGAAAAGCCCCCATTTGATGTCCATTTGTTCTCAAGGCCATATTGGAAAACTTCCATGTTGATATCACTGATACACTAACAAATGTTGACATGCTGTTGTGGAATGGATCATTTCAACATCCAAACATAAGTATACTTTGAGAAAATAAGAAAAATACATATTTAGCCTTAGAATATTCATTTTTGTAATAATCGTTCTTTCACTGTTTTATAAAAAAAGGGAGCATAAATAGGAGTTGGATAGTGACTATAATTTTATAATTTTGCAGAGAAGATGGGTAACTGCAGGCAACAAGGCTTATTATTTACCTGAATCTCTGAAAATTCAGACCATATGCAATACAAATTGGGTACTTCCAAAAGCATTAAAAAATTGTGGCATGTTTTTGAAATCTGATAAAATTATTTTACAAGATGAGGTTAAATGGAGTAAAATACCCTCAATTCATACTCATTTCTACTGGGTTTCATATGCTTAGTATTCATTCCTGTAACTATGCTATGTATGCCAGTATAGGACACTTGTGAATCAATTAACATTTTTCATATATGTGTTACAGTAATGTCCCAGATTTGATTGTACATTTTATTTGCATGGTGTTTCTATCTTTACTATCTAAATTTAAATTATTGTATGAAGATTTTTGAAATCTGGCTAGAAAAGCAAACATTGCTTTGTCCTCAAAGGTGAAATGGACTTGTTGGGCTGTCCTAATTATAAATAGTCTCATTTGGATTAGATACCAAACAAACAAAACCATAATATTTATGTATTCAACTTTTTGGTAAGAAGACAAAATCACATAGTGAATGTTACAGTACTTAGCTATTATGAAATTAAACCTAAGGAGCAGTGCATCTTTTGATGCTAAAATATATCATAGGGGTAAGCTGAGATGCCCAAGGTCCAAATGTTCTCCTCAGCTTGGAGAAACCTCATATCTGGGTGTGGTACCTTCATTTTATACAGCTTCTTGAGAAATTAAAGATTTATTGAGCCAGATTTTAAATACTAACACAGCAGGAGTTTGATTCGGTTTTCTACTGAGAAAACAACTCTCCTAAAAGAGATGCTGTTATGGCTTCTGGTCTTTTTCAGTGTTATTTCAAGAGTAATTGTATACAAAAAATAACCTATACTTGAAGTGTCCCAGTCCAGAATCAAGGACTGCCAAATTCCCTTGTTTCCCATTTTTATTATCTCTTGTCCCTTCAATGTGACATTTTCTACTGAACAGTGAACACTATCAGTGGTCAAGGTTGAGACTGGGCTCCATATCATTTCAGTCTTACAGGGAGCTGGTTAGTAGAATTATATCCCTACCTGCTGAAGTCTGAAATTCCAGGTTTGCCATTTCTGAAACTAGTGTGCAGATGGGACTTTCTTTCTTGTTGAGTGTCTAATCTAAAAAGAGGATGTGGTACTGTGAAACCTTATGAGCAGCCACACCTAGCCCACAGTTCTCTGTGAAAAACCTGCTTTAAACACACCCATTTACTTAGTGTTATCTACTGGTTATCTCTTTCCAACTTCTCCCAAATTTATACTGACAATGAATTTCCCTTTGGAATAATTTGAAACTTCTTAATCACCGAAACAGAACTGCGCAAATATTTTTTGCTTCTAGAACTGTGTACTTCCATACTTCATCATTCAGATTAGTTTGTTCCTAAGGAAATAGGCCTGAGAATGTGGGAGTTCTGCATGCCTGAGTTCTGGTCCCTCCTTCAGGGACTGTACATGCATTCTGCATTCTGTTTAGTTTTTACTGAAACAGCATTGGAAACAGACTGCAGTATGATTTTCTGTGTCTTAAGAGTTTACCTTTTTCACAAGGAAAAAAAACCCCAAACAATTCCTATTTACATTGCTAAAAACAGGCTTCATTAAAAAATTAAGAAAGAGGTTAGGCTTTTAAGATGTTCTAATTAAAATTCATATTTTTGCCAATTATGGGTTTTGCAACCACATAAATGGTACTGTCTTGACCAGAGGTGGTAGTTCAGAATACTTAACAAAGGCCTGCAGCATCCTCATAGCATTACATGACAATCAGTGCCTCCAGAATGACTAAAGAAGCTTAAATGGGGCATTTGGTTCAAGCTGCCAGAATTACATACTTGCTTAGAGGTTGTTTATATACAAATGAATGCTGACTAATTGCCAAATGACTGACACCCAGACAGCCACCTCGGAAAGCATGTGCAAACCTCCTTCCTCACAAAATAGAATAAGGGGTTTGTGTCAGTGCCTGGTGCACTTGTGCCTGCAGCTTGGTAGCACTACAAATTTGGCAAGACATGTTGTGAGAGGCCCATATCCTGTACACCAGGCACATGAACTTGCCCGGCCCTACGGAAGTTGCACAGCATCTGCTGGCATTTTGCTGGATTAATTGCTACAATTTTCACTTATTTTCACAAGCAACAAATCTGTCTGAAGTGATACCACTACCACTTGCTATGTTATCTTTTTTTTTCTCTCCTTTGAAATACTTTTGTGTATGTTCAGTTCTTGATAATATTCTTTCCTCGTTGTGTTCTTTTCTATTTGACTAAAATGGATCCCTGCTCTTTTTCCCCTATCCCACCAGTTCTTTTAGTATGCAGCTCAATCAGCTCTATACCTGCTCTGGTTTAGGACTTGGAGATCTAGCAACAAGACCAGGTTGTGCAATAGATTAGCATAATGTGTTATTAAATATTACATCATAAATGGAGAAATATTCTGGCGACATTTTTGTAGCTGCTGAACGTGGGTTTGTGTATAATTCCAATATGAAGGCATCTCTATTTGTGCCACAGTTTGACTTCTCATTTTTAGATAATATACACTGGCACTGAAGACACAGAGTCTGGCATGAAACTTCCTCTCTCCCTCCCTTTCCACTCTCCCAGCCACTTCTACTCTTTTGTTGTTTTGCAGCTTGTGCTTCTACAGGTGTTTACACACAACTCAACCAGATCTGGAGATCTAACTGGGGATTATTATAACCTCAAAACAAAATAATAACAAATTAACAAAAAAAGCTTAGTTTTTACTAAACTAAAAGGTACTTTTAAATGGATCAGCTTTACAACCCAGTTCATTCACCTGCCAAATGAATCCTTGTGCTTACACTCTTAGCATGGGAACAGAAACAAGCAATTAAGAGCAGGTAGGACCAGTTCCTTTTTTCTGAGGGACAGTTTTAAGTGGCTGAGTTATAGAGATACTCTTCTGCACTGATACCACAGGCCAGAAGATAAACCCAGAAGAGATCCTTGTTGCACATTCAGAGATCAAATACAGATTTATTAGTCCTCCTTAGCAAAATCCTGGTTGTTTCTAGGCATTTTGAGGAAAGAAAGACAGAATGATCTGTAAAGATGTTCAAGATCAATATAAATGTAAAAAATTATAAATATTGTAGAACTCATTTATATTTGGTTTAGTTTTACAGCAAAAGGGACACACATTGCTTCTGTATTGTAGTGTCCATGTTGCTCCTACCATTTAAAAAGTTGAGGAATGCTGTAAAGCTTTACAGCTGGAAATACAAGCTATAGTCTTAAGTACCAGCACATTGTATTTTTAAAGTGACACAGGATTAAGTGGTCAGTTTTCAGAGCAGAGATCTTTGTCAAAAATCTTGCTACCACAGGTGTGGTACAACTAAAGCACAACCAAGTTGAAACAGAATCTTAAAGCATATAAGAGTACTACTGGATGTTTGTGTTGATGATACCTACTGAAGTATCATAGAATGGTTTGGGTTGGAAGGGTCCTTAAAGACCATCTCATTCTAACCCCCTGTCATGGGGAGAGACGCCTTTCACTACACTGGGTTGCTCAAAGCTCTGTCCACCCGGGCATGGAAGAATTCCAGGGATGGGGCATCTACAGCTTCTCTGGGCAACCTGTTTCAGTGCCTCACCACTCACAGGAAAGAATTTCTGCCTAATATCTAAGCCTGACCTCTTTCAATTTAAAGTCATCACCCCTTGTAAAAATTCCCCCTCCAACACTCTTATAGGGCCCCTGTTGGTACTGGAAGGTGCTCTAAGGCCTTCTGGAGCCTTCTCTTCTCCAGACTGCACCCCAACCCTCTCAGTCTGTCTTTACAAGAGAGGTGCTTCAGCCCTCAGATCATCTTTGTGGCCCTGCTCTGGACTGGTTCAAACAGGTCCCCATCCTTCTTGTGTTGGGGGTCCCAGAGCTGAATGCAGTGCTCCAGGTGGTGTCTCCAGGTGGGAGAGCAGAATAGAAAGGGAGAATCCCCTCCCTCGACCAGCTGGCCACACTTCTCTTGATATAGCCCAGGATAAAGTTGGCTTTCTGGGTTGCAGGAGCATATTAAAGCTCATGCTGAGCTTCTCATCAACCAACTACCCCCCCAAGTTCTTCTCACCAGTACCTCTCATCCTGTTTTTGTGCTTGGGATCACCCTGACCTCATAACTGCCCTGTTGCACTTCATGAGGTTTGCAAGGACCCACTTCTTAAGGCCTCTCTGGATGGCAAGTACTATAGCTCTAACAATATTCTTTACAATGTGTTAACAGTTTAATTATTGTATTACAGCAATGCCTTGAAATTTTATCAGTAGTTTGAGTGTCATGTATCTTAAGAAGTACTATTACTTTTCTGAGCACTGATACCTAAATCTTGATTTTATAGTTAAAATAGTTTAACTAAGAATTTGTTCTTGCTAAGTAGAAACATTGCTAAATGGATGCTTTTGAGGATAGACAATGATTTTCAATACTATAGAAGAACACATTGCAGTAAGAAGTAGTCTTTTTATAGGTCAATTAGACTATTTGTGAGGAAAGCTGATGAAAGCAGCTAAGATAAATTCATGGTATCAAACATTTACCTTGAATACTTCACCAAAATACTGTCTGAATGTGTAGCCTCTATTACTGCAATATAATGAAAAAACACTGCCTTAAGCTGTGCCAGGGGAAGTTTAGAATAGATGTTAGGAAAAATTCCTTCATCAAAAGGGTTGTCAAGCCTTTGAACAGGCGGTCCATGGAAGTGGTAGAGTTACCACTGGAGGGTGTGGCACTTAGGGACATGGTTTAGTGGTGGACTTGGCAGTGCTGGGTTAACAGTTGGACTTGATGATCTAAAGCTCTAAAAGGTCTTTTCTACAAAACTTTATGATTCTATAAATAAGAACCTGAAAGACAAAAAAAAAGACATGACTCTTTCAAACCACAAAATAAATACATGCAATTAATACAATAGCAGGGATGTTTATGTGGCTGGGATATTGGTGGGCAACTGTTCTCAAAGTTTCAAATGTGCTGATCACCACATTTGTAAATTCATTTCTCATGCAAAGATGTTACAGATTTTGTCTAAAGTAGAATCAATGAGGCAAAAGACCAATTGTAACTTTTTCATGTCAGAAACACTGTCATAAAATGAAAACTAATTATACTGCTCAGGGCAAGACAGATCTAGTTGGTAGAACAGTTTATATTTTAAACATCTAGCGGTACTTAGACCATGCAGTGACTCTACAATTCCAGATTTATTCACTAGTCTTGGAACAGACAGGTTACACATCCATTTCTACTGGCAGATCTCAGGGGAAATGAGGGGGAGCTAATTCTGTTAAAATTTTCTTGTTCTCTTTCAGTGAAAAAGTTTTGTTTAAAAAAAGTCTTGAACATCATTATCTCCTGAGCAAGAACTGATTTGAGTAGCAGAAAGGTTGATTTGAGTGTACTGTTTAAATCAAGTAACCCTCAGAAATCAGCACTCCAAAATGCTGACGTTAAACTCTGATTTAATTGAGCAGCTGCTACAAGTGAATAGAAGTTGAAATAGCTCAGCACTTTGTTCGACTGTTCTGCATGTACACAATAGATTTGGCTCAAGAAGAGCATTTTTATTAAACAATGCCTTCATTTGCAGCTAGATGCAGCATATAATTGTATCTTACCCACATTGGAATATAAGCATATTAGCTTACAGTTCTGCGTTCTCAAGGTCTATGGCACAGGTATAAATATGGCTGTTCTATCACCCTCAATACATGCAGAACTCATCGTAAGTCAGAGCTTAATAAGGAGATTCAATGCCTTAGGTATTTCTTTTTCTGTGAAACTGTTGGATCATGTTTTAATTGGTTTTATTTTTTTTAAATCTAAAAAGTTCCAAGAATTATGGGGATGAAGAATGCAAAGGTACAAATCAACACCACAAATCAAATGTCTTTTTCAAAAAGAAAGAAAAAGTGCATACCTAGTAAGTTTTTCTGGAAGCCTAAAGTGGTCTAGTTGGTTGAAAGGGGGAGTCGGGTATCAATGTTGGCAAACACTCAAAGGAGGGCACCAGGACATGGCTGGCTGGCACAAGCCAAGGACGGTGGCATGCCATGGCAGAGACACTCTGAGAGAGGAAGGGGTCAAAAACAGAGCAGCAAAACCACACAGTGTCGCGGCTGGTCCTGGTTTACACTTATAGTGGAAAAACATCCTCATATCCACGACTGTGAGAAGATTTACAAGAAGAAAAATTTTTAATCTTCTGTGACAAGACTAAAAGTAAGATTGCCTTGATTTTTCATGCTTGGGAACGCTGAGTCAGGAAATCTGAAAGTTCATAGAAAGCGCCGCAGCACATGGCTGTAAAACAATGAGCTTCCACGAACCATAAGCAACTCCCCGAACTGTGGGTGAGCCCAAAAAGATGTAGAGGTGGCCGCGCGCCTGCCCGAGGCCAGAAGGAAGCGGCGTGCCGGTGACAGAGGCGCCCGGCAGCCCCCAGCCGCTCCCGCCCGGCCCGGCCCCGCCCGCGGCGGCGGCGCGGCCCCTTTAAAAGGGGGCGGGGCCGCCCCAAAGTTTGCCCAAGTTGCGGCGCGGGCCGGCGGCGCGCGGGTCATGGCCCGGCCATGGCGCCCCCCGCTCGGTAGCGCCGCCATGGACTCGCTGGCCGCCCTCACCGGCAAGGGCGGCCGCCTGCTCCGCGGCACCGCCAGCCTCTTCTGGGGCGCCGTGCCCGGCGGCTCCCGCCACGGCCGCTGCCAGGACGGACGGAGCCGCGAGGAGCCGGGCCCCGCCAATCCGACGCCAGGTACCGCTGGGGAGGGGGCTGAGTCGCGGGGGTAGCCGGGGTGTAACGGCGGGCAATGGGCGGCCCGGGCCTCCTCGGGCAGCGGGCTCGGCTCCTCGCCCCTTCCGAGCCTTCATGGAGTGTGCGAGCTTCGGGGGGAAGCGAGAGCGAGCGGGAGCAGCGGTGGGAGAGGGTCCCTCCCCAGCCGGGGCCGCCCTGAGCGGCGCAGGGGGAGGCGGGGGCACGTGGGTCGGGCACTGCCGGGGCCGCGCCACGGGGCGGTTGCGCCGGGGCTGGGTCTAACAGCAGCAAACCGAGTGAACGTCTTCCTGATTTCCGTGACACGACTTCTGCTCTTACTTTCACTAACCTCTCTCTCCTGGTATTTTCGCAGACCAGGGTGGAGGAAAGCACCTGGAGCACAAGCTCCTCGGTTTAAGATGTTCTTTGTGTACCAGGTTGTTTCTGGCTCTCAGGTGCTCGCGGGGAGCAGGCAGCGTTACTGGAAGTAGGCTCGGTGATGCTAAGGGCAGAAGTAGTACCTCTGCCACTCAGTGGCCAAACAGGTCAGTCAGGACACAGCAGGTGACTCCTTTTCCTGTGCCTGGGAGTAAGGGGGTTGCTGTTGTCACCCCTTTTCTTGATAATGTTGTTGGGCTGTAGGTACTGTAAGTTACTCATCTGAGGTGAGCACTTATATTGGTAAGAAGTACCATGAAAACTGGAGGGCTGGACAGTGAATGCACACACTCTTTTTTATGCAGAAGAGGAGCATGCAGTGAGAACTCTGAAGAGATAGTGCTATTGACTAGGAATTAAAATCAAGTTATGACGTAGCTAGTAAGAGCAACATGACCTAATGATTGCGTGGAAAGAAAAAGACATAGGAAATTAAGTTTGTGAAAGTGCTTTGTAATAAATAAAGAACAGTTTACAACAAACAGTAAATGTTTTTCATTTTTCCCATTTTGAGAAGCTCTGTGTGTAGTGGATGAATGAATGTTTGTTATAGCCTCTAGGTGAGATTAAAGTCAGGTCTCTGCTGAAATGTAATGTTAAAATCACATTAAGTTTCTTTGTTAGTGTATGTTATTTTGGAAGAGTAAAATAGTTTATCATGAAGAGAAACTAGATCTGCTACTCAGTGTAGTAGGCAAGGCAATAGGAATGCCCATGCAGCCAGTCAGGTGTAAATAGTGTTTCCTTATGTGCATTGGATCACTTCTTGCTCAGAAGGGATAATTGGTAACTGGCTATATTTACAGTGCCACTCTTTATTTATTTCATGTACCTCCCCCCAACATACACAGGCAGAGACAGTAACTTATTTTTCAGCAATGAAATGAAGTACCTTGAACAAGGCCTCTGCAAACAGCTAGAGACTTTTTGACAAAGATTGCTTACACCCTTTGTGGAACCAAAATGGAAGTAAAATGCTTTAGCATTTTCTAGCCTTTTAATCACTTACAAGGCCTTGTGTTCAGCTGTTAGTATAAAGTGTCTTCATGGCATTTCTTGGAGGGAAAAGCTCTGGTTTTTCCCCTTCTTCTTCTGGGAGAAAGGATTAACTTAGACTGCATTGTAATGTTCTGGGTTTTTTTTTTTTTCCCCTGTAGCTTTGAGCAGAAAATGTATTTTCTCAGATGCCTTCATAATGTAATGCTTAAAATTTGTGTTAATGACAAGTTCCAGCATGCAGGGTGAGTTTCTGTATATATGGACTTTCGTGTGCTTTTTTTCACCAACTTAGGCAAAGCATACTGTGCAAAGCAAGTAGACCTTGGCCCTGCCATGCTGCCTTCCCCTTCACAGGGTTTCTGTCAGTTATAGGCAGAAACAAATTTTTGTGACTGTAGAATTCTTCTGGCAAACATTTTGCTGGCTTTCACAAACCACCTGTGCCTTGGTAATGGGTGCTGTGGAAGCTGTAACAGTGATTGCAATGCTTCATTTGAAATCAAACCTCTGTTTTAATTAGAGATGGGTCCCTTGGCATTAGCTTAAGACTTAATGGCAGTTTCTAAATACTCCAAATGTTTAGTCTCTGCAGTATTCTGGATCCAGGCCTACCTATTACTCTGGTTTTCTTCCCCACTTAGGGCTTTCAGTGTTTTTTTGTTTGTTTGGGGTTTTTGGTGACTTTTTTTTGTTTGTTTGTTTTCTTTTGGTTTTTTTGTGTGTGTGGTTCAGTTATGACTGTGCATTGCTTGTTAGGAGAACCGTTCTTCATAAATGCCTTAAAACCATGATTCCACTTCCCTGAAACAAAAAGCAACCTTTTTTAAGCTTCTGTAATGAGGTATCTCAATTTAATTCATGTAATATTAATAGTTTTACCTTTACTGTTTCCATGCTTGTCTTTTTGAACAGTTGAACAGCTTCTCTATCAGCTTTCCAAGTTCAGGGATGCAAGTGTGTTCAAATGCTGTGCTTTAAATCACTTCTTTGGATACATACAGAACAGTTTGTAGTATTTCTTAGTAGGGAGAGAGGATGCACTGGGAGACTGAGTAGTGCCATAGGAGGCTGTAAACCTGTTTATCCAGTTTACACTGTTTGTGTCAGCAGCCTAGTTAGTCAGTGAAAAAACTTTGTAAAAGTTTTTTGTCTTTTAATGATTGTGATGGAGGATAAAAATGCAAAGATAATCAGTAATTCAAGAGAAAATATCTGGCTTTAGTAAAAGCTCTCTCAAATGTCAGTGTAAACTTACTTTTTTTTCAAAAGACCTGTAAGCTATGAAATACAACTTCTAAATATAGTCTATTGATAATTTATAGGAAAAGCTAATATGTATGTATTCAAGCCTGGATTTACCTAGAAACTTTAGCTAGAACAGAATGTAGTTTTATTGGTTATTGTTATGTACTGTAGGTGTTAGCATGCTGAAGTTGCATGTGTTTTATTTGTTTTAAGATGCAACTCAAGGCTTTAGGGAATGTGTGATTAAGAATTATCTTTACTGCAGAATTAACCTGAACGTTCAGTTTAATTTGAGTCTCATCTATGCAAACCTTTTACTTAAAAGATGCCAGCAGCACATCCCATAGTTCACTCTGCTATTTGGTTTGTCTGCTGTGTGAGGAGAGTGACCAGCAGTGAGGTTTTGCTTCTTTTTTGTGACACTGTTGAGGCTACACATTGAATGTGCTCTTTGGTTTGTGTACCACTGTTAGAGAGAGCTGCTGAAGAGCTATAGAGGGTGCAGCGAGTATGTTTAGGGGCACAGGGCACATGACCTGTGAGGAGGAGTTGAGAGAGCTGGGCTTTAGTTATGCAGAGGGACACTAAGGCAACTTAGAGGAAATCTAATTATGGCCTATATCTACCTAAAGGGACACACTCATCTCACTGGTAAGAGATCAAGGAGGAGGAGCAGCCATGAGTTTTAGCTTAGGAGGTTCAAACTGGACAATAGAAAAAACTTCACACAGTGTGTTCCATCACTGGGACAGCTTTAAACTGCCCTGATTTGATGCTGACAGTTATTCTACTTCAATCTGGAGGCTGGAGTAAATGCATTCAAGAGGCTTCTCTTCTGGATAACACTTGGATTCTGTGGGGATATACTTTCATACCTGGAGTCTTGTGCTTTTTGCCTCCTAGACATGTTCAACTTGCTTCTCTCTGTGGTCACTTAATGGAGGGAGGAGATCCACTGCACAGGTAGTGCTGATGTCCTGCAGTGTGTGTCTCATTAACTACAGAAGTTAAATAAAAATCAGATTCCAAGACTCCTCTCAACCAGTCTGTCAGGGAAGTTTTTCAAGCTGTCTTGTATTGAAACTGTTGTTGTTGTTTTTCTCCCTCAGGTTCAACTTGATTGTTCAGTTCTGAACCATGTGGCCTGTGGGTTTATTTACATTTCTTTCATACCAGCTTTGGAGTCTTGATTGGTAAGGTTACCATACACAGTATATCCAGTGAGCTGTGTGGCTTGTCAGTCCTCTGTACTGTGGTCAAGGTAGCAGCAGTGCATTTGAAAGATAAATGTGCAGTGCCAAGTTATAATACATTTTTCAAGTCCTGCTGTGAAAGTTAATATCTTCCTTTTTGAAAATCTGTCTAAGAGTACAGCAGGTTATTTTCTCCTTTCATCTTTATTCAGTACCTCATTTTTAAGAAATTAACAGGTGTACGATAAAGTAGGAAAGAGGATTCAAACTGCGGAGATGCACTTCTGAGAGTTTTCTTGTACACACTGTTCCGGATGAAGCACATATGAAATGTACCAGCACCCTTTACAAAGACACTAATGCTTCGCTTTCATGTCTGAAAATAATTCAGTTGGTACAGGCATAAGAAGCAAATGTGATCTTGGAATGTATCAGGCTGGTGACTCAGTCATCTTGTGATATGTTAATGTATGCACAAGTTCTTCTTCAGACTTCTGCGCTACTGGTATACAGGATTTCTTGAGCATTCCTGTGGTGCATGTGATGTTAAATGATCTTTTACTTCAGGTTCTGCTTTGTACTATTACATCTTTCCCTGCTTTTTTTTTTTTTTCTTCAAGCTTTTGGGGCTGCAGAATTCATTGTATGTCCTTTTACCCAGCCTTTGGTCTTGATTGTCCTTTTGAGTTTGTCTGCTGATGTGCGATTAAACTTGTGTTAAAAACTATTCCATTGAGATCTCATTAATACATACCTCCGTTCTCCTGATTTCTATTTCTCTCTCCTCTTTACTGAATTTTTTACATATTTCACAATTCTTAAACCAGTTTTTACTATTCAGCAGGATTCTGATGTATCAGATGTTTAACTGAAGTTTAGTTTATAAACCAATCTAGCAGATGACTGAAACATTTTTTTCTGGTATTCTGGTGTCCTTTGACTGTATTGCATTTTTGTTTTAATGTGTCACGTTGGTTGTGTTTTTATCTTAATTTTTCTGGTTAATTTCCATTTCTAACATTCAAACAGTTTAGAAGGTGATATTGAGAACCTGCATACTCATGGCAGCATTTCAGTTCACTACATGTATGAATAATAATTTACTGTTCATCAGTAAGAAACACACCTTATGTTATATGAGTAAATCTCCCTCTGGTTTGGTTTGGTGGTATCTGTATTGCCTGCTGGAAAAATGTGGAAGGAATCATAGTTACAGATAAACAATCTTGCCATTTGAGTTAGCACTGCTTAAAAGCGAGGAAGATGATGATTTCAGGCTAGGTTTCCCAGTGCTTTATTCAGCTTTGGAAGTGTCCAAAGATGGAAACTGCACAGCTGCACTGAAGGGTTTTTTACCTTTTCTTTACTCAGAAGCTCTTTTGTTTCTTCTTTGTTACCTTTTGTTCTCTCACCATGTCACTGAGGAGCCTGACTCTGTCATCTTGACGCCTGCAGGAAAGCTAGCTAGAAGGTGCAGGATGACTGCTGTTACAGTCCTCCAAAACCACCTCTCCTTCAGGCTGGAGAGGCTCTGTTCTCCTGGCCCCTTCTCACAGCCCCTGACTACCTTGGTTTCCCTTCACCAAACCAGTTTTGTTTATGTATGCCTTCCTTATATTGAATGGGAGCAGGAGGAGAGGGACAGGGACACTAGAGCCAGTATTCCAAAAGCAATCAGAATGCCAGGTTAAGGATAATAGGTGTGCTTTTAGTCTCCTGCCATCTGTTCTTATTAATAGAGCTGAGGATGCTGTTGGACCCCCATTTCCAGGTCATGCTTCTGGCTCCTGTTTGGCTTCTGCCTATCAAGATCCTTGGGGGTTTTTTTCAGCAGAGCTGCCCCTCAGGTGAGCAGTGCCAACCTGTACAACACCAAGGGCTCTTCCTTCCTGTACAGAAGACTGTTGTCCTGCTTAATTCCTTAAGGCTCCTGTCAGCTTGTTCCCCAGTGTGTACAGGTGCCTTTGAATGGCAACCCTGCTGTCATGTATGTTGACTGGTCCCCCAGTTTATCTGCAAACCTAATGCAATAAACTTGTATTTTAAGGTGTTTACTGAGGTGCTGGGAATGACTCCACATTCACACTAGATCCCTTTGCATGTGAGCAGGGCAGTTTAGTGCACAAGTCAGCAGGATCAGCTGACTTTGAACGCTTAGAAAAAGTAGATATCTCTGGCTTAAGTGTGATAAGGCAAAGTGTAAATTGTTCAAGATACCCAAGGATATAACTTGATATTGCTGCTTGATGGTCAAACTGCTGGTGCGGTGTTGTGTAGGCTGGCAGATGTTCAACTAAATGGGCTTCAGTACCTGAAAGAGGTAGACAGTTGCTATTGGAAAAGTTGACTTACTGTATCAATAGTGCAGACAACATTTTTGTAAGTTTCCATTAAAAGATACATTTGGTCTGCAGAGAGATTATACAGAAGGTAGAGATTTAAGTTAGGTGTTCTCTAATGTATTAAACTATATACATGTATATTGCAAATGGAACAGGAAAGGAAGCTTATTGTTGGTTAACACATACTGTAGTATAATCTGAAAATTTGGTAAAGCATTTCTGCTTACATTGAATGTGAAATCTTATTTTAGAAGAAAGCCCATATAATGCATATACCTGGAATGTCATGCATGGAGCTGACTTTGTCTCCTAGCCATTTGGAGAAGTGTCCTAAGTTTGTTTCTCTTCAATTGTTTTTTTTTCCTGAAATCATACATTAAATTATTTCTGTCTACAAGCTATGCATCTGACTATAGCAGAGTGTTGTGTGTTAGGGGATCATAAAATTAACTTGGATTGATGCTGTATCTATGTTGCAGGAGAAATCTATTCTGATGTGTTTGAAGTGCTAATGCAACATTAGCAAAGTCTCAGATTCATTTAGCTTGGGGAATTTGCTTGAGAAAAATGTGAACAAAAGCATCATGTTCAGAGCAGTGATAAGTATCAAGAGTTTTGAGAGCATGACTTGGAAAGACTGAATCACTGAACAAGTAGCAGTTGCTTAGCAAGAAGAGACTGAAGGAGGCTTTGTTAATGACATTTCCTTCATCTGAAAACCTACCATTTTGGCTAAAAAAACTACAGACTATGAGTATCTTGTAGGCTACTGTTAGGGCCTCTGTTTCTGGTTCCTAAGACGTTGGAAGATAACTGAAAATAATATTCCTGTAATCATCATAGGCATATCTAACTGCAGGAGGAGGAGAAGGGTTAATGAGACAGTTGCTGACTGAAATGAAGTCCCTGCTGTTAGGAGAGTCAGGTCAGCAGGTCTTATGGAATATAAAGATTTCCTAATTTAATCTCTTTTTGTTTCTTTATTAATAGATTATAATGATCTAATTGTTATTGAGCGGAACTAATCTAATAAAGATGTAATATCTGTGCTTCCTGTTTTATCAATTAGTGAGTTGTTCAATGTGCTGCTAAATAAAAATGTATTTGGAAATATTTCAGACTACTTTTCTTACTTTGATTCATTACCCCATATGTGCTGCAAGTTTAAGATTCCATGAAAAACTGTGTCCTAGACGAGAATTTGACAAAGTTGCTGCCTCTTCTTTTTTTTAAGCAGCTTTAAATCTGATGCACAAATGTACATTTCTTGTGGGAGGGTGGATAAATAATCTTTTTCTTACCTTCTTGATCATAACAAGCTCATTTATTAATTTTAAATGATTTGCAATAATTGTGGGCTTGTCCAGCTTCTTTGCTTTTTCTCAGAGGATACTTGTTTGATTTATCAATTTATTTGTCTGGAAAGAGTGATTTTTGTTATATTTGTTACACTGAAATGAATAGAATAGCAGCTGAGAAACGTTCCAAGTTATTTGAGATTTAAGCTTATTGTGCAGAAAAGGAGGGTAAAGGAAAGTGAATAGTTCTATGCAGAGCTTGAAGATCCCCCTAAACAGTTCTTAGCTTGTATCTTAGTTCTGTTTATCAGCTCTTAGTGCCAGAAGTCCAAAGGATGTGCTAAAAGCATCAGCAAACAGCAAATTGAAGGCCTGCAATTAAGCTCAGATGGCATACTAAGAAATGCAAAATATCACTCTTGTTGTAATAATTTGAGCTAGCACTACCACAAGAATATTTTCAGTTGACCAAAGTTCAGTGGCACAGGGTCATATAGAGGCAGTTTATAGAAGCCCTCTTATAAACTGGAATTTGACTTCAGTTGACTTCAATTTCCATTTGAATGCTCCTGACTAAATATAAAAGCTGCTTTGTTGAAAACTGCATCTTCCTAAAACATAATGTTCATAAACCCATTTTTCTTATCTTGTGTAAGTATGTTGAAGCAGTAAGTCCTCCTCCCAGTGTTGGATGATCATATGTAGTCATTCTTATGATACAGTCATTTAACATCAAGATTTTGTGCCCATGCATTCAGACTAAGTACTGGTCTGGTGTCATTTTGAACACTGTTCTACATCTTTCTAGTTCTAGTCTTTTAAATTCTAGCTGAAATCTTTTCTTGTCATATGTGGATCTGGCATGCACTTTTTCACTTCAGTGTTTCAAGCTGTCATGGAGGCCCAGTCCTGTGAAAAGGTAGTTGAGAATTAAGGCAAGAATCCTGATGTTACAAAAAAAATCTTCTTTCTGTCTAGAACAGCACAGCTAAGAGCTCTGATAACATAGCACCACAGATCCCCTTGTTAAACAAGTTACCTGACTCTTGAGGTTGTGAGTAGTGTTTGTGTGTAGTGTGGTCAGTGGTGTCAAGTTTTTCTTGGTGTGGTCTGAGAGCATCGGCCTCTGTTAGTCTCACTGGCTTGCTGCTGGCAGATGAACTAATGGTTGTGTGTAACCCAGTAAGATGAATTCCTGTGCAACAGTTACCTGGAAAATAAGTAAAATGAGAGTGTCAGACTGACTCTTGTTGAGTCTGAGGACTTTTCAGACCACTGCATTCTATGCTGGCAGTTGTTTCTGCTTTCATGTGCTTCCTGGAATACTAAGGGCGCTGGAAGAAGCATTTACTTTGCCCTCAAAAATTAATAGCCTGCTCATTTAGTGAGAGATGGAGGCTTTGTAATATGTCATCAGGGAGGCTGAATTTGTGTTTCTACTACTCTGACCTATTTTCACAGTTGAAATACATCCTCGTTTTGTTTCTGAGAGGTTATGCCAAAATTGATGTGTTCTCTATGAACAGATAGCTTTGAGCACTTGGGCTGTGGGCAGAGGTGTCAGTTTTGGTAGCTTGGCCAGCTGGGTTGTCAGCCTGGGAGTCAGTCTTGCCTGCCTCCATCTCTTGTTGACTCAGGAGACTTATGTTGTGTCAGGTTATGAAACACTTGAAACCATATAGTGAGGAGGAGATAATGCTTTCAGATTGAAGGAGTGGAAGTGGTTACTGATGGGAAGAGTAGGATTTACTGTCTTAGGTATGGGAGGGGAGGACATCAAAAATCCCTAACTGCAGACTATAAGTTCCTGGAAAACTTGTGGTCAGAGCTCTCCTGTCATCTGCTTTCTTACAAGGTATCTTCAACAGGGACCTACCTTCCCCGCAACACACCCCTACCCTCTGTTTGATCTTACTTTCCTGTAGTTACCAGAGTTCTCTCAAATCTCTGAAGATTGTGAAGGGCCTAGGATGGAAGCCATATGAGAGTAGCTGAGGTCACTGTCCAGCATGCAGGAGAGGAGTCTGAGGGGAGACCTCATAGTGGTCTACAGCTTCCTCAAGAAGGGAAGTGGAAAGGCTGGCACTGGTCTCTTCCCTCTGACCAGTGACAGGACCTGAGGGAACAGCATGAAGCCGTGTCATGGGACATTTAGGCTGGATATTAAGCTTCCTCAAGCAGAGAATAACTGAGCACTGGAACAGTCTCCCCAAGGAAGTGGTTGCAGTACCAAGACTGCCAGAGTTTGGGCAATGCTTTCAGGTACGTGGCATGGTTCTTGGGGTTCTCCTGGGAGTGACCAGGAGCTCTATGCAATGATCCTTGGGAGTCCCTTCCAACTCAGGATATTTTATGATGATTCTGTGATTCTAAATCTAAAGCAGCAGGTTCTTCTGCCGTGAAGAAGAGATAATTTTCCATTTTTATTTCTGACATAAGGAACAGAAGTGGTTATTTGTCCAAAACTTCATTCTGCTGCTCAATTACTGGTGAGGGAGAAGATAATTTATCTTGACCTCTTGAGTTGCGCCTGTCTGCAAGCTCTTCAGGCACTTGAACTAGTAAAAAGAAAAAGGAAACTTAAATTGGGGTTGAGGAAGAAGCCCTACAAACTGCATTGGGCTATGTACAACTGAGGCATGTGTATACATATTTGAGTATGAGGTTTCTTTGCTTACATCTAACGGTGGGGAGGAGGGGAAGAAGACAACTTCTTCTGCAATAAGGGCTCTCCATTTATAGATTATGGCACGTGAGGGAGCCTCGATGAGACCACTCTGTTTTCAGTTGCATCCTTCGACTTTTTCTTAGGATTATTTTACCCAGACTGTTCTTGAAACAAAGTGATTAGGCTATTGGCAAAGCTTTGAATAGGGTTGAAAAAACTGGAACAACTACAGTCAAGCAGCTGTTAGTTTTTCTGTAGCTTGCTGAGGAGGCACCTGTTGTGCTGCAAAGTCAGGTAAAAACTTTGGTCACAAAATATTTGACCTAGACAGAGAGAATGTTGTCTGCTGCTAAGCCTACACATAAACTTTTAATGTCTATTATTTGTTACTGAGTTGGCTTCATTTCCCTCAGAGATGTATGTTTAAAAACTGTGAATATAATCAGAATTGAATGTTTCTTTCAGCTAAGTTTTAAAAAACTGCTATTAGTAAATAAGGGAAGAAATACCTTTTGATGTATTGAGTGAAGATAGCAGCATGCACAGTTATTGTATAGGTTTTTAGAATTGTTAGAAACGTTTTAGAAGTTTTAGGCTTAGTCTTGAATGTCATTCATAGCTATAAAAACTTAATAATTACTATCTATAGATCGATGGGCACATGCTTCCTCAGACTTTTTTCAGTACGTAAAAAAGGATGAATTAGGCCAAAGTTTATTTCTTTATTTTATATATATATAAGATATTACAGGAGATTATTTATGTTGGATCTGCTAGAAATCACTACTTTGTTGTCCTATGCATCTTGTCTTGTATAGAAAATGTAAGATACTTCTGAGGTAGGTTTCTTCATGTGGTTTTTTTTTTGTGGTTTTTTTTTTCATTATTCCATCTTGTTTCTTATTCTTTTGGCAGTGCAATGCTTGCTGTGTAATTTGCATAGTGATTTCCCTGCCCTCTGTGTCCTGATAGTTTTGGCTCTCCATGTAGAAATTTGGGAGTTGGTGTATGAAAGTTGTGCTAATACTTGTCTAGTCTCTTTTCCAGTGTTGGAGTCATGATACTAATTCAATCTAATAGTGCAGTAAAGATGCTGTTGGTTTATAGCATGTTTCCTTTGTAGTTCAGGTGAGACTTAAATGGATTACAGTAAGATTTCTATTCTTAATATCGCCGTGCTAAAATATTTTTTAAAAATACATTTTATAAGGTTTCTTGCTTCTATTCAATTTTGAGTTGAAATATTTGAATAAATTATGGTAACAAATTTGAATGTTTCAAAATGGGAGTATAACTAATCCTATTGTAACTTGAAAACTTAATGTCTTATTCACATAAGTATTTTTGGGCCCCTTAATAGCAGATACTTAATTGTTGAAGATAGAAGCCATGTGGTGGAGACTTAATTTTTTCAGAGATTCCTCTAAAAAATCCATGTGTGTATACAGATGCACGTGTGTATATACGTGCATCACTTTTCTAGAGATGTGCTTTCTGTTGAACCATATAACTACACTTGATGCATCATGATTATCATAAATATCAAGCCAGTTAGGATAAAGTAGTAGAGTATACTTTAGTTACAAATTGTTGTCTATGTGGCCTGTGAAAGAGAGGTCATCAAAATACAGTGCCCTAATAAAAAGGAATAGTTCTTAATTTGTATTATTTCTTTGGAAACGTCAGTGTTTATTTACAAGCTCTATGTGTTTGCTACAGACAGGATAATTATTAATTTAACATTAGAGCTCTTTATTTTATGAAAAATCTTTAAATACTTTGTACTTATCAAACAGGGACAAAAAATCTCCAGTGGTTAGATCAAACATACAGGAACTCTAGATCCTCCCGCCTCTAGATGAAAGCAGACTGGGTATAAGATTACTTAAACACAGCAATTCCAGAAATGTTGCTTGCCTGATGGGGTCAGTGTCCCATTTAGTCTTCGTTAATTGCTCCTGGATAGCAGCAAGTACTTCTGCAGTTAGTTGATTTCCAGTTATCAGTTGTTTGTATTGGTCAAATTCTTAAGGCATTGCAGAGGAATGAAGTCCCTATTTTAGCAGCTGTTGTCTGTTGGAATCAGCAGGAGTAAGCTGTGTAACTGGTGGATTAGATGTCTGCCCACGGGGCTGTAGGCAGCAGCCTGTGACAGTACTGAGAGAGGAAAATGAATTTAACACACGCATTGCCTCAATTTTTTTCAGACACTGGCCAGAAGAAGACCCCAGACAAGAAAGATGGGCGACGAATGTCTTTTCAAAAACCTAGAGGGACTCTTGAATATTCTGTAAGTTACTGCTTTATTGTTACATGTTACTGCAAAGCAAGTGCAGACTAAAAAGTTGCATTACAAAATAGAAGCGAAACTGTAATGTGCATTACCTTTAATTGTAGACTTCTATGTATCTGATACTCTAGTTTGGCAGAAATTAAATTAGGGAATTAGCTATTAGTAGTTATGCTTTTTTTTCCCTTTAAGTGCCTTTTCTTTTTCCTTAAAAATTTCAAACTAATCAAACTGTTGGCTGTAAATAATTAGAAAAATAATTAGGTAAATAGTTAGAAAAAACAAATAACAATAGTTATATAATTATGTGCAAGTTCTCTGCATTCAGCATTATTAATAAACTGTTGCTGTCAGGGGAAATAACAGAATAAAGTTGGGAAGGGAAGCTGTATCTTGATACTGACCTTCTGGTATTCTCCTAATAATTGCCATAGATTATGCCTTTTACTGTAGAACTGTTTCTGCATCATTATCTGAAAATGGAGCCTTTCTCTTCCATGTTCTGTTCTTGAAATGACCCTCAAACTGTGCTGCAGTCAGCTTTCACATTTGTGGTTACTAAGGGAAACAGAAGTGAGAAGTATCTGTCTTGTGTTGTATACTGGAAATATAATTAAGCCTATAAATAATGCTTATAGAGTTGATGTTAAAATAGAGGAAGTCTGCCACAGTTATCTTTGAATGTTTTTGAAGCTGGATATAATAAATAAAAATGATGAGAACTTCTTTATGAAAAGTCTACTTGACCTCTTGGTTTTCTCTTATTCCAGGAATAAGAGATATGGGGGAGACTTAACTCTATTACATTAAGCCAAGCTGTGATACTGCTTAAGTACTGCGAAGGCTGTGAATAGTCATTTGAAGAGAGACAGAGTATGTGTGTAGAGGAGCAAGAAGCACTTCATTAGTGTGGCTTTTATCAGAATTTGAATATAATTCCAGCCTGTACTAAAGATGTCTTGAAGTTGAAATTCAAAACAGAAATTCTTGCTGCTTAGGTCCTGGCAGTTGAATGTTAATGTAAATGTGACTGTTGTTGATGTTATATTAACCCCATTTGGTCTGAAGTACCAGGAAAAAATGGTCAGGTGTAGCTCTATATTACTGGCATCGTTACTCAGTAAACCCCATAATTTTGCTCTTACCATCATGTGAGTGCTTTTACTTTGATATGTAAGATTCCAGGCAAAGTAAAAGCAACAAGCTTTCCTTTTTTTAACTTGGTGTGTTTGTGTCAAGTTGTCATGTATTTCTGCAGGTTTTTGTGTTCCAGTAGGTGGGGTTTTAGATCCAAAAATAGCTTTCTTAATATGTACTGAAGTATGCATCACTTCCTTGTGAGTCAAAAAGATGATTCACAGGAATCAATGGCTTTTTGTCATTAAACTTAGTCCAACTTCTGAGGGAGCCTCTTGCATGTATGGAACATGGTGCATTTAAGCTTCATAAATGCTGTATTCTGTCAGGTCTTGCTGTACATTTCACTCATGAAGCACTTGAGTAGCATCATGTTTTTGGATCTTTTGATTAATATAGTGTACATATATTTTAACAAAAAGCACAGATCTAACCTTTAGGAACCGAGCTTATGCTCACTGTGAGAGAGATTTGGTAACTATTGTGGTAATTTGTTACTATTGTTATTTATGACTTTTTTACTTGTGAAGAGATGCACTTGTGTCTGGTTTCTGACTTAGTCCTACTTCCTGTCAGTGACAACACATATGTGTACACACATGCATAATTATATACCTGCATGTGTTGCTTCTTTAAGAACTGTTAGAGAATGAAGGTGGGAAACAGACTCCCCCTCACCTCCCAGCATTGTTGACGTTAGCAATGCATTTTGCCTTTTTTTAGATAACAATTTAATATGTTAGTTTTTCCAGTGGCTACATGGTTTTAGGAGGGAAGGTCTAATTTGTACTCCTGAAGTTTGGAGTGAGTTGACATCTCACTGATGCAGACTATGGGGTTTTGATATGAAGTAGACTTCGCACCAGAGTTTTTTTTAGAAAACAGAATTACTATGGGACAAATAAACAATAAAATAAATTTTCACTTTAAATCTAAAGACAAAATACAGTTAATGTTTAGGATTTTAATCTAAAATTCCCAGGGTATGAAAACTTGAACCTGCTGTTCTGTATGTAGCAGCAGAGAGAAGACATCAATAGATATGGTACTAATTGACATAAGTAAGTCCTAACTGCCTCTAAAGGATAGAGGGTTTTTTTGCTGATATGGCTTAGACAGTGAACAGATACTCTATTAAATGCTATCCTTT
The DNA here is from genome assembly GCA_020086605.1 of Lanius collurio. Classification (NCBI taxonomy): domain Eukaryota; kingdom Metazoa; phylum Chordata; class Aves; order Passeriformes; family Laniidae; genus Lanius; species Lanius collurio. The sequence continues at coordinate 48,676,798 of JACBWW010000003.1, forward strand.
TCTCAGTGTCAGTCAACATATTAGATACAAATTGGTATTGTTAGTTTTTTCAGAATTAGCAGTTAATGCTCAAGCCATATGTTTTCCCCTTCAGCCTTTTGTGTTCCATATTGTGTGTACAGACACAACTAGTGCCTGCCTATAGGTGTCAAAAGGGCCAGCTATGGGTGAAAATCAGTGTTGCCCACTGATCACTAGTGACTGGCATGCTAGCAGTCTTGTGACTTCTAACTGCTCTTCCTTTTGAGGAGAAGAAAGAAATGTGGTTATTTACAGATGAGTTTGGATTTTGTTTAAGAAAGTGTTTTTAGGTGAGCAGTTGAAATGGATGATCTGGTTATCAGTGTTAGAGGCTCCAATGTAAGATTTCCCTTCCCTTTATCTCTCTGGGGATTGAAGGCTGTGCTCTTCTCTTGAAGTAGTGAATGAATACTTAATACACAGCTTGTGTTGTCCAGGTTATGGAAAGAGCCTGGTATCAGTTCCTGAGGGTCACAGATGCCTTTAGTAGATCGTAGCCTCAAGACTGAGTTTTTGGCCTGTGTGTAGAGTGTGCTAGGGGTTCTTTTCTGGGTGTCACTAGTTCTATTGTCATTGTAAGCCTTTACATGTTATTTAGACAAGTACACACATTGGAGTTTTTGGTGATTTTTAAAAAAAATTTCTTGGCTCTTCCATTTCAAACCCAAGGGGTATCTAACTGCCACTTTTCTTTGAGCATGCCATTGTCATATTCTTTTAACCCATTTTGGGGAATATAGGAAATGTAGATCATAATAGTGATGTTACTTCATCTTTTGTGTTTTACTAATTATTTTTGAAGTTGACTTTATGATATTTACATGATTTGCTTTACTGATGTTGCATATTATATAAATTTGACTTATTAACAATTAGTTAATACAGTCATAATTGGCATTTCTAAAGGTTTGGGTACAATGCCAAAGTTGTGTTATCTGCTCCAGTATGTCCTCACCCTTTTCTTTAGTCTTCCCATCTGTTTAATTTTTTTAGTTCATTTTAATACTCTTAAACTATTGTTTGATTGCTTTCTGGCTCTTGGACATCTAGTATTGAAATAAAAACATCATTATCTTTGCACTCTGACTCATATGTGTTTGATGCTTGATTCTTAATGGAAGAACAAGTGAATTCTGACTGTTGAGATGCAATTACAGTAAAGTTCATTAAAATATCAGTAGAGAATTTGGTTGAAAATTATGTTTTTAAGTAACTTTTCCAGCTGTTGATCTGAGGGAAATGAAGGTAGTTTGAACTGGGGACAGTGGTGGCTGAAATTCTGTCTGCTGGTACACACAAGCGGACCTGACAAACAAGAGTGTATTCTCAATGAAGATTTAATATCCAAATATTTATATAAGATTTTTAATATTCAGAATACCATTCACATAGCTACCTCAATGTATAGAAACTTTATTTTCTGTGAGAGAAGGAATGACTTCTTGCCTTCTCTTACTGTAGTGAATTGATAGGGGAAAAGCTGGGGATCCATGGTATGTGGTGGCACTATTTCCATCTTGTTAGTTCTGTGCTTTTCTATGAAGTTGTTCTTTGATCTTTTGGCTATTTAGATTCTACGTTTTAGAATAATAGAGGGCCTGAGAATTCAGAAGGAGGCTTTTGAAACTAGGAAGATGCTTCAGGAAGTCTCTATTACATGAGCAGTGTGATTGTTTTAAGGTGTCTATGCTGGTCCCTGAAGTCCCATGTAGTGTGGAAGTTTGCCTGTGTGAACTTCATAGCCAAACAAAAAGGGAGCTTATACTTGCCATTGTGTTCATCATGAGTGAGATAAACCCTTTACTTGCCAAGCTGTCTCATAAGGTGTTCTTATTTCAGAAGGCTATAAAGAGTGAACACCCTCTAAAAAGGGTTTAAGCTTTGTGGTTTTTAATTGAATGCTTTTAATTTGTTTTATATCATAAGTTAGTCTAAAATCTCAACTGCTTCAATCATTAAGTGATACAGAAGAAATATTTACCTAGCAGCTGACTGTTGTCCTTCAACATTTATGTGAGAGCAAACTTAGGCAAAACGTTTGAATTTCACTTTACAGTTTGTTTTAGCAAACCTTCTGTATTATGTAGAGCTTCTGATGGGAACACTACTGTTCACTGATTTGGTGGTTAGTTTTGTTATGGTCTGTGAAGCATATAGTACATATCTGGTTTGGTTACAGTCCTGTTTTGATTTCTGCTTTAGTACCAGTAAAACATGGCATATGAAAATATTCTTATTTTTTGTATATCTGTGATCACACAGTACTGAATGGCTGAGAGCTACTACAATACAGTCTTCCATACTGGAAAGACTAGTGGAAAGAGGTGTTTGCTGCTTTGTATAACTTATTGGCTTCCTGTATAAAGAATTCTCGAATAGGTTTCTAATCCTATCTTAAAAAAGCTAATTGCTTTTTCTTTGGCAATGCTTTTATCTTTTTGTTGAATCTAGGTTGACAAGTGCACCTTCACAAAATTATATGTAAAAGAATTCTCTAGCTCTACTTACATTTAGCTGAAAATATATGTTAGCTTCTGTAGCTTCATCTTAACTGATAAAATCTGTTTTTTCCAGGTACAGTGTCTATGAAGCCTCTTGCCATTATGCAGTAAACCTTTTGGTTGGTTGTTTCCTTGTATCTCCATTTTTCCTTAGGCTATGAATTCTTTATTCTGAAATAGCCGTTCTGTATAAATTTTATTTTTATTTTGCTTTCTTCTGGTAGCTCATTTTAAATGCACTTTGGGAGATGGAGGTCAGTATATGAGCTTGAAAAAAATCCTTTCCTTAATCGGGAATCACTTTCTCAAAATTCTTATGCTTCATCTGCTGTCGTAGTAGTCAACCTGGTTTGCTTCATCATTTTTGCATTTTCTCAGTGATAGATTTTGCTTGAGAGTCAGGGTCTAACAGAAGCTTATTTCAATAATAAGAGAGTGTGTTCATATTTATGGAGAGAATTCTTCAGCTTTTCTGCAGGTGAAGAGTGGAGAAAAGGAGTTGAAGAGGGGGAACAAATCATTCTGTAAATCCAGTCAGTGGTGTATTGGCCCAGTGGTAACCAGCAGTGAATTTGTAGACCAGAAGTTCTGATGCAGTAGCTGAGCCTGCAGCTCAGACTCTCTGTGACACATACTCTGGCCACCTGGAAACGTAGTGGGAAAGCATGTGGTTTTACATGGGGCTGCAATAAACTAATATTTAGGGGGTAGGTATGTTTCTTGGGGTGGCTTTGTTATTTGTTTTTTGGGGGGTATGGGCAGTCATAAGAAACGAAGACATAAAAGTTCATCAGAATCTTGGTAAATCTACACATGCTAAAATTTATAAGCCACTATTTGAACTATTTGCTTACAGGTTTGTTTTGTTTTTCTTTTTTTTTCCTCAATTGATACAGGTGGAATCAAGAGATACTTTAAACAGTATTGCCTTGAAATTTGATACAACACCCAATGAACTGGTTCAATTAAATAAGCTTTTCTCCAGAGCAGTCGTTCCTGGACAGGTACTATTACACTACATATGTTCCTTATCCAACAAAGTCCTCTTTACTATATTTTTTAGTCTTATCAGAGTGCTGAAGTACTTCTCTTACTGATTTTCCTATTGGCTTTGTAAAAGTGTTTTTCCTTTTTCCTAGTCTGTTACTTCCTTGTGCCTATTAAATAACTGCCTAAAAAGGGAAGATGTAAGGAAGCTACCTGTCTCTCTTCTAAAGAGGACTTCTAAAACTAGATGTGCTTAATGGTACAATAATAACACTTGGATACAAGCCAAATTGTTACTTTGCAATTATAGCAGGCTGTTTACCAAGTCTTGCTCAGCGTACACATGCAGGGTACAGCTTACAAACAACATTCCATGACTGCATATTACTGCCTGCAATTCTGTTTTAATGAATTGAATAATGTTTCTGTTCCACTCTGGAAACTTGATGTTTTTACCAGCATTATATGAATTACCATTCATTTATGATAAATCAGCATTTCCTTTTTTTGGTTTTTTTTTTTGTTTTTTTTGTCTTCCTTTCTGTTTTTGCCTTCAATTTTCACTTCTCCTTGAAAGCCAGGCCTGGAAACAAGTGATAGGTCAACTATGGTGTGAGCCATTGGCCATTTGGTATTTGCACTTTGTCTGATAAAATTCTGTGTTAATTTCTGATTGCTGCAGAACTTTCTCTAGGCAGATTGAGTGCCTGCCATGGCTGAAATAATGTATTAAAGGTGTGAATACCCTCAGTTGATTTTTTTTTTTTTTTTAATATGTATTCAGTGAGTCTGTTTCCTCTTTGCTCAGATAGTAGAGTCATAGCAAGAGAATTAATTGGACAGATCTTCCTTGGACACTCTTATTTCTGGCATGCTGTGTATTTTTAATGCTTTTTATCTGAACTTTTGCCTTGGTTATTGTCACTGAAAATTAAAATTATATCAATATAGCATTTAAAAACTTGAAATGCTAAAATTTCATAGTATTTGAAAAAAGTATTTCATACTTTGCATAGTATTGGTTTTCCCCCTTAACTCATAATTTTGTTAAAAGCAATTCCTATTGTAGGAGTAGTTTTGTGTAGTTTATTTTGAGAAAGCACAGTGAATATACCTGACTTGGTGGGAAATCTAAAATACATCTGAAAGCATAACTGACTTCTAACTACATTATATCTTCTTTATAGATTTTGTATGTTCCTGACCCAAGCTACATTTCTAGTGTGGACAGCTCCCCCTCTCTAAGTCCTGTAAGTCCCCTATCACCTACATCCTCCGAAGCAGAGCTTGACAAGGCTACAGTAAATGTAGGTATACCTATTGTCCTTGAAAATAATTTTCCCTTAAAGATAAATGTTACAGATGCTATGCTTTCTTCTTAAACTATCCTTTTGTTTTGGGGAGAAAGTACTTGACAACACTTGGAGCTGAAAGTAAAATAGTTCCTTTTTAAAAGTAAATACAAGATTTTAATCTTTGTAAATGATGGTTTTCTATGTGAAAACTGATTTAAAGGCAAATTACTTGTACTAAAATACTGTCATTGCATCCTGAAATCTTAATTAGTTGCATTTCAGTATTTGTTACATTTCAGAGCTTGTTAAACATTTGTCCCCAATCTTACTGATAGTTTTTCTAGAAATGATGTGTTGGCAGGAATGCTCAGGTACCCCTTGCTTGCTGTAGATGTGTGGGAGAGGGTTCTCTAGTTTCATTTCACAAAATGAAGTAATAAAAAAAAAAGGTTTCAGTGAAGGGTATGAATTGTAGGGGACTTCTACTCAGTAGTTCTACCTTTGACTTTCAGAATGCTAAAAATGTTTAGCCGTCAAAGCTGGGCTGTAACTCAGCTCAAATGTAGGTTTTGGGGTAGGAGCTGGCTTTGTAGAAGAATGTCTTTCCAGGAACACTGGTTTGCTGTTGACAACCTTCCATAGGAAGCAATCCAACCAGGAAGATTCAGTATTTGAGCCTGAGCTTCTCTGAAGTTTTTGCAGCTATGATCTAATTTGGATTCTTCTGCATATATCACCACTGTTCTTTTCCCAGTTATTATCTTTTTCTCTCAAGTAAAAATTTTCTTGGTACCATATTTTGATAGAAGTCAGTCAAGCTGTCAAACATCTATTCCAGGACTCTGTGCTCAAAGTTTAGGAAGATTTGAGACTTAAAGCATTTATTTATTTGCTTACATGACTTGGTCCAAACAAGTTTAAATAGAAAGGTTTTGCTTTGTTGATGAACAGGTTACCAAGCTGCATTACAAACTCTGTGATGGCTCTTCTATGGAAAATTACTGTTTGGTTTTGCTGTGATGCCTTTTCTTTGTGCTAGTGTGCCAGTTCTTATGTCTGCTGTCATTTGTGCTGAATAATTTCTTTTATGTTTGATGGCAAACTGGGGGTGGTGTAGCACAGTAAATAGACTTGCCTGCAAGAATACATTCTTGTGTCACGTGTCTTGTATCTACATCAGTGTCAGAAAGACCTGCCCATGTAACATATGCTGTGAGAAGTTACTCAAGGGAAAATTATCAGTTTTACTTTTAGAAATCGGAGCTTTTCCTACAGGTTCGATGCCAGAAAAATACCTTATTCTTGCTTTTGTCAATTATCTTGTATATATAGATAAGGAGAGTTAATAGTGTAACTATATCTGTAATTTGTTTGAGAACTTTTTATTAATTATATGCTCTGCTATATCATAGTGGAGATAAAAACTTTCAAGTGTAGAAGAAACAAAGTAAATGAAAATACTTAAAGTTAAAAATATTTTCTTCAAAAGATTTTTTTCATTTAGTGTAGTCAATCCAGTGATAACAACAATTGAAGTGTTAGATTTCATTTAACTGACACTTTATTATTACATAACTGTATTGTGCATCTTGTTGCATATTGTGGATCATTACAAGCAATTCTTAAATGCTTCAAGGAAAGTCAAATGAGCAATGGGAATATATATAATAGTGTTTATTTTGTTTCTGAGGCCTTGCAAGGTGTATCTAAGGAAGGAAGAAATATTTGTAAGAAAAAATCAAGGAACAGAAATCACTTGTACTTGTCAGTATGGACTGTGTGCATTTAGTTTTGTTTTCAGTCTCTCCAGCAACACAAAAGGCGCTCAACTTCTGTGTGAGCAGTTAAGGCTGGAGGGCTTTATTCTTTGCCATAGCACCTGTCTTTCATGTTTTTCTTTTTGCTGATTGCTATCATTATGAAGGGAGAAATACTATTCTCTAGTGCTCTCTTGATATGTCTTCTTTGGCTGTCCTCCAATTTTGACTTCAGATCTGCAGTTTAAATTTAAGCATGTTTCACAGTAAAGATGTGTTCCTCTGCTTATATAATGTAAAGCAGTTTTCTTTCTGCTCTGGTCATTTAAATCAGTGATTTCTTGTTACAAATTTAATAAGACTAAGAAATATCCAAATGCCTGTTCAGTCAAAAATACACTGACCTGTTCTATTCTTGTTTTTCTGTTTTATTGAACATTGGAGTAGCTTAACGCAATCATGTGGCTATGTGCAAACCAGCATGTGGCTAATCTAAGACCTGCATAACCTTGTTAATGTTGGGGGAGGGTTGGTAGGTTTTTGTTTTTGTGGTTTTTTTTTTTTTTTTAATTTTGCTACACCTAAACTGAGATTTTGATGTGTATTTCAATAATTTTATTGCAGTCAGTGTGTGCATAAGAACTATATCTTAGATTTTGAAGTTTTTCTGATGCTGCTGAGTTTTTGAATGCTTTCTTCATTGAGCAGTCTTAGGCACATATTTGAGAACATCCTATCAAGCTTAAATTCCACTTCAAAACAATATGTAATGGCAAGAGCATCATCATTAAATTAGAAAGCCTACCACTGTGGTGGTACATCCCCCCCAGCCCACACTGCGATCTGAGATCGTGTCGTGTGGCAATGTGATGGGAAATAGCTGGCTTATTCACAGTGGGCTTGGATATCAGCTGAGCACTTTCAGAGCCACTTGCTAAGTTGTGTCACAAGGGTGATCATGTAGTTTTCAGTTGGAAGGCATATGTAGAAGGAGAACTAATCTTCAGGAGGTTTGTTTCCTAGTTATACCTTGATTAGCTTTTTCAGCAAAATTCAGTTCAGTGTTCTATATATTGTTAGAGTTTTTTGGTTGATCTGTAATGAAAGTTGAAAGATGCAGGCAAAGGCTGAAGTAGTGTCAGAGATGATGGACTGAAAACAATTGTGCATAATGTTCCTGGATATGATTAAAGACTTTTATCTGCAGTCTGTACTAGTGAATGAAAATGAATAGGAAAGCAGAAAACCAAAGGGAACATGGGCATTCATGTTTTCTAAAAATAGTAATATTTTATTAGTAACAAAAAATAGCATTTATATATGAAATGAAGTCTTTAGATGTAGGTGAAGCTCCAAAACAGGATTCCTGTAGCTGTAAAATAGGCTTTGGTGGAGTCTGTCTACTGTCTGTTTGTCTTTAATTTGAAGACAGATTTTTTTTTTTGCTGTCTGTCCTGTCCTCTGGTAGGGTTCCATGTTCACTACTTAGTTGGATATACTGATAGGCAGTGAGGTAGGTAACTCTTCCTATTATATCTTCCCAGGGAGGTCATGAAGGAAATACACTGAAAGTTAAATTCAGGCATGTGAATGACAAAGATGATTGGAAACAGCCAGACAGAATTTACCAAGGCTGTGTCATACCTGACAAAACTGATTTCTTTCTGTGATGGGATGACAGGCTCAAGAAATGAGGGAAGAGCAATGCATGTTTCTTACCCTGAGTAGAGCCAGGCCCTTAACACTGTCCCAAAACAGCCTTGTTAAAATACTGGCAAAATGTGAACTGAATGGGTGGAGTAGAACATGGGCCGGAAAATTGCCAGGATCATTATGTTCAAACTTATTCAGCGTTTGTGTATGTTATTTTTTAAAGTCTTTTGTAGAATCATAGAATGGCTTGGATTGAAAGGAGCCCTAAAGATCATCAGTTCCCACCCCTCTGCCATAGGCAGGGACACCTTCCACTAAACCAGGTTACTCAGGCCCTTATCCAGCCTGGTCTTGAACACTGTTTGCTGTGGTGGTGGTCAGTTTCAAATCCTTGAGCATCCCTATTGGGGCAGTTCTTTTATAATCTGCCCATCAGTGACCTGACTGGTCAAATTGCACAGCAGAAAATCTCCTGAAATGAATATTGAAAATGGCAAGTTGCTAAGTTCTTCTTTGTTTGTATTTCCTTTCAGGATTCAGATGGAGTCCAACAGAAGGAATCTGCTGTTTCACCAGCACATGCATGTGTTCGTCCTTCAAGAGTTGTATCATCCACCTCCGAAGAGGAGGAAGCATTTACAGAGAAATTTCTAAAAATTAATTGCAAGTACATCACTAATGGCAAGGTACTGAAGCATTCAGGTTTTACTATTACTGTATAGGATGTAATAATAAAGCATGTTTAAAGTATAAACATATAGTGGACTTCAGTCAGGGATGACTAGATGAGTCAACTCGCATGGATACATATGTCTGTATAAGTACACTGATTTTTTCACACACTGTTTCCTTTGGATCCTCAGGCCGCTTGTTCAAGATATGATGCAGGCAGCTGATAGTGACAAACTTCCCTAATGCCATAATGTTACATAATTTTTGTATGTTGAGGGCACGAGGTCTGTTTGTTCCGTATGTTAGTATCTGTCATAAGTTATTTTCTTTACTTACAGTGGAGAAAAACATGCCTTAAACTATACCAGGAAATAGGTAGTTGAGTAGCTTTGCTTCCTTTTTTTTGTTTTGATTTTTAAAGCAGAACAGGCCAAGCAGAATAAACCTCTGATTCTGTAAACAAGTTCTGTATTGTTCTCCATCTAGTTTGGTATGGTAGAAACCTTGATCTTGATTTTTTTTCCTTTGAAGCTGTTACAGTTCTCTCAATAGCATAATTACACAAAATGCTTCCAAGTTCGTGGCACTTAATTAATCGCTGTTCAGCTCATAGGTGCACAAGTCTTAAACAGACATCTAGTTAGGGTTAAAACACTTTACCTCAGAACACTTTGGAAAAAATCAAAATGTATCACTCCCCTACCTCACAGAAGAATTATTGTTAGATACTTAATCTATGAAAAGTGCCTTTTCTCAAGGTGAATGAATGCAACAAAATTCAAAGTACTTGTAATACTTCCTCCTTTGCTTGAAGTTTGGGTAAGTATGTAGAAATACTGTTGTTTCTGTGTTGTTCAGCAATAGGTTTGCAAATAAAGTACACTAATGATAAATGGATTAATAAGAATCTCCTAAAACTGCAGGTTTTTTGGCTGACAGGGAGAGGGTTGCAGATCTGTGTGTGTCAAGGCTTGAAAGCCTTTTGACAATACATGTGTATTAACAGAAGCTGTGTTAGAAGTTGGGAGGCAAGTACTGGAACCGCTTTGTTTGTTACTTAATTCTACTTTGCAGTTAATTTTCTTCACTTGTTACATTGTCTGTAGCTGACTTTTTTTAGGCTGATACTAGACATCTCTTACTTACCAGTTTGAAGTGCTGTTATGCATGGGAATTGGGACCTGTGAGCCTTTGTTAGAACTTGGAGGTACTGGAAAAAATGTGGGGTTAAAATTTACAACATATTATTTATGTGCTGTAATTTCCCCTTAGACTATTACAGGGAGTATTAATGGCCATCTGTCTTTGACTTGCAGCGTTACAACCTATTTTCTAAGAACTTCAGGGAGAATTCTGTTTCTGAAAAGTTCTATAACCTATTGCAGTATCTATCCATACTTGGGGAGGTGGGTGGGAGAAGAATAAGTACTGACTTGCTCAAATTTAAGTTGCCAGATCTTGTAAGTTTAGCATGTAATTTATTCTTTGTGCCACTTATGGAAGGAATGTCCTTGCATGTTGTCTTGCCTTGATACATTTTGTGAGGATGTAGTATGATAAACTTTAAAAAGTTTTCTGGAGAAAGCTTAAGAGATTCATCCTCTGCTTCCTATTCTGGAAGTGATTTTTGAAGCTCAAAGTTCACCATTCTTTAGGACTTCAGCTGTGAAGTCTGTCCTCACTGTGACTGCTGCTTATGAACTGAAATCTTAGTGAAAGCCTATTTTTCAATGTGTCTATGCAAAAGGGCTTTCCTTAAGTTAAGACTGTCTTATTTCTCACTTTTTAAGACTGTTTATTCTGTATGTGGTTGGAGTTGGGTTTAGTAACACCTGTGACTTCCTGGATGAGCATAGAGGAATTCTGTGAGGAGCAGTGACTGGAACCTTGGAATGCTTGCTCTGTTCATTGCACTTACTCCCTGTCAAGGTTATGGCGACTGATGGAGGCAGGATGTTGAGCACAGTAAGAGACAGGGTCATGTGAATATGCCACGTTCTGTACAGACAATAAGTCAGTGTAACCAGTGTGCTGCAGTCACACCTTTACTCACTGCTTACTGCATATGTAGGTATACTCTGTCCTACAACTGTGCTGTTGGCTTCTTCTGTACAAAAGTGCGCTGCTTTGGGGTTTTTTCATTTTTTGCACTGTTCCTTGAGGCAAAAAAAGAAAGGTACTTTAAAAAGTCTGCTTGATTGTAACTGAAACTAGTAAGGAAGGTCTGAAATTCTTTGTTATTTTTGCTAGCTTACTTAAATTTTATGAAATGTGGTAGCTAAAGGAAAATTATTAATACTGAGGCTTGAAAAAAGCCAAACATTGACCTGGAAATAAGAGCACAGAAAACACACTTTTACATTAAGTGAAAAGGGGAACACTGACAAGGTTCTAAACTTCTACAAGAAAAAAAGAATAAAATAAGTGTTACTTTCATGATAAAAGCTTCATAAGTCATCAATTACAGTTTTTATTCAACCTTGTGTGTTCAAGAATGTAATGGAATTATTTAGAGAACTTCCCTTTGAAAACTTCTTGTTAGGAGTCTTTTCGAACTTTGTTAGAAATGTTTTACTGAACTGCTTAATGTTTGGAGTCACCAATGTGATAGTTTGGCTCTAAACCTCCATTTATAATGATTGTTCAGATTTCCATCTCGGGTATTGCATGGGGGTTAGAGCTTCCATTTTGTGAAGTCAAAGGAATTTTAATGGTAAGAAGACAGAACTGAATATCTGCATGTACAGTTTAATCTACTTTCAATATGTATGTATGTTTTTATTTATCTGGATTAATATTTTCTGGACCGGCTTTAAGAATCAAGGGGTCTATTTTTTTAATAACCTAGACTGTCCACATGGTTTTCAGTAATAGAATGTCGTATTATTTCTCCTTGAGGATCTTCAATCTGAACTTCAGCTGAACAGAATTTTACTTCATGTCTTTAAAATCTATTACATACAGGAAACCTGACTTCTGCAAGTGCTATTTTTTCCAGAACCAGAACTTCCTGTAACAGTATCATGTTAAACTACTTAGTAGCTACAGGCAGAGTCTAATTTGTATCTCTTTTTCGTAGAGAGTATTTTTAGTATTTTTTTCTCTCAGCAACTTGTTAGAAAGTGGGGTCAGAGAGAAGCAAGTCACTGGTTCTTTTGTGGGTGATGTCCTAAGAAACTTTTTCCCAAGGTTCTGTATAAAGGATTGAGCTGCTTATAGATGTTCATTTTTTAAAATTATTTTTTCCTGAGGATTAGAAAATTAAGATATTAGAACAAACGTCAGTATACTGGAGTCATGTAGCAGTTGGTAGTGTGCATGCCATTGTCCAGTGTTTTTACTTAAGTTTGGGCTCTGATCTCTCTCTCTAACAATATTGGTAGCACAAGCAATTATTTTATACAAATTCAAATTTTCAAAATAGCTACAAGAAAGTCAAAGAGCTGTTTCTTAAATTTTAAGTGAGTATTTTATTTATATTAAAGGGGTCTGGGCTGAAGACCCAACATGATAGCATGCAAAGTAGAAGCTGGGTTCATCTTCTTGTCTTAATATTCGTAGATGAGGGCATGAATTTGTTTTTCATAAGTAAGCCCCCATGATATTCTTCACTTTGAAGAGTATATTCACACTGAAAATATTTTCAGTAGTTCAGCCAGGTTAGAGAGAGAGAGCTTTGGAGCTTTCTTCCTGCTCCAAAAACAAGGAACCAAGGAGAGCATATGTGGAGAGCAGACTAGGCTCGCAGTCATCTTTGGTGCTAGTAAGATAGCAGGGGAGATTAGTTTGTTGGTAGGAACTTACCAAGAACAGCATTACAGACTCATTTAGGTTTTAAGTTCAACCTTCCCCTGGTCCACCACCTTGTCAATTAGACCATGTCATGAAGTGCCATGTCCAGTCTAAAAGACCTCCAGGAATGGTGACTCCACCACCTCCCTGGGCAGCCCATTCCAATGCTTAACAATCTTCTGTGAAGAAATTCTGCCTGATGCCCAGCCTAAACCTCCTCTGGCACACCTTAAGGCCATTTCCTGTTGTCCTGTCCCTAGTCACCTGGGAGAAGAGGCCAATGCCCACCTGGCTACAACCTCTCTCAGGTAGCTGTAGAGAGCAATCAGGTCCCCTGCTGAGCTTCCTCTTCTCCAGACTAAACAAGCCCAGCTCCCTCTGTTGTTGCTTATAGACCTTTCACCAGCTCAACTGGCCTTTTATGGACCTGCTCCAGCCCCTCAGTGTCCTTCCTGACCTGAGGGACCCAGAACTGAACACAGTGTTTTACATTTGGCCTCACCAGTGCTGAGTAGAGTGATGATCACTGCCCTGGTCCTGCAACCACATTATTGATAGAGAGATGCTGTAGGGTTTTTTTTCTGGTGTCGCTATTGTTATCCCTTCTGGGGTATTTTATGGGACAACTGTGACATCTGCTGCCATCGTGCACATATGTGTATGAGTAACCAGAGAAGTTGTTTTAGAACCTTTAATGAGTGCATGGTACTAAAATGCTCATGAGTCCATCATTGTGTACTCTGAGACAATAGTTCTAGAGTTATGTATTTTAGGAATACTAACATAAAAATCTGTCTGATCCATAATGACAAGCCAACAAGGAAATGAGGTATCAGGTATTTCCTTTAAAGAGTAAATGCAATTTCTATTTTGGCTTAATGCAAAGCTGTGGGGTTAGCTCTCAAAGGCATAATGTAATGAGCAGCTCTTAACCAGCTGGCTAAAGTGTTGTGTGCTTTTACTTGTATGTTTTGTTCTGATGTTATCCTTTTTTCCTCACCGAATCAATAGCATTTGAATTCTGTCTATGCTAGAAACAACTTCTATTGAGTAATAGGTTTACAGGAAGCTTTTTCTTCTGCAAACAAGTTAGAAGATAGTAAAGACAGAAGCTATTTGTCTTGTAAGAATCACAGAAATTGTAAGAGAAAGTGTCAGAAACTTTGACATGTCTGAAAGAGTAATTAAAATTTGCAGCCAGACAAAATGTTTCTTTATCTGGCTCTTACCTGGGTATTGCTTAGCTATCTGGGTTAACATTCAGTGATCCTTGTAGGCAATAATGAAAAATGACAGAAATTCCTTTGACTTCACAAAATGGAAGCTTTAACTCCCATGCAATACCTGAGATGGAAATCTGAACAATCATTATAAATGGAGGTTTAGAGCCAAACTATCACATTGGTGACTCCACATATTAAGATTAAGCAGTTCAGTAAATTAATTAGCCAATGCTAATTAATATAATTAAGAATTTAATTTATATTAATTTGGAGCAACAGTTCTCTAGAAAAGTATCCTGAAGTGTTCAGGTAGTAACTGTGGACCATGTCTAGTAACTTGTGAGCCAGAAATATTGCATTATGTTTTTCAAATAGATAAGAATAAAATGGGTCATCTCTTGTTGACATGCTATAAATCTATTGTTTTCAAGATACCTCTATAATCTTCCAGTTCCTTATAGCAATTGCAAATGAAGTGTTTGATCAGCTACTTGGTCAATTACAGAGAAAAGCTTGATAGTTCCAAGTGTTTAATTCTCAATTTCTATTGCTATAGTAAATTTTACATGGAAATGCACTTTTCCAATTCATTTTCATGTTGAATCTCTACCTGTTGGTGTTGAAGGTTTCTTTTAAGGCCGAGATAAGAAGCCTTTATTATTTCTAGCTGTGTCTTTGTTTGAGGCTGCAGAGGTAGGCTTTAGGATGTTCCATATTTGCTAAGGGCATATCAATACACAGGTTTGGGATCCTTTGCCATTGGACAGATCATTGTCAGGCTTCTGTAGAAACCTTCCATCTACAACAGAAGATCTCTTAAAGTTGCTGTTCTTAGGTAGTGAGTAGCCTTGCACATGCACAGACTTTAGTCTTTGATATGGTGATGTTTCCTGGCGCTACTAACAAGCTTGGCTTGTGAGGTTTGGGAGGAGTACGTTGGTATTTTCTGAACTGCTAAAACTGAGTCTGAAGCAAGACAACTGAAATGAGTGGTTGATGTGCAACTGGTTCTTCATACATGTTATTCTGATAATGTGACTCTAGTATTCAGATAAGCAATGTCAAACATAGGAAGCTTTTTTTCTTTAATCAATTTTTGGCCTGTACTGTCAGCTGAAGCAGTCTTGTCTGTGCTCTTGAAAGCAAGTTGTAAAGCATTGGAGCTTGTTGACACAAATGATATGTCAGCTGGGACAGCACCCCCCTTGACAGAAAAATATCATCTCTTTATTGCCTCAAATGCTTTAGCACTTTCTCTGTAATTAATTTATCAAGGAAGGTTCATGAAATAGCGAATAAATGAAGACAGTATTACTCTGGAAATGAAGAACTCTCTAATGAACTCCATTACTGATTTTTTCTACTGAGTAATACATAGTTTTGGAAGTTGGTGTTGAACACTTAAATCCTTCAGGTAGAGCAGTCATACAGCCTTACCATTTTCTCTTCAGCCTGACTGCTCTGAAGATCTACATGCAGTATATGGGCAGTGAAAGAATAGAATATTTTGGTTGGAAGGGACCTACAATGATCATCTAATCCAACTGCCATCAAGACTTTGACTTTTTCTGGGTCACATGTAGAGAGTATTAATAAAATTACGTTTTCATGACTATTAATGAAAGAAATTAGATGTAGAAAAGCTGCTGCTTTTTTGTTTTAGTTATGTACTGAATTTACAGAAGTTATATGTGTTTAAAGAGAAGCAGTCATTCTTCTGAGTAGACTCATTGACCTCTACAGCCACAATAAATTTGTTTTCTAGGCTACAGTAGATACAACAAAATGTAGACTTCTCTTGACAGTTGTCCTCTTGGAGGTCCTTTTTGCACCTTGAAAGTCTATTTCCACAATACTGTGCTGGGAAAGAAATCCTAGTGACAGTCTTTTTTCAGTACTTTAAACACCTTGGAATTATGTAAATGTGTTCTGCTGACTTCAAAGTCTTCAGCATATGTGTTGCACTCTAAAAGATATATATAAAATCTGACTAAGCACTGAAAAACAAAAAGACTCAAGTACAGATTCTTGAGTTTTGAGACCTGTTTTTATTTTTCCATAGTAGATGAGAGCATTGGTCGTTGTTGTAGACCTTAATACTAGGGGGTTTTCTTGTTTGGGTTTTTTTAACTTGCACTTTTTTGTTTACTGCTTGGCATCTTTGTTTTCATACTGGGAAGGTCATCAACCGTCACTTGGGAACAAATTTCTTGAGTTTGGAAGAGCTGTAGCTGTGTTTGGTGCTGTGCCAGTGTCCTCTTGAAATGAAACTGAAAACAATACACACTGTTTATAATAGTTGTGGGTGTTTTATCAGTAAGATAAATATTTAATTCCTTCAACAGCACATGAAGTGACCCTTTTCTGGTTCTTGCACAAAAGCTTTGAATGTCTGTCCGGATTTGTAAAGTCTTTAAGGAGCCAAGATCTGTAACTGAAGTATTCCTGTCCTTCTACTTAAAGCTAGATTTTCTCCAGTTTATAATTTTGGCTTGAACTGTACTCTCCCAATAGTTAAATGAATTTCTGTAGCAGGCAATTGCTGTATGTTTGCATGTGGTTCTAAGTTTTTTGTTTAAAAAAGTTTCAGTATATTGTAAATTAACTTTGTTTTTACAGCTGTATTGTATAAGAACCCTACAATTCATAGTATGAATATCAACCTCAAAGGTTTTTGTAGTCCAGGTTTAAACTGTACTTGCATTCATGTACTGCAGCAGTATCATTGTGATTAAAACCATCCAAAGTTTCATCTTTAAAAATCTTAAGTATTTTTTATTCTATTTTCATTCTGTAAATGTATTTGTCCAATCAATGTGTCCATTAAGTTAGAAGGACTTGAATCAACCTCTCTGACTTTTGTGTAAAGAAAATTATGATAAATCACAGTTTTTAAAGGGCTCTCTGATTAAATAGTAGAAAGTGAGAGAGAGGAGTTAAGAGTCAAGTTTTAGACAAAAATTGCTTTCGAACCTACCAGTTAAGCCCTGTGTTTATCTGGGAAGGACATCTCCTTACGTCAAAGGAGCTGTTTAGTGTATCCTTCAATATGTAAGGGTTTCTCTTACTTTACTAAAACCATTGATTTGATTAGCTGTAAGGTATAATGCTGTTTTCTTTTGGGAAGGCAGGTGGTATTAATTTGCTTCCCCAGAAAAAGTTACAGTTTCTTGTGTTTAGCAGTGACTTAGTAACATAACCGGTTGCTTAAATATATTTAAAAGTTGCTTTATTTAAAATAAAATAGAAAACACCTTTTTCCTACTGAAAAATGAGTAACTGGCATTTGAAGGAGAAAAATTACCACTTGTTTTTCCTCTCATTTTAGGGTACGGTCAATGGTGTGCTGCTAGTGACGCCAAATAATATAATGTTTGATCCTCATAAAATGGATCCTCTGGTCCAAGAGAATGGCTGTGAAGAATATGGTATCATGTGTCCAATGGAAGAAGTGATGTCAGCTGCTCTGTATAAGGAAATTGTGGACAGCAAAATTAAGGAGTCATTAAGCATGTAAGACAGAACAGTATTTATAAAGCTTTGAGTAAATTTGAACTGTAGCCATATTGTTGACCATAAAAAATTAGCAAACCAGCATTTTCCTTCCTTTTCTTGTTAGGAAAGGATATCAAAGATTGGCTTGGAAAGATCCTATGAAAAGCTTGCTTCAGTTTTCACACCCTATATACGATACAGGATAATTCCTCTTCTATATACATGGATTCTAATTTCCTCCAGTAGTTTCTTATAAAGATCAGTATATAGGAAGAGGTACCACACCATTTCCTCTGCCCCTTCCCTACTATGGAAACAGTAATAGAGGTGTTTGGTACTTCAATAATTTGACTGGCATACACAGTAAGAAAGTGCAGCTTTGACAATCTTGGGTGTAAATTTTTATTGCTTAGCATTTTTCACTTCCTTTTCATACTTGTTGTTCTAACAGATGATTTAGACTAATTTAAGATTTGTATATATTTTCACAGGACTAGGAGTATATTTTTTTTTCCTTTTTGGCTAGGGAAGGGACTGTATATTCACCTGTAGATATAGCTTTTGTTGGAATAAGCAGTGCATTTGGATTGGTGAGCTCTGTTCACTGGTGTTTTGTGCAGCAGGCATTTAAAATGAACTTTAAAGAGCATTCTAAGCAATCTTTGTTCCATTCTCTCTCTTGCCTATTTTTATACTGTCATCAGAAAAAGATAAATTCCCTTGAATACCAAAAAGGATAGAAAAAATCATGCCACCTTTACCTATCACAGCCCATGAAGCACAAACATTTGCAGACTGTCTTGACTGCAGGGAGGGTGGGCTTCTTTTAACCAAGAGAGTGTAAAGCTGTTTACTTGATATGTAACTCTATGCCATACTTAAAATAGTTGCGTTTTTAAAGATGCTCAATAACTCTTAAAAATACCCTCTTACATTTCATATAGGTAGTACCCTAAGTACATCTTTCTTGATAATCTTAACTATCTGGGCACTCACAAGTAGTAACTTGCCTCATACTATTTTTAAGCTCAGTTTTGGCATAAACCTGGGAGTGAACTGGTATATTGCCATGGTCTTGTTTGCTACCTGATCACATGTGTCTGTTGAAAGGGCAATTGAAGTGCATGTTGGGATTTTTGATGTAGAGTGATGATGCCTTCAGCATGATTGCTTCCTGGAAGTTTATTTTCCCAACTGAGTTTTAAAAAATTGCTCATGGTTCCTACTTTAATTGATATCTAGTGGAAGGAATTAGATGGCTCTTTTTAACTTACTTGCTTGAATCGTAATAGTGTAGTTGCAAAACAGGTATTTTTCTATAATGTTTAGTTTGTTAGTGACTTAATAATGACTTGCAGATTTATCTTCCATGCTGTTGATTTTTGTGCTCCTGTAGACACATGCATTTTATTTTTTGTTTATAATATGAATGCTTGTGGAATGAAAATATGTCTGCTAATAAAAGGTCACACTCTGGATTCAGAGGCCTGTATGTCCAATTTGATTTATCTTTGTCAGCTTTATAAACTAGTAGATGGAACACTAGTTACTAGAATTTTGTTCAGTCCCTGCACCTTTTGTGTCTTAGCTAAATATGATGCATATTTGTAAATTTGGAGGAAAACAAAAATCAAATTTTTAAAGTCTGTAAACACAAGTCCTAACAGCTTCAGCTAGATCTGACAAAACCCATGTGTCTTTAGGTATTTGGTGCTTAAATCATGTTTTCTCACTGTTTTTTTCCCTACATATTCCACTTTTATAGTTAACCTTCTCTGACTCTCCCAATTTTGCCAACTGTCAAACCTGCTTAAACTTGAGAAAGCGATCTTGTTTTCTGTATTCAAACTGTTGGTATGGAAAATGGTCATAAGCCCAATGGATTCTTTGGTTCTTAAAAGTACATTTTCATGTTGTATGGTTTCTATCTATAAGCCACAATCTATGCTGAAACTGGACAAAAAATGTCTTATCACATACAGATGTTTAATGGATTTCATGAACCTTAGGTTGTGCTTTTATAAGAGTGCTTATTATGAGCGTAATCCTGAAGAATTAAGGAAATGGCCTGGTCTAATAGGTGATAAATTCTAAAGCCTAATCCACATGATTTGTAAGCAAAATTAATCCATCAGCAAAAGCTTAATACAAGTTTCATGTTAACACTTAGATAAGAGGGTGCATATGCTTTGCAAATATCCTGAATTTTAGCAGCATCTCAGTGGTATGACGTAACTGAATATAAAATTTTATGGGACTGTGGAGTGAATTTATTGTCCTTCAAAACAGAGATTAATGTGCAAGCATCTTAAAAGCATTTAATACTAGGTAATGGAAGAGTTTGTGCTTCTAATAGCAAAGAAGTTGACTTTGAGAACTTTAGTCAAGTGTTAATGTTTAAGTGTGAGAATGTTTTGTGAAGGCTGTGTACTGCCCTGGTTTTATTGACAGTAGGGAAAAGCTTGAGTTCTCTAGGTCTAGTTGAGCATGTCCATAGTACCTTTCTAGTCCTTCTCTTAAACTCATAGAATTTCTAATTGGCTTATTTTGAAAGGCAGATTTAAGCAAGATTATTTCCTCTGGGGAAAATAAGGTTTTATGCTTACTTTTTTTTGTACTATTTATCAACACCTTCAGTTGTATCCTCAAAAGTTAGGTGCCTGCTGAAGACACTAAGCACTGTTTCAGATATTTTCGATGGGCAGAATAGTGAGATCGACATTGATGGTTCCTGCAGTTCTGCATTGACTGGCTTCGATATCTGAGGTTAGACCAGATGATTTCTTACCTGTGAGCTAGGTGTCAGCTTCCTTGTAGGGTGGGACATGTCTCTACTATTGTACTGACTTCTTGGGGAGACAAATGACTGGATAATTTTTACCTTTAGATATTATGATTGTGTGTATCTTTTTGTTGGTTTTACTGTAGTTTTTATTTTTACACTTCAAGTGCCTCTCATGATCTTGTTAGTTTCCTAGGGGAGCTTCTTGTGAAAGTAATGTCATGAACTTGGGAAATCCCAACTGTGTCATGCTGGCAAAAAAGTCAACCATGTTTACCATTACAGTATGACATTTTATGCTTGTTTATTACTAATGCTCTGGATTAAGTTGGTTTTTAGGGTATTTGTTTGTTTTAAGAGCTTAAACAAAACGTAGTGAAGAAAAGAGCTTGATATTAGAGGTACCTGTTATAACAACATTCCTATTTTGCTCAACAGAGATGTAGAGCAGCTGTCAGTAAGGGAACTTGGCCATTCCAAGAAAGCTGCAAAGAGCAATACAGATGACACAGATTCCAGAGTTCGGGACACAGGCAATGACAGTGCTAGTACTGCCCCAAGAAGCACAGAGGAGTCTCTTTCAGAAGATGTATTCACAGAATCAGAACTCTCTCCAATACGTGAGGAACTTGTTTCCTCAGATGAGCTTCGACAAGATAAATCATCTGGAGCATCATCAGAATCTGTCCAAACAATAAACCACACTAGTGCTGAATGTTTAACAGCCGTTTCAGACTCAAATGAAGCTGCCAGTGACTTAAAGCCCAGTGCTGAAATGGTTGTAGGTGTTAAACAGCTTGGTACCCACTTAAGGTCAGAAAGTGCTAAAAAGTCTGTAAAGGGGAGAAAAGAACCTGATGAAAACACTGTGGATGTCCTCCAGCAGTCTTTGCAAAGATCACAGGGTAGTGAGGAGCACAGCAAAGAGACAGAAGTGGGCAAGGATCAGGGTTCCTCATTAGGAAAAAAAGCAGATAATGAGATGGAAGAGGAATGTCCAGCTTGTGAAGATACCACAGACTCTCAAGAGAGCAAAGGAAAAGTAGTGGGAGAGCAAAGTCAAGACTCAGAGGCAGAAGTTGAAGAACTCCGCAAGCTCTGGAAGACCCACACTATGCAACAAACAAAACAACAAAGAGAAAACATGCACCAGGATTCACAAAAAGAAATCAGTCAGAAAACTGTATCTGCAGGAGATGGGCGGTCAGAAGGTGAGTCTGTGGGTATTTGTGGATACAGTGTTAACCTTTGGATTTACAGTCTGTCACCCTTCAGTTTAATGGTGCCTTTGGATTTTTTCATTCTGTCCAACATATCTCTCCATGTACTGGTTGTATTTCTCACTGACTTGAAGATATGCCAAAGTTAAATTTTACATAAACTAGTGGAGAAAATATTGCATAGGAAATGGAGAACATGGATAACTTTGTAATTCTTCTTCATTGGAATTATATTTATGGTCCTATTAAGTCACAGTATCTTTGTAGGAGAGATTTAAACCCGTAAAATCAGATGCATGGTTCATTGGTCACTGTACTGATCACAGTTAAAAAGGTTCTTTAGCAATCAGTTACCTGTTGCATAAATTTTGGTCCCAGTGTACATGTGTGTAAATGAATTTTTGGGAATTAATTTGATGTAATAGCATGTCTGCCTTGTGATTAAGGTTTGTGGTGTAAGTAACAAACACTAGAGTCTTAACACCAATGTTTTCAGAATTTTGTTTCATTTGCATCTTGCCATACTTTCATGCTGATTAGAACAAGGTTAAACATCCAAAAAGCTTTGTTCATAATAAATAAGAACTAGATGCTAAGAAACTAGTACTATAGATACAGGGAACAGCTAGGTTTTATTTCTTGAGTACCTTTATTCTTCTGCAAAGATCAAGGCCTGGGATTATTAGTTGGAAGTTACCCTTAAAGTTTGTTCAGGTTTTTATCATATAGGAATATGCTGTGCCTCTAAACAGCTTAAATGTGCTTTTGTATGAATTTGATTTTGCTTTCTAAAAAATTCCTAAGTTACTTTCTTATGTCTTCCCATCTTACTAATGGAGACTACTGAACTATTTAATTGTGCAATATTTGGGAAACCAGAAAAAGAATTATTGGTGTGTTATAGGCATTAAAGATAAGTGAAGTGAATTTGAAGGTTAAATTCTTTGTTAATTATTAAAGCTGAAATTATATGGAATAGAGGTATATTCTTTGATTAACAGAAGTTTGTCTACTCTTCAAAATCTGATATAGTAGTTTTTGCTTGATTTTTTTGTTGTTGTTGTGGTTGGTTGGGTTGGGTTCTTTTCCCTCTTTTAAGGAAATAACTGATTTTTGAAATTTGAAGCAGATGAATAGTTGCATCATTCTGTGATAAGTTTTACTTTTATGCCCTAAATATTAGAAGTATGGCAAATATGTCAGGTAGCAGTAGTTGCTTTGTGTGACTTTAAAAAAAAATCAGGTAATAAGTGTTTTTGATACAATTGCTGCTTTTCTTTCAAATAAATATTTGTAACTCAGTTGCATTAAATCCTTTAGTTTTGGTTTTCTGTAAGATTTTATCATTGAATGACTCTAGGTTTCTCATGTGTTACATGATTTGTGTATTTGCAGAGTAAATACATATATATACCAATAATGAAAAAAGTGTCTCTGTACAGTCCTACAGAAGAGTGGTGGCTAGAAACCTTGTATTCACGTGGTGGTACTGCCTCACTCTAGGTGGATGGGGTAAAATATTAAAAAAAAAAAAAAACCCAACCAAAAAGCATAAGATCCTTTTTGGAGATTTGTACTAATTCAGTCCAGTTTCAGTAGGAATTAGTACATGTTTGTTATTCTTGCATGTTGTATTATCAGAATGCAAATGAACCAGTAAATTATGAATTAATATTTCTCAACGTAGATAGATGTGGTGAAGCTTCTATAGGCACAATTAAACAGAACCAAGGTAAAAGCATAGATCTGCTGTATAACTCCTGAAAACCATCAGACCGAATATGACAGCTGTTAACAATAGGCCACTAAAAACACCAGGTCATTTAAAATTTGAAATGCAATAAATACTTTAAAATATTCTTTCTCAAAGAAAACCTCTGAAGCAGTCATACTCTGAGTTTTGGATCATTAACTTACCTAGATAGTCTTTTTGTCTCTCTTATATAACAGGAGTTTAGTTGAATTTTTTCTCCTTTGTGGGAGTTTTGAGAATTTAGGTTTTGGAAACTACTGTTTTTTGAATTTTTGCAGAAGTCAGATGTTGCTGAGTTTGGAATTAATGATCTGAATGTTTGTTCTGAATGTTGAACGAGTGATGCAAGTAGGTAACTGAGCAGAATAGAATACCTAAAAAGGGCTCGCTTGTATCTCTTTTAAATTTCTTTATTGCCTAAGCCTCTGTTATACTCATCTGTTCTCACAGACACTTATGTTAACCACTGGACTGAAACAAAGCTAGATGTGGTTGATAATTTGGAGAAATTGTAATGATCTATAATTTTGTGTGCATATAAACAAGCTAAAATAGCATTAATGATCACATGTCTCTTTGCTGCTTAGTTAGCTGAGTATTGGCAGAGATGTAAAAGAGAACAAGAAGCATGAGACACACACAGTAGAGCCATAGCTGAAATCTTTTGTCATTAATTCTATATCAATTATACAAGATGATATTGGAGAACTCACTAAAAAAAGGCATTTGAAATGTCTTTTTAAGACTTGAGACAGGGCTGAATTGTTTGTTATTATTCTATCTGCTAGCTGGAACCATAATCCCACTTCTCTGAGCTCAGGGAAGTTGTAATCTGCTGCCTCTGAAGGACCAAAATCACAAATAACAAATAGTTTCAAGAGTACTTACCTAACACTGCCACGGAGTTCATGTGCCAGTCCTATGAAGCAGGCTTTTTTGTTTATTTTTGGTTCTTTTTAGTGTTTTCCTTTTCCATCCAGAAATTTGCCTTTGAGCTTACACATTAATAGAATACTTCCAAATAATGCATGTTATGATTAATTTCCTATATGCTGCAGGTATAATTCTAAAATGTTGACTGAAAATAAGACTGAAAATTAGGAGGCACAGATTTAAATGGTTACTAGAAAAAAATACTCTTTTGTGGAGCAATGTTATTCTGAACTTTATGTTGAAAATCTGGTTGAGAAAACGTTACAATGTGTAGAGCAAGAAGGTGATGTTTTCTGTGCTTAGTGGATCTGTGGTCTGCATAGACATTGAAGGAGAACTTCAGCTGTAAAGAAAAAGTGTGTCCTGGGAAACTGAAACTTTATCTGTATGTGTATGTAATACCAGAGCTAGGATAAACCCTTTATTATCATAACTGATCATAATAACTCTTAAATTTATGTTTTCCTTTCTTGCCTTAAAAAAAGTGCCTCGTGGCTGGAGGAGTTTGGCAATTAATCTAGAGAAAGATTAAGAAACAATTTTAAGAAGGCTTCTTCCTTTACCCTGTGCTGACTTGACAATTCAGACCTTGAGGGTAATAATGTAATTGTATTAGTTCAGTTAAACAGACTACCAGAGGGAAAAATCCTGTCCTGCAACATCCAGTATACTTCATCCTCAGGTGGTGTTCATACCATTGAGTTGCTTGATATAGCTAACAAATTAAAATTCATCATAATCCTATATCAGTGGGGCCAGAACGTTCTCCCTTGTAAATGACAAGTAACTAATGAAAATCTGACATGTGTGAATCAAGCCAAAATACTTTTTTCACACAATATCTTTTTCCTGTATGTGAGATATCTGTTTAATGATGGGTGTTGAGACTATGCATCAAGAGTATGCATTTAATGGTGGCTCAATGTAGAGAGTCTGCATCAAGAATACCTTCCAAATACTTCCACACATGGATGAAATGCTGCAATGTGATCTGCAGCTGGAAGCAGAAATGAATGTTAGAATTATTTATCATGTTGTATTCTGAAGTTAATTCTGCTGATGTGATTTACATAACAAAAAAAGGGCAGGTAATTATTACCACTTATCTTACCCCATCTCCCACTACTTACTTATATAAATATCCTGTATACCTCAATTTCCTAATATAAAATTAGTTAAGCTCTTTAGTACATTGTGGATTGCTTACTTTGTCTTTATTCATAGGTTCTTCTGCTATGAAAGAAAAAAGACGACATCGATCTCACAAGTTTCTGTGTCTCAGGGTTGGAAAACCCATGAGAAAAACATTTGTTTCTCAAGCAAGTGCAACAATGCAACAGTATGCACAAAGGGACAAAAAACATGAATACTGGTTTGCTGTTCCACAAGAAAGGTAAGGAGGTAAACTGCAAAAATCAGCAATTGCCAGTAGGTGTTTGAGCTTTTTATTTTTTCTACACCATTCAAAATTTTGTAGTGACTGTGTCTCTGAATAATCACAAAAAAGGGTCAGTGTCTGAGGGTACTGTTGATTGGTTTGTATTGTAATTACCATTGGAATACCTCATTACCTTACAGATATTTTACTGATTTACTTGAGTTATTTGTATGTATAGCAATTAGCTTCTCATTATACTATTTAGGCTTTTGTTTGTAGCAAGTAAATAAAGAAAGAGTCAAGTGGTGTATGGTGGAGGAAGTGAGTTCTGCAGCAAAATTTTTGTCGTTATCTGTGCTTCCCATTATTTGGAAACTTTGTAAAAATCCTCTCTGATTTTTAGAAAGAAGAGCTAGCTGGGTTTTCTTTTGTCTTATCTTTATATATGGAACATAAAATCTTTCCATGAACCAACTTAAGCATATCTTCTGGAAAAATACCTGTATTTGTTGAACTCATTCAATGACATGAGGTGTTCATGCTCACTCACTGGTATAGTCTTGTGTTCTGAAATGATCTTTAGTGCTAGGAAACTGTAACTTATTTTCAATCCAAAAGTGGGTTTTTAGTGCCTTGTCAAAGAGTGGAGGGAAAAGAAAGAAACAAAAAAATGTCAGGTATCATCTTGTATAAATACCTATCCCCAATGATCAAGTCACTTTTCCATCTTTTCTTTTGAGCTGAATGGCATAGAATGTCCAGTTGGGGCTCTGCAGTTGAGGACAGATATGGATCAATTGGAGAGAGTCCAGAGGAAAACAGCAAGACTATTTAATGCCTAGAAAGTGTAACATAAAAAGAAAATTAGAAGTAAGTGGGGTTCTTTAATCTAAAGGAGAAAAGGTTTATTGCAGACATAAAATCATTTTATACTGAACTTGGCTGCAGCAAGAAAGGCAGTAGTCTTTTTTGTTGCATGTCCACTGTGGAAGCAAATGTGTGATGGACTGAAATTGCACCTGTTATACTTATTGATAGATAGAATTGAGTCTCTGCTAGCACATCACTGATCTGCTTTTCAACATCACCCCTGCTACCTCTTAAGTGGTAGAGAGGATGCAAAGTTTTGATTCAAAGTTCTGCCCCAGTAATTCTGCTGCAATTAGTCCTGTCTGGACCAGGAGTTCTCTTGTAGTTACAATCAACTCAAATCTGCTTATTCTATTAGTATCATTTTTAATTTGAAAACAGATAAATGTTTCATATATGGCAATGATGTCTAGATGAGTTAATTAAAATGATTACAGTCTCTTTGTTTCATTTTCTAATGTATCAAGCACTTACCTTCAGCATAAAGCAGAGTTAATCACCTATTATGGAAGAAATGGTTCTTAGTTTGCAGTCTTGTACTGATCTTCTTGGAAATGATTTCATCTGCGAAGGGTCTCTCTAACTGAATGGGGCAGTATAGTATGAGTATCAGCTCTTTATTCATTCAGTGTGTGTCCTATGATTTTTGTAAAGAAAAAGTTATGTCCTCATAGTAGGGTGTTCATTTTCTTAATTTCCTGTTAAGCTTGCTGGGTGCTAGTCTGCATAGGTCAAAATACTTAATGCTAATCCAGTTGTCCTTGTCACTGAGTAGTAAGAAAGAACAGTAGGTATGTGACAAACCAGCTTTATTTCAGTGTTCTTAAACTCAGTCTGGGAGGGAGTGTCTAACTTAAGCACCAATTTCATATACTTTTTTTAACTGCTATAATTATACATAATTCCAAGTTCTTGAAAAGTTAAAATTGGGACTTAAGAAAAAACTTATTACTTGTATGACAACTTAATATTGATACCTCACTCAGTGCGTGAGGAACCTGCAGCTTCTTTTTTGGACTTCTGTGATGGGATTTACCTAACCTAATGCATCCAGAATGCTTTATTCTTTCCTACTGCCAGAGAAAGATTTGCCTTTTTTTTTCCTTTCATCATGGTTGACCAGTAACCTTAATCTTAACAAGGTTGATTTTAAATAACTGGCCCCATTCAGAGACTGTTACTACATACCTGTGTGCAGCATCCTGTTAGGCAGAGGCACATGAAAGATGTGACTGCACTTCTGAGAGACTTTGCAGCTCTGTATCTCTTGCTGTTTTTCCAGCATTCAGTTTTTTAAGGATTTATTATGGAAGGGAGAGAAAGGGCTCCAGTATTATTCTTCATGCTATTACAGCACACAAATGTAGCAAATATCTGTGAAGAAAGACACAGGAATATTCAAACTCTTGTAACCAGAGCCAAAAGGCTCTAGCTCTGAATCTCTTTTCCATAATGAAGAGACACTAGTAGATACATTGCAAGTCCTTTTCCTGATTGCTCTGCCTGTGCACCTGCAGCAAATACAGGGTATACTGACATCTGTAGGACTGCAAATAACTTCTGTCTGTGAATTTGGGTGACTTTGCTCTTCTAAACCAGAGAACAATGCCATTTTGTGACCCATAACTTAAAAGGAGGTAACTTTGAATCTTGGTACCTACAGCAGTTAGAATAGTCTGTAGTTTGTGGTTTTATGAGATATACATATTTATATATATGTGTTGATGCTTTCAGCCATATTCCCTCACATCTGTAGTACTTCCCACAATTTGTATAATATAGAAGTGATCAGCTGTTCTTCAGGAGTGGGGAAAACAGATGTGCAGACATTTTTGAATTCCAAATTTGTTTGGTTTTATGTAACTCTTTCTAGATAAAATTAAAAAGTCTTAGTGTTTGATTTTGGGAGTTGTTTCAGTTTTAAGCGAAGTCAATGGACAGAAGTGGTCGAAAGACTGTACTTGTATATGAAATCACAGCTAATCCATTGCCAACTTGCTTCCTGGTTTTTGTTCCAGAGTCAGCTTCATATATTTAAGCATTTTTAAAAAAGAACTAGCTAGTTTTTTTTCAAATCTGTCTCTAATATGTAGTTAAATATTAAATAATACTTTTATTTTAACCTTAAATACTTAATATTATTAGACATTACATAAAAGATCACAAACTTACCTTATTTTTCTTTCCTGTATCATAACTTGACTTTTCTAGGACAGATCACTTGTATGTCTTCTTTATCCAGTGGAGTCCAGAAATATATGCAGAAGAAACTGGGGAGTCTCTTCGGGAACCTGGATTTATAGTTGTAAAAAAGAAGGAAGAGCCTGAAACTAGTGAGGAATCTGGTACTGAGGATGCTGCTAAAGAATGGGAGGTAAGGAAGAGTGGTGTCAGATTTTTTTCATACATTCATAAGAATATATTAAAATAATGTTAAATATTTTCCAAGAGGAAAAACAAAGCACTTTATTACCATGATCATGGCTGTTCAATTTATGCCATCCTAATGCTTTGCTCTAACATCTGGTCAGGGCAACATTTCACAATTGCAAGTCATTTTTGTATGGAGCAAATTGTAAGTTAAAACTCCTAGGGAAAGGAATGTGAGTACAGCAATGATGTTGGAATTTTGCAGACTTAATTTTCAGTCTCATAAACTGACAGTTTCCTGATATTTATTATTCATATATCTAGATTGTTCAGTATTTATTAGTAAGACCCTAAAAAAGGGATGGGACAACAAAAGAGGAAAAGAACAGCTATTAATGACCTGTCTTTTCAATAATTTAGTAATGAATTTGTCAATTATAACTAATTCATGAATTAAAATGTTGCTGAGTAAATTTTAGAAATATATTGTAACTGTAACTATCTCTTCATTTTTTTTAATAATAAGCACATTTCTCTCATGTGAATCTGTGTCCACTGTGCTTCTATGGACACATCTTTACATTTCTACATGGTTTTGTTTTGTAGTGTACATGCAGTTAAAGCACTTCTAGTCTTGTACGTTCAAGTGTTGGTCGTAAGTTTGATGATTCTTGTCATTATATATATTGTAGAATATTCCATCTGCACTGTGTAATTTGAGTCTTGGAACAGCAATTGCAATCTCTGACTGTAAGATTTCTTTTGTTTTTCTTCCCCCTACCCCCACCCCTGGAGTGGAAGGTGTTGAAATTAAGGAAGTCTACACTTGTGTTTTATGTAGAACGTAAAAGAAATTTTAAAGAACTGCAAGTCTAACTACAGGTAGTAGTTTTCTGCTTAGCTCCAAAAGTTAGAACCATAGAACTCTGAATTCAGTGTTCAAACTTAGCTAGTTGAAGTATTAGGTCATGGTTGCAAAACACACTCCCTTCAGCCCAGTGATGTTACATGAAGCATTTTTGCTTTGAGACATTGAAATTAATATAATAAAAACATATCTTTTGAACTTTCATATTTTCAGCATATGTGCTGAGTATTTTTGCCAACAGGGTATTTTGGTGCTGACTTTTGCTCAAAGCCTTTGTAAGTGTTTCATTGTTTAAAACTTGGCCTTTTGGAGCATGGGGATCAGTGGAAAGTGATCTATATTATAGTTTAAAGCACAGTATACCTCTTTTAGTGAGCTCTTCAGTAACTTAGTGCCTTAGT
The DNA here is from genome assembly GCA_020086605.1 of Lanius collurio. NCBI lineage: Eukaryota > Metazoa > Chordata > Aves > Passeriformes > Laniidae > Lanius > Lanius collurio. Next base: position 48,706,769 of record JACBWW010000003.1, read on the forward strand.
ATAATTATATTTCTACAAAATATAGTGAAAATGATTTTTCATGATTGAATGTTGTAAATTTTAGAATCTATTTCTGAAGATAGTTGAGGCAACACATTTTTTGCAAGTATTAAAATCTGTGAGTTATTTTCCACCGAATGAGGCTACACCTTAAGTCTGTATTTAAGTCTTCTCTGGAAACAGTCATAGGAAACATTGCAAAAATATTGTAACTTCTATGTGTTATGTGAAATTTGTCAAGATTGGTTCCCTTAATATTATCAAAAAATAATTTTCTGATTTAGAAGTTAGTGTAATTAGTGAGATGGATAATTTTTCAAAAAAAAGTTATGCAAGTACAAGAAATATGCTCATGTGGTCTTTTGTGCATTTTGAGTAATGTGACTACCTATGACTGATTTCTAGCACGAATCTGAAAGCTGTTAAAAACTGACTTTTTAGTCCAAAATGTTTAACAGTACCAAATGATTTGACCTGTCACTACATAAAACTGCGTTTAGTGGCTTTTAACATGTATGCTAAAAAATGAGTAAATAGAGGGAATTGTAGCTGTTGTCATACTCAGTTCCACTGAATTTCAGTCATTATTGTCCATCAATATACTTCCTTCCTTCAATACAACAAGCTTTTCTTCTGTCAGTTTTTGCTCCAGGTAAAATCTAAAATAGCAGGTGAACAGTATAATTGAAGCCTTTTGTGGATATTTGGCTGAAAATCAGGCTGCCTTTCTGAGATCACAAGGGTGGGAGAACTCGGGGTGGAAGGGAAGTGGAAATGCATCACAAAGTACTGTTGATCTACCAAAGGATCAAAGTAGTGGAGTACCTTTCTTTTCCAGAAAGTGTTCTCCCTGCTGTCATTGTACAGTATCTTAAAACTAGAAAAACCAGGAAAGAGGATTGATGGGTAACCTAGGTGTGGTGCCCTGAAACAGCTTTTGTTTCTTTGCTAGTTCTGTTAATACATCGGGTGCAGCTTTTTATCAATAGACTTTGAGAAGCCCTGTTTTGTTTAGTGGCGAAGAAATTATGGGAAGAATAAGCAAAGGCAAAGATCAGGAGCATGAAGCAAGTAGTAGATGTTGGTTTATTTATCAGTGAATAGGACTGAACTCTTACTCGAACTTCAGGTTTTGTCTGCTTATGCTTGCTTCTACCATAATCAAATACTCCATTGTACAAAGTGTCAGAAAATAAGTCCAGCAAGTACTTTAACTTTCTCTTTTTATATGTTGCACCCTTGATAGATAGCTGACTTACCAGAAATAACTATGAATCTACTGCTGTCCAACATTACCATCAATAAAGGTGACTAATTCACAGTTACTTAGTTTGAAACAATCTGTCTGAGGCACCTTGGAGCTGCTGTTGCTGATGTTCCTCGGTGTCTGTCATCCTGAGAGGCCCCTGCCTATGTCATTTGCAAAGCTTTCTGAAAAAGATACTTTTTCACTTCATATCAGTCCATGCTAAAGACTTGTCTCTGGTGTCCACTAGAAATGAATAGGCAATAACTTTATTTGATATACTATCTAAGGAATGAAACATTTATGCTAAGTTCTCAATTGTATTATTGTCATCCATTTTTCTCAAATATCTCTTATCTTGTGCTTTAGTGAATGGGCTTACAGCAAGGAAGAGAGTGTTTTGAGTTGTGTGGGGTTGTTGGGGTTGGTTTGTTTGTTTTGGCTGTATTTTGGAGTTGTTTTGGTGCTGTTTTCTTACCATCTGTACTGAGCTATAGGCCTATAAAGGTATATTTATTGTGGTGGGTTTTTTTTTTTGACTTGATGCATCTAAGTTCAAGTGCTAGTGGCTTTCTGTATGTGTTAGCACAAATGATGAGTAATGTTATGTGTTAATAAACAAACTCTTTCTCCAAAGTATATTCTGTATGTGCGTCTAAACATGGCAACACTTGACAGCAAGCTGATTCCTTCTGTTATGCAGTGTCTCAGAAGCAACTTCCATTGCTACTTATGGTCTAATCTTGTTTCCTTTTTAAGATCAAGTTGTGTGTATAGTAGATTCCTATTTAAACCTGAAAGCTGTTAAGAAAACTCTGGAATTCCTCTGTATTAGAGTAATTCTTGTTTAAAGCATTGATTCTTCCTTTCCCTTCCCTGTCATTTGATCTCATTGCCATTATTCAAGATTGAGTTATACTTCAGGTCCATGTAAATCTAAATACTCATTCACAAGATATTTGAAAACAGGAAATTTTTTGTCTTAGGACCCACAAGATGGTCTTAAAGTAGATGAAAGCTCTTCTGTTTCATTTTTTTCATTAACTTGTTTGTTGGGGATGAAATACAGAAAATTAGTTTGATTTAAAACAGTCAAGAAGTTAATTTCCAAAACAAAGCATGAATTGATAGCTATTTGCAAATATTTTTTCCTAGACATGGTGGGTCACATTCTGAACTTGCATTTCATAGTAATTACCTTTGGTTTTGCCTATTGAATGTCTGTAGAAAACAGAGATACAATGCTTCTGGAAAGCAGTATGCTGTAGTAACTCATCGAACTGAAATTCAGTTGGATGTGGTTTGAAAATACTAGATCAAACCATTAGTTGGTGTTGAAGTTCTGTCTTCTTGAAATGTATTTGACTTGGACACAGCATTCCAACATTAACAAAGCTGTAACTTCTGGAGTGTCTCAGAATTCTGTTTCTGTGTATTTGTGGAAATGTGAAGGTCACAAGCAGTGATTTTTCTCCTGGTTAGATAAGCACCTATGTCCAATATCCCAGTCTTGAAACCTTTTTCAGCTATGAAGTTTTTATTGGATCAGGACTGGATTCTACAACATTTCTATATTAAAATGGATATTGCAGTCTGCTGTCTTAAGTTTTTGTATTCTTAATCATGTTTCTTCTATAAATTTGCTTCCATTCCCAACTGTATACTTCAGTGCTTGGATGCTGGTGCAACATCTGCTTGTTGTGTCTTACATTTTTGAAATGTGGTATGAACACAATGCTGTATGACAAGCTGGATAATACTGGATCAGCAGAGAGAAGAGAAAGCCTGAAACCTGTAGGCTTCTTGAATGAAATACTGCACAGAATGTGTAAAGATGCACCATGCTAACAGTTGTTAGAACAAGAATTTTTTTTCCAATATGTTTCTTGAAAGGCTGTCTCTTTATGATTATGAATTGGATATACAAGCTAGATGGTTATTTGATTTTTACATCCTGTATTGTCAGTTACAAAATTGGATGTGTCACAATGCATGTGTTGCTGTGCATTACCACAGAATGTATAATAGGCTTTGCTGTGGTACTGGAAGATGAGTCTCTTCAATTCCAGCAGTCATATACTATAGTAGAAATGTTTCTGTTAATTTGTTTTGGTTGGAGAGAGGGACTCTGGTGTCCATTTAAATGATGGATGTAATGCTCTTTGCAGAGATTGGTAACTTTCATTCTTGGGTTTGCAATTAACTTGAGTGATATTGTACTGTCTCTGAACTTCATGCATTAGGGTATTTCTTGTTTTGCTGTATTTATTGTCACTACTTAATCTAGTTTGAATCTTATTATAAATTGTAAGTGAAAATTTAGAGGTTTCACTTGGAGCTGTCCTGAAGTTGGAATTATGAATGTGCAATTGAAATTGATGGCTATTTCATGTATGTAATAGACGGATCTGGGATGATCCCTCTGCTAAGAGTTAAAGCAGAGCCATTCAGCTAAAAAGCTTGTGCTTTTGAGGTTCTTAATGGCTTTTAGCAAACCTTTGAAAATCTTAAGGAAAACTTTGTAATGGAAAAATGCTTCCTTTTTTTCCCCCCTCCCTTTCCCTAAGCTGTTAACAGGAAACAAACCATGACTTCTCAAATTAGACTTCCTTTCTTATGTAAACTTTCTCAGCTAGCTAAGAAGCTGTGCCAGTCCATGTTGTATTGACACTACAGGAGGTAGCTTTTTGTTATGTTTTAGTGTTTCTTGTACCTGTAAAGGGAAAAGGGATCTGACCTCACTTAGCTGTAACTTATGGGATTTAGAAATATATACTCTGAGAGGAGGCAGGTTATAAACTGCCCCTCCACCACCAGGTTTGGGAAAAATAAACTTTTTTCCTCTCTCTCAGGCTCAGATTAAAAGCCTAAAAAGGCATAAAACTAATTTCTGGGCATAGAGCTGTGATCAGGAGTACATTAAATGACCCTAAGACACTATGTTAGCTTCACCTACAACAATTTTTACGAAGACCCACTTGCTCTAGAAGACAGAGTAGTAATTTTGTATAGAAGCCAGTACCTGATTTTTTTTTTTTTTTTTTTTTTTTTTTTTTTTTTTTTTTAGTTTCAGCTGCATTCTAACTTCATTGCTCCTGAACTTGACACTTATTCATGTGGAATCAACAGCAAATTGTAAATAAACTGAGTAATTATGCCTCTCCAGTCTGTCCTGTTACTGTTCTGGCCTAACCCCTGTCTCTTAAGAGAGATGGAGCACAGGCAATATATTTTTTCTTGATGTAACCTCACTCAAAAAGCATGACTATTAAATGTAGATATTGTAGGATTCAGTGTCATGACTTTTCTGTTGCTGTGGTATCAGGACACTGTTAGTGACTAAGTGAAACAAAGTGGTTCCATTTTATCCAGCTGCAAAAACCTTCCACACCCAATGTCCAGCCTTCCTTCTGAAGTTGAGGGTTGCTATACTTACTGCCCTGATTCAGTGTTATGAAATCTTGTCAGCTGATAATTTGAAATCTCGTATGGCAAAAGGTGTAAACCAGGTAAATGGTTTGGAGTGGAAATAAGACATTCCATAAGTTGTACCTTTATTTGTTGTCACTCTCCTTTTTTGTTGCTGCTACTTAAGTATTTTTTGAGACACATTAGTTTATTAGAAGAAATGGCAGTGGGAGGTACAATTACAGAAAGGACAATGCACATTGATTGTATAGAGATCTATATCTTGGTTATGAATTAACAATGACAACAAGATCATCATTCAGTGTAGTTAGATTCCTTTTCTGTTGCTCCATTGCCTATGTAAGAAATAGGTGGATGCTCTTAAGTGTTTGCTGGTGTTCTGCCCAGATGTCAGATCTGAGACAGTGCTCCAGAATCTTCTATTAAGAACAGTGACAGCAAGGCCTCCATTAATTGCAACAACATATGAGATTTTGATCCCAGTTAACAGATATGTACTGTAATCTCCACATGCGTGAAAAAATAAAAGGGCAGTTTATTAATCCTTAACCAAGTGGTGCTACTGGGGTCAGATTTCTCATATGGGCTTCTTTCTGTGGCTGGGGTGAAGATCTGTCACAAGTGACAAGTTTTGCCCCTTTTCCCAGTGTGCTGTTTCTTGGTTCTGCTCAGGTTCTCCCGCCCTCCCCTGCAGCAGAAGCTCCCAGCTGAGGGCAGCTGCCAGCTCATGGGGGCGGCTCCTGCCGCTGCAGGTCTGAGCAGCAAAACAGACTGTCAGGAGGTCTCATAAAGTTACTTGTGCAATCATTCCCATTAAACTTTGCAGCTGTAATTAAGTGTAAAAGAGAGTTGTCTGGTCTAACAGAATTTTATTGCTCTCTTTTCTTTTGAGAAGCTCTGGGAAAAGCCTTTTTTTTTTTTTTTTTAGAAGTTTGAAGCTTCTAAGCAAATTCTAAGATTAAATGTTGCAGGACAAAAAATGATTCAGTTCATCAGTTTCTTTTTTTTTCTTCCCCAGCTTTGGAGAAACAACATGTTTGGCTAGTGTTAGGGAGGAATTTTTATTTTTCTGAAGGGCAGGGAAAAGATGACTGATAAAATAGGCTGTGGAAGAGTTAGTTATATTGCTAGCTCTTGCTTTCTGCCTTAAAGGTTTCCTCTCCCTCTCCAGAGAAAGTTTGAAATACTTTTCTGCATCTTCTCCATTCTTTTAAGATTTCCCAGACTTGGCAGAGAAGGGGGTGATGTCTGTAGCTTGTATTATATTTTTGTATTGATGGTAATTCCCATTTGAAACAGTTTTTAGGGTTTCTGGTTTTTGTTCTTGTTCTAACTCTCAGTATTAGTTCACTTGTTTTTTGTTGAGTTTTATTTTCAAATAATCTCACATACATAAATAGGCATATGGTTTATTACTGGAACTGTACACCATTTGACTATCTATGTAGTGTATTATTACATATTTGCATTTCCCAATTCCCAGCTTCAGTGTTTCAGTAATAAAAATGTTTTTCCTTGCCACCTTAATAGTTCTGATAAGTTAGAACAAATTTACTTTTAGAGATGCCAGCTTTCAAAAGAGGTTTTACTGAAAAAAAACATTTTATCAATCAGAATGTTATATACTAGTGCAAGCCAAGGTGTTCCATTACAAAGTTGGCAGTAAAATACAAGTTTTGGTCCTGGTTTTCTCTGCTTGGATGTCTTGGCTTTTAGATCACTGTGCAACTGCCTGAGTGAGCAGTGATTTAATGTTGTTGTGTTGCTGCCCTGGCCTATTTAATACTTTTGCATGGAACTTCGAGCATAGGTGATCTGGAGATTTTTTTGATGGTTGTTGTTTGTTTTGGGGGATGTTTGGGGTAAAAAGACTGCAAGTGCTACTACTGAGAAATTCTTGAAGGATTGTCATGCTTTTAACTATTGCACATGCCTATTTAAATAAACATCCTTTCTTAAGGGAAAAAAAAAAAAAAGCATGATTCCAAAAATACTTTCTTGTTGGGACTAGCATTTAGCCCCCATAGCAAATTTAGCCTACAAACAAAAGAATTTACTTCTTGTAGCTTACAAACTGAAAAAGCTTCAAACCTGTTTCTGAATGCTCTAAAACCTGTTTTGTTTTGTTTTTATAATATTTTAAATCTTTAATGACCACTCTTCTGTCTGCTTCTGGACTCTAAGAAATGACTGACAGGGTTTATATACAGTTGTCAGCATAAGGAAGACAAAGTATTAGTTTAATATTGAATGCAGACATTTTACCATGAGAAATTTTTTATGACCAATTATGTTGTAACAAAATATTGCCAGCAGTTCTTGGGGATTATTTTTGTGCTCTTCAGTATTGTGTATGAACAATTAAGTTCTGTATCTTTAAATATTTTTGCCTTTTTAACAAACTAGTGCTCTGCAACCACACTTGAGCACAGGAAACCTTCCTCCCTGTGTATCGTCATCATTTGCGATACATCCCCTTGCTGAGCACTCGCTCATTTGCTCCCTGCCTTGTCAGTCAAATGGGAGCGTCCAGCAAACTCTCCTGTCACGGCGTCGCGGGGCTCTGCCTGTGCCTGGGGCTCACAGCAGGTACAGAGAATGCTTTCAAACAGCCTTGAACCATGTTTTTTGTTTCATTTCTTTTTTTAGTCTCGTTTTATTTTTAGAAGGGAAATGTCTCGTCTCTGGTATGGGAAGAAGGGAAGAAAGCACCAGCCAGTTAATCATAAATGCACTCTGGTAATTTTCAGTGTAGTATGTTCGTGTTTGTTATTGCAGTCTTTAAATGTTGTGGTGCAGAGACAGTTTCTGTAAGTTTACATTTTGAACGTGTAAACAAGATGCTAAGGGAAAAAAATTTATTATCTTTGGAACAAAACCTAATTACTGGTATTCGTTTGGCATTAGATAAGAGAAACTACTTTGATCATTAAGGGGTTCAGCAGTTTTAAGGTGGGTTGTTTTCCTTCCCTTTCATTTCCATTGGAGTAATGCATTTCTTCACCAAAAAATGTGCTTTATAGCTAAATACCAGGAACAAGAGTTTTGCATGGGCATATAATTAGATAAGTGGAAATTTCCTGACTTACCATAGCATTCTCAGAAATCAGTCAACCATATAAAGGTCTGATAATACTTCTAAATTCATGGACATGGGTCTGCTCATGAATGTATTCCCATTTACACATTTATAATGAAGGGGAGGGACCAATAACATTGGTTGTACAATTTATTAGATTTATGAAAGGAAATGGAATCTTTTCAGTGTTGTTTTCCCCAAACAGACTGTGTAGTACTATTTAATGTGTAGTAGTATCTACAGGAAAAGGTTTTTAGTGAGACTTGCAGAACAATGATATCTTGGAATAGGGAAGAAATTATCTTGACAATATACTTGTTTATGCTTTTACTCACTGGTAAATTTGGAAGATAGTTTTAGACTCTCCTTGTGACAGGCTTGTTACTGTTTTCTTAAGAATTACACATCACTGGGTTTTGAAGCATACTTCTTTCAAGGTGCTGTTGAATTGGGGGTTTTATTTTTTATTTATTAATAGAGTTTTAATTTTTATCTTTTATGTATTGTTTTTGTCTTTATTTGTAGCCAAGATACTTGCAAAATAGGAACTTGACTTGTTGAAGCAAATGGTTCTGTAAAATGTGTGTTCCTAACAACACAGTTTTGAAGTGATAAGCTCTTAACTTTCCTCTGTGGTGGTGGAGTAGAATGGAGATATAATATCTAAATTAATTGAAATGTTATTTTAACATACTCTGTAGCAGTGTAAAAAGTATCTGCAGTTTAGTTTACAAAGAATGTGGTTTTTTAACATATATCTATATGCATAGTTAAATAGGTATAGCTTGCACAGGTATTTAAAAAAGTAGTAGTATCCCTTGTTATGATTGGTCTCTTAGGACCAATACTGAAGTTCAGCCAAAATCCAGCTATGTTATAAAACCAAAACTTAACAGCTTTTAAGGACAGTTTGAACTGAAGAAGACTCTGTGAGAGTAAGGATCAACTTTGATGTGGGAGAGGTAGAGAACAGGTTGTTTTAACATGTAAAAAGTCAAATTGGAAAAAGAGGGTACAGAAATATCTACAGATGAGGATATTTTAAAAATGTTGCTATGTCAATAAGAAAAGCTCTGTTCTTGAAGGTAGGTTTTGTTTTCAATGAATGTTTATAAACCTAATGTGTGAGTGTAATCTTTTTACAGAAAGAGAAAAAGGCATATTGGTATAATTATTTGTTATGCAAGATAATGGAAAGAATATTAAGGAGAGTGGCAGCATATGAAGTGTACAAGTTTCTGACTAAATCTCTCTTTAGTGGCTCTTTTGAATTTGGATGATAACTCATCTGACATGAAATAACAGTTGCTGGACTAAATGAAGTGATACAATAAAACAAAAATACTAGCTTGAAGCAACTAACTTGCCCTAGATTGTTTACCTGAAAGGCCTTTGTTACTTTCCTGGTGATACAGTAATTTGGGCTGAGTGTTGAAGGGGTTTGGTACTTTCTCAGGATAAGAAATCAAAATTTTGGTGACCAACTGGTGCAGTATACTCCCCCTTTAAAAAGCCAGTAATGTCAGCCTCCCACGTTTTAGTAAATGTTTGATATTTACTCTGTCTCTTTATTTTATAGCAATACAAGAGATACCAGTAAGTTTCTAGAATGTCAAAAATGCAGGCAATGATTCTTCTATCAAAGCATTTCAGACAAAGACATCAGACAATGCAAGAGAACAAAAGGTGGATTGCCTTCTTTGGGAATGCTTGTCTGTGCTTTGCACAGCTTGGATAGGCTGCATAGCCAAAGGGGATGAAACCAATGAAAACTGATCTTTGGCTTTTATATTCTCAAGTTATTAGCATGCAAAGAGAATTAAAGTGTTGGTTTTAATAACTTGAATTATTTGACACTTGCACAACTTCTGACGTTTTGAGTTATTGGTTAACTATTTGGTAAGCTAATGCCTGTATTCCTTTGGCTATTATGAAGGTATAATAATAGAAGCTTACATGTGAAAGATGAGGATTTAGTACTTCTTTGTGGATGTCAGAATTGCAAGGTTGCATCAATTCAGTAATACTACTGAAATATTTTTAAAATCAGCTTTCTGTATTAAGTTTTTAGAGTAATAAAATGAAGTAATGATATATATTTAGTAATAAAAAAGCAGAGTGAAATGCAGTACTTTCTTATACAGATCACTAAGCCTAGAACCTTTTCTTGATGACAGATATTTGCCATTCCTGTTGTCCTAGGTAATTTGGGCATTTATACATCATGCCATGACTGCATGCTCCCATGTGGACCTCTTGGAACAGGTCCAGAGGAGGGCCACTAAATTGATGCAAGGGCTGTGTTTTGATATCAGCTGGACACCTCTGCAATGAAGATGGGCTGAGAGAGTTGGGACTGTTCATCCTGGAGGAGAGAAGGCTCTGGGACACCTTATTATGGCACCTGCCAGAGCCTACAGGGGCTCTCTTGTAAGAGAGCTGGAGGGGGGCTTTTCACAAGGGCATATTGTGATAGGACCTTAATCTGAAGGAGGAAAGGTCTAGATTAGATACTGCAAAGAAATTCTTCACTCTGAGGGTTGTGAGGCACTGGAATAGATTGCCCAGAGAATTTGTGGAATTCCCACCTCTGGAAGTCTTCAAGGCCAGGCTGGGTGGAGCTTTGAGTAGCCTGGTGTAGTGGAAGGTTCACTGCCCATGATGGGGATGTTGGAGCTATGTGATCTGTAAGCTCTGTTACAACCTGAACTATTCTGTGACTATAATTCTTCCACTGAATTATTGGGTGTGATATTATTTACATTTTTAATCATTGTGAAATATTAGTCTACATTGACAAAGGCAGTCAGAGTAGCAGAGGAATTTTTGAAAAGGTTGATTATAAGTTGAAAGAAAGCAAATGAGTAGTAAAGGCTTATATTTTTCCTGCATGCTTTTAATGATCTTGTGGAATCTGAAGTTGATCCTTAATTGACCTTTTTTCTGCTTAAAGTAAGAGACAAACTTTTTCACACTAGACTGTGATTCAGTTACTTCTAGGCGTGTGTAATGCTTTCTTGTCATACCTGAGAGGATCTTTGCAGGGCAGTATCAGAACTGAGGTGTAACCTTGCTCAGTCTACCTTTTCCTGTAGTGGCAGCTTGAGCTCAAGCACCAGATACTGTGGTTTCAGCAGCTGAACCTCTCTCTGGCTTCTCTGCTTGCTGGTGCTGCAACTTCCTTAAATAGTTTTGCAAGGGAGCTGGGTTTTATTGGTCGTGTTGCTACAGATCTTTTTTTATTTGGACAAAATGACTGAAGTTTTCTGGCCTGCCTCTTTAAGAAAGTAATTTTCTTAAACCTTAGCTTTTTGCACAAACATCCTAAACTGTTTAATGTTTTGCATGTTAAATTTAGTTATCTTGCTGGCATTATCATATCTCTCATATGAGTGTTTTCTCATATCTTGAAAAAATAGCTTGTTATTAAGGTCTACAGACTTGATGTAGCACTTTGTGTGCTTCAGGCTTTGATTGCATTCTTTTCAGGTTCATTTATTCTGGTTATTGCAGATACTTCAGTTTATCATCAGTGTATATTAATTACAGCTTGGTACAGTTGCTGTGGGCTTAGAGCACTTTGAGGTAGGTACTTAAAAGCTCATCCTGCAAAGCTCTGGGGACAGTACTGGTCACGGGGAGAATGCTGCTGTCATGTGAACTTCTCAGCATTTCTGTCCCTGTCCTGGAAAACACTCTGGTGTCCACTTGGAGAGGGACAGCTTTGAAAACATTAGAGAGAGAGCCATGCTGCCAGCCAAACCAGGGAACTACTGTCATTCTATGGTCCTTCTCTGCATAAAATGGCCAGCTGTCATGCCTTCCCTTCCTTGCCACCAGCAGAGTGACAGGGAGCTGAATTGACTGAAAACCACACAAAATAGAAAATGGATAGCTTTGCAGCCACATGCCTACTAATGAATCAAATTAAATTAGTCTTAAGGTTTGGGATTTTTTCAAGTGATACCTTACAAGTGTTTATCTGTTGTGGTAAACCCCATGAATTAATGCATTATTTTGATATGATCAATACATCCCAAATAATCATATTTGATGTGCTGGAGCAGACTGCTTCTTCAATATTGTCTTCCTCCAGCATTTTAATATTTTTGGAAGGAAACTAAATTAGTCTGAAAAATAAAGTTGATGTTTTCTCTTAAAATATTCATAGCAGCTTTCAGTTCGCATAGGCACCTTTTTATTGGAAGGTATTTTGAAGTAACTTTGTAAGTGGCCTAATAAAATTACATTGGCTTTCTTTTCCTTCAATTAAATAGCCTGAAATATTTTTGAATCTCGAATAATTAATGTTCAGAAAGTTCATAGGTTCATCTGATTTTGCACCAGTGTATTAAGATTCGAAGTAAAATTGTTTAGCTTGTGTTCCTTCTTAATACTTGATTTTTTATGTCATGTTCAGAGTTGATAAGAGAGCCATTTATACCGTTAAGCTTTATCTGTTCTTATCTTTCAGAAGCACTCTTCAGCTCTGATAAGACCCTCCCTTTCTCTCACAGTTTCAGCTACTTTTTAGCTCCGAAAGTTTGTCTGTGTTTGTTTTGAGGGCAGTAATTAAACCTACCTCCCTGTTAGCAAACCGGCATTACTGGGGTGTGTCACTTGTGGCTTTGTTAAACTGTGGAATCCCTCACTGATGTAAAAAGCTTTTTTTTAACATCTTCCTGCTACAGCAGGATGATATGACCAGTGGCTAAAGGGGCTGATCATACATTTTCAAATTTTACCTGCAGTTTCATATGTGTTCCTGCAGGACAAAAAATGTTCCGTACCTGGAATTTTGTCTTCAGCTTCATTCACTGCAAGTGGCCAGCATAGCTTGTAAAAGTTAGGTACTTTTGATATATTTTCAGAAAAACAATGTTTAGAAACCTGAGTTTCTCCAGATCCTTGGCTTCTTGATTGTTTGAATCATTAGTATGCAAACCCTCGACTTACTGCATTAAATATTAAAACTGTTGGGTGTTCTCCTAAGGGGTTAACTCGCATGTACATGATGTGGAGATTCAAACCTGAAAGAGTCATGCCGTGAGTTATACAATTCATCCCATGTTTTTTCATCAATGCTGCCAGTATGAATACAGCAGGTAGTATTAGATCTCTAAAGATATATTCCATGTCTTTTCAAACTTGGAATCACAGAATAAGCTGAGTTGGAAAGGACCCACAAGGATCATCAAGTCCAACTGATGCCTTTTCTTCTGGTCATAGAAATATAAGCCAGATGCAGTTAGGATGGTAAAAAGGAATGCCTTTATATAAAGATCCTTAGGTGCGCAGGTCATCAGGTGGAAAACACTGAAGATGCACCCCTGCGTGGCATGTGTACAATTTTTATAGATTCTGCAAATTAGCATATCTGACAAGAGCTCACCAATTAGCAGCATGCCCAGTGAAGTAATCCCCCCCAGCCCTAGCACCTTATAAATCCTCCCCCCCTTCAGATGAGGACTAGGCCCTGTCTATAAAACTGTCTCGAAGAGCTGGTTTCAACCTTGGTTTCTAAGAAGAACTGAGATAGGAGTCCTGGAATTTGTTTTGTCTTTCTGCCTAGGAAAATACCAAAGTGAAGCTACAATAATAGACTACAGAACTACAAATATGCATTCAAAAAACACAGAAAATTTACAAAAGAAAAAAGGTAAAAATTCAGATGGCATCACAACTTCGGGCCCTGCATAGCACCATCCCCAAGAGTCACTCTGTACCTGAAAGCATTGTCCAAACACTTCTTGAAATCTGTCACGCTTGGTGCTGTGACCAGCTCCTTGGGGAGAAGTGCTCAACCACCCTCTGATATCTACCTTTTCCTGATACCCAAACTCAACCTCTTCTGACACAGCTTCAGGCCATTGCCATGGGTCCTGTTACTGATCAACACAGAGAAGAGATCAGTTGTCTGCCCTTCCTCTTCCCCTCATGAGGAAGTTGTAGTCTGCAATGAGGTCTCCCCTCAGTCTCTTCTCCAGCCTGAACAGACCAAGTGACCTCAGCCACTCCTCGTACAGCTTCCTCTCAAAGCCCTTCACCATCTTTGTTGCCCTTCTTTGTGCACTCTCTAAGAGCTTTAAACTTTTCTTATATTGTGGTGCCCAAAACTACCTCAAGGACCTGAGGTGCACCCCAGTGCAGAGCAGCGAGGGACAATCCCCTCCGTTGCCTGGCTGGTGATGCTGTGCCTGATGTCCCCCAGGACACACTTGGCCCTCCTGGCTGCCAGGGCACTGCTGACTTATATCCAGCTTTCTGTCATCCAGGACCCCCAGGTCCCTTTCCATGGCACTGCTTTGCAGCATCTCATTCCTCAGTCTGTCTGTCCTGGGTTGTTGCATCCCAGGTACAGAATCCAGCACTTCCCCTTGTTGAACTTCAGGTGGTTGTTGATTGCCCAGTCCTTTGGTTTGTCAAGGTTTCTCTGCAGGGCCTCTCTACCTTTTAGGGAGTCAGCAGCTCTTCCCAGTCTTATGTCATTGGCAATAGACAGTTTCAAGTCCCGAAGCAGAATCCTTTTCACCCTGAAGCACCCTAATGCTTCAGGCTATACACCATATTTGTTTTGCTCTATTCCAACCAGTGCCCAGATGAACCATTAGAGGTTTAGCTGTTTTTCTCTCTTCTTTGTTTTTAAAAGACAACTAGAGAGAGAACATAGCATCCTTCAGGAAAAGTTCCTGATCCTCAAAAATCAGCTTTGATTATCAAGGAAACCGGATGCTGATATGTCATAGTAAAGAGAACATAGTAAATAAAGCACATAGCAAGGTCATATAGGTAGATCTTCACTTAATTACTTTAATGGAAGATTTTTATTACTAAGAAGCATTTTGTACTGAAAACTACAGTCCAGTGTGATGAATATGAATCGGCATCTACCTTTTATTAATGAAATGTCTTGCTTTTTAAATATTTCTTATACTGTATGAAAGACTTAAGTTCTTCATCTGAGAATCAAAGATCAAAGTAGAATGAGGTAGAAGTAGGTCCTGGAATGACAGGAAAACATACAGCTGACAGGTGCAGGGAGTGGGACACAGGCGAGGGAAGAAAGAGGGCTTTATTTAGCTTGGTGAAGTAGTCTAGAAGATTATTAGGACTACAAGGAAGGAGCATGAAGAAACCCTGATGGAAGAGGAAATAGCATAAGCAGACTGTGAATTAAAACAGGTTATAAAGAAGAATAAACTTCCAATGTTACTACTAGCATTTCAAAACTGTGCTCTTGAGCCTGGCAGGGAGAAAATGCTGTCTGTTTGCAAGATGTATCTCAATTCCTGTATGAAGTGGAAGGTAGTTGCTAGTAAGCTTCCACATAGTGTGACTTTGAGGTTCTGTAGCTCATTTAATCAAGAAGTACATAGTCTTGTCCACTGCAAAGCAAGAATAAAGCATGTTAGCCTAAACCATAGGCATTTGTGTTTAAAAGCAGTCTAGTCTTTTGGGGGGTGGGAAAAAAACGGCTTGAAACTTCTGCTTTGTCCGGCGCAGAGCCAATCGCTGGAGGCTCTGATGATGGGCAGGTTACTAGCCCAATTGGAGAAGTTGGTAATGCCTCTGTGATAACATACTTAAGAAAGGAGAAAAAACGTGGGACATTATCTTTCTTCTCCCGAGGGGTGGTGAGGCAGCTGCCAGGGACAATCCCAGTGCAGCCACATGGGCTCTCCAGGGGCCAGTGGGGACCATGTGGCCAGCAAGGAAAACATGGTGAACAGTTCCCTGACACGGAGCACAGATGATATCAACCTTTTCAGCCCAGCGAAGCTCTGTAAGAACTTTTCAATTGATAGAACTTGAGAACAATAGTACCTATGGACAACAATTTTCTTCTGAGTCAGAGAAAAGGGAGAAGTGAGGACACGTGAAGACAACCAACATGGCAGCCCTGAGGTCAGTGAAAAAAAGGAGAGGGAGGAGGTGCGCTGGGTGTCGGAGCTGAGATTTTTTTCTGTAAGCCATGGTGAGGACTATAATACAACAAATTGCTTCCCTGTAATTCATGAAGTGCATGGGGGGGGATGCAGAGATCCATGTGCAGCCCATGAGGAAAAGCGCTCATGCTGGAGTGCATGGATACTGAAAAGCTGTAGTCTAGTGAGGAACTTGAACAGAGAGAGAGGACCCTTGCTTCCAGAGAAAGAGAGCCTTTGTTTCCAAACTAGAACAGCTTCTCCTTAGAAGACTAAACCCCATGAACTAAAATGACCCACGCTGTGCAGTTTTGGGAAGACTTCATTGTTCGTGGGAGGGACTCATGTTACAGCAGGTCAGGTGGGGCTGCTATTTGTGAAAGTTAAAACCACACTGGAAAAGGTCGCAGAGAACTCTCTCCCGTGGGAAGGATCCCACGGCAAGCAGAAGACACAAACTCCTTTCCTTATGCATTCCCAAGAAAGATTTTTAGGAAGTGAAAGACTTGACCAAACCCCCATGTTTTTATCTCCTTGTGCAGTCAGTGCAAAAGAGGGAGGGAGTGGGGAAGAAAGATGTTCTAAAGGTTTATTTTCGTTCTTGTTATAGTCCTCTTTTAATTCTGTTGGTAATAAATTTTCTTTATACTGTTTAAATTTTGAACCTGTTTTGCCTTAAAGTGTTTTTCTCCTAATCCTTAATCTCACCCCATGAGACTTTTGGTTTGTTTTTCTTTCCCCCCTCCTCTGCTCAACTATAGCAGATGAGAACGAATGAATGAGTTTTTTTGTGGATGCCTGGCTTCTAGCCAGTGTCAAACCCCGACAGCATTATATAGAAGTCCCAGTGCTGCATCTGAAGGGTTGAAGTATCTTAGCATACTCTCTTGAAGCCTAGTTCAGTGATGAGTGGATAAACTTGAGACAGTGTCTTATGATTTACCAGTGGAACTTAGTATGGATTGTATATTTAGTACAGACTATATGCTTAGTACAGGCTGTATACTTAAAATAAACACTGGGCATGAAAGGGTGGGCTCTTTTCCTTTAATTTTCCTGTGGCTGGTTTGACATTCTATGACATGCTATTTATGATGTTTGTCATTGCATACCAATGGTGTGCCATTATGCAGGCTTTTGTTCTCAAAACAAATGGAATGTGACAGTGTGCAACAGGTTCAGCATGCTAAGAAGCTATAATATTGTACATACTTGGATAGGTAGCCATGTTTCTTTCACCGAAGAAAAATAAGGCATCTCCATGGCATATGAAAAGGTCAATCTCTGAGTTAAAAAGCTGATAAGCAATTCACAGATGCAGGATGATGACAGTATGCATTTGAGAGGTTGAAGGCAAGATGGCGTTGCCCATAAAACTGTCCACATTTCCACCATGTGAAAAAATTATATAATGGTGTCAGAGATTGAGATTTTTTTTCTCAAGAATCTCCTTAAGTAAAATACATTTATAGTGTATTATAGGTTAACTACTGCCTCACATGTAGTATGGTGTAGCTTAAAGAAACAACAAGGCAAAACTGTCCTCACATTACTGCTTTTCAGGATTATGTTCATGAGTTGCTGGTGTGAACAGTGTAAATTTGCAATGAAGTGTCACAGCAAATAAAAGGATAAAACTATACTATCACTTACATGTTTGAGTGGAATACTGTTAAAGCTTTACATATAGCTATTTGACTCTGAGAACTCACAAGCCAATACAATTTACAACAATATTCTTGATCTGTTTTAAGAGAACAATAGAAAAATAATAGAAATAAATTGAGTGCTAGTAATAACAAATTATTCAGTAATAAAGCTGGATGTCACAAGTATTCCTTTTTCCTTGCCTTGCAGTTGCATGGGGTAGAGTGAACCATCGCTGCTCAAGAGCCAGTCATGCATGACTGTGGGCTCTGTACTCAGGACAGTGGCGAGTATCTGGCCAAACTCCTTGTAGTAGGGACAGGTAGATGGGGAGCTGCTGGACTTGTGGTTGTCTTCCTTTGCACTGTGGTAGGCTCTAGACGTTTTTAATATGCTCTTACTACATGGGACATCCATTTAATCTCTCCACCAGCTGTTTTAAGATGCTTTCATATCAATGATGATTTTGAGTCGTTCTCAAAATCACATTATTTGCTCTAGTTACATCAAAATGACTGTTGTAGTCCTTTAGCCAGCTTCTTGCACCAGAGCAGCATGTTCTAGAGCTTTCTGACTAAAGAATTTCTGGCCATACACCTCCTGCCAAAGTGGAGATGCCATTTGAAGTGAATGTGTTGACAGATGAGCAACTCCTGAAGCTTTGGAGGGGAATAGAAAGTCCAGGATAAAAACATTGTCGGGTGGTATTGGGGTGTTATTAAACTGTAGTCCTGCTACATTGTCTATAACTGTATCTTCGCTGCCAGACGCAAGAGGTAGAACTTACTGAGAAGCCTGAGATTTGCTTTTGTCTTCATCTAGGAAAGCAAACCAGGTTCACAGGATTCATTAATCAGAGTGTAAAGAAAGTTTGAGAGGACCTTGGGATGAAGAGTTTGGGTTAAGGCATGCAACTCAGATTGACTTTTAATTTAGCATCCTGCTACTGGAAACTTTTTGCACTCCTATTGTATTCATCCTAGATCAGTGAGATATCTGACTGCTAGTGCCCTCAGTGTTTATTTCGTAATCTTGCTGTGTTTACTCATATGTCTAAAATCACCTACATGTGCATTGTCCTTGCAGAAACAAACATCTCTTGGCCCTTCTCGTTTGTTTGTTGTCATTGCGCATTTTCCCTTCATTACTCTCCTCCAGTTTTTTCTTTCATACCTTTTTACTTTTCTTCAACTGTCAGTGGAATTATTGTCTTCCTGTCTCCATATTCAGGTAGTGTCAGTGGCTGAGTATCACCGCAGGATCGATGCTCTAAATAGCGAAGAACTGCGCACACTCTGCAGACGTCTCCAGGTGCCCTCTTCAGTAGTTTAAACCCCATCTCCAGATACTAAAACATCTTTCTTTGTAGTGTCTTGGATCAGGGCAAGTCCTGCACTCAGTGGGTTTGTCTTGTCTACAGCACTACAAGGATCAAGCAGAAAATTCCTTTGTTTTGGATGTGTTTAATTGTGCAATTCTATGATGGAATCAGTAATTTTATGATGGAATTACTGCTTCCACGTTTTTCACACAGGAATTTTCTGTTAGAATATGACAATTTGTTCTCAGTACTGCTTGACTTGCAGTGTTGTGTTTTAACTTCCATAGACTGGTGTGTTGTGTTAGAAGCTTCCCTAAAAAGAATGCAAAACAGGTGAAGATTCCAAAACCTTGTTGCATGGGTGTTTAATTTCATATAGGAATCTTTCATCAAGAATCTCACAGTACATGGCAAGTATGAAGCTTCACAACTTCTGTGAAATAGGTAAGTATTTTTCCCATTATAAAAGCAGGTAACTGAGGCAGTTCAACATGGCAAAGGTCATACACATTCACACAAAACAGTACTTTGAAAGCCGTTTGGATTTTTGAAGGTCTCTGGATATGCATTGAAACTGATATTTGCATTCTCTTTAGGTGTTTCATAGTTTTTTGAGAGTTATAAAATTATTAGCTGCTGTGCACATTATATATGCCTTACTGATGGAAAGCATAGCTTAGATCTCCTTAGGAGCACTGATTATTTTGTTTTTCTCTACTACTTGGCTGCTGAAAATTTAAAATGTTTTATTCTTTTATTTCTTTGATCTTGACTTTTTTTACCTATTATGTAATTACACATAAGAAAACATTTTCTTAGCTTTTTTATTTCTATTTGTTTAATAATCAGTAATTAATTGCTTTAAAATGTTTTTTTTAAGTAGTACAATTATGTAGATCAATAATGAGCATGAACCTTGAGCCCAAAAGCTGCCCTGTTATAAGAAAGTCAGAAATCTTGCAAAAAAACCCCAAAGTTATTCCCACTTGACAACAGAACTATTCTGGTTTTGACAAGTGATGGTGGACTATCCATGTATTAATATTCTGGAAGTGTAGGAGCTTTTTCCAAATACCTTTCACCTGGTATGCCCAAACTCAAGGTTTAGGCTCACTAGAAAAATCTGATGTGGTGGGTTACAGCCTATAAACTCTCTGCTCTGACGCCATTTGAGTTGTGGTCTCAAATGTGGTGTAGACTGTGTGACATTTACCAATCTTGAAAGCCCCTGGAATCTCACTATAGGTCAGTCTGCTCTGTCCAACTTTGGTGGGAAATAAATCTGTAGATTTTGCAGCTAGAGTGCTTTCTCTCAGATGCTTTTGAAGAGACACTCTTTGACTGCTTCTACAAAGCAGTGTTCTTCCTAGAAGAAAACTGCTTTACTGTAATAAATTATAATAGTAGTAAATAAAATAATGATAATAATGGAAAAAAAATCCAACCAAAAAAGTACCCCAATCCACAAAAACGCTAAACCTAAAAAACTCAGTTCCCCACACCACTTGAATCCAAATTATTCATGTTTTACATAGTGGTCTTTAATCAGAGTTAAAGAATAACAAAGGAGGAAGAGGCTTTCTGCTCTACAGTTGAGCAATGCTGAACTTCTCTGGAGCTGAAGCAGTATTATGATGGATGAAAGGCATTTAGGTGGAAAATATTTGGACTATGAAATAACATTTTAGAGATAGCACTCTGTAAAGCAGCATGCAGGTCATTTTGTACATGAAGCTGTATGGATAATTGCATATTTTTTGTTGTGATATGGAAATTAGTGCATCGTCTATGTTGGAAGTTCTTGTTACTTTCCATTGAAAAAAGGAAGGCTTGAGCTTTTTTTCTTGCTCAATACTGAATTTAAGCACATCTTTTCTTGAGTTTATAATTAATACTGTAATTGAGTTACTGTGTGAATATACTTTGATATATTGACATTATAAGCCTATTTTTAAATAACAAGGGTTTGTGATAGGAACTTTTTTCATAGTTCTCGAGGGAGAAGGAGTGTCCTTCTTTTTGGCTCAGGTGGCTGTATTTGTTTAAATATTCCTGTCTGTATTTCGGAGTTTTCTTTGATTTGGATTTTTTTTTATTAACTAAGCAAGTTCACAAAAGCATGGCAAAGCTTACCATGGTGATATTGTGAAATAGTGCAGTTGTGTCCTGTATGTTTAAGAGTATGAGGGATGTGGCAAACTGGATTTGGCAGGTATTTTCTTGAAATTTTCAGGATTCAGGTTTTAATTTGGACAGTCTGGCTTTCAGTGAAACTTGATTTAGGCTGATAAATTATTCAGAGGCACTTAATCTTGTTGAGATTTCTTTTTTCTTTAGCAAGTCTCTCAACCTTTTAATAAGTCTTGCTGCAGTGGTTTATCTTACTGACTTCCTCACTTTGTCCTACTCTTCTGTCATATTTCACTATCCTCTTGCAAGTTTTAAATATCCCTGCAGCTGGATTTATAGATGGAAATCTCTTTGGATCATAGCTATTCTAGTTATCAGGACATGGCACTTTAACTTGGAAGTGCTGGTGAAGGTTGACTAGGCTAAGAAGCTGTTGTGAGCTACATCTGATGAGGGATTTTGTGGCGTCTGCCATCTCCACTCAGTAAGTCAAGTATTTTAAACTACTGCAGGACTCTTCTGCAGTGAGTGCATCTTTGCCAGACCTCAGTGCTCGCTATGCAAGGGTATGTTTTCTTAAGTATTGTCACTGCTTTCCACTCCCCACCCTCTCATTCTGTCTTCTTTACTTCCCATAAGTACTCCAGCAGATCAGCTGATGGAGCAGCACTACTCCTAAGGCTCCATTTAGATGGTTTGCTCAAAATATATGACAGCAGTCTTCCCAGATGTCTACTGCATATCTGAAAAATTTCTTAAGTATTCTAAAAGACTGTTGATTCAGAAACTACTGATAAATTTCAGTGTTGAAGTTTTAATTCCTTTTCTTCCTGATTTTTTTAAATTACACTTAAAATACTATGTCAGTATTAAAATTCAAGAACTTTTTTAAAGTATCTTCTGAAAAGCATTTGAAGTCCTTCAGCTGTGTATGAGAACTGTTTGTTGTTTTGGCATAAAATAGAGCTTTCTTCTGTCTAGGTGTCTAAGTTGTTATATAGTTGTGTACCAGCTTGCTATTGGAAACCGTGGACATCTCGGTCAGATCAAATCTGTTGGATTTCTTAACTTTCGAAGGACTTGCATGATTTTAAACCTGTGACATTTACCTTTTCTGTCAATAGGATGGCAAATACTTATTTTCTTACTATTCTTTTCATAGATAACAACAAGAGAAGATATCAATTCAAAACAGGCAACAAATATCAAAACAGACCTGGAGCCTGAAGCATTTCGGCCAAATCTTAGTGATCCAAGTGAATTACTACAGCCTGAACAAATTGAAAAGGTATAAAATTAGATATGTCATTTTTTACTCTTGTACATTAATGTGTCACAAATGCTGTGACTGTAGTGTAAAACACCAGTAAGAAGACCTTGGGTGATATTAAATAGAGGAAAATAAACTCTGTATATTAGAAAAGTTGTCTAAGATCACCGAGTCCAACTGTTACCTCAGCACTGCCAAGTCCATCATTAAACCCTTTCCCAAAAGTGCCACCCATGTCTTGTGCATCCTTCAAATACTTCAACAAGGATGGTGGCTCAACCACTTCCCTGGCTTCCCTGTTCTAATGCTTCACTGAAAAAATTTTTCCTAAGATTCAATCCAGAACTCCAGTGGCTCAACTTGAGGACATTTTCTCTTGTCCTGTTTCGGGAGAAAAGACTGACTGCTGCAACCTACTTTCTGGTGGTTGTAGAGAGTGATGAGGTCCCTCTGAGCCTCCTTTTCTCCAGGCTAAACAACTCCAGCTCCCTCAGTCCTCTCCAGACCTTCCACCAGCTTCACTGGCCTTCATTGAATACACTTCAGCATCTCAATGCTTTTCTTTTAGTGAGGGCCCCAAAACAGTACACAATACTCAAGGTGTGGCCTCAACAGTGTTTAGTCCAGGAGGACAAGTCAGGATGCCATTCTTGGACATACGCTGTCTCATGTTTAGCCATCTCAAGCAGCACTCTTGGATCCTTTTCCTCTGAGTTGCTTTCCAGACACTCTTCTCCCAACCTGTAGTGCTGCAGGGATTTTTTGGGGCACAAGTGCAAGACCTGGTACTTTGCCTTATTGAACTTCACACTGCTGGCCATGGCACATCAGTCAGTCCAGCCTGTCCAGATCCCTCTGCAGAGCTTTCCTACACTCCAGCAGGTCGACACTTCTGCCCATCTTGTAATCTGCAAACAGAGCATGCACTCAATCTCCTCATTCACATCATTGACAAAGACATTAAACAGGACCAGCTTCAGTAATGAGCCCTGGGGAGCACCACGAGTGACCAGCCACCAAATGGATTTAACTCCATTTACCACCACTCTCTGGGCCTGATCATCTAGCCAGTTTCTTACCCAGCAGTGTGCCTGTCCAAGCCATGAGCAGCCAGTTTCTCCAGGAGAGTGCTGGGGAAAGTGGTGTCAAAGGCTTTACTGGTGTCCATGCAGACAATATTCACAGCCTCTCCCTCATCCACCAAGCAGGTCACCATGTCACAGAGGAAAATCAGGTTTGCCAAGCAGGACCTGGCTCTCATGAACCCATCCTGTCTGGGCCTGATCCCCTGGTTTTCCTGCATGTGCTGTGTGATGGCACTCAAGATGACCTGCTTCATGACCTTCCCAGGCACTGAGGTCAGACTGACAGGCCTGTAGTTCTGGGATCGTTCTTACAGCCTATCTTGTAAATGGACACCACAAATGCTAACAGGAATGTCCCCAGTTACCCTGAAATATTGGTAAATGGTGGGAAGTGGCTCAGTGAGCATATCTGCCAGCTTCATCTGTTTCTTTGGGCAGATCCCGTCTGGCACCATAGACCTGTGCATGTCTAAGTGTCTAAGCAGAGCACAATTCATAGCTAAAATGTTGCTTTTTTTTAAATTCTAACTTTGAATACACCATGTATTCAAACAGACTCTTGTCTGTCTTTGCTGTACTTTCCTTCTTTCTTGAAAACATCAGTGAAAACACTGCAGTTCTTGCTGTTCAGTCCAAAGTGATTTCATTATAAATGTGTTATTTGAAGTTTTGGATTAAAAAGCACAGAAACAGAACAACAAGCAGCATTTTCCCTTCAGGTTGTTACCTGCTGACATGAGTGATCTGTTTACTCAACACTAAGTCATTGGTGGGACATGCAATATTGGTATGCGAGAATAATTATATGGATAAACCTTTTAGAGACCTTAACACACTCATGTTCTTTAGTTGATAAATCATTCTTTTGCAGGTCACAAGTAGAGGTAGGAGGAGAAACCTGCTTGAGTGACCAAAAGTAGAAAATACATATGTGAAACGTCAGGTTTAGTTCTTAGGTTTTAAGACCACTTAAAAGTGGCTGAGCAGAACATAGTCTGCTTTCGTTTACATGAAATACATTCTTAAATATAAAGCATGTATTAAATAAAGGGTTGTAATTTTCTTGTTAATAGCTCACAAAGTCTCTTCCACCGCGGACTATTGGCTACCCATGGACTCTTGTCTACAGTACTGCAAAGCATGGCATGAGCTTGAAGACCTTGTATCGGACAATGATGGGATTAGACACACCTGTGCTGTTGGTGATCAAAGACAGTGATGGACAGGTAGGAAAATGTGTGCAAGTAGGGGACCCATCAAGAAAAATGTTTGAGGAGTATAGAGGAATAGCTGGTGCTTCAGTCCATCATGGGAGATAAAATTGTATGTATCAAGCAAGTATTCTTCTTAGAAATGTGTTTCACTGTTGAGCAATCCTCCAATGTACTACATAGCTAAGAAATACTTTAATGATGTAAGTTAGCGGTTGTAATGCAAGAGTCTTGTAATATCCAATTAATCAATTTAATTTTATTTTTTTTTAATGAACTTAAGGCACAAAAAATACAGTCTGTAGAACTTTCTGATGCTGGAAGATCTTGTGGAGTTGTAATGTCATTGCCAGCTGTGGCTAGTGCTTCTTGGTATATTCTGTGGCTGCAGCCAACATCTTTCAAGAGGTGTACTACCTTTGTTGCATTATTAACTTTTGTTCTTTGAGTCTGTGTAATTGTGCTCTGTTTTCCTCTGACAGAGTTATGAATTTCAGGAAGTGGCTCACATCTCAGTTTGAATGCCAAACATCCTCTCTTAAGTAATTTAGTAACAGGTGAACACTGCAGGCAGTATGAGACTTCTTGATTCTTTTCCTGAAACTTCTGTATTTGCTTGTGGAAGCGTGTTATGGCTGCCATGAAAAATTGACAGAACCACTGTAAAATCTGTAGCATTCACTTCACTCACCTGTCCCATTTTGGTAACCACGGTTTTTGTTTTCAGAAAGCATGGTCTCATATCATTCGGGGGTCTGAAAACAGTAAATGAAGGGTATGTTTTCTTATTCAAGTCACAACTTGATTTTTTTCTTTTTTTTCTGCCCCAGGGATACCTTAAAAAAAAAAATCCATTCTAACTCTCTGCTAGCAGTGCACTCTTTACCAGAAGTTCTTTAAAAAGATTTTTCTTCATTTACCTTTTAATCTTGAAGACAAAATATATTGAATAGACTCAAGATTTCTCAACAGACTCCTTAATCTCTTAAATGTGCTTTGGTGATTTCTCCAATTCCCTTAATAGCTTCTCAAGATAATTAGCAAGGTATACCTGCTTCCTAGTACCTAATTATATGTCCCAGAAAAAAATGTCCTTTTCCTGATAGGGCTATCTTGCCACCACTATGTAGTATTGTCTGTTGCTGAAAGCATTCATATTACCTCCTGTGTATGAGCATCTTGGCTGGAATGTTCAAAAAGTGCCATGGTTGCCCAGTCAAACATGGAGTTCATAGGTATGTCATAATTTTTTTTTTTTGTGAAACAAACCTTGGTGAATCTCATCTTACAGCCTCATACCTAGGAATATGTATGAAAGCGTGCCTTGAACTTTTGGGTCGAGTAGTCACTGAACTGATATTTCACAGTATATGCCAAATCTTACCTAAGTTCCGGACAAGAAAGGGGGAAATCCCTGTCTATTTATGCAGAAGGAATGGTTCAAACAAATTTTACATGCTCAGTCCTTCACCAGTGAAGTGAGAGTGGTGTTTTCAGTAGTTCTGTTTCATGTTATTAATGAAAAATATCTGCATTTAACAGCAGAAAATTAATTTGTACTATCTTTCCGTTCAAAACATACAGAAATTTAGCACAGTCTTTCTCCTCTTCATGCAAGCATCTACAATCATGAAAAATAAGACTATGGTAACTGACTGTACTCTTTGGTAATTAGTCAGGGTAATTAATTTTATTTATGGATCTATTGATTTTTTTAAAGAGGTTAATTTATTTTTAATGTCTTGTATCTTCCTGGCAGATAGTCCTTTAAAACAGCTTTCCATGACTGAAAAAGACTCCAAGTATTTTATAAGAGAATGTTTCCAGCAATAGTTCCCTAGCAGTATGCTAAGATAAATGTTATATGTGCACTCCAAAAATGGGTTTTAAGAGACCAGATGTTTATTCCTATCTTATGCTCCAAGATCACTGCCTGGTTTTCTAAGATTCTAGTTCAGAGAAGATCCTAAATGAGATTCAGCCCACTTTGTGTCTTTGGTGTTTATAAAAGATGCTGGAATTGTTGTAGCCTTGGTTGAGGCACTTTTCTTTTAAACCAGAATGAATTTTTCCCTGGGCTGCTTCCCTTGAGATACTGTCCTTTGTTATCCATGTTAATGAAGACTGCTTTTTTATTATGTTGATAATAGGTTGAGTAAGGAGCAAGTGTACCTTGGAACTTTTCATGTTTCATTAAAGGCTGATAAGCCTCAGCCTACTGAATTGTTATTCAAAAACCTTTTCTAGTCTTGCTTTCTTTGTCAGATCAATTAACAATTTTATTTAAATGATAGTTAAAAAAAAAAAAAAAAAAAACAAACAAACCAAACCCACCAGCAAAACAACTCACTGAACTTTCACAGACTTTAATTGTGTAAAAGCTGAGCAATGCCTACTTGGAATTTGGAATCTAAAGCCACCTAAATGCCTGCTCTGCTCAATTCTGGGAGATTCTTTAATAAAGATGTCCGTGAAGTCTATAGTTATGTCATTACAATTGTTATGGATTGTCTGTCTGTGTACTGGTATTTGCTTCTGTTAGTGAACCCTAACAGCCATTTAAAAAGAAATTGGTACCTGATTCTTCAACATGAGTCACTAAATAAGTGGTGGACTAGAAGTGGAAATAATGCAGTTAACCACATCAAGGACTGTCTAGTTTTATAAGTCGTCATTTTTCAGACTGTATTTTACACACTGCACAAGTGGGAGACATGGAACTAGGACATGGGAATTTTAGTTACCCACTAACAACTAGCCACAAAAATCAGATCTCATGGAGAAGTCCTATGGACATCGCTTCTCAAGGACTAAAATAACTGTTGGGAAGCAAACTGTGCTTTTTCTGTAAAGCCTTATTCTTTTGTTGTTGCTTACAGCAAAATGTGATCTTTCAAGAGTCAACTTGAATCATGTAGAGCATAGAGAGATTGTCAAATCCTGAGTCAAAGCTGAACTGGACAAAGCTGAGTCAGCCTAATAGCTTTGGAATCAGTCTTTCATTGAGTAGGGAATTATATGAGAGACTGTCTGAGGTTCTTTATAGCTTAATTTATCCATAGTTAGAAATAAAGCTTCAGAATCTCTTGAGTAAATTGTGTATAGTTTTCTACATGGTTAGAATGCTCTAGTTTTGTGTTTTACTGGTTGTATAGATAACACCCTTGAGATGATCCGAGACAAACACTGGAATAAGTGTTACGTGAAAAGTTTACACCTGTGTAGGGGCTGAACTGAGATAGTTCAGGTTTGACACAATTCTGCTTGTTACTTTAACTGAAGGTTAATTTCTCTCAAGGAATATCTGTTGTTAATGAAATCTTATATTTAGTTTTATCTTTTTTAGTTATATTTGCTTACTAGGTATATAGTGTCAGCCCTAAGAATATCTGAAGTAAGACATGTCATAGGTACCTGAATATAGCTCAGCTACCAGGCCTGCTCAAAGAGTGACTTGAGCCTTTAAAAGAAGTTAGGATACAGAGACTCAGATAGTTTGAGGACTAAGAAATAACTGGAAGTGTGGAAAACATGCATGTAGTTATTTAAATATGGAATATTATGTATTTCAGCATCCCATTTTGTTATATTCATTGGTGAAACTTTGAATTCGGTATG
This sequence comes from Lanius collurio, assembly GCA_020086605.1. NCBI lineage: Eukaryota > Metazoa > Chordata > Aves > Passeriformes > Laniidae > Lanius > Lanius collurio. The sequence goes on from JACBWW010000003.1 coordinate 48,734,730, forward strand.
GATTTTTATGTTAAAAGATGCTCTATTTAAGTTCAATTATCTGCATATACTAAGAACAGTCTTAAGTGACAAAATTTTTCATGGAGAAAAGTTATCACCCAGTTTTCTGAAGTCTAGTCTACTCTAGTGTTAACAGTCTACTGACCCACATGCTTGAAATAACAAAAAGGAAAAAGTGTCTCATCTATGCTGCTTTTTAGAGTTTACATGTGCAAATACAGTGAAGTATGAAAGAGACATAAATGACTGCAGCAATTATAAGTTCTTTCTGACTCATCTTTAAATTTTAATGTTAACACTTACATGTAGTGGAACTACAGGTAGTAAAGATCAGCTAAAAATGAAATGCTGTCTTGAAGTGCAAATTCCCGTGAGTCCACCTAACTAGTAATGGGCTAGAAAATGAAAAATGTAAAAAATGTGGGTAATGATAACATTAGGGACTCATATCAAGCCTACCTTGAATTAAAAAAAAAAAAAAAAAAAAGGTAGGGAAAAAAATAGGCACCTTCTGGAAACAAACAGGAAACAATTCATTTATTTTGGTCTGATTTCCCCAAAAGCAAAAAAAAAAAAAATATAGTAGTTTCTTTCCCTCTTAAACCTGTTCTTGACATTGAGACAGTGGGATGATAGAGAAATATCTTTCCAGCATTGGATTCTAGATGTTGACTGAAATATCCCTGCAGAATAAAAGGTTTCAGCCAGTTTTCCTGTGAACGTGCATTAAAAAAAGGGTATAGAAATTTCCGCCTCAGTTCATGGATCTTCAAGTCTTTAGACTGAATTTGTTCTTTGTTCCAGAGAGTCAGATTTTTAGATTATAAGCATTGGTCACATATATATTCAAAGGTAATCCTTTTCACTGGAGTAAAGGAACCATTTTACGAGAGTAAAGTAACTTGTCAACATAGTGACATTTTGTTCTTAAAAAAGGTAATGTAAAAAAGTAAAGTAGTGGTAATGTGAGGAAGTTTCTGCAAGTACTGTGACTAAAGAAAGTTTGGTATGTAAGTCTTATCTCTTGTCTGCTCTGTACCAATGGAGTCGTAGCAGTGTCTTCTCAAATGTACAGTACTACCTGCATGAAATGAATTGTTTGCTGTTGTGCATACTTTTTAAAAATTAAGAGTTTATTTCAAGAGAATAATTCTTGAACTCAACAAAATGTGAGCATACACTGGCTCATGTCCAGCTTTTCATCCACAAGAATCCCTAAGTTGTTATCTTCAGGGCTGCTCTCAGTGAGTTCACTTCCAAGCCTGTGCTTAAGTTAGGGATTGTCCTGACCGAGGTACAGGACCTTGCACTTGGATTTGCTGAGCTTCATGAGGTTCACACAGGCCAAGTTCTCAAGTTTGTCCAGGTCTCTCTGGATGGCATCCTGTCCTAAATCTGTCTCTGTTGTAAGACAGGGTAAGCAGTGCTTACCTGTTATTTGGACTGGAATTAATAAATTACATGGAAAATAACTCAGCTACAGCTAGGAACTAGCCTAGTGAAGTGAAAAGCGAGCTATGTAAAAAGGACCTTTTGATCTGAAATTTTAAATATGTATACATTGGTTTTGAGAGTTTTCTGAGTTTATTTTTTATCCATTAGATTATTTTTTCTTGCTGTGTTCATTTTTTATTGAGGAAGAGTGTTCTTACTTTCTATTGTATGACAAAGCATGATACCATATCTCAGTGCACTCAGAACTGTGATACAGTCTAAGCAGTGGTACAGTGAAATTCACAGAGTGAATTTCAAATCTGACAATATTTACAAGCTGATTTGTTTATCAGTTACTGTCATTAGAGATTCTTGGATGCCGTGTAGTTTTTCTAAAGTTTTTCTTGCTCTGATATATTTTTGCTACAGGTTTTTGGTGCATTAGCATCTGAACCATTTAAAGTGAGTGATGGCTTTTATGGCACTGGGGAGACCTTTATGTTTACTTTCTCTCCAGATTTTGAGGTAAGTAGTAATGACTTTGTATGCTTTTGTTCCTTTCCCCACCACCCTCTCCAAGTGCATTATATTAAAATACTTAATAAATCCAATAGTAAATCTGAAAAATACTATACATTAGCCAAAAAGAGTCATCATATTAGTTTTTTCATGGAATCTTTAAGTGCACAGTAAATCAGTAGTGTTTGCATGCTGAAGAATACACTTAACCCAATTCTTTAGTTATACTGAAGATTTTTCTACTGTTTAAATTATTCCAGATGTCTGTATGAAAAGTCACAAACTACATCCTTTTTAGGGGCATATCATCTAATCTAAGCATATTTTCTTGGTGTTTTTCATTGTGTAGGAATTTTGGTGCTCAAAGATAACCTGGTTTGGAATAGTCTTATTTTAATTAGTGTAAAACCTCAGAGAATTTTTATCTGCAAGTATCTGTTTCCTAAATTTTCTGTGTAAACTTGTTAACTTCATTAAATTGGTCTCTGGCCACCCATAGTCTGTCTTAATTGATGTTTGGTTTCCCTTCTGCCCGAACTGAAAGTTCAGATATTTTTACTTGCTAGTCTGTTTTGTTTTGGTTTTTTCCTAGGTTTTTAAATGGACAGGAGACAATATGTTCTTCATTAAAGGAGACATGGACTCTCTTGCTTTTGGTGGAGGGGGGTAAGTTAAAATTAGAGTCTGTTAAAAGTGTTTGTCTGGACACCTTTGAAAAGAAAAATTGGAATTGACTTCAGTTTGGTAGCTCATGACTCAACAGTTACCAGCCAAGAAACTTTAGTATGTCAGGTGCTTAGCTTCTGATGTTGACAAAATTTAGACAGGAAGTTTGTCTTCAGCATAGTGCGGCATAAAGTTTCAGCCCTGCGTGGTTACACCATCCGTGCTTGACTTGCATGTGTGTCTTACTGTATTCAGAGGAGATTGACAATATGATTGTGGAAGGTTGTAAATGTGAAAATTCTGTGTAACTAGAAGGGGCCTGAATTGAAACTGAACTATCCCAAAATATGCCAAGGTCTCCAGAAATTATACATTGCCTTGTCCTGTTGTTTCCCTCCCCATGCAGGTTCACATGCTTCTGGAATGTTTTCCTTATTTGTTATCAGCATTCTCTTTAGATACAGAAGTGCTATTATGTCATCTTTTTAATAGAAATAGAAGAGGGAGAACCAAGGAATTCTAGTTAGTTTTTTATTTCAGAATATCTGCAAAAGAGATATTTCCAAATTAATAATATTAAAAAAAAATAAAATCTTTGTGGCATAAATTTATCAACAGCAATGGGGTACTTGTGTTAAAACCTAATTCTTTAATTCCTTGTCATTTCTGAATTTTGAATGAAAAATACATTGATAAATTCAATGCTTACTCCCTCAGTCTTTTGCTTTAATACATTGTCTGTCTTGCAGAGGAGAGTTTGCTCTTTGGCTTGATGGTGATCTCTACCATGGAAGAAGTCATTCATGCAAAACATTTGGGAATCACACACTTTCTAAGCGAGAAGACTTCACTATTCAAGACATAGAAATATGGGCTTTTGAATAAGTATTTAACTATTTCTACAGGTTATTGTCCCAAACCTGACATGAATCAGTGCAGCTTAAAAATCCCTAGGAGCAATATAATGTATTTTACTTACCTGGGGTTTTTTTTTCTAATTTTTTCAGTGTCGCCATTAGTTATTATTTTTAAATAGGTGTTTTTTTCATGCTCTCTCATCTGTAATATACTGCCATATTTTTTCTAAGCTATAGACTCTTTTACAAAATACTGACCTTGTGGACTAAAAATTAACGTTAGTTACTTTGAGCCTTGTGGCCTGCAAAATTTTCTTATCCATATTACAGTTGCCTCCCAGGTTTCCCACACACACCTTTCCTTCAATCCTGCTAGGGGGCTGCTTCATTGAATATAGCTTATTATTTTTGTATTCAAATTATGTCTATGAATGAAGTTGCCCTCTGTGAACCTCCAAGAAAGCTGCGTGTGGGTATTTGGTAGCAGCACTGCAGAGATTGGTCCAGACCAATGATGGGTTATTCAAGTGGTGCCACAAATGGATGAGAAGCTGAGCATTCCTTCTTAACACATCCCAGTACACACGTGGTGAAGTTAGAAGATATCCAAAGTCAACAGTGCCACTCGTCTTGTTTATTGTACATGTGTAGACAAAAGTCAGTTAATACATGTTGTAGCTGCATGCTGATTGTATTTAAAGAGTGTTTTGCACATGCTGTTAATGATCTGCAGGTTTGGGACAAATACTGACAATATTGAGCTATGTGGCAAAGACTTACAAAATAACAAGAGAATGTATGAATATGATAGTTCCAAAAAATTAAAAGGCTAAAGCAAGCAAAACTCAGTGAAAAATTTGTAGCTATAGTAGGGCATTAAAAATACAGAAACAGATGCATCTTTCTTCAACATAAAGTGTCAGATATATACTGTTATACTGTTGTAGCCGTGTAGCACATCAGCTCCAAGAATATAGCTTATTCCTGTCCAAAGAAAAAAATACTTGTGATGTTTTTGAGTGGGTCTATGTTGTAAATTTACAATTAGCACCAGCTCTGATTAAAATGACATCATGTACCATAGGTAGACAATATTGTAATTCAGTAGACTTGTGGAATATGCAAACTTACTGTCATGTGACCTCAAAAAATAAATGACAGGCTAGAATACAGTTCCAGTAGCTCTTGTCCACTTTTGTAGAAGAATTGATAAGCCATTGTGGCAATAACAGCTCAAAAAAACTGTTTGTTTCAAAGCTTTTATTCTATGTTCTGCAAAAAAAAACCAAACAAAAAAAAACAAAACAAAAAAGAACAAAAAAATTGCTGTTAAGTGTGACAGTGACTGACTTTGTGCTGAAATTTCAGCTATTTCAGACAAACATTGTATATTATCTTGTAAATTAATGTTTAAAGTAGTTTTGTTATTATAGAAAAGTGTTGATTGACGGGTTGCTTATAGCACTTTAAATTATTCTAGAAATGGAATAAAAGCCAAATGGGTTGGCTTACGTAGATGTAGTTGTATATTATTTCAAAATATTTACATTTCTGGAAAGTTAAAAAAAATACTTATTTGAAGACAGCTTACTGCTATGGTAATGAGAAAGGGCAGACGTTTCATCTATAATATGCTAATGCTCAATATGAATAGAAAAACAGGGCTTTGTTTCCTGTCTCTATGTATATCTCTTTATCCTTATTAGAACTTAGTACAATGTGTAGAGTAAATGTTTACAAAATAAGGAACTGTAAATAAATTGAAATGGCTTTTCTCCCCTTTGGTCTTCCACAGCAGTATTATTGTCTTTGTGGAGTTACAACTGATTATTACAACAAAAAAAATCCTGTAATGGATTTTAAGTACTATAAGCTCACAGTGATGTATAGCAAATAAATCTAAATATATGTAAAAATAAACGTGAGTTGGGGTTTATTTAGAAGGTGGAGTTCATGTAGAAGCACGTTTTTTGCTGTTCATGTAATAACTGAATGTATAGGATGCATTTTCTCATCTTCCTTGGCATTTTTGGGGCTTTTTAGAGCCCAGTGGGAAGCAATGGGAAGGAAATACATTGTCTTCAACCATCTTGAAGAGGGAGAAGGGAAAATAAAAGTCTCAGTCTTGCTGACAAAACCATTAATTCAACTGCAGAGTCTCTGTCCTAAGCTCATATTGCAAATTAAGCATATCTTAGATTCTTACAGGCTGATGTGGAAAATTTTATAAAGAATTATACTTTGAAGAATGAAATGAAAGCACATAAAAATCATCACAGTAGCTGAATGTTTCTAAGTATTGGACCAGTCTTGGAAAAGCAAAGTGGAAATCAAGGATAGCGTTTAGTGAGCAGTACCGTAGCAGTCATGCTTGTAAAATACTAAATTAGTTAAGGAATAGCAGGACATTTGGTTTAAAGCATAAGTGGCAACACTTAGTGAAGCAGCTGGCTGTGGAAGGGATCTATGGACACCACTGCACGTCTGCTTACGAAAGACCATGGATTTTATCACCAGACATTTAGTTAATTTCTGTATGCCACGCATGAAAAATTGTATAGGTGAGATCAAAGGTACTTGATGTCCTCCTGCCTTCAATTTGTTATGTGTTTTCTGCAGTAGAATTCATTTCCATCTTTCCTGGCAAGGTGATTGTAAAGAGTTGGGGTTTGATGTATGCTGAAGGCTTATGAGACCCATTATCTGGAGTTCACTGCCAGAAGATTGTGTCTCAGCACAGAGTACTTGGATGGATTCACTGAGTAACTCAATGTATTGTTTGGGTACCTGGGATCCAAACATGGGATTCCTAAAGTATCATCTTTTGGCTCTAAATCCTATCTGTTAGTTGCTGCTTTTGTGTCACCTGCAAAAAGGTCATAATTTGTGATATATAGCTTGTGGTTACATCCTCCTGCTCACCTGTTTATATTGCATTGGAGTTATTTTTTTGTACAGGAGTTAGAATGTCTGCATCAACCTTAATCTTGGAAGATGAGTAAAAACGTTGACTAGTCCTTCAACTTCAAATAAAAAAATAATCTTGTATTCTTCAGTATTTGAATCTTAAATCTCACTTTTATATTCTTCTTTCATAAAAGAACAGATGTCATCAGGGTATTTTACTGTTGTTTCTACAGTTTCCAGCTCGGTTAAGGGAACAAACCTCTCCCCTTTCTTCTCTTAAGAAGAGATGCTACTGCAGTGATACAGAGCTACATTGTGGTTCTGTGGCAGAGAGAGGAATTGTCCAGCCAAGGGAATGGTGTACACTTGGTGTAGTATGTGCAAACCAAAGTGGTCCTGCTGGCTGTCCCACTGCAGAAGTGCCAGTACCACCTCTGCTTTCTGCTGTCCTGCTTATCTGACAAGCTTCCTAATGGTAGTTTGTATTCTGTTGGGATAATTACACAGTTAATAGTACACTGCTGTTGAATGCTAAAGTGCTTTGTGCCCTGAGGTGTCAGCAGTGGCTCTAGTTGAGATGTTGGGGTGGTGCAATGTGTGGGACTAGGGCTTGCCACTATTTGTTCTGTGATCAGTAATGATTGAACACATCACCATGAACATTATGCTCTTCACTAGAGTGAATTTTATTTCAATATCCTTCCCCCATTTTAAAATGGGCTGTATTACTGAACCTTGGCTGCACAGAAGCATTTTTGAAGAAGGAATTATTGCTGTGGAGGAGTGGGCTGATTTCTGCTGGGTGGGATACGTGTCCAGTGAACTTCCACTCACTTCAAGCCACTGCAGCATCTGTGGTAAGACTTTGAAAAATACAAAGATGTAAACACCAAATTTCTTTCTTCTGATAAAAGTTCTATGCTGTCATTTAAGCTTGTTAGCTGTGTTAGAGTATGAAAAATGTATGTAAGTTCCTACAGAAGAAGAGACAAGTTTTTCACTACCAAGGGTGTGCAAAAGCAACACAAGCCTCAGACAGGAGAGTGCAGGAGTGCTGTTTCAAGTAAAACATTTTGGGGGTGAATACAGTATTTAAGAAAATAATGTTCAACTTTAAGCTACCATGAGAGTACCTCGAGAGTTGCTCACTGTCTAAAAGGTTAAGGATTTTATTTTCAAATCAAGTCAGAACTAGGAAAGCAGGTCTTAAATAAAAATTTCCAGAGACTGCTTAAATCAAGCAGGTTTTGACCTTTATCATCTCTCTGCTTAGAATGTTTATATTTGGCAGAATTTGTGCTAGTTTCACAGGAATCTTAACACAGTATAGTAGTAGAGTTAGGCTGGGTAATTCATGGAGTACTTTTGTTTGTTTTTTAATGAGTTCAGATATATTTTCTCCTACTTTCCATGGATAAACTTGTCACACAACTTTATGTGAAAAAAATGTTACAAAGCATATAACCTACATGAAATGCTTCCATACACCATAACTTATATCAATATTTAATATTTCTCTTCAACAAAAATGGCAAATTCTTCTCAGAAATTAGAAGGCTTTCATGATACTGCCTACTCAAAGGTAAATAGTGGAGGGTAGTATGAGAAAAAATATTAGTTGTGTCACATGGTTTTTCTCATCCAATTGGAAATAAAATAGTTTGATTGGAAGAATAGAAAAAAATTGGGGTTTGGTTTATTTTGCATAGATTTTAACATTGAGATGACAGAATGGAAGACTTAAGTTATCTGCAGTGAGCTATAGTTTGAAGAAGTATAGCAGTGATTATGTTGTTACAACTGCTGTTTCCTGTGGTAGGGTGCGAAGTCTCATGAGCAGAAATATGTAATTCACTTAACACTCACATAACTTTAGTGGGTATTCTTTGCACAAGTATCTTGTGTAAGGTCTGTTGCCATGTTCCCTGAAATCTTTTTCTGGTGCTTTGGACAGAGAACCCTTCACAGGCCATATTTTAACAGCCTGTGAACAGAAGCATGTGCTTATATTTTGAAGCAACTTACTGATGTTTTACTTCACAGAATATGCACGTGTATTTGTTTTCTAGTGTGTAGCAGAACAACCCAATAAAGAATTAAGGGTTTTATTTATAGTTCATGTATTCCTTTGACAACAAAATTTTGTCAAGACAATTTAGACAGCTTTAAAGGTCATTATATAAAGACATAATAAGCTAAGAATATGCAGGTAAAAATTATATAAGTATTGCACTAAGACAGCAGTTTTGTAGTTCAGCTTGAGTAGTTGAAGATATCTCACGAAAACATTAAATAAGCTCCACTGATTCCATCTTACGATTAATTTTTTTCTTCCTTAGAGTCACATAGTAGAACTATACCTAAAATACTAATGATTTACATAGAATAGATTTAGTAGTCAGTTCTTGTATCACTAAGTTATAAAACATTTTATTTGTACATTGGAGCTGCCAACTGGAGTACCTGTACTCAAAATAAAACAGCATCATTTGTTTAATCAGAGAGACAAGATGTTCATACTCCTTCACTTCTGTAAGAAGATACTTGCTCTTTCAGTTCGAAAGAATCTTAAGAGGGAAAAGACCACTTCCTTTTTCATTATTTGCCGAAGCATCTGCTCTGAAACAAATGGTTTTCTTGTGAAGTACACACATTTTGCCAGGAGAGCTGTTTTTATAGTAGTAGAGAAATAGTGATCTCTCTAATCCAGTAAGCAGTAGAGACCTTACAGAGGTCTCAGATTTGTGAATAATACAATTTTAAGTCCTAGGAATATTAGTTCATTAGCATTTAGTCCTCTTCAGCATCACCTGGCTGAAATACATTATTGCAGTAGCATTGAAATGGCAAATGCTGTAAAGTTAGGTCAGTATTTCTGTGTAATATGGAACAACATTTTACTCAAAAGTTATGAACACTGTTTCTCTTGTTTCTCACAGAGATAAATTTCAATGGAAGTTGATTATTTTAGTCACTTTTTTGCTGCATACAAAAGTACAAGTACCTGGCTAGTTTTTATATGTTACATATTATTTTTCCCTGTATCTAGAAGAACAGTATCTGCATAGATAATCAGATGAGACATTGCACAATATTGCATAAAAGGTATTTTTAGGTAGCTATCTAATCAAAACATTTTATTGATTACATTCCAACCTCCATAAGTTTAAATATGAAACTATCTAAAAAATTAGTTATATAAATACAATAAATATATAAAACCCCATTTATAAAAAGAAGGATTTTTACATGATATGTAAGAGAAAGCTGTGTCAACAGTTGCCACAAGATAATACTGCAGCAGTAGTTGCATATCCTGCTTGTAACATAAACAAATGTGGTATCTTTCATTCAGTTTTGAAATAAGGTCATTATACTTGTATATAAATAAATTAACTAGGAAACACATGCACAAGACCATTTTGCAGATCAAAAACTTGGTCTGAGTCTGTATTGTCATTCAACTTCTGATCTGGCATGTTTCATATTCCTGATACTCCAGTTTAAATAGGCTGGGAATATCCTAATGTAAGAAGAAGTAGAAATTGGAATTAATTTGTGGCTATTTATATTGCTATGGACTTTCATCATCAGCTGCTTATATTCCATATAGATTTTTCTCCTTATTTTTCATGTAGTGATTAACTTAATTGTCCTGCAACCACTTCTGGTACAAAATTAAGTCCATTTGGATGCTTGGGTTATCATGCATTAGTTATAAAATAGGTATTTCAAAAAATACTCTCTTCTGTGCGGTGAACAGGGGAATCTTATATTCCATATGTGCAAATGCTAATGGCAAGGGAGAAGGGGAGAAAAGTTTCCAAAAGTTGTTCTGGTTTTAGCCTACTTATTTTAATAAAGTAATTATGACATTATCATCCCTTCCTTGCCATAACATTTCTCCCTCAAAGTCCACCAGCCCGTGCTTCCTGGCTCTCATCAGAATCCCAACAACCTTATCTGAAATACGAACATATCTGTCGAAGAGTTCCCCAAAAGTGACTTGGATCTTGCCGTCGGGCCGTGGCCTGGCCATGCATTCGATGATGAAGCACATGTCCCTGATCTCGCGGTGGATGTGCGCCTCGGCTCTCTTGGCTCTCTCAGCGGTCTTGGTCCCTTCCTTGGGATGGCCGTATCCTTCATCTCCTTTGTGCAGGCGCGTGGACATGGCCAGCTCATGGTCAAACTCCTCGCTGAAGGGGTTCAGCTTCTGCGTTATGATGTGCTGCTCGGCCCATTCCTGCCACCTGTCCTTGAGGCTGTGCACGGCGCTGCATTTCCTGCGCGCCTTGCTCCGCGCCTCCTCGCTCAGCCGGCTGGCACTGAAAGACACAAGAGCGCACCTGAGCTTTGCATCTCCTCGTTTCCTGATGCACTTCTGTGTATTGATCTCTGCTGTTTTTGGGGACAAGCTGGAATCCACCAGGTGGCATGAGTTCACCACTTCTAAGTTAGTTCTCATGGGGCTGTTCACGTTTCAGAGGCAAGTTCCGTGATCACAGCTTTATCCTATCTACACTACCACCTTCCAGCCCCAATCTGAGACTGTTTTGACAATTTTTTCCCCAGAACGACTTAATTCTGTAAGGGAGCAAAACAGTATGTTGCTGATTACCTGCACTTTCTGTACCTTTCCTGTTCCTGCCTGCCTGGCCAAGCCTGAAATATGCCTGCCCTGAGGTTAGAGATGCTGACTGCTGTAGGTATATGACCTGGCTGAAAACGAGAGGGTAGTGCCTAGAAAAACCTGTCCTCCGTAATAGATGTCAATGATGAAAGCAACAACAAAAAGCTAATTAAGTGCAGTAGCTCTGTCTGTGCTTCTGCATTTGAAGTATGTTTCTGAACAAATATTGAAGTCCAAAATTCAGATTCCTATGGGTAGGGTAGAAGCCCGAAAGTGTCAAGGACAAAAGATAAGGTAAGACCTTCAAAGATATTTTTTTTTTTTTTTTTTTTTTTTTGTGTGTGTGTGTTGTGTGTGTGTTAATAGTTCTGCATGACTGCAGGCAGCCACTCTTTCCTCTCATGGCCAATCCTATAAGTTGTGGGGGAGCTACAGATAGTCTGAGTTAGTCTTTGTGCTGTCCATGTCCTGTCAGTGTGTACATACAGAACTCAGCTAGGGACTATGCTGTACTGTGGCTGTGCCAAAGTAATTTGTTTTCTAATATTTTTACTCCCCAAAAGGCTGCTCTGAAACCTCCCCAGCAATGTCAGCTGAATATTAACAGTAATGCTGGAGAATCAAGATACACTTAGAGAAACAGTACACAGGGCTGCAAAAGTTGCAGAAAATTCTGTTCCACTCCTGTTTGGACATTCCTTTGTTTTCTGCTAAGCTGGTTGAAATAGAGAATAGGAGTCATAGAGATGTCCCCAGTTCAGATCTGTGCAGCAGAAAGATGCCAGTACTGGGCAGGGCTATGCTAGGGCAAGAATTGCAAACACTTAGTGCCAGAGATAGAAAAAGAACTGGAAGAGCTGCACTACTTTATTACCTGTGGAGCTGCCCTAAGATTGGCTTAGCTGTATTGAGAAACTGTTTAAAAAGCTCCAAAATACTCTTCCCTATCAATCTGGTGAAAAAATGTCAAAAGAACTGAGCATACTGAGTTGCCAAGTAAGTGCACTTTTCTGTGGTGTGACAACAGAGCATCCTGAGAGTAGGCAGTGTGTCTGTACCTGTGATTTTGTGTGTGTAAGTGTTTAACAGGTAGATGTTGGCAGAAAAGCATTAAGATATACCAGTGGGGTAAAGCTACACAATTTGGTTTCCTAACAATAAACCAAGTGCTCCTCTATATAAGCTATTGTCATACAGAGAAAGTGAAAGCTGTGATCCTTTGCCCCTTCATCTGAATTGTGCCTTCATTGCCCAGAGGAGCTGTGGGCACAGGGCTTGGTTATTCAAAGGAATTAATCTTCTGAAGTTTATGGTTATTCCAAAGGCCACAGAAACCCTGTGCCAGCAGAGCCTGAGCTCCAGCTGAAGCTCGGATTGATTGCTTCACCAGCTCTTCATGTGGGAAGGTATCAGTTAAGGCAGGGGGGAAAAAATCCTAAGTGAATCAAAATTGCCTCAAAGAAGTGATGCCAGCAGTCTCAGCAGAGTTGAGTAGATATTACCATGGAAGGCTTATCCTTCAGCCACAGCCAGCTGCTCCCCCTTCTCTCCAGGGACTATGACCTCTGAGAAAGTCCTAGAGCTTCAGTTCCCCAGGTTGAGTGGAGAGAAGAGGGGGAGTGAGACAGCAGGAGGCCATGAAGTCTTTGTTGCCTGCTTTAATTTTACGGTCTAAAATGTATTCACTCCCTTTTCTACTGAAACTAATTTTCCTTTCTAGCAGAATATTATTATCACCTTCCTCATCCAAATCATCTTCTCAGTGTTTGAGAAGACCACCATCTTATCTATCCTTTTGCTTTTTTCATGCCTCATGTGGGCTTGAAAAAACCTACTTTTTAAATGCATCTTCTAATTAAACCATTTCTGGTGACTGGAGTGCCATTTTTTGCCATTGTTTAGCTTAATGACAAGTTAACAATGTGAGTTGTGTACACAGAGAAGCATTTTTTTCATGTTTCTACTGCCCCTACACAAAGGATTGTGCATCCAAAGTGAAGGTTTGAACTTTCACCCACTGTAAGAAGTGCTTTACATGTAACAATCAACTAAGTTTACCTGTCAACCAGAACTATCATCCTAAATGCATTCTGGCCTTCTAGGTAAATAATGTCCATTTGCATATTCACACTGATTCTGTCTGTAGGGGAAAGGTATGAATTCCTTTTAATGTTTGGAGTTTTGTATCCTTTTTGCTGCATCCCTTTTGCTCCTAAACTGGAACAAAATAATGTCTCCTATGCCAGTAGGAGTTAACAGGCCTTCTACTAAGGAAACAACCTTATTCCAGTAAGTGGTGCAACTGGAAATAATGAAGGTGCTGATGTGAGGAAAACAAAATATTTGTACTAATGCTTTTTTCTGGAACATAGAGAGGAAAATGGGAGATACTCTTTAATAACTGTGTATTTGTGAACTTTTTGAAGAAGATTAAACTACATGGAAAGGTTCATAAAGGTAGCAGGCTGAAATGTGATATTCTGAGGCTATAGAATAAATTTTAAAAAAAGGAATAGTTAAAAAAATCCTGTCCTGACAGCATCACTGTAAGTGCAGAAAATTATTTTTGTGTCCAATTTCAGTGGAAGAGAGAGCTCTTAAGTAACACAGAGGGTGATATTTCAGTCATTTGGACCACAGTAAATATGGCTTATCAATCTTTTTTCTACATAGACATGCAGAAAATAAAAGTTTAACAGAAGCTAGAAAGTTGGTCTTTTTCTACTGTAAGTTTTGAAACCAAGCAGATTGTTTTAATTGAAGTTGTTTACAGAAAAGTGCTGCAAATGTATTCTTTTTCCATTGTATATTTGGGATCTTTGGTTTGAGGTCCTAACTTCTGTGAAAGGATGGTGCCCACAGTCCTTACCAAAAGCAGGTACCACAAACTTTCAAGCCCTAGGTTACTGGAGAGCTTTTTTCACTTGGGCTGTTAACCATTTTCTTCTTACAGGAGCTGACTGCTCAGCTGTACAGCAAAGCATCATTCTAATCCCATCTGAATAGTTAAAATAGCTCTGGGGGGGTGTGTTCAGCTAGCTGTGCTAAAAGGTACAGTATGTTGAAATCTGTAACTGTGTTAGTCATGGTCTAATGGTCATGGTGATGCTCATCAGTAGTGAGGTGTAGAACCAAAACCGGGGTTGTGATACAGCCTGCCTGCCTGCCTGCAGAAAGATCACAAAGTCTGTTTTGGCACTTTCATCAGTTTTTCATCATTGGTGCTGATCCAGTTTTTAATTTCTGGAAAGGCAGTTAAAATACAGTATGAACTTGGGGTCCAACATACTGTGAAGGTTTCCTTTCTTTGAATTAATGAATTCCAAATTCATGGAAAGCTTCCAAAGAGAAGCAGTGAACCCAACTTTTGGTAAGAAGTACTTGGAAATAATTCCTGCAACATTAATTTGGGACATTCTCTGCAAATTGCTCCTGAGAATATTTACAATTTATACTAAGCAAAATAATGAATAAGTATTTGGAAATATTACTTGTCAAATATATTGATTTAGACAACATTTGCTGAAATAGATGAATAGCTGAGGGCTCTAGATGAGATAAAATTTGTGATTCTGAAATATGGACTGAAGTATTAATAAGTAGTTATTTTGATGAACCAGTAAATCCAGTGTGAAAATTGAATATAGTTAATATCTCCCAAATATAACTTCTTGACTTTGTGTATTAGGTACATAGCACATAAAACCCTGGGCTGCAGTCTGATGTTGTTGACTAACTTAAACACAAAGTGATATGTGAAAGATCTCCTGAATTTGGATTAATTTCTTCTGAGTCAAGAATAATAGTTTATCATTGACCACTTTCTACCATTTCCCCACCCATTTTCCTCATGGAAAGCTGCACCCTTCTGCCATTTGTGTTGATGTAACGACGGTTCTTTACTTACAGAGATGGTACAGGCCGTTTAATCCTCACAGCCGTCACCTCCCGGTCACTGTCTTCCTGCTCGAGCTTGTCCTCTGCTTCCCCATAGCCACTGTCCTGGGCATCCAGGCTGTCATCACGGCACTTAAGGAGCAGCTCTTCCTTGGCCCCATCTTTGTCCTCCTCTTCCATCTTCTCCCAGCCCTTGGTCAGCTCTGAGACCACGTTTGAACACTTTCTCCTTATGTCTGAAGGTAATTTGCTACTAAGAATTTTGTCAACAGCATTTGATTCTTCTTTGGGTTTGGTCATCTCGGAGCTGCTGTTGTTGTTCTCGTATCTTTCACTGAGGAGGCTGACATCGCCCGCTCGTTCGTAGGCTTTGCTGACAACTGTTTTGGTTACCTCTTTGCTTTTAATGCTGAACATTTTGAGGGCTTCATCTGATTCCCTTGATTTTTTTTCAGCATCTCTTATTGTCACCGATTTCTTTGCCAAGGATTTTTCATCATCTTTTTCTTGGTCTCTGTTGACAGATGGAATTTGCCATTTTTCAAAGGAATTTTCTTGTACAGGTTTAGCTGATGAGCTTTCTACAGTGGGGACCCATCCAGAGGGCTCTTGCTCTTGCTTTATGTGGTGGTCAGATGCCCACTGCTGCCAACCTCGTGCCAAGCTGAAGACCTGGCTGGCCATTCGGATCTTGTGGACAGCCCTTTTCACAGGAGCAGTGCCCGGCTTTTCTTCAGGAGCCATGTTGCTGTCTGCTGCCATCCTGGCTTCTCCCCTTCTTATGCTCAGCACCTTCTGAATGGAGTTCCTGAAGTGAATAATGTCCTCTGAAGAGGGCCACACGGATTTAAATAGAAGCAGGAGCAGTTGATGCCCATGGAAAATATGTGAAACGCTTCTCACAGAGATATTGTATCCTCACTGTTGCAGAGGTCTTTTTTTAAAACGCGGGGTTACATTTCATCACAGCAGATGAATGATGCATGATGTAAACAGTGTGACACAGACCTGCTTTGGAAATAGCGGGAAAATAGCAGGTCCTTTAGTCCCCCCTCCCTGGGACTGCTGAATTCCCAGTTTGTTGGCAAGGGTCTTGTTCTTTTGCAAATGCAGCACTTGGGTTAGAGATCCTGATTGGAGTGACTGAAAATGCTAAATGTGAAGTGCTGCCAGTTGCTAACAGCTTTGGCCAGAGTGGACACTCCTTATCATCACAAGAAAATAGTGGTCCTTGTCATGGAGACTGAACCCAGAAGCAAGTTATAACTGAGAAATTTTTAGAGGTATTTCCTAAAAAGATACTAGGTGACTTTTTCTTATTGCTCATGTGTCTGAGGAAATTGAGGTTTGTTAATTTTTTAAAAGGTATTTATGTGTTCTCTTCTCATTCATTATCTATTAATGTCTCTCTCTTTAGAACATACCTTCAGGGGGGCCTGGGAACACTATCATGTTTGGTGTCAGTGCTAAGGAAGAGGGAATCACTGAGTCTGGGTATCAGTATAGTGAGTCTGACTTAATCAGATGGATGAATAATCTCCAAGTTTTAGGGCTTTGAAAAATAGAATAATAACTTATTTAATTTCTCACTGCTTTTCAAGAGACTTACATACAGCATAATTATGTTTACTGTGTACAGTATAGATAAAATCAGTTTTTCTGGGAAACCTTGTGATTTCTTCATTCCAGAGGACTTCCTAGAGTATATTCATATATGAATTTGTAAAATTGTTTAATGAATTGATACATCCATTGTTGAATAGTAATAAACAGACATTTTTCTGAGATGTAGTCCTGTGATATCTTATTTCTTAGCATAATGTTTCCTAAACAGGAACGGAAAATGTCACTGCTTTTTTGATCCATCATATCTTGCAGATTACAGGATGACCTGTGGCACTTGCCATGTGGTGCTCTGAGGCACACTGAACTTCAAGGAATTCTGTTGGCTTTGTTGGTGCTACATCAGAGATAAATATGGACTCTTGTACTCTGCCTTTTTTTTAATCTTCTCTCTGTTAAAGGCTGGGCTGTTTTAAGCAGGTCAGATCATATTTAGCTCTTGATTAATGCTGTAAGACTACATCATACCTTTGACTTCCATGTAGAATTCCTCATTAATCTGTGAAGTAATTTCCTCTTCAAAACTGATGACATAAAGTAAGTTAGAGTTGCTATTACGTATTTACTCATGCTTTTATTTTAGAAAGACATGTATCACCTCTGTGTACTGTACAGTCTCAGCTATTGCCCTCTGCATCATAGCTGTGAGATGACATTGTGAGATGTACCCATACAACTTGATTAAGGACCATGTGTTACCAAACATTTATTTTGGAGTCTTTTTAAGGCTGATCAGGAATGGGACCTCCTTGTGCTTAAAATTAACATGTTTATGCATGTATGCACACAGGGGAATGTATGTTCCCTAAAATACAAGAGGCAAGCGAAAGAAAATAATGCACATGCAAAATAGCAGTATTACACCAGTTCATTATGTCATTCTGCATGGTGTCTGGAATGTAAGGGTGGCTGAGGCTTTAAGAATGAGCTGAAAGCTAAATACGAAAGGGGTAAAGCCAAGGAAAGACTGCAGTGGAACAAGTGACTGTGGAAGCACAATCCTGGAGTGTAAGGCAGGGTCAGCTCCACCTCCATGTGTCCTGGATCCTGTTTTACCTGCTCTTAAAGACTAGCAGCAGCAGGTACTCCCCCCTGTCTAGGCAATCTATTCCCCTGGTTAACCGGCTGTATTTTGCAATCAAAGGCCTCTGCTCAGTTTGTTACTGCAAAAACCCTTGAAGTTCTGGAACCCTTTTTCTTTCATACAATATTTGCAAGTAGTTGTATTGAAATTCGTGGCACTGAAAAATAATTACATTCCTGAGGAATGTTTAGAAATTACAGTACATTTCAAAGATGCTGTTAATAAAGAGACTTGTGTTTTTCTCTAACAGGCTTTACCTTGGCATACTGGTCATAGTCCCACAGACTTAATGCTTACATTGTTTAGATAAATGACAATGAAAGGTTACAGACTAATGAAAAACACGAAGGTTTCAGATCTAAACTACTATTAAATTCATATTGCACAGCAATATGTTAAACAAATGTTTAGTTAAAATTGGTCACTATATTAAGCTGAAGTGTTATCACAGATTCGTCCAAAGTGCCAGTGAAACTTTGATATTATCATTCTGAGGATAACTATCTTTATGATGCTTAATTTTAGTATGTACAATTTTAGTGTGCCTTGAATGTGTTGAATGGTGTCTCATTTTATACGGTGATGCTGACAGAAAGAAGTTAATCCTAAGTATAAATTATGTTTGAATCACCCAGTGATATTCATACTTCGGGGATTGTTTACTTTGCAGATGTTTTATTGTTGTAAGACTAGAATTTATTACTTCATGATTTTAAATTTTTATTTGTAATGAAATAACTAGCCAAGGTTACATTTCTGCAAGTAGTCTCCTTACTGTGACTTCTACAAGCCAATATCCAGCCCTAAAGGCACAGGTGTGTTTTAGGCAGGCTAGACCTGAGCCACATTTACTATGTGTCTTCCATACATCATAAGGTCACAAAATATACTCCAAATGCACAGCAAGGCTTGGTGAGGGTGACTGCCACAGGCTTTCACAAGTGCAGAAACTATCCTTGAGGCCAGAGTTGAGGGACCATTTCTTGAAGGAGAAAGTATTAACTTTGGTGAGCAGGCTTGACCCACACTGAAGTTGTAAACTCCCTTGTCCTTCACCCTGGCTGCCTACACTTCTGGGATTTAATCTCTTTGACACCTTTAGACAAGTCTGCACATCTCCCTAAAACTTTGTGGCTGCTTGTGGATTGCTGCATTTCACATAATACCTCTGACTTCTCGCATCCAAAGTTGTGAAGGACCAGCTGAGGGGTTGCCAGTGTCAGAGGTAAAAGTTGGGATGTTTCTGCTGTGTGGTGGTTTGGTTTTGTTTTTCCCTCTGGATGGATTTTTCCCTGTGTAGTTAAAAACTATTTAAAAATTCTTCAATTTTCTCTTTGCTGTAGAACATTAACAGTCTCTGGGAGACCAGTTTACCATCACTTTTTTTTCTCATTTCATTTAAGGATGATTGATTTTAAAAGTAGGACTGTATCCTTCATACATATCTTTACTGTGTCAGACTTTGACATAAGTTATTTAATGTTTTTGATGCCAAGGAATTTAATTTTGAACCAATTGTAAGTGTATGAAAGCTGCTGTCTTCCTCCCCAGAGGTAGTGCTGAGTAACGAGAACAAGATGTGTTTCTTAAGTATAACCAGCTGCCATTATCAGGAATCTCAGAAATTCTTTTCACCGTGACACAGTTAAAGTACATTGTGTCATAACGCCATACACTGCCAGTTATCAGAGGAAACCTGGGAAAAGAGAGTTTGGGATTTTATTTTTAGAATTTACGTCAACCATGTACCTTCTGACAACAGAAGTGAGCAGCTGTGTCTCATTCAGTGTGCAGTTTCACGGACAATCCAGGTGTCGGAGCTCCAAGAAATGGATGCTCCTGAGTCTGTGGACTGGGTCATGTCCAGCCATTAACTGAAAGTAGTTGCTGCATTTATTGATGCAGTTCCTTATATTTGCATCCTATATCTGGCCATAGCCTTTTTTGTTTAACTGAAATTGTGTTCTACTGAGAAATTATCCTGTGTAATTAACAGGGAAACTTGAGTCTGCATTTGATTATGTGTCATCAGGATTCAACTATATGAAAGATCAGGGTTTTTCCATGACCTGTCTTGACAGCATTGCTCTGTGAAGAATATAAATCCAAAAAATCATCAAGAAAACCCTGGTCAGAACCAAGACTGGAAGACTCTTAGTTGTGAAAGGGTAATGGGGAAGAGGGAAGAGCCACTATCCGGTAACAGCGGCTGCCGCGAGTGAGTTGTGGAGCGCAGCCCCAGAGCTCCTCTTCCTCCAGGTGTGGCAGATTTAAATGCAAACCACCCAAGTAATAGAAAACAGCCCTGTGGACTCTGAACTGGCTGAGGATGAGAATTCAGCATAATTTTTCACTGCAGTCTGGTAGAGAGACCTGGCTGTTAGAAACGACAAACCAAATTTGGGATGCAAAGATGTGTCCATGTATCTTCAAGTTCCTACAAAAGCCCTGCTACTCAAGTGACAAAACTCTTTGCAATCTTGAAAATCCTATTCTTCTAAAGTTGTCTTCACTTTTCAGAAGATGAAAACTAAGCCTGGTATGGAGAGCCTTAAAGCACTTTGGCACCCTTTTCCTGCTTTTCCATATAGTGCCCACAGCTTCTCTTGGGAGTCAGATGCCTGCAAGAAATCCATACAAGTTTAATCAAATTTATACAGGAAAGGAAAGCAGAGGCAAGACCACATACTTTTAGTCCCATTTTACCTTTGAACATAACTACATCTCTTATCTGATTATCTGTAGTAAATGAACAGAAACAAGTAACAAGCAGTAATGAAGCAATTTTCTTTAAAAGTGTAAACAAACATTTGCAGGAAATCATTTGCATCAGGCATTTAGTTCCACTTGCATTATGATGGAATTTCTGAAGTTCACTTAAATAAGATATCCTTTAAAATAAATCCACAAATATGTTGCTATTCAAGTTTATATTGATCGTATCTATTTGTCAGTGAATGGTTATCCTTTTCTAGTAAGAAAATTATTTAATATTGTGAGTTAATTTTGTGGTTCCAGCTTGCTGACATACCTTAGTTTAAAGTTTACCTAGAAATAGTCTTATAGCTTTGAGAATATGGCCTTATTGCTGCTGTTGAAATCTGAGCAGAACACTGGATATGAGAAATTTAAAGTCTTCACATAACTTTGCAATACAAGACGGACAGGAGGCATACCAGAAAAGGAGAACTTGAAATCAGACACCTGGATGTAATGTGAGAGATGATAAATGTATTTTACACATCTATAAGAAAGAAATCACACGTAAAAAAAATAAATAAAAGCACAGTTCTATATAGTCAAAATATGTTACAAACAAGAGGTAAGAGGCATAATTAAATCACTGTCCTCCAGGTATTAACAAGGCAGTGTTACTATGCATTGTGGCTTTTATTTTTCAGGTTAATATTAACTGCATGTTTCTGCTAATGGTTGTTTCTCAGATATCAAGGTGGCAAATGTACAAGGAAAATAGAATTTTCACAATTAAAAAAAAAAAAATCCTGTCATGGACCATGACACATTAATTAGAGCATACAAATCAGAGCTGAATGAACCACTTTATAAGTGTTTGCTTTATCATGAGTCTTATCAAAGTGCATTTACTTCCAGATATCACTGCACGTGCATCACTTGATTCTCCTGTAGTGTCTTTACAGTCTACTATATTTATTAACATATTAAAGTCTGTCAATAAAAATATTTTATAATATAAACAGTTGTGCCTTTGATGTATATAATGGCCCTACCATGGGTTTTTGGAAGGATCATTGAAAATTTACATTTAACTTCTAACAGAGTTATTAGTAATTGTTTTTACATTATAAGTATTACAACTTAAAAAAATTAAAATCTTAGTTTCTGAAATTATCATTTGAGAATGGAGAAGAAAACAGACTGGAAATTTTAGGAAATATGTTTGAATGCAGAAAAACCTACATGAAAAAAGCAAAAAAAAGAAACCAGAAGGATGGAGTCTGTGTATCATATAAATGCAATATTTCATGATTTGCTTTAATGTGTAATTCAGAGCCAGCCTCAAAATCCAGGAAACTGACTTATCTCAGTATAATTTTAGTATTTTATTGTAAAGATTTTTTTTAATATTCACTGAGGGAAATACCTTGAATTAGGCAAATACTGCATTTCTGTTTTAATCTATCAACTGGCTAAATCAATTAGCATCTTTTCAACGCCTCAGTCAAAATCATGCTCAGCTCTTCTATTATTCCATATCCTGAAAGATCCTGACACAAAGGATTGTTTGAAAGAATTGATGTTACATCCCAGATTTGGAGATATCTATAGTAAAAAGCAGAAATCCTCTTGACTAATTCATTGGGATTTTTCTTGCAGTGGGGGGATCTCATTTTAAAGGTGATGCCGTAGTGCTGAGGCTGTAACCTGTGACTGTGATTCTTGACCTTTGGGTAAGGCAGATGAAGTCTCCCGGGTGCCATTGGCTCTGCTCCCCCCACTGCCACATTCCACTGCAGCAGGCGGGACAGAGCCTTATTTATTCGCTCCCACTTAGCCGCCAGCTGCTCTAACAGCATGCAGCTGTGTTGTTGTTAGCACGGCCCCCTGGCTTTGCCCTCTTTAACTGAGTGGAAGTGCCGTGGCCAGCCTGCGAGAGGAGTTCTGCTTTCTGCAGCTCCCTGTGTGAACCCCGCCGACTTCTGGTGTCAAGGAGTGATGAAATTGCTGGAAGATCATGTGGTAATTACAGTGCCATATGGATGTTTCCATGGCTCATGACTAAGCTTCAAATGCCAAGGAAGCTGGCAATGCAGAGCTGAGATCCCCAATGATGGGACTAGTTTTGATCAGAAACTTTGAAACCACATTAGATTAAATTACACACCTACCTCATTTTAAAACTATGCTTCAGACATCTGCCTTACTTCTTACATTATATAACAGTAATTAGCAGGCCATGAATATGGGGTAAAATTCTTTGCAAAAAGAAGATGGGAGTATAGGAGTGGGAGCTTGAGGTCATTATTTAAAACTGCCCATCATTTGATTTGCAGTATGGCAGCAAGCTGTGCATTCCTCTTGGATACAAGGATACCTAATTGCTGGTAGCAGCACCCAAACTGGAGTGAGCTGTTCTGGGAGGGAGTGACAAGTATCTACTCATTTTTGTCATCAACTTGGTCTTCTAATGGTTTCCTCATGCTTCAGCACAGGGACAGCTATGCCTGTTAATCCAGGGAATGACTAAGTGATTCAAAATACAGATTAATGTACTAACAGTGATTTTGAGGGAAAAATCAACTTCCTCATCCCCTTTGCTTGACTGAACGAAGTCAATGTCCCTCACAATGGTGTCAGCCATTTCAGCACAGAAAATCTGAGGAGGTGGTGAATTTTAAAGTGTGTTTTCTGATATTTGAAAGTCTGTGACTGGTCACCTTGAGGTGTTTTTCTTCTCAGGCAAGGAAACTGACAGTAGCTCTCACTGGACTGGAGACCTGGGCTGCCTTAGCTCTTTCCCTACATCATTGCTGTCTTAATCCAGTCCTGTATCTCCCAGGAGATTTGTAGGCTTGGAATTTGACTGAACACTAACAAGTTCAGTATTATCACACAGCTCCAGAGTGCTTCCTCAGCTTTTTCAGCTCTTCTCTTAAAATAAAGGAGAAACATGTTTACATTTGAAGAGTGTTATGGTACTCACATCACTTCACTGGATATAGTAATTTGGGGCCTATTGCGTTTTTCTTTTTTCTCTGTGGAACCTATTAAAGTTTGTGGGAGAGGTCAATGGCTCTGTCCCTGAGGGCTTAACAGGTTTCCCAATATAATATCAGAATTTTAAATCAGTTGAAAGTAATCTACTTTTGCTCTTTTCTTAGTCATATGATTGCCAGTAATTTTTTTGTTGTTGGAATTACTCACTATATCAATATTTGTCTTTATTTCTCTCATGGTATTTCTCAAGGTAGTGATTTATAAAGTTCCAGGTTTACTCAGGAAAGAAAGTGGTTGGTAGGTTTTGAATGGAAGGAGAGATATAGTAAGGATAAAAGTCTTCTCGCCTTACCTTTGAAACCCATGGGAATCACATGAGAAGCATTCCAGTGAGTGGAATCCACAGGCAAAGGCCGATACCACACAAAGTACTGAGCAGGGATATGTACTTCTTTAAGGCCTCTCCTATTTTGTGAGCTGAATAATACAAAAGGAATGGTTTACTCAAGCCCTAGGGATACAGTATTCCACACAACTGGCAGCTTAGGATAAATCCTTCTCAGGAAGTATATCTGCTGTGCATACAGTAAAACTGATTAAAAGAGTTGGGTGTAGGAAGAACTTTTCTCATTGTCGTTGTTTAAGAGGTACTTGTTATGAAGGACTTCAAGGGAGCTTTCTCCTGAGATTCTGTGGGGGAGGCCTTGTGCTGTGGTGAACCCTTGGGGCAGCTCCTGCGCCTCCACCACTGTTTTCAACTCCCGTGGAGTTCAAAAGTGCTCCCATGGTGTGTACAGTACTCCCATGGGGTGTACAGTGCTCCCATAGGGTGTACAGTGCTCCCATGGGGTGTACAGTGCTCCTGTGGCATGCACAGTGCTCCCATAGGGTGTACAGTGCTCCTGTGGTGTGCACAGTGCTCCTGTGGGGTGTACAGTGCTCCCATGGGATGTACAGTGCTCCCATGTGGGTGTACAGTGCTCCTGTGGCATGCACAGTGCTCCTGTGGGGTGTACAGTGCTCCCATGGGGTGTACAGTGCTCCTGTGGCATATACAGTGCTCTCATGTGGGTGTACAGTGCTCCTGTGGGGTATACAGTGCTCCTGTGGCATATACAGTGCTCTCATGTGGGTGTACAGTGCTCCCATGGGGTGTACAGTGCTCCCATAGGGTGTACAGTGCTCCTGTGGCATATACAGTGCTCTCATGTGGGTGTACAGTGCTCCTGTGGCATGTACAGTGCTCCTGTGGCATATACAGTGCTCCCATGTGGGTGTACAGTGCTCCCATAGGGTGTACAGTACTCCTGTGGGGTGTACAGTGCTCCCATGTGGGTGTACAGTGCTCCCATGGGGTGTACAGTGCTCCTGTGGGGTGTAAAGTGCTCCCATGGGGTGTACAGTGCTCCTGCAGCATGCACAGTGCTCTGACAGGGTGCACACTGCTCTGGCTCCCTGAGCAGCTCCTCCCACTCGTGCTGCTCACAAGTCCTCCCTGTGCTGGCAGGGCTGGATCCATGGAGAGGCCAGGAGGCTGAGCACTGCTGCAGGAGACTGCCTGTCCCCAGCACCCAGAGCAAAGTCCATGGTGCCAGGCAATGAAGGTCTTTAAAGCATGTCATGGGAAGAGTCAGATACCCAGATAAGGGCTCCACAACAAGTGGCCTGCTGAGGAGGTCTAAGGGAAGACGACCTTCTTCTGTTTTTTTTTTTAGTGAGAATTTGTGATCCTGAAATGTTTATAGGAATAATACTTGGTAGTAAATAAAGTAGGCTAACAATGCAGAAGAATGTCTAAAGGAAAATTTGATTTCTATGACTGAGTGTAATTTTATCTAATTTTATCTAATCTTCAGTAATTCCATCTTCCATATTTGTGCATTTGCCTCTAGTTCAGTATGGTTCCTTGACATTTACTGCAAACAGACCAGAGACTATAGTACCTCTGTGGAACAGTACTTTTTGGAAATTGCAGTATTAGACACAGATCAAATTGCTGTCATTTTCTTATTTTAAAAATATATTTTGTTTTCTACATGAAAACCACACTGGATGTCTTACTTTAAGCATATTTAATGTTTTAGTACAGAAAACAGTTCAAATCTAGGGAAATCAGAAAGAAACAGATTCTGACATTGCTTCTAATGATTAAGGCTTATTACACAGGGACTTTAAATGATACTGGTGCATGCACTGGCAAGATAAGTGATCATTATCTGATCCAATGAAGGGTGTTAGTCCATCAGATAACAAAAAATCTTCTATTTTTATTGAGCTGCAGAACAGCCCTTGTTATTGGGACTGGAAGACATACATAAGTGTGGACAAACCAGATGATGAAGGACATGGAATGGAATTCAAGGTTCCTGGCTGCCCAGGCTAGAGGTGCAGAGCTAAATGATGGCAGTGATGAATGCATGTATCACATACTAACACAAAGGTAAGTAGTCACTCTGTAATCACCCAAATAGATCTGAATACATGATCAATGTTTCTTTGAGTGCCGGATGGATTTTCCCTATGGAACTCATGATACATCTTATTATATAAATTTTAAGCAAGTGTTCCCTCTGTCCATTTGGCAACTGCTAAATCTAATGTGTTTGAGAATAACAACGGCAGCAGTTTTAAAAGTGCCTCAGTGGCACTGAAAATCAGAGAAACAATAATGTATCATGTGTTAGTCTTAGAAATATCTTTGTAGGTTAACATGATTTAGTTCCTACCCACTCCATTCTAACAAAAACTTAATTTATTTCTCTTTACTGTCATGAATAATCCTGAGCATTTGTCATAGGATATTTATATACATGCCTAACTCTAGAAGGACTTTAATCATAGTATCAGAATCTCAGAATAACAGAATGTGTCAGGTTGGAAGGGACCACAGTGGGTCATCTGGTCCAACCTCCCTGCTCAAGCAGGGTCGTCCTAGAATACATGGCACAGGATTGCAGCCAGAAGCTTCTTGAATATTTCTGTTGAGGGAGACTCCACAACCTTTCTGGGCAAAATCTTTCAACAAAATAAAGCTCTTGATCCAAGGCTGCTCGGGTACTTTTGTAACTGAAAATGCAGTGGCTTCTTTTGGAGGGAATTTGTAAGACGCATGCGAAGCTCTGAAGCAATAGCCAGCAAAATTCTCTGCTGAATTCCCCTCAGCTTTGTGCTGAAAGTTTTGCATCCTGTGTGATTCTAGGACAGAACAAGAAGCAAAGGTCCTTGTGACTGTTTAACTTTGAATATGACACCACAGGTTGCAGAAGAAATAATAACATGATGATACCAGCACTGATCCAGAGCCTTCTTACTGGACAAAACCAGACAGAAATGTTCTCCTGTTTAATGAGTAGTGTGGGTGACTTCTGTCTAAGCACGGAGCTATCGCCTCCCTCTGCACACTGGTATCATCTATCTATGCATGTGTTCCTACAGCTTAGCTCTTTTCTATATTTCATCCGCTTTCTAAACAAGGAAATTTTCATTGCCTAGGCAGGACTAGCTCATATAATTGCATGACTGCAGTAAATCCCAAGTGTCACATTCAACCACTTATTGCTTTTAGTTTTCTTACTGAAATTTTGGATGGTAAATGAACTCCCAGGTTAAATTTCTTTCTACAACACTATCTGTCTCCCGTCTGTATTGTTAGACCATTAAGGCGTCTCAAAAACATAGATAATCTCTTTTAAGTGTGACTGTCTTTAAAAAAAGTTGCTGACCTCCAAGCTAATGTAAATAGATCATTTATAGAAATAAATAAATTAGTGTTGGAGCCAGACTTGTCCCAAATTCTTCTGTGAGTGGAGACTTGGACATAATTGAGAGACCAAGAGTCATGAGGTTAATGAGGTCATGCTGCCAGGGCCTGGCCTGGGCTTAGTATAACATGGAAGGCTCAGCTCTGCTCCTGAGTGGCACGTTCCCTCAGCAGCAGTGCCTTCCCACCACCAATCTGCTGGGAAACCCGAAACCGCCCTCGGGCAGCGCCGCATTGCTGCGCCACCCCCAGCAGGCACACGCTCCTCTGCACGTGAAACCACTTACCCACCTCACTCCCTGATTTTGTAAACATGCTTGTTAACAACAAAGAGTGACTAATAGAGCTTCTCCTTTTTAAATGTGGGTGGACTGTTGGACCTACCTAAAAAGATTGCCAAAATTGTAGCAAGTAGTGTTTGAGAACTCTTACTAGCTATCCACTACATTGTCAGTGAGCTCCATTTAAACTTTATTAAATTCTGTGTTTTACATTGCACATTGAAAGAGCTCTTACAATCAATAGCCCTTTTCTGAATAATGGGAATGGTGCATCTCCTGCTGCTGAATGCTTTTTGAGAGCTGACCAGTATCAGTACAGACAGCTGCTATCAATATTTTTTTATTGTTGATGTTCTCCGGGTACTATGTGATAACAAACCTTAGATAGAAAGAATAAATAAACCCCCAAAGAATAAGGGCTTATTGCAAAACATTTTCTGCCCTGTGCACTCAATGAGGAGAAGTTTCTGTGGAAGGTGGACGAAGATTTTGGGTTGAGAGAGATGCCTGTGGCAGAATGGGATCAGGTCTGAAGAAGCACAGTTTTTTTATTTTTGTGCAGTAGTACCCCTAATGCTGTTTTTCAACAAAAGCAGCGTTTTGCATGCCACAAGGTATTTTACAGTTTACTACAAAATTTTCTATGGACCACCTTCTCTGTTTGAATATAAAGTTATATAAAATCCAAACATTTCTTGAAAACAGCTCAGTTTCAAAAATGTTCTGACAAAACATCAGGAATTTTTAAAATTTCATCTCTTTGTTGCCACATAAGACCCTTCACCTGCACACTCTGAAACCCAAAGAGTTTACAAGGAAAACCAGAAAATGGTTTGTAAAAATTTATAACTTTTCTCTTTTAAAGTTTGAAAATGCAAAATATTATGTTTCAGTCTTCAGTGTTTTATTTCATAATTTACTGTATTTAATATTAAATGTAACCTCACACTCTAAGCCTTACTTCTTCAATGAAAGAAAATAAAACCGTTTTTGTTGTGTTTCTTTGTTAATTAAATATTTCTGCTTCCTTCACTGATTTTTCTTTTGGAAGGAAAGCAGGAGACTTTACTTTTTGCTACATCTTAAAAAGAGAATTATTTATTATCTCACACACATCTACTTTGTGAGGACTTCCAGCTGCTGAACTAAGCTACTGCAGTCCTTGTCAGACCTCCTATGCTCATCTTGACTGTCATTACCATCCTGACCAGACTTTGTCTTCCCAAAATAAAACTGATGAGTATTGCAACACCTTCAGTCAGCAGTTTCCAGGCCCTGAGACTGCAGCAGTTCTATAGTCTCCCAGAAATTCTGGAAGTAACCTTTTTATGTATTTCTATAATGACATGTAGTAGAACTTTATTTCCACACACATCTCTGGACTTTTTCATCTTGACATGGGCTAGACTTCTGTGAACTCAAATGTTTATTATGCTGAAATTAGGCTGATCAATAATTCTGTGAACTAAGATTTCTTTTGAATTTTTGTTTTCTCACTAGCTGCACAGATTTGTTTTTCACCGAACCCAAATAAGTTTTAGAGTAATTTAAACCTAATAATGTTGTGGGTATGAGTGCTGTAATAGTTAATTTAGATTTTACAAAGTGCTATGAGCATGCTTTATCTTGATTTTTGTTTCATTGCGCCTCACTGGCTCCATATTTGTTCACTGGTATCTCCAACTGATACAGTGTTTTCTAGTATTTCTCTGCAATATTCCTTTGAACAGAGCTGATAGCATGAAATGTTGATAAACAGAGTCAGCACAAAGGTGGGGTTTTTTTGCTTTTGTTCTATTTAATTAGACCCACAGGCCTAAAATTTCCAGTCAAACCCTTTAAATTGGATTGCAAATGTTAAACATCAACACATTTATTAACTGCATTTTAGTGTAAAAAGAAACTCTTGTAAAGTCTTCAAAATACACAAAACATTTTTAAAAAGAATGACTGTGTGTGATTTGATATGTTGAAAGGCTATCTAATGGCATCTTGACCCAAACCTTGTGACTCTGTTCCACGATCTTCTAACTAATGTGAGAATCATGGAAAACTGCTGCCACATCTGATTAAAATAAGCATCAGATCATTCAGGGAGAACTTTCCTGTTCCAAGGGTAAGACATCATAGCATAGCCAATGCTGAAGAAATGCCCCCTAGCCCTGCTATGGGGTGTCAAACCTCCCATTCCCCAGCAATCACAAACAAAATGCTAAGATTTTTACAAGTTTCTCTAATTGAAGGTAACACTGGATTAGTCACAACATGGATTCAGGTCATGACTAGGAATGGTAATAATTTTGGAGTCAGTGATGGATGGTCCCCTGTTGGTAATAGATGCTGGGCAGGAACAGATCCTCAGTCCTTAGACCTCTCTGCAGACCACAGAAAAACAGTAAGGCCTTGAGAAGTGTACTAAAATCTGAGAGATTCTTCTTGGGGGTCCCCAAAAGGTTAAGAAAGGAATGTCTGCCACTAGACCTTGTCTTCTTCCTACTGCCATATTCTGTACTTCTCTTTTTTTCTTCACAAGTCTATCAAAACTCGTATGAAGCTGTGTGGGAAATAGATGGAGGCTGGCTGGATGTCAGCTGCTGCAGGCTGTGAAAGCCATGGCTGGTGTCAGCTGTCTGGTTCTCATTCCCTCTCCTTCCATAGCTGTTTGTCACCATTTACTGGTGAAGACAACACATGAAGTCTCCTTAAACTATACAAGTGTTCTTTCTCTGCCTTAGTAAAACAAATCTTGTCTTCCAATCTAATGGGTACAAAATTGTCCTCATTTAAGCTTACATACTTATTTAGGAGCCAGATGACAGTAATGAACACACAGGAGAGGTATTTAGGAAGGTTTGGCCAGGACAAAGCACTGCTGCACAGCTTACCAACACCAAATATTTTCCTAAGTACCTCAAACCTCCGCTTTTCTGCACAGTGGCTTTCCACAGAAAAGAAGCCAGACTGGAGACCTTGTTCTTATTTTGGAAAGAGTTAAATGGGGTGATTTTTTTTTGTTTGTTTTTTTTTTTTTGTTTTTTTTGTTTTTTGAGCTTTTTTTGATGATTGCATAAATTAGCTCTAGTATGAAGATGGTCACTGATAAAAATAATTTTTCAGGTACAAGGAAGCCTCCAATTGTAATAATAATGTGTGGGAGGCAGAGATCTTCACTGGCGCCATTCTCTGAAATAAAGTCCCACAAGGGCAAGAGTAATCCCTGTCACCTTCCTCAGTAAATGACTGTTCATCTATTACTGTTCCTCATGAAACACCCACTTACCCAAACTGCGTCTCTAAGCAATTCAGAGCAGCCTTTAAAGTTTAAAAGTCATAGGTCAAGGAAGCATGATCAGTTTGGCAGAACAGTCTCAGGCAATATTGGTTTGCATCTAAGGGCAGAGCTTGGCCAACAAGGAATCATCCAGGGCTGGTACAAAAATGGAAAGCTGCTTCTTCATAGGAAAGGCACTTGATGTTTATTTTGCTGGAGGCAGAGGTTGGCTTCAGACCATGTAGTGATCCTGAAACTGCAGCCTGTGTAGACATAGGCACAGACATGAAACCTTCATGGTAGTTTGTTGCTGGTTTCCCACTCTCAGTGGCTGAAGCCAGTGGCTGGAACAGTGGCTGTTCTGTGTCAGGGGCACATAACCCAGCACTGAGTACCCCAGCTACAGCCCTTCTAGTCCCAACATCCTGAAATCATACTAAGACTACAGGATTGAAGACCAAGGGAATTTCACATCAACAGCAATTTCAAATCCTAGCTGGTATTACCTGAATAGAGTCTCAGCCACATACTGATCCTCAGAACTATTCTTTCTATTTCTCTTAAAGAACTTTTTTTTTTTCTCTAATACCTTCATTTCCCTCCTATAACTAAGACTGATCTTTCTTTTCTGTGAGCAGATTTGCTCTCCTTCCACTAATTTGCACTGAGGAAGGGGATGTGCAGAAACAGGGACTTTTCTTGAAAGATGGTTCACACTATGATCAATGAGAATTTTGCACCTTGTGCAGCACTCATTTCTTCCTACAGGCTCCTGCTAAACATCATCAGAGTACAATGGTAAAGTCACAGCCATACACTATTGCATAGGAGGCATTACCCTCCCCCCCATCTAGCATCATCAGTGTCACTGCACCATTCATGTGAACACAGAGCCACTTGTTCCTTTGCTATGGCAATTCTCATTATGATTTCCTGAATTTGATCATCTGGCTAGCAGTTACAGATGGGTTACTTCACCTAAAATCTGACAATTGATGAGCCCCAGCCAGGCTACTGGAGGATGCCTTGTGTACAGAGAGAGGTTCCTGTGGCATGGTGTAATCTACTTCACATTAAGTACTTTCACAATTCCTGAGGAAAGGGGCAGCAAATCACTCTAAAATTACTCCTAATATGAAGTGAGGCTAGAAAATAAGCTTAATTTACAAAAGGTGGAGAGGAGGTCTTAAATCAATCTAGAGACAAACAGGCTGGAAACACAATAAATGGCTCGATAAATATCTGGTACTTCATTGCAATTTCAGGCTTTTGTTTATTTTTTTCAGTTAGCAGAGTTGATCACTGAAGCACATGGACACAAATCATTTTGGATGCCACAACTGTCTGATTCTTCAACAAGTCACATTCTCCCAGTGTTGTCTTTCCAGGTAATCATTATTGATATATGGAGGACATGCAGGTGTAGTTCTATTCTTTTTTACTGTTCTCATGGTGTGGTTCCAATAAGCCAGAAGGTCTAATGGTTTATTCAATATAAAGAATGTGATTCTGTGCAGAAAGAACTTGTTTCTATCATATGAACAGGAGGTAGAAGAGGGATCTGCTCATTTTCTTCTGAATTCTTTCACCTTTGGGAAGTATAGAAGCATTTCTGAAAGCTCTTAATCAGCTACTGCTCTGTGAATCCCCAGAAATATTTCAGCTAGCAAACCATGCCAGTCCACGGATTAGAACTCGGGTAAAGGGAAAGATTAAATTTGCAGTTTATATTTATAAGAAATGAAAACCTGGAAACAGAACTACTGTGTGCAAATAGTGCTGCCAAGCTTTTCCCCTGACTCTGGTGTGCTCAGCAGTGGCTTTGTTGGGATATTGCCCACCAGGAGCTCTGCAGTCACAGGGAGCTGTGGGTCAGGTGCCAGAGCTCATGCTGTAGGCTGGGCATGGCTCGCCTTCCCTGCTCCGTCACATACAGGCTCTGTGCAGTGCCAGAGGGGTGTGCAGGAGGCTGTGCTGAGGGACAGGGTAGGACTCTAAGGACACCCTCACTGTGTTCTCTGATCATTGGCTTTTGGCTGCCCATCATCCCTGAACACAGACATAGGTGTTTTCTTTTAACGAGAGGTGCCAGTGGTCACTTCTGCAGGTGGCTACTTAGTCCAGCTTGTGCAAGGCTGCCTCGGCCAGCAGTGATTAAGGAGAACAGTGTGCAGTGTTCTGCCTATTTTGTCTCTTAGAAGTAGCCAAAATAGTGTTTGGCACATAGTGCTAACTGCAGCAAACAAATCAATTGGATGATAAAAGCAACAACAGCAACTACTAGTTCAGTCATTTATTTCCTGCAGAACTTAGAAAGCTGAAATATTTGATCTTCAAGGTTATTGATGTGCTACTGTTTGCCCATTCTTGTTTTTCCTTCTCTCTGCATATCTTATAAACTAACTTTTAGGACTAATTTGCCATTCCCCTTTGTTTTCTTTCCTAAACACATTGTATGGTTTAATCTTCAGATGTTGCCAGGAAAACTGAATTTTGAACCCGGCTTGTCAAGCAAATCAAGGAGCAATTATTTTTGAAGTATTTCTATAAACTTGGATCAAAGATGATCACATACTTTTTAAGGCAGTGTTGGTAGCACATTTTTGTAAGATTACTCCGCACTTCCAGTGACAACTTCCTGTGTTGTAACTCCTGCAGTTCAGCATGTTTCCTTTAGGTGCTAGGAGAAGTCCTAGGAAACCCAACTTCTTCCAAGCAGAGAGAGCAAAAAGTGTTTTAGACATATTCAACTAATTCTTGCAGCTGCTTCCTCTGTAGAGCAGTCACTGTGGTGCAACAAGGTGGTATTTTCCAGGTAAGGAACGCTCTGTCAGTAGGGGCTTGCAGGGAGGAGAAGGACATTTTTCTCTCCTGGAGTTTGGGCCTGCATTTGGGCTAGCACCTTTCCCAGGTGAAGCTGCAGCTATCCCTGTATGTAGTTTCTTCTCTTCTGTGGCTCATTGGAAGGGACTGTGGGCAAGCATCAGGCTCTGCTAGTGCTGGGAGATGCATTGTGTGGGCAGCCCTGAGCCCTCTCCTCCATCCTCTGCTGCCTGTGTGAGCCCACAGCTTCTCTCTGCTTAGTGTGGTGACAAGCCACATTGTCTTAGCATTCAGGGAAACTCAAATGCAGATGCAGGAGGGCTCTGCTGGGGTGGGCATGCTAAACTGCCACTGAAGTTGGCTGCAGCCCTTGTGATGTCTCAGGGTTGTTCCCAAGACACTTCTGGAATGCATAACTACCCCTGAGGTCAGTGGGTATTTTCAGTTTGTGGCTGAGCACCTGCACTCTGCCATTCTGGCTGCACAATGTTGTCCAGAAGTAGCAGGTTGTTCCCAGTTTGTAATGTTGCTATCTATAGAGCCTTCAACTCCTCTAACATTAAAAAGAAATTTTAAATCAGTATTACCTTACACTTCATATAGCTGTCTCAGTAAAAGGGTCCTAACACGCCCTGAGACATACCTTTAAATAAAAACATTGTGCACTGTTTTCTCAAGAACCTTCTTGTACTTTGTCATTTACGATACCTCCACAAGGAATTAATTATTTTTCATCAAGGCACTGTCTGTCAGTGAAAGTCATTATGCACTCAGAACTTCATCCAGTGAGTGGGGCCACTAAATTGTATAGGTATTGGATTTTTACTATTTGATAATAAAAAATGTTTCTGTAAACCTGGGAATAAGGGCAAAAAATATGCATGCAAAGAGTTCCAATAACTAATGGTTTTGTGTAAGGCAGCACTTTCCCACTCCCAATGAAAAACACTGTGGTACAGCTTTCACTGTCCTGATTACAGGATGCACACAGACTGACTGGCTTGCCAACATCCTGGAAAATCTAAAGAAAAGTGATGTGATGCGACTTGTTCTCTAGTCCTTCCCAGACTTCTTGAAGAGTTGTTGGAAGACCTTATTATACCTACTGTCAGAGACTGAAATATTATAGTTTATGACTTAAATATTTTCTTGAAGGACTTTTGAAACTGTATTACAAAAGCTGCAGAGAAGACTACCACAGCCTGAATGGGGCCCTGACTGAGGCCTTACACTACCAGCTGATGGAGATAAGATAAAGTAACAACTTAGGGCTGGGGACAGTCACAGGGCACAGGTTTAACACCTCCAGGGTGGAGACCACAGCCCCAAGGCTATCAGCTGCCAGGCTCCCACAGACCCTGCACCAAAGGGTGGAGGGAGGATAGGTTTGGGTATCTTGGAAAAGCCTCTGGTCAGAGGTGCAGTGACTGCCCATCCTCCACTGTGCAGAGGAGCCCAGCTGAGGGGCCCTCACCATGAGGGAGAAGCTCATCCACAGCAGAAGGGGGGACAGGGCCCGTCACAGGGCCCCCCAAAGGGGTCCCCAGAGCCTGCACCAGAGCACCAGGGATGATGCAACAGACCCTCGGTGTTGCAAGGGACAGTGTCAGGCCAGCCCCTGCAAGGGACACAGGTGGGCGTTCCCACCCGGCCCACAGCCGATATTAACCCACGGCATTCCGTACTCTGTGGCGAGGGGCAGCGTGTGGCGGCGAAGCCAC
Source organism: Lanius collurio (assembly GCA_020086605.1). Classification (NCBI taxonomy): domain Eukaryota; kingdom Metazoa; phylum Chordata; class Aves; order Passeriformes; family Laniidae; genus Lanius; species Lanius collurio. The sequence continues at coordinate 48,769,903 of JACBWW010000003.1, forward strand.
GGCGGCAGCCCAGGACCCTCACCACCAGCAGAGCAGATGGAGGGGAGCGACGAGACGTCATCGGGACCCTTGGATGGGTGATCTGCTTCCACCTAAGCCCTGTCACCTCTCCCTGTCCCCTCAAACCCCCCCACACACTTCTTTTTCTATTTCTTTCTTTTCTCTTTCCTTCTCTTTGCCTCTCTACTATTAAAGAAAATACATAATTTTTTTGGCATCAACATTTAATCTCGTTTTGTTTTGATCTCATTTCTGGGAATATTCTGAATCTTCTAAGTTCTTTCCAGTTTATGCACAGAGACTTAATTTTCTTTGCTTTTTTCTGTTTAAACCAGATCGTAACACCTACCCTCTCCTAAACCAGGAAATTTACCTGAAAATGACAGATCAAAATATTTTTAAAACCCTCAACATTTTTATTTATGTTTGCAACCCAAGACTCTGTTACTGAAATGGTTTTCTTTTTCTTTTGTCTTTCTCACCTTTTCTCAAGATGCAATATTAGGTCTATATACCTGCGTAAAATAACATATTTCAAGTGGTGGAGATCCAACTTACTCGTAAATTTCCCATTTTTGTTTAAAGTGGCTATACTACTACATTGCTAAGCTTCTCTAGAGAAGAAAGGAAAACAAAAAGAAACAAAATAAAAACTCATTAAGGTTTGTATCCTGGGCTGCATCACAAGAGGCAGGACCAGCAGGGCAAGGGAGGTGATTCTCTCCTACTCTGCTCTTGTTAAACCTCACCTGGAGTATTGTGTCAGCCTGGGCTCCCTTGCACAACAAACACATTGACCTGTTAGAACTAGCCCAGAGGAGGTTCATGAAGATGATCCAAAGGCTGGAACACCTGTCCTGTGAAGACAGGCTGGGAGAGTTGTGGCTGTTCAGCTGGAAAAGAGAAGGCTCTGGGGACACCTTAGAGCACCTTCCAGTACCAAAAGGGGGCTAAAGGAAAGCCAGAGAGGGACTTTTTGCAGGGACATTTAGTGATAGGTCAAGGGGAAAGGGCCTTAAACTGAGGGAGGATAGATTTATATTGGCTATTATGAAGAAATTCTTTAAGGGTGGTGAGGCACTTTGTCCAAAGAAGTTGTGGAATCCCCATCCCTGGAGGTGTTCAAGACAAGGCTGGATGGGGCTCTGAGCAACCTGGTCTACTGGAATGCTCCTTGCCTGTGGCAAAGGAGTTGGAACCAGATGATCTTTAAGGTCCCTTCCAACCCAGGTCATTCTACGATTCTATCAAAGGGCCTGACTCACTTAATTTGGAAGAAACATTTTTTGAAATACTGTAATGCTTCTTCCCCTGTCTGATACTCTGAAAACACGCTGAATTGCTGTTGGAGAGCAGCACTGCTCTGTAGTGCTGAGGCCCCCATGGGATCTTTCTCTTGTTTAGAACAAAAGGGATCCATTAGGTGCTTGTAGGAGCAAGGGCTTCAGTGCAGGACCTGTGCAGGTGGCTAATGATGGGCAGTTAATCCTCAAGTGTGGTAACTGCTAAGTCTCTCTATCCAGACTTCTCAGGGCTTTTTGAGGAAGATAGATATTTAAATAAAGACTTTGATATACAAACAAGCTGTCAAAGGACAAGTTACCATGGTAAATTCTCTATGGCAACTATCTTCGTGCACTTTTCAGTCGCCAGGCGCTCTTCAAGACATGAAAAATATATTAATTTGCACCTTAATTGAAAAGTAAGTAACTTCTAATTAATTGGCTCACATTTGCCATGAGGTACACAGGGGTGGATTGACTGGGAGATAAAGAGGAGAGTCACAGAGGCGTCGAGGAGAGCAGCTGGGGCGTCCCCCGGCCCTTCCCGCAGCAGCCGCTGCCTTTTCCTCCGCCGGAGCCCCGGCCCCTGGCAGCGGGACAGGGTCTGGAGGCAGGTGCACAGCTCCAGGCAGCCCCGCAGCACTCAGTCGCTCTGCCAAAGCCCTCGGCTCCCAGTAAGTTCCTCAGCCAGCAGCGAGCTGTGCTGCGGGCCAGGCCCCTGTGCCGGGCGGGGGGAGGGAGGCACCGAGCGCTGAGCAGCGAGCGCTGAGCAGCGAGCGCCCGGCTCCGGCTGCGGCAGCCGCTGCTGCACGGCTGGCCGGAGTCAGCCCGAGGGAAGGGGTGGTAGCTCTTCTGAGATCCCAACTCACCCAGAAAGTGGGGGGTTTATGCTTTGTTTTGATTTGGATTTTTTTCCCTGTTGTGTTTTTGTTTGTTTGTTTGTTTGCTTTGTTTGTTGTTTGTTTGGGGGTTTTTAGGTAGTTTTGTTTTGTTTTCTTGTTTTGAGGGGTTTTTGTTTGCTTAATCAGTAAACAAGTCTATTTTTTTCCATCAGCGAGGAGGTTCTGCCGCTCCTGCGGGTCCGTGCGCATCTGTCCCATTCCCAAACTCCTGCTGACACCTGCTGGCCTCCCGCTGGCGGGAAGCTCAGAGTGTTGGGGGACGCTGGTGGGAAAGAGGACCAGCTCTTTTCCCTTCTGGCTGCTGCTGCCTTCTAGGCGCTGAGCTGCTGGTTGCTGGACCTTTAGAGGAGATTTAGAACAAATATTTATTGGGCTAAATCTACATTATGCCATGATCATGGCATAAGAAGTATATCTCTCCTCTACACCTGGGAGGACTGTAAAATATGATCCTTAGGTGCTGCAGTATTTGTTCTAGGCTCTTCTGAAAGGGGGACAGGCCAAGCTGGTGACAATGAAGCAGAGATCCACTTGATATCAACTAACCACAGAATAAGGCATCCCACAACCTACCCAAGGAGACAAGAGTTTCAGGTGAGCAGAAGCTGTACAATGTATATTGACAAAATCTCAAAATATGCTTCAAAATGAGACAGCAGTGTGGGCAATTTGGCATCTTTTATGACAGGTTCAATTAATGTATGATTAATTGTTAGATTCACTTCAGAGTTTCTGACTTTGCAGAGACACTCAGTGCAATGGTGGGGTCAATTAGATATCAGGCTGGAGAATCTAGTATTTATTTTCTAGCAAGCCTGAATTATGCAAAGACCTAATTTTCTGTTGCCTTGCCTGAAATACACTCTCTTGTTGAGTATGCTATAACAAATGTGAAATGTAAATAACTTTACACTCTCTAAATGATGGTGCAGCCAAGGTAGTAGGACATGCAGTCTAAAAGTTTGAGCATAGGGTTTCATGTCCTTATCTTCAAGTGAATGTCCTGTAATCTGAACTGAAAGAAGTGGGTTTGGTTTTTTTCCCCCTCTTAGGTTGCAGTTTCAAACTTTAAAAACAGCAGCATGCAGCACCATTGAGGTTTAACCCCAGCCAGCAGCCGGGTATCACGCAGCAGCTGACTCGCTCCGCTATCAACAGGGTAGCGAGAGAGAATCGGAAGGGTAACAGAGAACTCTTGAACTGAAATAAAGACAGCTTAATAGGGAAAGCAAAAATTCCACACAAACAAAGCAAAACAAGGAATTTATTCACTCCTTCCCACAGGCAGTCAGGTGTTCAGCCATCCCCAGTAGAGCAGGGCCCCATCACACGTAACTGGGACTTGGGAACACAAACCCCATCACATCCCTCCCTCCTTTTTGCCTCCACTTTACTGAGCATGATGTCACATGGTCTGGAGTATCCCTTTGGTTATTTTGGGTCACCTGTCCTGACTATGTCTCCTCGGAGGCTCCCATGAACCCCCAATTTCTTTGTCAGCATGGCAGGACAAAAGCAGAAAAGGCCTTGGTTCTGTGTAAACTCTGCTCAGCAATAAAAAACTAATCTCTGTGTTATCATCCCCAAATCCAAATCACAGCCCCATGCCAGCAACTGTGAAGAAAATTGAATACTTCAGCCAAAATCAGCACAAATACAAACCAGTTACTGCTGCTTGCTGCAATAGATAAATGGAGTGTTGAGTGAAACAGTGCTGCTCCTCACAAACCTCCTCACAAACCATGCTGTTCTGGGTGAGATGCTGGTTTTGGAAGGAATAATGACGAGAGTCTCAGGGCTGGTTTGGATTATTACTGTGTTGCAGTAGCACCTGCAGTGTCATTGTGAAAGGGACAGCTTTCACTGAGGAATAGCTGAGCAGAAGGAAAGAAGAGCTGCCATCTTGTGTCGGGAGCTGAGACTGCACTAAATGAGCACTTAATTTTAAGACAATTAAAAATTTATTATACCTTTGGGAATTTATAAAATAAAGATGGTTTCCCGTGACTTCCATACTTTGTATTAGTTGTCAACTAATAAATATTAATCTCTTTACCAGAAGTGCTGTTTTCTGGCTTCAGCAGTACTTCAAACTCATTGGGAAGATGCCGAGGCAGTGGGAGCAGTGACCCATCAACTCTCTCTACCAGCTGGCAGAGTAGACTGGCCACAGAGTAGGATATCTTACAGCCAGGAACACCAGCTCTGTACACAGAAAATATCTTTGTGACCTTTTGAATTCAAAATAGAGTAACCACGACCAAGCTTATGATGTGTTACATGGTGTTGTTGACTCAGATGGCAACAGACATCTTTCTCCAAGCCTCTTGGTATGTTCTTACAGGATCTGTATTCAGTGCTTTGTTTTTCTTGCTGAATGTGAATGCTTAGCACAAACAGGCAAAGAAGTGTCCTTGTCAATATTGGAAGCACAGTGATGTTATTCCAGCTTCTATTTCCAACTCTGTCCAAACTCTTAAACCAAGAATGAGAGGGCATAGTCTTAAGCTGCACTAAGGGAAATTTAGGTTGGATGTTAGGAAAAAGTTTTTTACTGAAAGAGTGATGAAGTTCTGGAATCTTCTGCCCGGGGAGGTGGTAGAACCACCATGCCTGGATGTGTTTAAAAAAGACTGGATGTGGCACTCAGTACCGTGGTTTAGTTGGGGTGATGTTGGGGCTTGGGTTGGACTCGGTGATCTTGAAGGTCTCTTCCAACTGGTGATTCTCTGTCTTTGTGTGGAGATCAAATTGGGGACACACAACAGCAGATTATGAATAGACCCACAAGGACAATATTGTACTCAAAACCCTCACCTGCTCTCCCTCTGATTACCCTGGCAAGGAAAGTGGGATGCCCTGGAGACTATATGGGCAGGCTAGCATTGTCCAGCATCGTGTCATCCACAAAATAATAGATTCCATGTGAATTAAAGGCTGCATTCCCTGTCTCTGTCAGTGAACAAATGTAAAATGACACCTACAGAGGCTATCCCAGATGTGCTGCTGAGAACTTATGAGATCCATACAGATCTTAGGTGAGAGATGATCATTGATGAGAAAGAATTCCCCTTTTGTTTGGCTTAGGATCTTCCTACTACATCTTATGGAAATGAAGAGTCTTTTCCAGATACTAAGGCAGCAGGAATTATAAAAAACTCCTTACTTTAGCTTTTGTCTTTTGAGAGTTACAGTGGTAACCAAACTCAAGAACAAGAGGACCTTGTGGTAAAACGAAGTGTATGCAAACACCTAGGTAGAAGAAAATAGTTCCCAGGGATGTAGGGGTGAACAGTAATGGTGTGCCTCTTCGTGGTAAGTGCAGAGACAGAGGAAGGTAAGACTACCAAAACCACCAAATTCTTAACCAAGAAGTCTGGATTCAAAATGAGGGAGAATGTATATCAACATCTCCATTTTTTCCCAGATGGAGGACATTGCCTTTCAAAAAAAAAAAACAACCTTAGCCAGGACCCAGAGCATGTTTTCATGTTGGAAAGGTGAGCTTTATTGTTGTAAATCCTTCAAAAAGTCAATTTTAACAAGAAGTAACCATGTTTGGTACTGAGACATCTTACACTTCTAATCAGATGAGGTACTGTAGTGAGAAAATCCATTTTGGCATTTGAGAATAAGCCCAGAAGTTTTATTATGACCTCAGTGAAGCCCAGAATCGTGAGGTGAGAACCCTGCAGCTGCTAACTAGGAGACAGACTGAAAGAATTTGTCCTCAGCTACTTCTGCATGTCAAGCACCCAAAGGGTACTGAAAGGTTTAGATGTTCTCTCAAGCTTACTTTGGTCTGAATGACTTTATCATTAGTATTAGTTCTGTTCACTGCTATAAAGTTTCCACGAAGAACCAGACAGCGAAGGCCTCTTCTGATTTCTGCAGCATCCTATTAGCAACAGAGCTAACAGAAACAGGATATCCTTGAGAGCTGTGAGCTACCGAAAAAGTAGCAGATAAACCACAAAAACCTGATTCCTGTAGACACGCTATACAGGGAGATCCTGAGGGAGCAGGACAACTTCTTCATGGTGACAACTGTATGGAAACTCTACATGAGCTGATGGATGCTGAATTTTGAGAAACTGTGTTGAAAAGGGTTATTTCTGTGGGCTTATTGTTAAGGAGATTAAGAGAGAAGCCTTTTTAATTTAATCACTAGTTAAATGCAAAATTGATTTGGACTTCTAAATCAACTACCTCTTGTAAAATCTCAGTGTGATTTTTAATATTGAGTTTAAACACAAAAGTTACAGTGATCTTAGTCCTTATCTAACTGTGCCTGTGTCAAGTTAACACTTCATGCTAATGCAACTAAATAAACAGTATGATCCCTTATTCTTGGGCTTGTGGAAAGAATTTGAACTGTCTGGTCTGAAAGTGGTACTGGGGAGGAAACCCAGGTGAGTTAGAAGGTCAAGATGTCTCAGCACTAAACCTGGTTGCTTGTTGTTAAAATTGACCTTTTTGAAGGGCTTACACCAAATAATGAGGGATGTACTAGAATTTACTGAGTCATCTCACAATCAGCCCTTTGAGTTATTCTTCATAGATTGCTAAGAAAGACCAGAGAGGAGCCACTGACACAGTCTGGCCTTACTTTCATTGGAAAGTTTGGATTTTTTCCCTTTCCTTTCTAGTACCTGATAAGCAGAAGATCTTACCAGCTCTAACTTCCTACACCTGCCTTTTCCTGTAATCCTTGAGACCCAGCACTGTTTCACTACAAGCAGATAACTATCTCCAGTAAACACTACATGTATTAATGAGAACAGTAGGCATCATCTACCTCTATGCTGCAAAACAAGATCTACTATGATAGTTGTTAAAAGAAAACTGTTTTATTAGGTAGAAAACAGTTGATTGGAAAAGGACTCATGCTCTGTGCCTTAAAAAGGCTCCACACAAGCTTGGATAAAATATATTTATTCTTTCTATTCAGAGCTTTCAGGCATTCAAATCTCCTTTCAGATACAGCTGTCCCTGATGCCTCTTCTCCTCCCATCCACACCTTACAAAATGGTATCAACACAGCCTCTGGTGGAGGTGAAAGTCCTTTGCATTGTATATCCTATTTAGATTATAACATTTGAGAACATGTAGCTATTTTTTGATTGCCTAATGTCTTATTGCCTCTCATTTTACACTGTGGACCAGTAACAATTTATACTCAAACTCTTGCAAGTCATTTTTTACATGGGCATGCACATGGGATTCCATCTTATTCCCATTTTTTTCTCTTATTGCCAGTGATCACCAGTCTATCTGGTATGCTGTTTTGATCTCCCTCTGGTGTTGCTTTCCAGATATGTGTTATTAGCAAGACTTGCAACCATGCTACTTTTTGTGACAAAATCTGTAATAAAACTCCTCCCCAAACCAAGTCTCACAGGGCTGCACTCTCACTCCTTTTTCTTCTCTCAACTTGGTACTTCACCTTTCAACACTACCTACAGCTCCTTTCAGCCTTTCATAATGTTTTTTATTGATTCTATTTTTCATGGCTTATCTATTAATATCTCATGCAATAGATATCATATTCACCTAAGTCCAGATAGGTTGGACTGCCAAGAAAGTCAGCAGAGACTGACACATGCTTGATTTGGGATAGTCTGTCCTTAATGAACTGATATGAATTAACTCCTATAAGAGACACTTCTATTTATATATTCAGCCTATCAAATGTATTTTGGGCTAAGACAGAACACAATCAGACTCAAATGTGAAGGGAAGGAAATGAGACCTGTAATTGTATGTACTGCTTTCTGCTTTTTAAGTATGTGCAATAGATTTTAGCTCTTTGCCATCACTTGATAAATACATTAAGAAACCTTTTTAGAATGTGATTCCATGTTCCCATTCCCTTGGTTTTATATGACTGAGGCTCACGTCTCAGTTTCCTAATTTGAACATAAAGGCAGTATTACCCTGACTGCAGTCATTAAAGAATCATTTCAGGCTGGAATATTAATACTGACTGAGTTATTAAGAAATTTTCTTTATTGCCTCATCCTGATCTGCTTTTTGCAACCACAGAGAAGCTCTCAGCACACAGACAAACACAAACCTGAAATACATCTGTGCATTATCCCACTTGCCTGTGCTTAGGCTTATACGCATGAATCAAGGAACACTAATTGCAATCCTAACCACACACCACAAACATCCATGCTTTCAAATGTGAAGTATATGTAATCAAGTTCCAGCTATTTAAATTCACTTCTAGAAGCAGATGTAGCCAGGCTGTCCTAGTTAATAGAAGGCCAGATATCTTCACTTGCGTGTCTCAAAAAGATAAAGGAAATTGGCTCATCTAAATGTGTCTTTTTGTGAAGTTTCCTCTTTGGATCAGAGAAGCTTGAATGGCTGGAATGACTTACATTTATAAACTCTATCTTGAACTTCTTTTACTTCTTGTAATCTGTTACAAGTGTTAAATGATTTAAATGTGGCTTTGACTTCATATTACCTGCTACTTGAAAAAAAAAAAAAGATAGAATTAAAAAAACCTCAGAAAAGTTTGCTGCCCTGCAGAAGCCACTAAACAGAAACACATGTAAATAGAAAATCTTACCAAAACATGATGAAATAAAAGTTACTATAATAAAGTAGCAAATATTAAATTAAAGACCAAGACAAGGTAGAAGGATCGAGAAATACCTATCCAATTGCTAGGACAGTGACAATATATGGGGTGGTAATTTTTTGTCCAATCTTTCAGAGTGGTAATAACATTGAAATTACCATCTTGCAACTTTTTTTTTCCAGAACTAAGTTCTGAATATGCTTTAAAAAGCACTTGATTTGTAAAATTTGTTGTTGGGAAAAGGGGCGGGTACCTCAGCAGGGCAATTTTATCACTGTTGAAAGTCACCCAAGTTCATGATTGTAGTGGAATGACAGCTGATGTAGCTCATTTCCCTAAGATTAATTTGTGTATCCATATCAAATAGTGACTTACTGAAGAGTTACCTTGTATTTACTTGTTAGGAAGAGAAATCTTTCAAACTAAATCCAGTTTAATTATCTCCTTAAGATTCTGGGTTCTGCATAATTAAATAAATTCAGTCACACTGTGCTGCATCTTGCACGATATCAAGATATTCCTTAGGCAATTTAGTAAGACATTATCAAGAATAAGCCTTATAATAACAAGCAAAAGAGAAAGTTTCCCTTTGGTGAATTTGATATTCTGCTTTCAAGTACTTATTTAAGATGAGATCTATAAAATCTTCAGTACGTGTTAAGGTCACTAAATCATGCAGGCTTTATTTTCAAAGAACATGAACATTTATGATATTCTTAACCAGCTTAGTCAGTAGAGGCTCAGCAATTCCAAGTGCTCTTTACATTTAGTCCCTGATATGCTCTACTACAACCAAGCAAATTACTGTGTTTCCTTACAACAGGGGAGCACAAGTATGTACTGAGTGTTCCAGCTAGACATGGTGATGTCAAATCACTAAGTTGGTGATGAGACAAAATGGATAGATGAAACATCTTTGCCGTTCTATTTGTTTTATTTATGTCTTTATACACAGAGTTTCGGCTGATGGTGCATGGGGATCTCTGGAAAGGTTTGCCCACTTTCTGAAAAACTACGAAGGATACCTTTGTGACCTCATAACATTTCTGTGGCATAAATCAAGATTATTAATTTCTACTCCAGATTGTATTATCTGACTCCTACCAAGCCTGGGATTTGAATGTATGTCCTTGTTTGGCAGCAAAAAGTTCTGTTCTTAGGCTATAGAGCCGGCTCTTTTTAAACATAGTTTCGAAAATACAAATGCAGTGAACCATATTTCCCTTGGAATTAAAATAACATGCAATCCTAATTTATTGTGTTCAGTGATTAAACAAATAATTTCTTCCTTATGTATTCAAATTACCATCCATCAGCTCTTTCAAGATGGAATCTATAGTACCCTTCCAAATAGCTGCAGAAAACTCTTTCATTAATTAACACAGTGTTATTACTGTGTGCACACTGCTGGCTGCAAAAATAATTCTTTGTGTTTCTTTGTTGTAACTTATTGCTTCTATCTTGGCATAAAATCTAATCACTTGAGCCTCATGAGTCTAATGAGCACTGCCACCATACACAGAGCTCTGTACACATACAGAATCACAGAATCACAGAATCAAAAAATAGGCTTAGTTGGAAAAGGCCCACAAAGGTCATTGAGTCCAACTCCTGGCCCTGCACAGGACCATCCCCAAGAGTCAAACCATGTGCCCAAGAGCACTGTCCAAACATTTCTTGAACTCTGTCAGGCTTGGTGCCATCTTTCCATCATCCAGGACCCCCAGGTCTCCTTCCACAGCGCTGTTCTCCAGCATCTTATTCCTCAGTCTATCTCTACAATATCCAATGTTGCTGCATCGCAGGAGCAGAATCTGGCACTGTCCCTTGTTGAACTTCAGGTGGTTGGTGATTGCCCAGTCCTTTGGTTTGTTGAGGTCTGTCTGCAGGGCCTCCCTGCCTTCGAGGGAGTCAGCAGCTCCTCCCAGTTTTGTATTGTCTGAGAACTTGCTCAGTATCCCTTCCAGTTCTGCCTCTAAGTCATTTTTGAAGATATTGAAGAGAACTGGGCTGAAGATGGAGCTTTAAATACATATGAGAAGAAAGTGAAGAGCTTTGAGGCTAGGATTTGGTGCCATACCCACACATATATAACTTCTCTGAGTGCATCCCTCCCTCATGGGATAGTCTTTGTGCCTTTGCCTTCCACACTGCAAGCCCATGGTTCTCTATTCTTACACGAGGGTGAGAGCTATGGTATTTTTGTGTTTGAACTCTGTTCATCCAGAAGGTCAACCTGATTACTCTTGCTAATGTTTTTCTGTAAGAGCATATATTGGTTTAGGGGAATGAGGAGTCATTTTAAAGAAAGTGCAGTTTACTCTTACCACACCATCTAATGACAAAGTGTTTTTTTTTTTTTAATCTAGAATTATAAATGAGTACATGAATGCCTACCTGACTGGAGCTTTTCCCTCCTCTAGGCTGGATGCCAGTTAATTACACAGTTGCTTCTGAAGCTTACTCTGCCTTTTTATGGCTAAAAGAAAACTTTTATTTCCAGGTCTTAGCTGAGACATATGAACTAGTTTAATAAGACTGAGAAAACAAATGTTGCTACCAGAGCAGCAACACTAAATGCATTACTTTGATGTTTTTTCTAAAAACCTGCTATCTGGTTGTATCTTTTCCTCCACTTCTTCTTGCATTTCCCCCCAGTCCTTCTACTGAATTAATGGAGCCTATACTTATAGTAAACTGCCTAACAGACAGTTCACAGCACACTGATGTATTGCTCTGGGGAAGCTGAAATCTGCCACAGGGGTAGGTGTACTGGAACTGATTTAAATTCCCATTCAATTTCTCAAGAATGCAAGAAAAAGAAAAACAAGGGGAGGTAGAGTGGAAAAGGGACTAAGACTTTAAATAATGTTCTTGACATTTTGAAATAATGATCATTGGCACTAATGCCTTAAAGCTTATAAGCCACTGCCTTGTGTGGATTAAAGAAGTAGAAAGGCCAGCTCCCTCTTAGGCAGAGTACTTTGTAGTGCTATCTTGGTTTTGTGGATTAAGATGGATTTCAATAGGCTTACATTTCCTAACAAGTCTATGACCACCAGTGCCCCTCATGGCCCTCCTAGTGTACACTCTGACCACCTGTGAGGGAGAGGAAACACATCTTTCTACTTGTAAGCTGGATCCAGCACTTGCAACTAGAAATAATACTCTTATTGGGCTCTTACCTTCTCACATCAATTACCATAATGCGGATTAGAAACAGGGAGTAGTGGCAATATGAAGCAAGGTTAGTCCAGACTTCTTGTGCAGAGGAACACATATGAACAGATTTGTTTTCTTCAGCACTTTCTCCTCTTTTGCTGTGGCTTTTAAGATGCATTTTTCTATGCTGTGAGATGCGTCTGCCTTTTGTGAATTTTGAAAAAGCTTTCAATACCTTTGGAATACTATATTGTGGAAGAATGATATCTTTTCTTCAGATCAAACTACTCTGCCAATCAGGGTGTACTTCCAGTGTCAGCCAGGCTGTCTTCCCTCCTAGCAGGCTGCTGTGCAAACACTGGCAGGAACACAGTCAGCCCCCAGCTTTGCAAGGACAGAAAGCTCCATTCACAACATGAAATTCCTCACCATGTGTAGGAGAGCTGTATAGACATGGGAACTGATCTGACAGGGGAGAGACAGACATCTTTAAAGTGAGAAAATAGCTAATCTGAGACAGAAGGTGATAAGTCTGTAAGAAATTATTAACTATTTTGAGGACTGGGTACTGAATTGTCAAAGTTAGTCTCTGGAGAGCCTGTGGAGATGTTTGACAGGTGACTGCCCTGTCTGGGAAAGTGACCTGCCATCTCCTCAAAAGGAGGGCAGTGGGCACTCAGTGGGCAGCAGGATGATGGGGCTGTGCTCCCAAGGGAAGGCTGCAAACAGCTTTCATGGTGCTGAGGTTTGTATGGTCACGTGTTGTGAGCCCAGGTACAGAGCCCAGTGTTGCTCCTGAGTATGTGATACTGGGTCTGGTAAACCAAGGTGGGAATCACTGAAAAGAATGAGGTTCTTTAGTAGCCGTGGCAGAGACTCTGGTTTAGGAAACCCTTTCCTCCAGCCTCCTTCTTCCCATCCTCAGTCACAACTCCCATTCCATGCCCCAGTTCCCCACCCTTCACTTGTGCTGCTAAAATTGCTGTTGAACAAGATGTAAATCTGACCTCTGTATCAGGATGTCTCCTTTTTTAAGTTCTGTGGTCAGCTTTTCCACTTGCCAAATGCACTTACAGCCTGTTTGCACAAGCTAACTCATTGAAAAAAATGATCTGATTTATATTATTTTCATCCTCTCTTCACTCCCAGTTGTTAGTTCTGTACCTGCCTCAAATTCCTGCTCCTTAATTTATGTCTGCTATAAAAACCAATTCATTATCAATCTGGATCATAAAATGGTCAAACAAATGTTATCTCCTGCTGGCATCATAGGAGTGGAATAGCAGGAATGGCCATTAAGGAAAGTCTAGAGACTGGAATGATTAAATCTGTACCCAGCACAACAGCTTGTGTGACTGCAGTCTGAAAAATAACATAGTCACACCTGAAATGCAAAAAATTTTTTTTGTAAGAGTGGGTAACAGGAGGTTATGCAAGAAATTAGCTGGTCTAACAGAGACAGATATTCACACTGTGAGCAGAAGGAACCCACAAAAGGGGAGTAATAGGATTTGTTTTTCTAAGCTGTAATGAAAAAACAGATTGGTTTTCCTCTGTTCTACTTCAAATTTGTGACAAAGGTTTTGCTGTGATGTTTGTAAAAGGATTCCATAAGCCTTAATGAGTGAGGCTGTCAGGGACATCTCTCAGAGGTGGACGAAATTCTTGCGACCCAGAGCTGAAAAAGAAGAAATTACCAGAAATGAGTAGATTTCCCTCTCAAGTATAAGATGAAGAGTCTATCATTTACATATCAGTGAAATATGAAATATTGAATTTTCTGACTAGAAATCCATCGTGGATGCAGACTGTGCTTGCAATGCAAGTTTATAGTTTCAGTTATGCTGTGGTTTAAGGTTGTCATGTTTATGTTGGAAAAGACAGTCAATTTGTATGGAAGTTATTCACCAGCTTTGATGTATAAGAGATCATTCTCCTGGAATTTACTGCATTTTTAATATAATACTTTAGAACAGGAAAGTTCTTGGTCACTCTGATGTTTAAAAATCAGTAGTTAGGGTGTGAAAATCATGTTTCTGCAATTGTAGGTTTTTTGGTGGGTGAACAAAGAGATGTGACTTCATTTACCTGCAGAGCCTTTGATTTATGAAACATATTATTTCATATTTCATGATGAACCTTTGACAATTTTTTTCATTGCATTAACATGTGACTTTAAAAGGAGCACTTGCCTTTAAACAACTTGGCATGTTAAAAATAAATATATCTGGAAAAGCTGGGGGAATTTGGAAAATCAGGAGTCTATTGCTTAAAGGTCAGCAAGAACAAACTTACTCAGTTCTGCTTTCTAAAGAGGCTTTTTTAAAGACATACTTATAGGAGGACTAAAAAAATACTGTCAAATCAAGAAGATGTTCCTTCTCTTCTTTCATTTGGCTTTGGTCAATAATGATATAGAGAAGAGTTTCATTTTTTTGACCTTCTGATGTTTGGAAAAGTTGCTCACTGGCCATGACCATTATGATATTTTGATTTTGCATATAACTTTTGGTAAACTCCACATGGATAAGCTCTTTTCTGTCACTGATCAATGAAAATAATTTGAGCTTGGTTTGATTTTTTTTTCTTCAGATTCAAAAGTTTTTATCATTGTTTTTTGATTCATAGTACCTCTTTACATTGCAGACAGATAGACCATGGTTGGATGAATGAGGGAAAGAAATCCTCTGTCCTTCTTTTATTGAATTTTGTCTCCTCATTCTGTTAATGGCACTGCTGAAGCCATAGCATTAGAAGAAACTGGATACTCCATATCCTGTCTGAGAAAGTGCACCTTGATCCTGCAACCCAGGAGGAATCCCATAATATTTAAGGGAAAATATCCATGTTTCTATATATTCAGTGATCATGTTTCAGAATTTAGATATGAAAGCATAAATAAATTGTTTTGATACTCTGAGCATCACTGGAAGTCTCAGTAAGCATCAGCACAACAAAACCCCAAGTCGTTTGACCCAAAAGAACAGTTAGACTTACACATCTTTTATTCTTGGTGGCTACTGCTTGTGACTTGGAATTGGGCTGGATGCCCTGTGGGGCAGCTTTCACAAGGGAGAGAGCACTGTCTCTTTTCTCTTGACATTGGGTTAGTGGATGAGTTCAGCTGAGGAGGTTGGGCAACCACCCAAATCAGAGCAGAGATATAAATATTAGCAAAACATTCTCATGGGACATCCATAGCATTTAAAACTGGCTTCCTTGATTGGTCTCAGAGCCTGACAGAGCTTGGCAGACCTTTCTATTTTCTCAGGCATTAAATGAGCATGGCTTGGATTATCTCCTTAAATATTTTATTTCTTTTTGGTGAAGTATAGAAATTGGGGAATGACTTAAAAAAAAAAAGAAAAGAAAAAAGAAAATGGAAAGTTTGCATCCTGAATCCATATTTATCATAGAAGAAAGGGATAGGAAAGATCTCAAAAGGTCACCTACACCATTTTCCTATCCTCAGGCAGGATTAATGATACATGAAGTGGAGTTCCCACGCTGTGGTGCACTGCTGATACAGGAATCCTTTAAAAGTGGATACAGTAGTGCTGCATAGAGTTACAACATTCTGGGGCAAATCTTCAGCACACAGGAAATACTATTTTCAGGAGATCATTTAGGATAGGCTTGCTGAGCCTCCAGCCAAGAGAGGGAGGCCTGACTAAGGCTGCTCAGCCTCGAAGGACAGCTAGAGCAGCTTAGTGCTGGATGCAGCAGGGTGAATGGTTGTCTCCTGTTGTTCAGCTGGGCTTTCTGCCCGTGACACCTTTCCTGGCTTGCCTGTCTCAGCTAGAGCTGTAGGTGGGTTTCTCCTTGGGTTTCTCATCCACTCTGGCTGAAATAGTCCATGTCCATTCCCTGGCACTGAATCCTGGAGTGGATTAGCCCTCACTCTCATTATTGTACTCTGCCACCCCTCACATTTAAGGGAACATTTGCAGGACAGCTGCCAGTTGACAGCAACAGTGGCCCATTCAGACTCTAAAAACATGCACAGGACAGAGAAAAGCAGTTTGGGAAGCCAAAACATGTTCAGAGACCATTTTAATAACTTAATAGAAAAGGTAACTGAGTGCCTGGACCTGGGTACATTCCCTGTTGCAACTAAATCCAATATATTTAGTCCTCACTCTATAGATGCAGTCCCTCCCTGAGCCTCCTTGAAGACTTCCTTCATGCGTGATCGCTCTGCATGCAGTCATCTCTTTATCCTGGCAAAGCAACTGCTGTCCCTGCTTGTGTCTTTTGACTTGAGGAGTAGAACTTTCTCCAGGAGTTTTACACAATCTGGTCTATGTCTTTTAGTCCAATTTGCCTTAAGGCTCAGAAGACCCGTGCTACAAAGAGATTTGTGTCAGCAGTTTTTGCAGATGGTGTAATTAAGTGCTGGTCACTTGAATGCTGATAACTTCCTGCTGTGATCTTTAATCTGTTCATAGTGCCTAGGAACACCCCTAGTCCTATAATCTGATTTTCTCTCAAGGTTTCTAGGGCAAGGACAATGAAGGTGAAGTAAAAAAGCATGTTTTTTGGGACACAGGGGTTGCCTTGTTATTCAAGTGAAGAAGACAGAGCAGCAATTGAGAAAGACAGATTTGGAGGGATAGGGTGTGGAATGAGGTCTCCATCTCAAGGATGTAGGAGGTGATAGGGTAATAGCAAGAGAAGTGGCTAGACAGCAATTCCTGTCACCCATTTAGAAGGATGTCCAGGAAAGCAGTCTGTGCAGTACTGGAGATAACACACAGAGCTGCTACACCATCACTGATGGCCAGCGTTGCAATAGCAAAACCTTGGCTTTTGTGTGAAGAAGCAGGCTGTGTTATCAGACTGCACAGGATGGCATTACTGAAAGAAAGAAGCTGACTGAAAAAGGCCTTTTGAAAAGTAGGTGTGCTGTGCCTGAAAACCTTACCTCTTCTCAGGAAAATAAGGTATCTTATGGACATTCAAGCCCTTATGTACCTGCTGAAAGATGCAGATGATGGACAAGAGACATTTCTAAGACCTTGCCTTGGCCCAACAGAGGCAAATATTTCTCTTGGAAAAGCTGGTGTCTTTCATCCCTGTGAGGAGATTTTCCTCAGGGAATCAATTCATAAAGGCATACTATACCATGCTGATACCTTAGTGTGATTTTAAGGTTGAAGCTGTAAACCTTAGCTTTTGATAGGGAGTGTATAAGTGAGCATTTTGTAAAGAAATACAAGGTAGCTGTGCCCATGGTTATTGTCCCTGTCAGGTCTTCCTTCTGTAGTGCAGTGCTGGGTTTCCATATCTGTTGCAGGAGAAGGAAGAGCCATGCCAAGAGATGTTGTTCAATGGCCTGTTAGATACTTTTCCAGTAAGACACAAAACTAACAGAAGCAGAGCTGACTTTGACTAGCACTTGACTGGCCCTACATTGGTGTCCATCTGTCTTACAAGGACTTTTTTTCACTGGTGCTTCCCACAGTTGGATATAGTGATTTGCTAGAGCATTCTGGCGACCTGCTCTCCCCTTTAGTTTAACATGTTCAGAAGACAAGTTATCTTCCAAAAATTGCAGTGTGTCTGCTACTAGAAAACATTGTAATTAATGGATGCTGAAATGTTAACGTTGAAATGGAATATATAGTAATTCCCCATTCTGAACTTCTGAACCACAGCAGATTGCCTCATGTTTTATGATGTCCTCAAGGTAGCAAAAAGTATTTGTGGGCAAATAAAGAGAAGGTCTTTCCTAAATCTCACATCAGCAGATTTAGAGGAAGAAATCTGTATTTAAAATATTATAATTTTTGAATGTGAAGGTAGAACAGCTGAGCTTGTGCATGGTACTTCTGACACTGTCACCAATTCAGCTGCTCAGAAGTAGCATCACAATTCTCATATTGGCCCACTTCCTGCTTTGCTTCTCTTATATCACTATATGACCTGCAGAGAGCTGTCACTTTCTAGATTCTCAGGCAAATAAATTATAATTATGGTTTCATTTAACAACTGGGAATTTGCATCTTCAAGTTAGATGTTTTTCAGAACCTTCAGAATTGTGTGCTGACTGAAAACCTTGACAGGGAGGAATAGCTGTATTATATAGATGTCTGGAATGTGGTACATGTGATACAGATAAATATTTTTAATATTGAAAGTGCTGTTATATTAAAATCTGACCCAGACTGTAATGATGGTATTGTAATCTATCTCAGGTTGCTGTTAGGGAAGAATGCACTTAAACGTATGGATAAAATTTCATTACTAAAACAACTTTCTGAAGTTTGGTCTGGGACTGTGCAATGTATTTTTGGAGTAACCAGGAATATCACCCACACAGCACTGAACCTACCTTTTTCTCCAGACACAAGAAAAATATTTTTAATGTTTTTGTCTTTCACATTGGTTGTATTTCGAAAGGAAAGCATATTGAAAATTGGTTATTCCAGAAAGGAAAGTGAATAATTACAAGAAAGTTAATAAAAAACAAAATTATGGCTGTAGACTTTATGATGAGCTTCATATCAAATAACACTACCCTGTTGCCTTTTTAAAATAAGTTTTGCAATGTTTCAGGGAAAATTGCAGAATATACCACCTTAACCCCATTGATTAGAGTCTTTAACTACCCATTGAAAATTCATTTGTGTTTTTCTTCCAGGTCTAGGATATACTCAAATGGGAATATCACATTATTTGTGTTTCAAAAGCTCTCTATTGCAGAAGTCTGAACAGACTACAAGAGTCTACCAAGGGCTTCTCCTCAGTGCTTCCTCTCCCTTCCTCCACTAGTTATCCCTTTGCAGTCTTCATCAGAGTTCAGTCATTGTAGAGACAGGAAAAAGGGAGATGACCTTGGCATTAGTCAGTGATTTGAATAAATGCAGTCACAGGAATGAGATGCCTGTATTCCACAAAGGGCTCCCAGCCTAAATCCCACATCCTTAATCCTTCAGCCTCATACGGGAAACTGTTTCACCTGTGTGGAGCCACTTGAACATATTGGCACATGTGAAGAAAAAGAAATCAATGGTCTGGAAAACATTTTCTCTGCTGGAAAATGTGTAATAAGACGCTGCCAATGGTGCAGCTGCGTAAGCACTGGGAGCCCAGTCATGAATGTCTGCTGAAATCACACAAATCTTTTTTGTGCTCGTTGCTTGGCACTCATGCAGCTGAGTGGCTGCAGAAATCTGGGTATGACACATCAGAGGAGAGAACAGGACTGATCTGCTTGGTGCTATGAATGCAACCTTTGCCTCCTGATATAAGCCTTTGGGTTACTATTAGGTTTGGATTCCTTCTGTCCACTAAAACCCCAGCAAACTAGGATTTTAGTGAAAATTTCATTATGAGGGAACTTTCACCTCTATAAACATGGTCTTGTGTAAACCAGAGTTGAACAGGCAAACTCTGAGCCACAGATCAAAAATATGGGTTTTGTGGATGTTTCTTTATTTATTCCTGTATTTTTGGGACTAAGGCTCATTATATGCTTAACTACTAGGAAGGTATGGCTGAGAATCTAGAATTAAGAAATTGCTTTGTCCCCTATCCCAATGGAGGGAGCTCTCAACAGTGATGATTGAAGTGAAATATGACCAGAGAGTTTGGGAATTGGAGAATTTGTAAACTTCATAATGACAGCTGGACATTCCTTCCAGCAAAGTTATGCTACAGATACCACCTATACTAGTAGATAGGTGATTTCTGCCACTGATGATATATGAAAGCCACAGGATTTTTCCAGGTGGAAATCCTCCAAGCTCGTCCATAACTCTCTCACAAAATATTTTTATGCAAACATTGAGTGTGATATACTGTATGCATTTAAATATGCATCTTCTTATAGACTAATTGGGCCTGCTCCATTTCTCAACATCCCTGGATTCACTAGGAAATGTTTGCCTGCATTTCCTTGAAGACCCGATTGTTATTGCCTTAATGACATCTTTATAGACTCAGAAGAAACATTTTCATTTCACATGTGGGAAATTGAATTTTCAACTGGATTTACCCATATGCTTTTAATGTCGGGCAGACCTTCCATTTTTCTCACTAGTCTGATCTTTGGAAGCTAGTAAAAAGGAAAAAATGGTGAAAAACTTACCTATTGGTTACTTCACAGCTATAACAGAGTAGTGTATAACACAAATTGCTTTGGAGGTAAGAGCATTTAATTTTCTTTTTTTTCTTTTTTTTTTCTGTTTGCCAAGATCTTCAGACCTAAGAGTTATAGAGTAACATTATATCATTTAGTGCTCTGAGGTCAAATTGCTTTCCTGCTATTGTGATGGCAATAAGCAGTTTCTGGTAATTGCATATATGTCATGTGAAATCATGAATTTATTCTTTTTGGAGTGAGAATATAACTTTTCAAGATTGACTGATTAAAAGGAAAAAGCAAGATAACCTGAGTGGGTCTGAGATGTTCTTGACTTGCCTGGAAAGGCTTTTGTGTTAAGTTTCTGTGTCAGGAATCAGGAATCAGCCTGTAGATGTCCCCCAACACACACTGTGCTGCATCCAGAGTTTCTGTTGAAAGCAGCTATCACATTTATAAATTACAAACTATCCAAGTTAAAGAGAGACAGAGAGACGAAAAGCTGCTCAGGAATGACTATTCTGTGGGAGGACAGCTGAGGTAATGACAGACTTTAGAACATCTCAGACCAAGAGAAACAAGAGCTAAACAAGAGCTGATAAAAAGAAATAGAAATGAGTCTTATAGAAGACTGAAGACGTCAGAAAAATGGAGCCAAAAATGACACACTTCACTGTGACTTCAGATATGGAAATGATAAATTTTCCTCTGGCTTAATGAGGCAGAACTGACCTTAGCACTTTAAATACACGATGAAATGAATGCTGTATGTCCATAAAGTGGCAGGTTTGTCTTTGACAAAAACAGCGGGTCAGGGAGAAAAAATATAGCTCAATCCTCAATCATCCCGATGAAATGATGAATTTCGTTGGCCTTTACCTATGTTTAGCTGATGTAATTAACTGCTGAGTAGTGCCCACATCAGTGGTGCACCTGGCCCTGCTTCCGTAACCTACAGTGGAGCTTGATGAATCCTGCATATGGTTTGTAACAATGGGTGGAATCCTTAAGAGTTGCTTGCTTCACTGATTTGCAACCTGTTGTCTTCAATAAACCATTGATTTCTTCTCACAGAAGACTTTGATAAATGATTTCTACTTGTATCAATACCCATATGCACATGCTACCAAACACATTTGTCAAAGAATATCCATTTCTTCCAATTTATTATTTCCTTTGTTGTCATTTTGGTCATGAATGCTCTGTTTTCAAAACTATCCAGGGAGGACCTGAAAGAACACAGAGTAACTTTTCCCTCCGCACAAGTAATGAAGAGTCAAAGCGAACACTGAGTGACTTTTAGCTGGGAAATTTCATAGCACTTAGACTCTACCCTCCTGCTGTTCTGACACAGATCACAGCACAGTGAGTAATGGAAAGTCAGCAGCATCCAGCTTGCTGATGAGCCTTCAGGTCTGCCTGTGTTCCCAAGGACAGCTCTATAACCAGGCCTTAAACTCTCCAGTAGTGGACTCTCTCAAGCCTCCCTTCAGGCAAGCTATTCTGATATTTGATTATTTCATTTTTGGAGTAATTTCCCTTATCTTGTTTCCTTCATCTTCTTTTTCCTTTTTTTTTTTTTTTTTTTTTTTTTTTGTGGGCATAGCAAATAGCAATATCTCTAATGAAATTATTATTTCTCTTGTATCAATGATCTGCATACTGGAAGAATACTGTGTTCCACTCTCTCTCTTCCATCCTCCTCTTCCTTCTTCACAACCCTATATCTTTCATTCCTTCCTCAGAGAGACTTTTTCAAGATGCTGCCACTTCCTTCCAGAATCTCTCCAGGTGTTATACATTTTCCAGGAAGGAACAATATGATATTGTCTTGTGGTGATTATCTTGCTGTTAACCAAATCACACATAATTGCTTTGATAGAACAGTTAAATAAAATTTTGGTCTGTTATCCCCATTATTTCTGCCTAAATTGAAATGTTGTGATGACAAATCACAATTTACTATGTGCTAAATACAATTTTCAATATTTTCAATAAAAAGGGATATATATACAATTTTCAATATGAAGTACACCTTTAAGTACTTTGTTCTTACACAACCTCTTAGATTGTTGAATCAATGACATTTTTCTGCATAATAGTGGAAAAAAATCCTTAGGCATAAAGAAAATAAGTAAACATGAGCATAAAGGTTTGATTCAATGGTGGTCTTTTTTAGCCTTAATGTTTCCATGTTTGTAAGAGTCTTTATTTCAGTAGGATTTTGAACACTGTTAGGGAGGAATCTTAGTTGACTGTTATTCATCTGCTACTAATCAGAATGACTTTCCCAAAGTCACACAGCAAGCATTTTGATGTAACTAATGTGGTACAGAAATGGAGATTGCATTCTGACCAACAGGGAAAAATAATGAAGTCCTGAAATAACTAAAATACTCACCCAAGAAACATTTAAAATGTGATACAGTAAGTATTTCTAAAAATCAATTTTTCATGGACAAACTACAGTAAGTTTTCTTCTTCTATACTACTTAATGTATAAAAGACATTTTAAAAATTAATTTCTAGTAGTTTTTAAAGGAATTTGCAAAAAAGAAAGACTGAAAGAAGTGTGTATCAGACATTATATCTGTTCTGCAGTAAACAGTTTTTCATTCCATGGATGATCTAAGGTGAAAAAATTTCTGCAAGTATATTGCTTCTGGCCAGTAAGAGGATGTGTAATTGAGCTCTTTCACTTGTAGAGTGAGCCCCAGTCTAAAGGAATGTAAAAAATTGCATCTGAGCTTTCAAGAAACAAGTTGCACACAGGGGACTTGCTATGAAGGAGCTGTTGAAATGTAAGGTGCTAAGACTTTTATAACAAGGTAACCACATACATTGAGCCTTTAGTATGATTGATTGTGCTTTTGGTTTTTTGAGTTTTTTGGGTGGTTTTACTTGTCTCTTTTTTCCCCCTTTGCAGTGGTGATGTATTTTGCTTTGTTTTCTGACATAAACCTGCAGACAAATTGTAGGGGGCAGGAAAGAGACAACTTGAACTGCTGACTGCTTCAGTGAGACAGAGAGTACGAGGAACGTCTCATATTTCATCAAACCTCCAGTGGTCAAATGGAGAGACTGAGGAGAGCAAGTAAGAGTCAGGTCTGGGTTAGCAGTACCATTAGTCAGTGAAAATTATGAGTCAAGTGCAAGCAGTACTTTTTCTGTAGAGCTACCCCATCAAACAATTTTCTCAAAGTCAGAGCAGATGTATGAGAGTTGTGTTTGGTTAAGATTGATTATACACGTGCTAATCAAGGACACAGAAAAGCTTCACATCAGATTGATGTACCCTTGCAAGCCAGCTTACTCAGGGAAGTCAAAAAACTGTGATAATTCCCTGAATTTCATATTTTCATGGCATCTTTTTTATTTTCCTGGTGCTCTTTTGCCACACACCCTGAGAAAAGTTATTCCCACTGCCATAGACAAAGATACATTAATAAATTAAATGAATCCACTTCTTTTGTTGACACACTAGAGTTTACATTTCTCCTAAGATGGTGGACAAAAAGAACTAAATTTATCCCTTTAAAAATTTTAAACTACATATATATATGTGTATATATATATATATATATTTCTCACTAAATCTGTCAGTTATTCCTTACTTCCACTTGTTTGCGTCTTTTGCAGGGTGAGGAGAAGTTGACCTCAGTACTGGAAATTTTCTTTCCACAGTTGTGTCAGGACATGAAGAAGCAAATTCCTTTCTGACCCCAGCCATACACAGAAATAACAGATGTCTCAATATGCTGAGATCAGAA
Source organism: Lanius collurio (assembly GCA_020086605.1). NCBI lineage: Eukaryota > Metazoa > Chordata > Aves > Passeriformes > Laniidae > Lanius > Lanius collurio. The sequence goes on from JACBWW010000003.1 coordinate 48,793,701, forward strand.
CTAAGGGGCATTGGGGAGGACAGATGTTGCATCAACAGAGCTTTCCTTCTGATTTAATCTGAAGTAAAGGGTTGTTTTCTGACCTTTCTCTTCCTAATTTAATCAAATTATATTGAACTAGTTCTCCTGATATCTAGTCTAATTATTTGCATTTGTTTAGGGACTAATCTAGAAAAACACAGATTTAGATGTATATGTATACATATTTTTCCAAAGGAAATTTTTCTGAGGAAACATCATGTAATTTAATCAGAAAATGCGCCTCTCTCTGTAAAGTGGGGCCAAATAATCTCCTTTAGGTAGATGCACTTAAATTACATATTTAAAAACATGTAGAATCAATATGGAATCAAAATATGGTATTAATTTTGATAGAGTAAATGTACCCAAGGATCACAGAGGCGTTAACCTGATCAAGTCATTGTAAAGCAGTCATGAGTAGCTCAAATATTTGAGTACAGAGACCCTGGATTACCATGGCTAATTCCCATGACAAATACACACACACATGCACAAAGGGAGTTTAGATTAGGAGGTAAAAACACAATAGAACCAAAACCAAACATGCAGGGTTTTGAAGCTGAAAGGTTAGGAAACAGCCTGATTGTGAAAAGTTCATCCACTTGGGAGTTTCCCGAGCCTTTTTTTTGTCAGAGATACTGGTCAGGGCCTCTTAATCTGGATTAATATTAATTATTAGTAGAGAAGAGTAAACTGTTTACAAATCACTCTGAAGGAGAGCATTGATTTTAGCCTTTTGCTCTCTTTGATAAAGTACAGAGAAGAGGAGGGAGGAGAGGTTTGGTGGTAGGAGGTGAGGTAGGTGGAGTTTACTCCCAGATCCAAAGCACCTGTTTATTTGTGGTGGATGGTCAGAGCCCCTGGGACAACCTGAGCTGTTAGATTGGCAGGTCTGTCTCAGTCCCACAGCTGAGACTGCAACCTGACATGTCCAGCTGGAGCCCCACTGCCTCTCGTGGAATGAGCTTCTGGGGCTGCTCTATAGAGCGAGTGCAGAGTCATGGAAGCAAAATCAAAATGAGGGAGAGAAAAAGGCAGGGATGGGAGGGGTGGTAGTATGTGGCATAGGTTGTTGTAAAGAGGATTGGAAGGAAGATAGTGCCAATGCAGTGGCACGTTGTTGGAGAGAAGAGGCAGGAGTCTGATCTCTCCTGAGGTGGATGTTTGTGAGGTGCTGTGGTCCCACACACGGTCGTGTGTTGATCAAGAATAGTGCTGTCTACCATTTCTGGGGATAGACCAACAGTACACGCTCTCTGCAGGGCTTAGATAGGACACTAACTTTCAGAGTGTAGTATGAAAGACTTTGATCAACTCACAAATTCAGAAGCAGGACCAAGGGCTTTTTTCAGAAAAATATAGTTCTCTTATCTTGGGTGGGTTTTGCTCTTAAAATCTGCCTTAAGGTATGAGTTGAATAAATACTTTTCAAAATCATAGTTGAGAATAGTATTAATTAATTGAGAAGTAGTAATTAATGTTGAAAAGTCTGTTACCTGCATGCTCCACTGCTCTGTGAAGATTCAGATGCACCAAAACTCAATTATACCCAAAGAACATGTTGAGCCCTTGCTAAGCAGGAGGATGTGGTTCACATTTCAGTTCCCAGTTCTGATTGTTTTATTACCAGATTCAGCTTTGTTCTCACTCAGCCCCAGGATGAGATCTGTGTGCTTGTCGTCTTCCTATGTACATTGGTTTCCTTTCAAAAACAACCTGGGGTTGTGGACAGGGAGGAATCTGTGGTATGCTCTGATATCTTCCCAGACAGAATGTTCTGAGGACCAGGGGTGTGGGTGCACCCATCCTGCATCCTCACCACAGCCAGGGTCTCTGTGTGGAGAGCAGCACTGATATCACTATGAAAAGAAGATCTTGGCAGCATCTCCAGGGATGTCCAAAATGGGGTTTCTGTAGTGCTATAGAAAGTATCTATAAAAAAGAGAGGAGAACTCAACCACCTGTGATTGTACAAGACCCCCTTTATCTCCTTTTTCCCCAATGGTGAGCTAAGAAAACATTATAAGAATTAATTTAAATGGTATCATTCATTATAATAAAATTATACAACTTTGCTGTCTGCTTTCTATAAACATTACACTAGAGATTCTGAGGGGAAGCTGAAATGTAAACAGTACTTTTTTTACATAAACATTCACTAAGAGTCTTGCTCTTTTTTTCCTAAGGACTCCACACCAGCACTTGATTGCAAACCTAAATTAAATTGTTTGAAGACTGGGTTTAACATTTTTCAGTACAGATAAACAAAACATTTCAAAGTAAACACTGTTATATGACATGTACAACCTTAGAAATATGCCATTTTAATTATTACTGATGACATTGCTTGTTTATCCTTGGTATAACATCATTAATTGAAGTGAAATTACCTTTGATTTTACAGATGTAAATGGCAAATTTAAATTCTTACTTTCTAATATGTAAACAACTAAATTTCATGTGTCTCTTATGAACACAGGAGGTGTTATTAAATGCCATTACTGACTTCATGTCTGTTTCATGAACAAACTGAAAACTTAGCTTATGTGCAAAGTGAGAAGGTAGTTTGGGTCTCTCTCTCTCTGAAATGATTCATTCTCTCACACAACAAATCTCTCTCAGTTTAGTTGTTGCCTTAATTTGAGCTACAGTTCTTCTGACTGAGAAGATACTTGTGTATTCCTCATGTCCTGGAGTGTGCAGCTCTCTAGTGATGTAAATGACTCTCACTGCTACATCTGGAAGAAATGGTATCAACCACATACCATGTCTTGGGCCTCTCTCCTCCTGGTCCTCTCTCCTAAAGTGGTTTTTCATGACAAGTGTTGCAAAACAGAAGCCAGGGGGAAACGTGCTGCTGAGCAAAGTAACTCTGTGGAGCAGAAAGTTAGAACCAGAGAACAAAAGGTTAGTTTTCTTGTAGAAAAGATAACAGCTTGAACGTCTCTCCCTCTTCTCTCCCCACATTCAAAAAGGGTGCACTAGTGAGGTTAGGTCAGCACACACATGTTTTAAATTAGTGGTTTATAAACAAGGAAGTGACAATTATTCGTTATGATTATTTGTCAAATAATCACATCTGTACCTAATTACCATGTATGTGACAGTGTTTGCATTTCTCAGTAAGCTGAATTCAGTGAGAATAGCTTAGATGGTAAACTGTGAGCCCACACTTAATGGGTACAAATATTTTAACACAGTATACATTGTGTTAAAAGTTATAAATAAAAGTGCCATATAGCTCTAATCAGTCTTGCTCCTTATCTTTCACTTGCAAGTTTATGAAACACAGCAATAAGTCTTACGTACTCTCTGTGATGTGGGTTTCTCCCATTCTTAAAGACTTCTTATCAGATAAATTTTAGTCTTATTGTTTTATTACCAAATAGTGTTCTCTCTTTATTAATACAGACATTGCCTCAAATATACTCTGGCTAGTCTAACTTTTTCAATATTCATCTTATTTATTTATACTTCTTGTTTCTATCTTTGCATGCAGTTCATTCCTTTAGAAACACAGGCTTTCACCAATTGTTTAATTTCCAAGGTCAGCTTATTTTAAATGTCATAAACTCAGCTTTGAAATGCCAAACAAAAAAACCTTTCAATGCTCATTTGAATAGAGACTTCTCTTTGACATTCTTCTCCTTCAGAAATTCTTATCTCAGATTCCATCCAAAAGTGTATTTGGGGAGAGGGAAATTGTAAGTATGTCTTTACATGAGTGTTTGTTTGCCCCAGAAGTGTTTGTGCTGTCATCTCTTAAAGTGCTTGAGTTTAGGAGTCACTCAGGGTCCAGGAAAACATAACACATGCTTGAATTATTCCAAGGCTTTGGACTGGATTCCTGGAGTATGTGTGATGTTGTCTTGCCTGCTCTGAAAGAATGCTTTCCCAGCTGTGTCAGGGGTTTTAACACCCCGTTATGTCATTCTTCTATGTCTTACAGGGAGCAGGGAAGACGTGTATCACCATCCTGTTTGTGGTCAAAGAGCATGTCTGTGACAAACTCAGACAGATATGGAGATGGGGTGGGAATCCCTGGCTGGAGGAATGGGTCTGTGGGTTACGCTTGTCTCACAGCGCTGTGTTTGTGTGTGGTCACCCTTTGGCAGAGTCACACTGCCTTACATTGTGGGAAGTTTGGGGGGTTCTTTTTCAGCCCATTCACATCCCCGTGCCTGCTTCTAGCATCTTGAAATTAACTCATTCAAGGGACAAGAATTTGGCCTCTTTTTCTTAGACCCCACTGTCTAAACTCTCTCTAGCCCAGGGCTGTGAGCTGTGGCCAAGTGGGCAGCAGTACATCACAACAGTTGTGCCCCCCAGCTGGCCCCTGTGCCCAGGGCTTCTGCACAGTTTCTCCTTGGGATAGGGCAGGAGACAGAGGCCTCAAGATAAAACATTGGGTAATGTAACAGTGGGAATAGCTACAGGAGGGAAAAAAAGGTTTAGCACAATTCATTGTGTATTTGTGGAATTAGTAACCAGCCACAGAGAGGTGTGATGATACGCAACTGAAACAGCATTACTCACATCACGTATTTCCCTGATCCTTTTTAGGTAAGCTGAGGCACCAAGGACGATCCCACTTACTCCAGTGTTCAAAGGAACAAAATTAGCATTTATTCTTGATCAACGCATGATCAAGTTCTAGTTTGATTCTTTCTTTGGCTTCTCAATTGCCACATTTCTGGTGGTACTATGCCAGCCTCAAATTGCTAACCTGGCAATTGCTACCTAGCTGCTCAGCAGAGTAAATTCAAACCACCTAAGGCTGAAATGAACCCAAACCACTCTTTTCCAGTTTCCTGAGGATGTGCTTTCATGAGTAGGTCATTGCTTTTAGGGTATCGTTTCTCTTTGTGTTTCTTTGTGCGCAAGTTGCAATGAAAGAGGGTGAGCCTTGCATTACACTCAGTTCTGTCCAAGGGAGCTGGGATCTTAGGCATACCTACTGGACTGTTTTCCTGTGGAAATTTAGATTTAAATTAAGTATCTTCCACCAGGACTTACCCAGTGCAAAGCTCTTCATGGTCTGGTTTAATGAACTCCACGTTACAGTCCCAAAAGGTGTTACTGAGTTATTTAGGTGCATGAGAACAGGTGATATGAATCCTGAGACTTGTATGCATAAATTCACTCCTGGTTTGAGCTTAGATGGAAATTATGTGATCTGAATACATAGCTCAGCAGAAACAGAACTTCCTTTTTCAGAGAGAACAAACTGATTTATAAGGTGGAATTGCTTCACACTAAGAGTAATGGGGAAGGGTGAAATTAGTATTGTTGTGTTAATCAGACCTCTTCACAAGATTTTCATGACTAATATTTAAAATTAAGACTTCTAATCTCTTAGGGAGAAGGAAGAACACATTGTCTACTCTTGTTTCTTTGAATACACACACAGAATATAGTCACTTAGGTGGCAACTGGTGTTAATCAGTCAGCCAACACCTGACTGACACCTGAATACAGAAGTACAGAGGGAAGGTAAAACAACATTATTATGGTGGAATTCAATCTGAGCAGCTGCTTGTACTCTCTTGTTGACTGCATTTAAATGTCATAATTTTTGAAAATGATAGATTAATTTTATTCAATAAATGAATTACAGCAAATATGTGAAATTCTACTACTTCCCATCTTGTGACATATGAAAGAATTAATCACAAAGTCTAAATTTGTTACATACATACACTTAAAATATTGGGAATGAATTAAAACAGATTAGTTCATGTAGGTAAATATATAATGTCATAAGAGACTAATTTCTCAAAGGTGAAATTAATATGAGTCAAATAACTGAAAAGAAAATTTATGCAGAAAATTATGATTCATATCTGAAAATGCTGAAGGAAACTTTACTGAATTCCTCAGAAACCAAAGTCTGGAAAAAAATTCCATGCTGATCAAAAAATCCAAATCATAAGCATAGCAATCTGGTGTAGAGAAGAAATGGAATAATCTAAATTTAATTTTATAGCAATGGCTATAAATTATGAGATGAGAATAGGAGACAAATATTCTTAGTGAAACCTGAATATCTTTGTGATACCTGAATTGAAAAATAAACCATATTTTTGAAATGAAATTAAAAAAATGAAAGGAAAATTATTAGCCTGAAAAAGTAGAACTCTCAAGAATTTTCATTCAGTATTAGAAACAAGGAAAATTACAATACTAATATTGGATTAAATAATAATGCCCAAAATTTGAAAGTGTTATTTCAATTATTATTTATGTTTAGGATAAAAAAATAGGATTCCATTACATAATGTTAAACATGTGCTTTCTACTGCAATCCTAGCCACATATCATAAGGTAATTACTAAATTTTAGGTATTTTTAAATTACTGGCCCTGATAAACTGTGTCCAAGAGATTTAAATACTATGTCTTGGGAGCTGTCTCAATTATTTTTAGTAAACTAGGGAACACTGAAAAAAATCCAAACTAAGCTAATGTCAAGCCAAAACTGAGATCTGAAAAAATCTGAATAATTCATAGACCTGTCATCATAACTTTGATAAATGATGGTATGGTAATCAATTAGCAAAGAATTAAGGGGAGTCAGTAATATTAACAATAGTCAGCATGGGCTTGTAGAACTAGTCATACTAACATTGCATAATCCCTTTGGTCTGTGGACAGAGTATTAATGACATAGTATATTGAATGTGCTATTAGATACTTGAATTATTATACTGTTGGGGTTTCATTTAGGAAATCAGAGTGTTACAAATTATACATTTTAAATGGATGAAACCCTGAGTGTATGCAAATGTAAATTGGGGTTTATTACTGGCAAAGGAGAGGAACTTGTGTTAAAAATGCATTTTTTTTAAGGTTTGAAGGTGGTCCTGGGCTTAAAAAAATTATCATAGAAGAAGAAATATAAAGTCGCCACTGATTTTAGTTACATATAATTCCCTGTTTAGGTGAAAGATAAAGCAGCTGACTCATCACCCTACAGATGAGAGGAAATCTACGAGATGCAAATCAATTCACAGCAAAAAGAGAAATTTATACTCATTGGAACCAAAAAAGTAGATCATAGTAACAACAATATTGATGACTTTTTGGACTAGCAAAGACTAAAGTGGCTTAACCATGGTGGATAAGCACAGTCAGTTCACTGTAAATTTTTGAAGATTTTCCTCGACTGAAGATGTTAATACAATCTTTATCTTTCATATAAAGTTAAATATTAAGAAAGAGTAGGTACATGATGTGCAATTTAGTATTTTGTGCCTCTGCAGTTCTCAAAGATATCCAGATTTAGTATATGCAATTTATGTAATTTAAGAAAAATACTGAAATATTACATGAGGTTACAAAAAAAAAAATTCAGAGTCATTAATTGTTTTAAAATTATACTTTATAACTAAGGATTGGTTAAATAGCCTGTTTATCAAGGAGAAGATTACAGGCTGATTGAGCACTGTTTCTATGTGTTCTATAAGAAGAGCTCTATTTCACAGGTGGATAGCTGTAGTGTAACAGAAAAATATAAAATCAAAAATATGGAAGTCATTAGTAGAACAATCCACTTTAAAATAAAATGCTAGTACTTACTAATGAGTAATATGAAAAATGGAGTATTTATAAGTATGTGTAAGAAAAATATGCTAATGTAATGTGACATATGCAAGTAATAAAGTAGTGATATGTAAATAATGAGATAAAAGAAAAGTTGAAGTTTAATGGGAAATTCTCAAAGTTTATAAAAAAACCCTCTATCTCTGGAAATTTTAAACCCACACTTTTCCACCAGCAAGTTTCCATTGCAATACACCTTCATGAAGACACACGGCTGTGGCCCATTCTTCACAGGCATGGCAGCCTATGTTTGCATCTCTGATTTGGTGAAGGCAAGGCTCAAGCTAACTCAGTCAGAAAAGCAGTTGTCTTCTCTCACAGCAGAACCAGAATTGCTGGCTGAATGTTACTGATGCTCATTAACAGAGCTATGAGGCTCTTCAGTGGTAACACACAACTCTAAAATGCCTGCTAGGGTTCTTGTTTAAATGCATTCTTATTCCTTATGAGCTGAACTTCAAATGCAACTTCTCTAAGCTGAAAAATTTCCAATTTTTAACTGTGTTATAATTTTAAATGCAAACTCTCCATAAATATAAGGCCTTAAAACTGAAATAGTATACTATGCAACCTTGTTTTCTTCATGTTTATGCAGCCTTGCCCTGTGACTGTGGTCTGAGCATATTTGCACTGCACACAATTTCTGAGGTGTCCTTGTTTTTCCTCTGTGTGCTGTATATTTGGTCTGATGACACAAAGGGTGTAAGATATAGTTTCTGAAAGACCTCTTGAGTATTTTAAAACTTTCACTTTGGTACAGTGGTTGTCATTACAATATGGTACCTAATATATCACTCACTCCCTATTCTTCCAACAGAAAATATCTATGTATTTATTGGCAGATGGCAAATTGTTAATTGCTCCCAATAGCATTTACTCCATGTAATGCAATGTTAGGGCCAAAATTTGCCCTTAGATCAACTTGTCTTGAGTGGTTTGGAGCCTGTACTTGGCTTCTAACACCAACAGACTCTTTCAAAGTTAAATTCCATGCCTGCCTTTGGAGCTCTCTTTTAATCTTGGCAGATAAAAAGTTATGCTCTGTCGTGGTACATGTGTGCACCAGTCATTTCAGGAATCATAAGTAAACAAGATCCTAACTTCAACAATGCAGTTCTGAAAGGTAAGTGGGATTAAGACATTTTCAAGACACAGAGATCCAGAATGACCTTTTTGGAAGGAGGGTTCAGTTAAAACCTCAAAAACTCAGCAAAAAAAAGACAACTGACAAGATTTATTACTAGAGATAAAGTAAAAGCAGGCGTAATGAGAAGGTGGTGGGTACTTACTGAGCCTCATGTTAGAGTAATAAAGAAATGTAATCAAGAATCAAGTTTAAGGACAAACTGGAGACACAGCTGTTCACAACTTCCTACTTAATCTGTGGAGCTCATTGCCATGAGGTGTGCAGGACGCCAGAACTATAAATGGTTCAAAAAGCTATTAGGTACAATCATGAGTAAGTTCATGGAGTGTTATGAAATGTGAATGGAAGGTTGCAACCTCTGGCTCAGGGTTTCCCTAAATTACAGATTGCCAGCATCTGGAAGGATTTGCCATGGGGACTATCATGTTATACTCATTCAATTTTTATTCCTTTTCACTGAAACAACTGCTACTGGCAGTTTCAGAGACAGGATCTTGGACTAGAAGAATCTTTAGTCCAACCCACCACAGCCGTGCTTACAAGAGCTTAAGCAAGGCTTTTATTCTAAGAAACAGGGCTTTTCCTAAAACAACAGTTCCAAGACTTTATTGCACCTGAGACATCCCGTGCTAAGCAGTAAAAGATCATTTACTCTTTCAAGACACCTACAAAAAGGTCAAGAGTAGTTCAAAGAAAGAGCCTTATCTCAGACTTATTTTCCTTCTATCAATTCTGATTAAATCATTAATGGTTCTTCTAAAGTAAAAGTTTTTGTAATATTATATCACATAAAGTCTGTCTTCATGTTGGATTTGTGTTGTCACTATTGATTTATGTGCTTTTAATATATTAGTTTTAAATTTTCTGGAATGTTGATCAAGTCTTCAATGTAGCTTGAAATGCGTTCTTTCAATGTTTTTCAATAAAATTTAAATCATTTAATGATTTAATAATTTTATCCATCATGAAATCATAACATTTACTTTAGGAGTTGACTAAGTATACTTCTGTATTTTAGGTGGAAAAAGTACAACTCAACACTTTAGATATTTAAAGGTCATTTTTTTTTAAGTCACAAGTTATAAAATTAATTACTTAGTCTCAAAACAAAATGAAGTGTCCTGTAAGGGCATTTGCTTTCATTTCTGTAGGTACAGGTTTGCAGTATATTCCCATTCACGAAAATGAAACACTTTATTTCTCCATAATGCAGCACATGCTTTTCCAGTGAAACTTACTCATGTAGCTAACAATCTCTCTTCAGTACTCCACAGGGTAGCAAATGTGTGCACACATGCACACACTTAGAGGACAGTATATACATTACTTCTGGCTATAAATAAAACTAACAAAAAAGGCTCAACTAAGCACAAAAGAAAATAAATAAAATAGAAATGACATGGATGACCAAGATGTTAATGCCCAGGATTTCCTGGAACAATAAAGGGCAGTTTCCACATAATAGTGGGGCAAACAAAATCAGCCATAGGTATGTGCTGGGGCTGAGATGAAGCTAATTTTCTCCACAGCAGCTCTCACAGTGCTGTGCATGGGTAATGAGGAAGGCATTTGGGTGGTGCTGAGCAGTGCTGACAGAGCACCAAGGCCCTCTCCCCAGTATCCCCACCTCACCAGCAGGCTGGGGGTGGGCAAAATCTTCAGAATATTCTCAGCAACAGAAGCTGGAAAAAGGAGATGGAAGTGGGAACACTCCTTATTTACAACTTATCTTCCTGAGCAACCTCTGTGTATACTGAAGCTTCCCAGGAATGGGTTGGACATGGCTTACTGATGGGAAGCAGAGAATAAAATCTTTTGCTTTCCTCTGCTTCTGTGTGTGTGACTGGTACTTTTGCTTTATTAGAACGCCATAATCTCGACCCACCAGATTTTCCCACCTTACTTTCTCCCCATCTTATCCTGCTTAGAAGGAGCTTGAAGGACAGCTCAGTGGGAACCTGACATCCAGCCAAGGTCAACTTGCCACAAAGTCACTCTGATAAAAGATTTGACAGATTTCCATGTTGCATCTTAAGCCCCACTACCACTAGTGGAAAGGAACAGAAAAATTGTCCTGCCTCTGCTTAGAAGCCCACACTGGAGAAAAAATTTTACTTCACATTCAAGCTAAAATTACTCTTTTTAAACACAAACAATGGTAAATGTCTTTTTATTTCAATAGATCTCTTGCTTCTATCCCATTGGGCCTAAATTGCTACATTTAGAAAATACTATAATTTTTTTTTTTTTTAGATTCCACTTGTCCTAATCACAGGCCTCAAAGTGTGAGTATTGGCCGTTTATGTCTACAAAGCAATCTGGGAAAGGTGAGAATTATGCTTTTGCTGATGTCCTACCACAATGAAACAAAAGACTCTTCACCCTTCCATGTTCCTTGTACTAGCAAAAACCGTAGACAACTCTCCAAGCTGAAGTAACAGCAAACATCTTATTATATAAACATTTTCCTCACAATTTAAATAGCTTGGAAGGGGAAAATACAAAAAAAGATTAAATGCCAGATTATTTTTTGAAGAACAACATACTTTATGCCTGACTTAGCCAAAACCATTGATGAGAAAATAGCCCAAAAGAGAAAAATGAGACAGTTAAAGATGGTACTATGCTTGTGTGTGTCAGCTGTGGTGTCTCTCCTATTCAGCTACATATAGATTGGTAAAAGCTTACCAGCCTATTATCTGACTGCCACTTCTGCTTTGCCTTTCTTATCCTTCAAGTTACCATGTGTATTAGTTTGTCTTTAGAGTTTGCTAGAAAATCAATAACATGATTCTACAGATGAGCATCTGTAGAATGAAACAAGGCTGAAGCACAGCTACCAGCAAGGGAAATGGAGTCCAAATACCATATTCACTGTCAGGGTTAAACATTTTTTTCTAGTTCTATGTCCATGTGAGATTTCAGCCCTCAAAAACAACAAAATAGGGAAAATACAGAGAGCGTACACTTACCTGGACAAAATACCACCGTCTCCATCACCTTCAGCTTGCCTATATTTAAAAATGCTTAGGTCTTTAATTTTAAAACATTTATCTTTCATTTGTTTCCCATCCTGATCCAGTTAGTTTGGGAGGGAGTGCCATATTAAAACATCTGGGATTCATCAAATGTGTTCTTTTTAACACAGGTTGGGTGTGATCAATCCCAGATGATCAACAACTAAGGTTACATATGAACTATTCATAGGTTTTGGCCAAAATCAGATTCATCTCCCTATACCTTAAAAGCAGAAGTTCTTTAAATAGATATGAATTAGATTTAGATAATTTATTCAAAACCAAACCCAAAGCAAAGCCAAAAAGAAAAAAAGGAAAGAAGCAAAAATTGCAAATGAACATAATTTAAAATATATTTTAGTTAGACAGCTTAGTTTATGTGCCACTTTAGGCTGGGTTTTCAGTGTTATCAGTCATTAAAGACTTCAGTAAGACTTCTTGTCATAAGTTCCTTCTTTCAGTCACTTATATTTTGAGCCACCAGGACAGCTAATTCCAACTGAAATCTTTCAAGGAGATCTGGACCAGCTCAGTTCAACTCTTCCTGAGAAGTAAGGCTGGAGGGACTGAGATAATAGTTTTCCCATGAGAAAAATATCCTAGAGAACAGTTGCTAAAAATTCTCTCAAACCAAATGCAGTGAAATAGGATCTTGAGGTTAGGTGGAGGAGAGAGGGAATATAAAGAACCCTGCAAGTCCTTTTGCCATTGCTGTGAAGTTTTAGCCTTACTTTAAGATACTCAGTTTTTATCACTCGGGGAACATTTTTAGTCTCCTCCTCATTGTATGCATACTTGGCATTGCCCAAGATGTGTCAGTGTCACAGGCTGGCTCGTGCTAATGAACACAGAACAGTAGTGGGAATGTTCCAATTTCCAGATATTTTAGTAGACATTTGATTGAGTTCTGTTTATTTCTGGGAGAAAGCTGCCATTTGCAGAAATGTAAGACACACAATGTGTATCTGGTGCAGTTTCTACTTCCCTGCTTAAAATCAGATCTTGTTCATTAAGGATGTTCTGAGCTGAAGAAAGCACCAAAAGTAAAAAAAATGGCTAACATCCAAAATAGATATCTTCTCTTCATGAATGCGACAGTTTTAAAAGCTATTATCAAGTGAATATCCAAGGTCAGAATTAAAAAAAAAGCATTCCCTTAATCCAAAGGTAGTTCTGATTTTATAATTGTATCACTGTCTCATTTCTAGTCTTCTTAAAACTGTCACTCATTCAAAAGCCTATATCACAATTTTCTCCATTGGAAAAAGGTATTGACACTCAGGGGTAAAAACAGATTCTTTCTATGGGACTTCAAGGTGCATTCTTTTTTTAGGTCTAATTTACAATAATGATTTCTTTAAATTTAACACATATATCTTCTTTAAAATGGTGTTCAGAAGCACAAAAAGGCAATTAATAGTAAAAACTCGGCAAAGTCTCATAATTGGACTACCATTATTGAAATACCTTTTGATGGTGAAAGAAAAAAAAAATTGCCCTCTCTTCAAAAATTTTATATTATGGCAAAGCATGCCAGAAATAAACTGTTTTGCCATTGCTTATTTATGCTGCAATATTGTCTAGGAGCTTGAACATTCAGCCCAAACCCTATTTCTAAACCTTTACAAAGCACTTAATGACACTTTCCTGAAGGAGACCAAGGAAGTAAACTTTGTAAGTCTATTATCAAATAAGATGTGGCTTATTCAAAACTTCTAAGCAAATCAAAGTACACAAGGTTTGTGAACTTCTTCTCTATAATTATACAAAAGTTTCCTCTAATGATTTTGTTGGGGGCAGGGAGAAAAAAAGCAATGTATTTTTTGCTAAACAATCCTGACTTCTACCAGTTTGTAACAAAATTATGTCTTACCTTCTCTTTAGACATGGCTCATTTACCTGGCCTCAGCTGCTTAGCACTGAAGCAAAACAGAATGTGTCATCTATATTGGAAATTAATATTTTTAGCATGCAGAATGTTCCTATGATGGGAAAAGGTGGACTGTTTTCTCAGACATTAAGATTCCCAGTGTAGCGAAGCAGTGTAAAACCATTTTATAAAACAAAACTTTTTTTCAAGGCTCTGCCTGCTAAAAGTGAGCTTGAAAGGTGTGGGGAAAGAGGCTGCTGAGATCAGGCCAGGCAGAGTTTCACATGTCAGTAGATTTTAATAAATAGCAAGAGGTTTTTTGTTCATCCAGAAACAAAAAATGAACGTAATTTATAATTTATTCCTTCCACTATTAAATACTAATATATTTTTAATATAAAATACAAGGACTTAGTTGCTTAACACAATATTGAAAATCAAAGACAAGTGATTTCAGGTAAAAAGGGGAGATTGGGGCATGGAAATGTTAAAGAAAGAAATATTAAAGATTGATAACAAAGAGGTTGGGGAGGGGGAAACAGGTAAGTCATAAAAAGCATGATAAAGGGGAAAAATTTGTAAAGAAAGAGTTCAGTTAAGTCATTTTTTGTCTGTGACATGTCAAACACTTTTAGGTTACTTCAAGGTTTTGAAAAATGAGTGAGGAAAATTAATGAATGGCAAGACAGAGACAATTAATTCTGAATCTGAGCATCTCTGTAGCACATTTTATCACATCAAATCTTACCCTCTGAATCCTGAAAAATACTGTATAAAATGATACCTTTAAAAAAAGAAAGAGAGGGAAATATAGTAGGAAAAAAGAAGAAATAGAAACTACTTTGAATCTTCAAGTCCAAACCTCCTGCCTTTTAACCACTTTAATTAACTGGACTTGAATAAAGAGGAAACCAAATTACCTATGTAGTCCACAAAGAGTTGCAGCTATATCATAAGAGTTCTCTATGAGGCTCACTTAGCTGTGTCCCTAAACTGCAGCTACTCCTCATTAGTTTAAGAAGGATAAGAATGAAATGTATGAGAAAATGAATAGGCATTCTTCTACATTTAGAAAATGAAACTTTTTCCTCTCTGATGAGTCATTTAGATAATAAAAAAATTATTACAGGAATTTTTGCAATTAAATAACTTAGCAAAATTTAAAAATAACTCTTTCATGTACAGTATAACTCTAAGTGGATAACTGACTTTGTTAGAGAAATGTGTACAACAAGACTGCAGCGTGAGTTACAGACAGTATGCAAGTTTTTCCCTACCAGTGACCTCTGGAACCCTTCCCTTAAGGAGCTAATACTTGGAGAGAGAATAATTGGTAACTGGTCTGCTTAAGTCTGACAATTCCTAAGTTACCTATACACAGTAATGCAAATATCTCTTGAGCTCTGCATCCTAGAATGTATCAGACCATAAAGATTCAGTAATCAGATAAAGTTGGCAGACACATTTCTTCAGCCCTTAAACATCAAAGACAGAGACATTTTGAGTTATTTTGATGTCTGCTGAATAGAACATTTTGAATCTCCTGCTGAAAATAAATGTTTTGTGTCACAAGTCTGTATCCATTCTATCCTAAGCCTTTTGGAGGTCACTAAGCCACTTTTATACAGAAGAGAGTATGAATATGAAATAAATAGCATATTCCAGCATGAAAAACAATTACCAAGAGGCTGATTTTTCTTCTGTTTGCACTGGTGAAAAATTCATGCTTTATCTCGGTGAGGTCTTTTTAATCCAAACACAGCCATACAAAGGCAGAAGAAACTGCATCTCCTTCCTATTGTAAATGCAGTTCCCAGAGTACAGCTTGCTCTTATCTACCTGTGAGCATAAAGCACACAGACAACAGACACAGATAACATTTTGTCTGAATCTGTCTGTCTCTGAGCTGAAATTTTCTTGAAGTTAGTTTACCAATGTGATTATTTTAAATGTGGAGAAAAATAATACCACATAGTTTAAACTCAACGTTTTTCAGATGGAATGAATCAAACCTTGAAGATACCCAAGACAGAAGAATCACAAATCAAGCATATAGACAGAAAAGCTGGAATGCTGCCAGGGTCATTCTTGTCATATTCTGTCAGTTACTCAGTCAGGAGTTTCCAATGTCACAGTAAAAACCATGTCACTGCAGAATGCAGAAAAGTGGGGAAAAATAGAGGATTGAGAAGAGCAATGCCTTTCAATATGAGCTAAACTGATCTAAATTTGAAATTGGTTGGTTCTGATCTCAATATGGGCTATAAGTGCTGAGACACCCAGCAGACCCCATAGCAAGGCCAATCACAATCATCTGTGAAAGGCTGTGGCAATCAGGATTGGTGCCTGAGGACTGGAAGAAGGCAAATGCTATCCCTGCCTCCAAAAATGGGTTAAGGAGAAACCAGTGAGCTACTGGCCAGTCAGCCTCACCTCAGTCCCTGGAAAGGTGATGGGTGCCTCATTCTGGAGGCCATCTCTATCTATATGGATGACAAGAAGGTGATCAGAAGCAGTCAACACAGATTTACTAAAGGCTTGACCAACCTGATTGCCTTCAGCAATGAAAAAAATGGGTTGTTCAACCAATGAACGACATTGGTTGAATGAAAGGAGATCAAGTGAGTATTGTCTACCTCGACTTTAGCAAAGTTTTCAATAGTGTCACCTCATCCTCATAGGCAAACCTGAAAAGTGTGGTTTAGATGAGTAAACAGCGAGATGGATTGAGAATTGGCTGATCAACAGATCCCAGAGGGTTTTTGTCAGGGTCATTCTGTGTAGCTGGAGGCCAGTTGTTACTAGTGGTGTCCCTGAAGGTGCAATAGTGGGCCCATTATTGTTTAACTTATTCACCCATGACTTGGATGAAGGAACAGATGCCTCCTCAGCAAATTCAATGATGGCACAAAGCTGCAAGGAGTGGTCCACATCCCAGAGAGCTGTGAGCCCTTCAGAAGGACCTTTACAGGCTGGAGATATGGGCAGAAAAGAACCAGGTGAAAATCAACAAAGGCAGGTGCAAGGTCCTGCATCTGGGGAGGAACAACACCAAGGACCAGCACAGGCTGAGGACTGACCTGCTGGGAAGCAGATCTGCCGAGAAGGGTCAATGGACAACAAAGTGTTCACAAGACAGAAGGGTAGCCAAGAAGGCCAGTGGTGTCCTGGGCTGTGTTAGGGAGAACATTGCCAGCAGGTTGAGGGAGGCAATCCTGCCCCTCTGCTCAGCACTAGTGAGGCACATTTGTAGTGCTGTGTCCTGTTCTGGGCTCCTCAGCAGAAGAGAGACCTGGAGTAGGTCCAGAGACAGGTGACAAAAATGATTAAAAGACTGGAGCATCTCTCTTAAGAGGATAGAGAGGAAAGAATGCCATCTGTTCAGCCCTAGAAGAAGCAACTGAAAGGGGTCCTTATCACTGTCTATCAGTATCTGAAGGGGCAGTGTTAAGAGGGTGGAGCCAGGCTCTTCTCAGTGGTACCAAGCAACCGGACAAGAGGTAATGGGTAGGAATTGACACACAGGAAATTCCACCAGAACGTGAGGAAGAGTTTCTTTACTGTGCAGTGACCGTGCACTGGAATAGATTGTCCAGAGACCTTGTGGAGTCTCCCTCACTGGAGATATTCAAGAACCTTCTGGATACAATCCTCTGTAATGTGCTCTGGGATGACCCTACCTGAGCAGCAAGGTTGGATCACAAGACTCACTGTGATCCCTTCCAACCATACCTTGTGTGAGCATGTGATCTGGGGTAGCAGGTTGGTCAAGATAATTTCCAGATGATTCCTCTTGTTTGGTTCATTCCATACTTCTACCATATCACTGTTCAGGTTAAAAAATCATGAGGATTACAGGACTGGACTATAGTTTCAGTTTTTCATAACACAGTGTATCTCAGACTACTGCAACAACTATATAAGAAATAATTTCAACAGTACTTTCAACAATGATGGAAGCAATACAGTCCTAAATTTTTTTATTAAACCTACCAGGGAAATGTATCAAAGAATTATCTGAGGCTATATGTTCATCAGATCTCAGCATCCTGTAAAAAAGAAATCATTAAAATGATGTCAAAACACATGGAAATAAACTCAAGGAAAGTATGACAGTAAAAGGATTAAAATTTCAAATAAATGTAAAAGAGTATATTTAAATTCCTATACTTTTACTCACATGAAAATGTTTGACTGTAAAAAAATGGTATTGCTTTTTCTTTGCAAAATGTAAAAGCCTTTTCTTCTGCAAAGAAGGTCAATCAAGCAAGACCTTAATTGTAGTTGATCTCTGGTGGAAAGATCCTGATAAAACATACCCGGAACTATGCAGACAGGACTTCTGAGAAAAGAGTTCACTGATAAACACCATGTTTGCTACATTAAGAAGTACTCATAAAATAAGTTAGTCCTGTAAAGCTTGGAAAGTCAGAATGATAGCGTGACTCAATGCAATAACTTCAGGAGCAAGCAGGAAACAGACCCCATGTCTCATGAGCTACAGTGGCTGACACAGAAAAGAGAAATATATTTCCTCTTCTTTCAACTGTTTGCAGTTAATAAGCAAGTGATAGGATTGTTATGCTGGTTTTTGACCGTCTAGAAATCTCCTGTCAGTCACAGACTGATGGGATAGAGACATTTTACCAAATCAGTGGAGAAAACGGATATTTCTAGGTACATAAATGCTGGTGAGTATGTCCTGTCTTAGCTGCCTTAGTAAAGTGTCTAAAGCTCTCTGAGATGAGTCTGGGAAAAGGAAGCTGAATTTGAACTTCAGGTAATGGACTTCATTGTAGGATCCCAAACCCATTATTTCCACAGTAGCTGCAGATAAAACTGGAATTATGCTCTCTTATTTGCAGTTCAGCCATATAATTTGAAGTTCAGCATCTTACATCCCATGTGAGTCTTTGCTTATAGTTGCAGCAGGGATACAGAGGTTTTAGCAGGTTTACTAATGCACAGATACTTAAAATATCTAGGTTCTGGTGTATTCCTAAAAGATGTATGCAGGTTTTCACTATCTTCAGTGAGTCCCTTAAAAACAACACATGAACATTTGAAGATTAATAATCTATGTGTAAAAAAATCATGATATTACAGTCATACTGAGAAAACAGTAATTGTGGGAAATTATTCAAAACTTAAGCTGAAAATATGTGCTAAAAGTATTTATGATGAGTGGAGTGCATAAGTCCCTTGGTTACATGGAATACTGTCTCAGAATGAAAACTAAGTTGATTTTTCTACTACATTTCTTTCTAAAACCTACAGTAATAGATCATTTTAGAAAAGCTAAGGTTATCATAGTTGAGACAATTACACCTAATTTTTACTATAACTTTAATATACCTATGTTTTACTTCTCTTTACTTTTCTATGACTTAATTTCTACATATGTAGTGTTTCACTAAATGATTGAAACCACTTAATCATCAAGTGACTGAGATCAGGGTTGATAGCTTTGTACAGAGAAATTAACTTATCTCTGTTACTATCCTGAAGACTAATATTGCTGAGGAAACTAAATTGATAACAAAATTGATTGTATAATCTTTTCCCCCACGGCCTTTCCAGTTCACAGCAATAACATGCTGATCATCTTCTTACACACGTGATGGATGCACTGCAGGGGGCTCCTCTGACTCAGTCCCCGCTGGAGATTACTGTGTTCTGTTGAAAATTCTAGCATCTAGTGAGGAAAAATTGGCCCTGATATGTTGCTTCACACAGCTCAGAAGTATTGTACAAGATAGGAAGGTATGGCATATCTGAGGAATGAAATAGCAGCCAGCAACCTGTGGGTTCCTCTTGGCTCTGGTCTGGGTGCAGGCATCTTGGCAGAGGCTCTTGAAATACAAAGAGTGAATTTTTAACTTAACAGGAGCTGCGGTGTGATCAGCAGGGTTATCTTAAACTGCATCAGACCAAGGCAGTAAAACAGATTAGGGCTTCTGTACCTCATGCTGAAGCTGTCAGTAGAAGGGTTTGTGAAGACAAACAAATCATGATTGCTTTAGGTGGGCCATGATTTCTGGAAAGGGAGGCTTAACAAGTTCTCTTTTGATGAATGCAGCATACACTGTGCTCTAAGGTGACCAGCAGTGTTCCTGGTGAATGGACAAAGTAAATTAGGATGCAGTCCAATGAACTAATGTCATGCCACAGCTATATACTGTCACTCACCAGGACACTGGCTTTGAGCAATACTTCATTTCCCAGGCTCTAGGCTGAGCTGAGATCACATGGCTTTAGTTCTTGGATTGCTTCAGCACTGATTTTAGTTCTGTTGCTATTCTGCCAGAGGGAGTAAATAATGAGACACAAAGGTGCCAAGTAGCTGAAAGACAAGTTCAGCTGCACCATGAGAAGACAGGGAGCAGAGAAGATAATGTGTAATTAATTTTGTTAACACACAGACTCGTTCAACTTGCCCCTGAGTACTCTTTCATTATAATGAATCAAAATACACTACATTTGGTCAGGAGAAACCTATTCGTGTGGCAGTGTTGCTAAATAAACTAGAGAACTCAGTGTACTTACTGATAAGTGCTTTCTTTTATGGGCACAACTTCTGTGATCCTTTGGGCAAAGAAGGTGTTTATGGTGACACTGCATTCCCACTGCTGGACATCACACCTCTTCTTCATGTCTACACATCTGTCATGTACTACAGAAACTTACTCCTATAGTGAGTGAAATATAAAAAATTAACCACTAATCCTGGAAGGTAGAACAAGCAATCACAGAACCATTTGGATGGGAAAAACCCCTTAAGATCCCCAAGTCCAGACATTAACCTAACATTGCCAAGTCCACCACTAAATACCACCCTTAAGTGCCCCATCTACCAGATCTGCTAAATACCTCCAGGGATGGTGGCTGAGCCACTTCTTTGAGCAACCTGTTCCAAAGCAATGATGATGTGGAATTCAGGTTGGAAAGAAAGAATAGTCTTTGATATTTCTTTTCAAAGCAGATGATATTCTTACACTGTCTGATACAAGATCTTGGCTTGACTGTTGGATCACATCCTTTTGTGGTATCTTCTTTAATATTCTGGGTGAAATTAATTGCTAGGTCTGACATTCTAATGAATTATATCTCTATAAACTCTTAAAATTAATTTAAACATAATATACCCAGTAAATGAATGTTTTCCTTAAGTTCCTCTTATCAGGTCGTCTGTGGTCTAAGGGAGGGGATTTGGGTGGAGGACAGGCACATCTGGGAAAGAGCAGCAGGCATCTCCTGTGGGATCAACTCCAACTCTGGCAGAGACCAGGAGGAGATGAAAAGGATGGGGAAAGCTAAGCAGACCCAAATCACAAGCTTGGGACTTTTGGCAGCTTCTGTCCCTCTGGCAACCCCAACAATTTTCCGCTGTTTTTGAAGATCCCTTGCTTAAGGACCTCTTCAGCTCCCTTCCCTCATCTTTTTATGATCAACTCCTTCAGATGCCTCAGATTCTGCACTGCTCTATGCCTGACAGGAGTTGAGTGACTTACGAACCAGAAGAGACTGGTTCCTGTACCTGAATTTCAATGATAAACCAATGGAATTTGGTGTCTAGTTTCCCAAATCACTATTGAAAATTAGTGTTAATTGATTCACTTCAAACCATTTGAAATATATATATTTATTTCAAGAATTATACATCAGGACTTTATTATTAACACATTTATTATCTTATTTTGCAGACCCTGGCCAAAAAATAACAGCTTTAAGAGTCAAGAACTTGTCAAGAAGCAGCTCTATTGACCATGCCTTCAGAAGTAGTGAGAGCATTAAACATAATATTTTACTGGGAAAGGCTGGAAATGCAAAGTATTTTTGGCCTGATAGAGTAAATCATTTTCTTCTTTGGTATGGCAATTAAAGGCATCTCTATCAAAATAAATCATCCCTCGGGCTAGTATAGTCTGCTTTTCTAAAACACATGCCCTTCTTCCTCAGGATACATTTGAGTGTATATGAAAGGCAAACACAGATGAATCAGATTAATAGTATTGGATCATGTCAGCCTGGGATCCTGTAAGGATCAGCACTTGCCAACAGCCAGCCACAGTCAGAGTGAGAACATAAGGCTCATGTTACCCCCGTCCTGCCCTGAGCAGATACAAATCTCGGATGTGTCAAGTGTGTGTTCAGTGCTGGTTAATCACACAGAGAGCAGTTGCTTCGTCAGTCTCATGACTGACATCGGTACAGCATCAGCCAGGAAAAAATATTTCTCTGCTCAGAATAGCATTTCATGTACTTAATTTTAAACTAATTTCTGGGGCTTTCAGCCATGTTAAATATTTCCATGGCTTCCTGAAAGCCTCCTTTTTTATCCATCAGCTGAGACTGATTTCAGTCAAGTTTTTCTTTCAGTGTTATGCCAATGTTTCTTGATTAAAAAGACGCATAGGAACACCTGTTTTCAAACAAACCTATTTGTCTGTAGCTATTTTTCTGATATTTGATATATCTGAACATATTTGAACAACAAAACAAGCATCATCAATTCAGATAATACCACATGTGAATATCTTCTTTAACCATCCACATAGTGTGACACACATGCTCAAGTATATTGATATATATATATATATATATACAGATAGCAGGGAAAAGAAAATTCGGGATAACTTGGATAAACCACTGGTGAAATTTTTGGTGTTCTTGCTGATACATTTTAACTACTAGCAGTCAAGGAGACAAGCTCTTGAATATGCAGTTATTTGTAGTGCTATGAAAATATGTCAATCACATGTTCAAGAGATTTACATATTTTGACTTTTAAAAGAATTTTGTCTTTTATAATTAAAATCGAAGATGTGTCATTTGATGAATATTTTGTAAATATAAAACATGTGAATAATAGAAACATAGAATGGTTTGGGTGGGAAGGGACCTTAAATATCACCTAGTTACAACTCCTCTGTTGTGGGCAGGGACAATTTCCACTAGACCAAGTTGCTCACAGCCACATCTAGCCTGGCCTTCAACACTTCCAGGAATGGGGAGCCCACAGCCTCTCTGGGCAATCTGTTCCAGTGCCTCACCACCCTTACAGTAAATTTCTTCCTAATATCTTATCAAAACCTGTCCTCTGACAGCTTAAAGCCATTCCCCCTTGTCCTATCAATACATGGCCTTGTCAAAAGTCACTCCCCAGCCTTCTTTTAGGCCTCCCTTTAGGTAGTGTAAGGTTGCTAGAAGGTCTCCCTGGCATTTTAGTCTTTGTGTACTAAAATATATTTTAAAACCCTCACAAATAAGGTTTTCATGATATTTCAGTAATCATTTTAATATTCACAGCTATGTTCCAAGACATACAAAACACAAGCATTATATGAAAACATTTCACTTAAGCTTAAAAAGCCATCTCTTATCATTAAAAAAGCTAAACTAGAAAAGAAAACAAGTTAAAGATTTAATATTCTACAACTATTTTGGGTTTGTAATGTGTGAAACAGACTTTGTATATACAGGACAAAAACTAAAGCTATGGATAAAAGTAGTTGCTAGTTTCAATTGTAAGTGAAATGAAAATGCAAGTATATTTTTCCATGTTTTCCATGGAAAAAATGATTGTTTATTTACATTTTTCTATTCTAAACTACTCCTTTGAATAGTAACCAGTGATATTGATGTCTCCTAGTAGTCCAGAAAGTAAAGGATTTCTTTATGTAATATCTGTTTTCAAAGCTTACCAAAACCTAGAAACAAAGATGTCAGAGCTGGCCTTAGTAGCTAGGTTTTCTGTGTAGCTAACAGAACTGTTGACATAGAGTCAGTCACAAGACAAAATTGCCAGCTTTTCTGTCCTTGAGGGGGAGTGTTTAATGAAGGAAACATACTCTGAATATAAATCCCTCATAATGTATCTCTGTAACCAAACTTATAGAGTATGACCTAGAATGACATGGAAGAACTATGGCCACCAAGGCCCCAATTACCCAATTTTTCTGTAAGTCCTCCAGAACAAGTTCCTATGCCTATTGGTATCCAGAGACATCAGAGGAACTAGTATTTGCTGTTGGGTCTTGATTTCTCTGCTCCCTCTCTGCTGGGATTCCAGCTGTATGAAAGGACATTTCACTTCTTTCACCTTGTGGGATGTACTTGAGTGATCTTGTGGGAAGGATTCAAGATGTGCCTCCAGAAGTTCTGGAGAGACTCAGTCTGGTGATTCCATAGGGCTAACACCAGGGAAGCAGAGCAGAGCAATACTTCAGTTTTCATTAAGTGATGTCATTTTCATCAGCACAGAATTCTTGGCTGCTCCTGTACAGACTAACACACTGAACCACGAGTAAGAGTCCAGTGGAGAAATAGTTTGATGACAGCTTCAAAGTCCCACTTGTCAGCTTTTAAACTTAAAAAATTGCAGTCTGGTGATTTATAGTGAGCATAATGAGAAAATAAAAATGTTTTCAAAAACATTCTTCTTTTGAAACAAACAAATCTGAGACTTTTGGTCAGCAAAACTCTTCCCTTACTGACCCAAGTTTAACATTACAGTCTTTACGGAGCAAGAATACAGGTTCAGTAACAAAACAGTCCTCAGTGTGATCTCTGTCATTACGGATGAAAGACCGGAATCTCAGATTATTCTATTTGTAGACTTTAAGCCTAAAACAACAAACAATTTAAAAGTCATTTTAAATGCAAATAACTCTGAAAAAAAGAAGCTAAACAGCTATAGTTACTAGATCTACTTGACAAAAGCCATTTAATCTACAAAATGTTGCAAGATTAGATGTTATTAAATATTTATAGAGAAGAAAAACCCATATTCTTATGCAAAGGACAGTATTTCTGTCATAATTGCTAGAATGAAATATAATTTCTAGTTGCTAAAAATCCCTACTAGTTCCATACATTAATATTAAGGTGAACTACATATTCAGTAACAGTGCAGATGACAATCCAAAAGTGGTATGCAAAATCATTCCCCCAGGAGTATCAGTTTACTTTTTGGATTATATCCAAAACTCTCAACATTCTTTGAAACTCTTCCTATTGATTTCAATAGGGTCAGGCCCCTATAACATTATATCACTCTACGTGTTTTTGAACCTAGTATTGCTCAATTGTGGAACCTGAGGGTCAACAGTTTGATAGTTCAGTATTTGCCTTGAAATATTAGGTTGCCATAGTATTTTCATCTATTTCTACCACTAGTTTTATTTAAAAGTACCACTTTTTGTCTCTCACTTTCATCCTTTTGCCACAGTTGCCAAAAACTGATGTAGGCAATTTTTAGTTATGAAAGGTTCTGCTTGGCAGAGTACCATGCCTTCATTCCTGCATAATGCATCACAGGTTCAACCTCTGCCCAAATTAGTATCAGTAATAATATAATTAAGAAAAACAAAACCATATTCAGATAACTTAAAACCTAATCAAACCTATACATTAATTAAAACATCTAAATTGCAAACCCAAGATTTGATATTCAATTTTCAGATTCTCTTGACATATACTCATTTAATTTTTCAAACTTCACATAGTATTAAGTTTCATTTAGCTTCTTTCTCTTCTCGAAAGCTCATTACAAGTTACATTGTCATTCTTGGTTTCTGTTTTTCAAGTATACTCATCTGGATATGAGGGCAAAGAAATCCATTACATAAAAATATTTTAACCATTTTTCTTGAGGAGAGATATACTTGGGAGAACAATAACTAGTTATTTGTCCACATAGGTAGCAATGTTCTATTTATTTCAGTAAATTCATGTGCATGTGTAAATGTAAATATGATCAATTAAATTCTGCCAAGTCCCAGATTATATTTCAGGGTGGAGCTGGGGATGACAGTGAGAAGATACATCAGAGTTCTGCCAGTAGATGATTGTGGTATCTTGATCTTCTGGAGAGAAACCAGGGAGATTTTATCTCCCTGCCAAAATCTTTCATCATATAAATCCAGATTGGTGCATACATTGCAAACAAGGGGAAAGGTTGGTCTACCCAGAACTATGATTGTTAATTCACCCTTGAGGTAGTGTGTCTAGCAGAGGAATAAAGTGTAGCTGGTTCAATCATTTACAGATTTTAAGAACTATTGTCATATTATAACTAGCACAAAAGGGATTTTTCTTTCTCCTTAGGATTAAAAATTAATCTTCTATTAAATCATAAATGCACATACTCATGAAGAGAAATTTTCTTGACTATGTTTAACATAGAGAACAGCTCACTGACATTTTAATACTTACCACTCTATTTTTCTTTTAAGATACCCATGCTAAGAACACCCTTGTGACCTATGAATACAAAACTGCATTAATTTTTTCAGATAAGACAAAACAAATGAGACAAATCTCATACTTGATCACTAGGCAGTCATTCAATAGCTAACAAGATCGAAGCCTTTTGTATGTAGCATCTCAAAATACCAGCCAGATCTCCATTTAGAAAGCCTTTCTAAGAATTAGGTTCATTTTATAAAAGAGATAAGAACTGTAAAAATTCTGAAACATTTTTTAAATATAACTGGAGGCAGCATTATGTTCCTCATGCAACAAACATTTCAGAATCCTGTTCAACTGTAAATACTTAGAAAAGCTGTCTTTTTTTTACCTCTTGTGTGAATTCTGGCCACACACCCAAAAATGTTGTGCAGGTTTCATGACTGAAAAGGAAGGTTATCTGTCTGAATCTCCAAGTAGGTACAGTAACACACACCCAAACCAAAAGTAATACAACAGAATGTTTCTGCTGCTTCTAGTATAAAGCCTAAGAGTCCAAACTTAATTATATATCTAAACATCTGCTTATCAAACTAATAAAAATCTTAATCCAGGAACATGGAAATAAATAAAGTAAAACAAAAAAAGTACAAGAACGAATTTTCAATAATATACCAGTTTCCTAAATTCATTTTAAAGGGAAAGAACTGGGAAAGAGTTTATTTCTACAGCCTTGCAGTAGTATATGACAATAGCTTGAAAACCTAAGGAATAAGATAATAATGCTTAATTTTATAAGTAGTGCAAATGGAGGTAAATATTTAAAGTCATAGCTGTAAGTAGAACACTGGATAAATGTTTTAACCCTTCTGGTTTAAATATTTTTACTTTTCCATTCTACCCTCTAAGAATACAGTTCTACCACTAAGCACTACAAAGAAAACCCATGAATTATATGAATAAGGGGTGGGTTTGGATTTGTAATACAAATAAAAAACTGTTAAAGAACAGCATTAAGACTCAAGCATTTCTTTACAATGCAAATCCTCTTCCCCAAAGGCCACACACAAATGAGCAGCTGTATCACAGGTAGACCTGCCATTATACAAACCCAGACCATGATCTTTTCAAAACATGCATAAAAGACATTCACATGGTGTGTTTCAATGTGAAATGTCATAAAACAACTTTTGCCAACTAATAATATCCTCCTAGGATGCTGAAAGTATTGTACCTAATTTTTCTCTTTCTCATTTAGTGAACAGTAGTCACCAAAAGAGGTTATGGTTCTTGCAATTCTAGAAATTAGAAGAAGTATTTATTAAAAAATCAATAGACCACATAGGAATCTAATCAGAGCTATTAGCTAGTAAGTTTTTTTACATATAATTCTTCCCTGCAATAGGTAATGGATTGTATTAAAAACAAAAATGGCATATTAGTAAGAAAAAAAATGAGATTTTACCAAAACTATAAAAGAGAATGTGTGGTTGGGAAAATCAGTTTTATTAGTATCTGAATGTCATAATGCTTTATAATATGTATTTTTTCCTTGTACAGTGAGAAATGAAAGATTAAAAAAGAACTTTCTAATCCAGTCTATAATATAAACGTGCTTGCATTTAAGTCACTGTTTTTACTTTTACAGAGACAAGAGCTCCGGATAGTGAGTTAGCCAATCCTTTAAGCTAAAATTCCACTGTGAGTAGTAAATTCTGTATAAATGTGCAAATTTTAGGGGGCATGGGGGAAGACTTTCTTCCAAGATGGAAAAATATGTAAGGCATTTTTATTTCAATTAAGCAATAAGTAACACAGTTTCAATGACAAAATTTATGTTTGAAATACCTGTAAAACAATCACAGTAATTAAAATGTAATAGCCATCATATAGGATCCAATATATATAAAAAATTATAGTAATGCATTATTGCAGTCTGGTTTCCACCTGTACCAAGCAGTTATGTAGCAGGAAACTTGCTGGGAGTTCACTAAAATGTAATAAAACATTATTAGGACAGGGAATTCTGGACAGATGTCAAACTGATCACAGTCTGCAGCTGAAGTGTTTCCTGCAGTAAAGAACGTGGGTACTGGGGCTGAGGTGAGGCACTGAAACCCAAGATTTAAATAACGCAAAACCCTGTGCCTCTGCAGCTGATGTGTCGGGAAGCACTCGCATTTCCCATATGCCAAACTTGCTTCCAACAGCTGAACTTCCAATTACATACCAAGGGCCATGCTGCCCAGCAGGCCCAGTGAGCTGAGACTTTGCACAGACAAGCAGGCTCCCCAATTTTAATGTGATGTCTGAGAGGTTTTTGACACCAGCTTGCAAGCTGGAGGCTACATTGTCCAGCATGACTCACAAGGGACATCTCAGAGTGCTGCCATGTGAAATTGCTCTTTTAAGAATACAAATGGCTCTGTAAGTTTTTGCTTTCTCTTGGGCATAAGCCATTCTATTCCATGTAATTTAGCTGAGTATCCTGCTCTCCGGGGACTGGTTGGTTAATGTAATTGCTGGCAGGACCAGTAAAGTGATTTCTCCTTCCTCTGTTTACAATGACTCATTTTGGTGAAGGTGATAGATCTGGTTTTAGAGACACCTCACTTTTCTTCTGGAAGACTGAAGGGACTCCAGAGAGGAGAATAATCTGAATTTAGACTAATCATTAATTCTGAGGTGCACAAATTTTTTATAAAGGTAGACGATTTTTTCATTCCAATTGTAACATTGTAGGCTTTCACTAAAACTGACACAGACACTGTTATTTTACACAGCTTAAAATTTATGCTAAGATGGTAGCTCATTTTTACCCCAGACGTTTGGTGGGGTTTTTTTGTAGAGGTCTCTGAAAATGCCACTAAATGCAGGAAAATCTCAAGATTTTTCCTGTCTTCTGTACATGTGTTGCATATTCAGTGTGGTGCTTGAAACAGCACAATCTTCTTGACAAAGGGCTGGGAATACATATTTTTACTTCAATTAGCACTTGAATCATCAGTTTAGGTATGAGAATTCCAGTTGTTTTCCAGCTGAGATGCTGTCTCTTCTGAAAATTGTGGCCCTGGTAATTCTGCAATCAAATATAATCTTATTATGATGAATTATCCCATGTCCAGAATTTAGCACCATGTTTATGTGTGTGTCCTTTCTTGGTTCTTCCTCTTACCCAGCAAAAGCCTCAGAGACTCTTCTGTTGAGTACTCTGTCAAGAAGAGACTTTTTAACTTTTTATTTTATTTTTAGCTGATGGTGGGTGGATACTGTGCTCTAATAGAACAAATATATTTTGAAAATTCCCAAGAAAATACTAGTTCAGAGTGACTGATATGAAAAACATTTTTTTAATATTGTTGGATCCCTGAAATTTAATTTTGAGAATTCCCAGACGTTTACATATAGTACTGCGGGAATGGTACTTGGCTTGTATGGGGACCAGGGCAGGTTTATGTGAGGTACTTCACACTCTGCTAGAATGTGACAGTCTCAACACTGATGAGGGTTAAAAAAAAATTTAAAAAACACAAGACAGAAAATAATTAGAAAAGGAACCAATGAAGAGATGACATGAGCTTTTCAGAGCAAGATAGAAACTCAGTGATGGTGTCAGAACAAGAACCAAAATATCATTTGCCTGTCCCAACAAATGCTTATCCAGGTTATAATCCAACTGACTCACTGCCAAGCACACCTTTTATCCAGCCTGTCCAACTGAAATGCCCTCTTTACAAGACTAAATATTCCCACTTTTCTTTAAATTCTCCAAAGAATAAAGGCCTAAAAAGAACTTCGGTTTCAAAGTACCTTGTACAGAAGCAGAAATATTTTTGGTACCCTGATACATCCCTGTTGGTTACACATGGGATTTATAGTTCTTTTCTTTCAAAAATTTCAGCTCTCCCTGAGTATACTGAGATAGAGTTATTCCATGCTGATTAAAATAAGCAAATGATCCAAGGCATTTATGTAAAGAGGAGGCAAAAGTGTGACTGAATTGGGAAGGTCATGGAAACAGGACACAAAAGCTGTAAATCTATTTAAAATTGTTATCTATTGAAATATTTATAACTAAGGCCAGAATTGAAGAAAATTATACAAATATTGCAATTTTGTGCTGCAACAGACATCCATAGGTGCTCTTCTGAGAAACTAGAAAGATTGTGTCAGTCTAAGATTTACATTGTTAAAGTCCATAAATTACACTATTGAAATAAGCTTTTTAATTTACTCTTTTCCATCCTACTTCTGTTGTTAGGTACCCTGACTGTTTTTCTAGTGAAACTTAGTCACATAGCACAAATATTAGTAAGCATAATGTGAAATATAATGAAAATATGATTTAGTTATGCTTGGCTCCAGTAGACTAAAGAATATCAAACATTATCAACAGAGATTTTCCTTTTATGGGGGAATATGATACAGGGGTAAAAGAAGGCAGGCAGGACGAGTTTGAAGTTATGCTAAACTGGTTATAGCAGTTTAATTAGGGATTTGGACAGTAAATGTTTTTTATTAAATCCATGCTCATTTTTAGCAAATCCTGTAGCCTTTAAATTAATGTTATACACTATGTTTTACAAGCATTAATTATTTACTAAACATGTTTACTATTGAAGCACAGCAGATTTACTGCCAAATAATGCTCCCCTAGCTGTTGTAAATGTCAATAAGTAACAGATATACTTTTGCTGAAGTTTATCACTTCTGTTTGGGCTGCTGAAAATTTCATAAGGTGACTAGAGGTCTTCAAGAACTCTCTTCTCTTAGGAATGAGAGTCCAGATGTTCATTCTTTCATTCAGCTTAGCTTCAGTTTTATGCAGAAGTTTGCATCAAGAGTGGTTTGGAGCCTCCTGCTTTGGAAATCAGGGTTTCCTTAGAGTAAGCAGCAGCGTCACCCTCAACTCTCCTGAGCCTGTGCTGAAGATCATCACAGACACAGGTGTGTCTCAAAGCTCAGTTTGCCCTCTCCTCAGCCATCACAGCTCACAGCTACATCAAACCACAGAAGGCAGTTCCAGGAAAGGTGCTAACAGAGTACCAGAGTTGTGTTGAATATATTCTGTTTTGCTGCCCATGCCATGGTGTCAGTAATGTGCAGCAGAAGATGAAGGCACAAGCGTGAGCCTGCCCCCACCTTTACAGTCATGGCTAGATTAATCTACTTAAGCCCTCATTAAGCATGTGTGGAATGCATATATTTCATTTTTGGTAGTGCAGTTTTATTGCAGTGTTACTAGGCAAAAATTAATAATAATGAATTTTGCCTCTTCTGATGATGATCATTTTACTCAGACACAGTGCTGCAGCCTTAGGATGTTCCTGAGTCACAAAATATTGGAGGCTGGAAGAATACTTTTGAATGACTAAATCATTGACTGAAAACAGCCTCTATGTTTTCTCTGTTCTGAAATTTCTCACCAGACATATGGTTTTGGCCTTAGTAAAGGCGACAGAGTTTGTGGAGGTGAAGTCAATGAGCTGTCTGTTCTTGGCACATGAACCTCTCCTTTCTTTGTCTGAGAAAAAACACAGTGACAGCAGAGATCAAGCAGTGCTTGGCAAGTAGGAACCATGAAAAATAATAAAAAAAAAGAAGACAAGTTCCAACAAAGGCCATAGAAAACAAACAGAACCAAAACCACAGAACCTACCACACAGCAGGAAAGTATCTCTCAGTCACACATCATAACCACACAGAAGACAGGAGACTTACACACACAAATTTTAATGGCTGAAAGAATGAAGAACACCTAAAAGTGTCTGTAGTCAGTCATTCTTGGAGCCAGGATGAGGGTCGGTATGATCTTCTGAGAGACTTTAATGGTACTATCCATTCTGCTGCAGAAGATTGACTTTCCTTCTGATAAATAATGACAACACTAACAGTACTGTGAGATGGAAAAGTTCACTAGGAAAGCAAAAGACTTAACCAGCCATTTCTGGATGGGTTTTTGTGAGAAGAAGAAGGTAAATAGAGACCAAAGAAATAAATATGACCCATCACAGCTATAATGATGAAAACACCATACTAAAACCAAAACACATTTCTTGACCAGTAATGTTCCATTTCATGCTTGCTGCATGGACGAACATGTACTCTCTACTAAGTTCCTACATGACACCCATTGCCATAGTTTTAGTTTCACCTGTATCAAGCACAGTCCAAGATTATATCCTACTTTATTGGTATCAAAGATCATTACCAAGGATCCAGCCTGTGAGCTGTGGAACATGGATGAACTGCTGGATAGTGTGATCTATCCATGGCAATCACACTTCAATCACAACACAGCTGTGAAGAATCAGGAAGCACTCCATGGCTACATCCATCCTTAGTGTGACTCACAAAATGTGGAGGGATGGAGGGTATATTCCCTATCTTCAAGAGAGCCCTAGGTAATTACCTACCAACTGAGTACTTCAATCAAATTTCAGCAATTACAAGGCAAGAATCCATATCAAGTTGTTTTAGAAAAGTGTGCAAAATCTCATAAAAATTATGTCATCACTGATGGAAAATAAGAATCAATATAACTAGAGAAATTCAACAAGCCAATGACTCTGCAGTTTAATAGCTCACACTCTGATCTTATATAAATGCTGTTCTAGAATTTAACATACCATTTATTTGTCCGTATTACAATGTGATTAACAAAGTTATTTTAGCAATTAGTTTAGTTCTTTCAAATGGAATCAGAATTCATTATATTTGCCAGTCCCAGTGTCTTTTATGAGGTATTATAACAAAAAAAATGCAAGTATTTGTAACCTTAGATGTTTTATATTTATCTCTTTGCTCTAGGTTGAAGGCATAATAACATGGTCTGCTTTCACAGCAGCAGCTGCTCTTTTCACAGCAACCAGGCAAAGGCAACTGCAACTGTATTTCCAAATTAAGGAAGAAATCTTCCTCCAACCCTCCACACCTGACACCTGCTTAGGACAACCATTTACCAATTATCTTTAACAATATGAGGTGCTGCGAAGGCACAAAGAAGTATCTTTTTTCAACCCCTCCTTCCTTCACCCTTTTTTTGAGTGAAGCTTTACTTCAAGCAGAAAGCTAAAGGCTGCACATTTTCCCCACATATACGCACCATTAACTGGAGCTTGTTCAGAGAACAAATCAGCAATTTCTTCATAATCTTTTCTCTCCTGATGGGCATTTCCAAAGGCTTTTCTTTCAACAGCACTATCTTCTGCATCAAGAATCCAGGTATTCACCTTCATTCCCCACTTTTGCAGCATCATGGCACTTAATCATCATAACATGGTTAACATAATCTGGATCTTGCCATCCTGCAGTTGAAAATGCCCAGCCCTGGGAACAGGCACAGGACGTTCTGACTTACTTTACAGAAATTGCAGGGTTGTAAAAGGCATTTAAAAATAATGTAGTAAACACTGAGGGAGAGTTTTAAAGATTTAGGAGGACCACAGACAAATTTGATGTTTTGTCTCTCTGTTCATAGTGAAGGCAAAAAAAGATTTGAAAACAGATTGCAGTGTAACAGTGTTTAAGTATTTTTATACATTTCATCTGTTATGTGAAAGTATCCTATGAGACACGGGAATGAAATTAGATGCTTGCTTTCCATTTGACCCTACTTTGTTCTGACTGTAATAATGGTCACTAATATGCTTGATTCTACTGATTCCTTTCTGTAGGAAACAAAGAGATCAAACTAAGCTACAACGCACTAAGTACAAATCTACTCTGTTGCTGAGGTTGTTCCAATGAAGAGAGAAAGCATGCAATTGAATGGATCAAATTGTGAAAAGCAGTCTGCTTAAATGGGACTAATTCCCAAATCTCAAACCAAAACTGAATGATTATACTATAATGTTTATTGTATTCAATTTTATGGAAACTTTGCCAGATATACATTGTAAAAAGCTATTGTATATGATAGCATAACATAAATCAGTCAAATTTAATTTGGACAAGGAAAACCAGAAGGATGTGTGATGTCTGTACTGTGTTTGTGTATCTTACGCACAGGGAGTTTTCTGATTTTGATTTTCATGAAAATGAAATCTGATTCTAAACATATAAAAGCAGCCAAGTTAAAAATGTGTTATCTTGGCCGTACTGTACATACAGCTTTGAGATGTAATATTTAGCCTTTTAAATGCTCAGTTTGGATCAGGAGACCTTGCTTTATAAAGAAAATCATGGCATTTCTTCCCCCTCACTTTTAGTCACCCCATTTCACTACAATTCAAAAATATTGTCAGCTGAGAAAATCAGAAAATTTTATTTGTGTCTACTGTTCCTTTTTAAAAAAATGAATTCTTCAGAAATGCTATTCTGGTACATTATTTGTAAAACAAGGTTTCTTTAGTACATACAGAATTAGTAAAGGTAGATTCAGTGGTCACACTTAAATTCATGAACTCCTACAAACCAATTTACCAGATTAGTTTGTAATATTTAGCATTTTTACAGTCCCTTCTATGCTCCTACAGTCATTTCAAATTTCCAAGAATGCATGATATTCTACAAACACAGGCAAAACTACTTTAATGTTTTATATGAAGAAATTAATTGTACCAAGAAGGAGAGGTTTTAAGTAAAACTGACTCACAGGATTGGAGAAGTCGTAAGTCATGAAGTCCAGGAACAGCATTGTAAAACTCCTATTTTCTCAGCTTTATCAAGTAGAATTGGCTCATTGGACCAGAGCTGTCAGCCACCAGAGCAAACTGATTTATCAGATCCCCAACAAAGCATTTGTACCCCACACAGCACTAATATCCCATGGCAGAGCCATGCAATTGGCTGGCAGCAGCTCCATTGTATTAGAGACATGGACAGCATTGTGCCAAGCGTGAGATAAACATAACCTTACTATAGCAAAGACAGAGCTGAATGAATGAGAACAGAATGGAAGAATTTGGCAGTGATTCAGGTGAAGCTGAACCTTAGAAATAACATAGGCTGCCCCTTTCCTTCTCTCTGCATGCAGGAGAATTGTCACAGAAGTGTCATACCTGTGGGTTTGGCCTAGTTGCTTCTCTAGTGCACATGGTGCATCTAGGGGAATATATTCAAATTTCCCTAAGGCAGGAGTTACATGAAGAAAATAGAATACGAGTAAGTAAGATGAAGTAACACTTTACATGTGCTTTTTAAATCCTTTCTGAGTTAGGCCCATGAGCTTTATAATGATGAGCAATAAAAGCTGGTGTTGTTGAGTATCCATATCCTGTGCAGCACTCTTTGACAAGAGATAAAATGGTCTAGCAATAGAAAATCAAAACAAAACAATCTTGCCTCAGAGTATTTTTAAAATTATTTTACTGGGGAATTTGCAACATTTCATTGCATTAATAGTAGAAAGAAAAAGGTAGTTTTCACATTACTTCCTATTGGTTTTCATGATTTTGTCACCAAAACCATACTGGTGCCATCAGGAATATATTTCTATTGCACTCAGCTATCATCCAGCTTGCAGCACTTTCTGGGGGGCCAGGTGTCTCCAATTTGGAAGAAATTATTAAAATCTGTTCAGCTGGTTCTGCATCAAAGAACTCTGTAATTGCTTGGTTCTAGGGCTTTCTGCCATCTGAGGCTGAAATGGCAACCATCTGTTAAGAATTCCTCCACTGAGTAATTTAATTCCTATTCTGAAGAACATCAGGAAAAAAAACCTAAAAAAAACTCCAAAACTTTCTTAGTTATAGTATGGTTTTGAATGGAGCTCTGAAACATGCATCTCCCAGTATTCTTGTTGTCAATTTTCTGCCCTGGTTGAGTGTACAGCAGAAGGCATGATTTGCTTACCATGAAGCATTACTGCTTCATGTTAATGATCACTCACAGGAAAAACAACCATTGTTTTGCTATTATTCATTCATCAATATAGTGCCTACATGATGCTGAGAGATCTACAGTTTAAATTAAAGAGAATTCCTGGTCTAGAAAGCATAGGACTGGAAGAATAGTCTTTTCTATAAAAGCTTCTGGAAAAATAAATGTTCACATTCTGCTACCTAAATGTTCATGGCTTTTGGACCCTTTCTTTTTTCTTCTGTGTGTTCTTCTCATAAAATGGAGTGCTTAGTTTCTCCAACTCTCTGTGTATTTTCCCACTTTTATAACTGCTGAGACCCCCTAAAACCTTCATTTTCAGACACTAACTTCCATTGTATTTGGCCACAGTGACAATAATATGAACAAATCTAGTATCATAACTTATATATGTACAGAAATATTAATTCTATGATTTCTAGTATCTGAAAAATGTACATTTTTGGTTTTGATTTTGCTGGTGGTTTGGTTTTGGGTTTTTTTATTTGTGCTTGGGAAATGGAAGGGAGGAGATAGTATCACTCTGACAGCCATACAATATAACTTTTCCTCTTGAAGACCCTAAAGACTAAAAAAGCTATGTGTGAGTAGATGAGTTTTCAGGTCCTGAGGAACAGAGGGACTGAGTTAACCAGAACTTCAAAGGCTGTCCAGAGCAAGGGTTGGAGTGGACTCTCAATCTGGAAATTCAGACTTTTGTGTTCATCACTGCAGCCTCTTCAGCTTTATTATAGGGCTTCTCTTTTTCATCTCAGTAGACAAATGTCAACTCCATCTCCTCATATCTGGAGAAACCAGCACTCTGCCACCACATTCTATGTGTCAGGCTCTTAATACATATTTTATTACCAGTTCTCCTTGTCCCAAAACTATGAAAGAGACTAGAATGTTGGAGAAAGTGACTGCTTATTTGTCATGTTTACATTTTAATATGTAGGATAAAATGTTGGAATAAAAGCCATAAGATTGTCGTAGAGTGAAATCTAAGACTTCCAGCTTTTTTTGCTCACCTTTATAAAGCTCATAGGACAAACACAAAAAGTGGCAGGAAAAACATGTAAAACATTAGTTTTAGCTTACTGGACAAATCACCCCTTCTATAACATTTTTGTCTTATAGAAACCTTAAGATAAAGCAGGTTGTAGGTGTGCTACAATGACTGCCTGCCTTGCACTTTTGAAGCAGGAATATATTTCTTGTCCTCTACTTGTATAGGGAACAGTTCAATATGGACTTGACTATGAGTTTGACTCATTTATACTTTATTCTGTAATGCATTATTGCGTTATTTCATTATTTCAGCGTTGCTTTTAAGTTATTAGCATTTAGATATATACAAAAATAGGAAAATAGGAGTTTCAGTTTTCATTTGTCTTTAATCTGTGCCTGAGTAATTACTGATCCCACAGGAAGACCAACTGCCCACATACTATATGTGGATCTCATTCCTAGGCCCAGCAATATGGTAACAATTCCTAGAAATAATTCATTACCTGATGCTTTTACAATGCCTTCCTTTCCTATCTTTGTACCATCATTAAACCATCATCAATTTCAGGCAGAGCCTTGGTCAAATGCAGAGCCATTCTCACTCTTCCCTTTCTAGTGCAAGCAACAGGGGATTCGAAGTGGCAGAGCACCCAAGAGCTATGAGGCACCCACAGACATCAAAGGGGATGGGATGAATATCCCTTGGTTGCCTGTAAAATGATAATCTTCTCATAGAGGTGGAACAAAATGCTGGACTCTCATGTAGAACACTGGTCATCTCTCACTACAGACAAACAGATGGCCAAGAGCATGTGTTTCCAATCCATGAGTTTTATGACATTTGGAAAGTGTATTTTATTGGGGTTGGGGAACTGCTTTATTCTAAAGCTCCTTTTCTTGACAGAGGTCTCCTTACCAGCAGAGTTCTGTCTGCAATTTCTTCCCAGAGCCCTCTGAACTGCCTTTTCTGTCCTGCCTTCAGAACTCCCAGCCCCTGAGAATCTGTCTGTGAGTTGATGCCCAACCACAGCAGACCACTCTCAGACAGCCCCCTGAGTTGTGGTCATCCCCAGGGACGGACACTTAGTGATATAGCCTTCAGCCCTCCCACCTTGGTGAAGCATTGCCTGGGGACTGTGCACTAAGCCATGTGCTTTGTTAATTCATTAATGCCCTTTAGTGGCTCTTAGATCATCGTGGTAACAGAATTACTGTGACCAGGAATGCCGTTTTACGGCAAAAAAATAAAACTGGAGCTAAATTGAGTGTGACAGTGACCATAGAGAAGAATAACATTGCTAATGGAGCTCTTGCACTGCTCAGATTCCACAGGCAACACTGGGATTGTAAAACAAGACTTAGTTTGATTTCATACATAGCAACAACATCAAAACTGACAGAAACAAGGGCTGTGAGATAGAAACACACCAAAACCATGCTTGTGTCAGAAGAGTTTTGACTAATGAACTGAAGACAGGAGGTCTGAAGCGATATATTCAGTGCTAAGGTTAGTAGCAACACTGTAACTTAGCCAAATATGATTTTCTCAGCTCCATTTTGTTTCTAGTGAGAGAGTTGCCTTGATGCCTTGAGAGGCCACCTAAAAACAGAGACTAGACAAGAGCAAGGGAATAAAGGTAGGTATTTATTTGAAGGGCCTTCGAATGGAGTCCAGAGGCTACTGCCAAGATGAACCCCAAGATGGATGACAGGTCACGAGTTCTTCACACTTTTATAGGTTTGGTTCATTTGCATATCAGTTAAAGATTCAGTTAATGATGTAATTTCCCCAAGCTTGCCCCCCCTTTAGAGGCTTTTGGTTTATACTTTTTAGGCCTAGGATGGTCTGAGTGTCCTTGGAGAGGCTTTGTTACGTCTACCTAGCGTGAGAGAGCAGAAGTTAACAGGCTACAAGGAACTTCAGAGTTACACACTGGGCAGTACAGGATTTGAAAAATATGAAAGTTAAAACCTAAAGCATCAGCCTTGTTCCTTTGCTGTTGTTAAATTTAGGAGATAATACCAAAAGAAACTTCTTTATGGAACATTGTTGTCACAGCAAGGAAAACTGAATGGTGGGCACTACACCAGCATGCTCAGCCCTTGCTCAACCTTGCCACCTTCAGAGCTTGCCATCAGGGAAAATGAACACAGGAGTGTGGAAACCTGGCATAAACAGGTGTTAGAGGGCAGAACACAGTCATGACTTTTAAGAAGGAATCTCCCACAGCAATATGGCTGGGAATGAACCCAAAAGCTGTCAGAGCTGTTTGCAGTGAATTAACAGAAGTCATGTTAGTGTCCTGGTTTGAATGAAGCTTTTTGCAATACATAGATCTTCATTCTGGATATTTAAACCAACAATTATAACATTCAGGTTCAAATCAAAGACCCAATATACTGGAAGATGGAAATGATGGAAGCAAAAACTGAGATGTTCATTACTCTAGTGCATAATGTGGCATGTAAGTACTTTCTCCATGTAATCCCTTTTCATAATTCAGAGAATGCTTTAAGCTTGCATTAACAATTGCCAGGATAATAATCAGCCAGCATACAGAACATAGAATAAGTACACCTTTCTTTTCAGCAAAGATTTAGGTAGAAAAAGATATATCCAGTAGTAATCAAACCAATTGAACTTGTCAGATAGGTAGATTAAAACAGCTAAATTAAAAGATTCTTTTTCTATTCTTAATATTGAGCTGTCAGTATCATCATCATCAAAAAAAAAAAAAAAAGATAATTTTAATAATATCCAGGCATCCATTAACTCTGTTGGCACTGGTAGTATCTCTTTTGGGAAGAACAATAATCTCAAAGATTCAAACTTGGAAGTGTTCACAAAATTCTGCTAAGAAAAATATTTTTGAGATTGAAATCCAAAGGAAAAAGAACATGTGAGAGAAGTAAATGTAGTACTCATGGTTATGCATGCATAAGCCTATGTAGAAACTCTAATACAGAACACTTGCACACTTCCACAGATCGTTTAGCTGAAAACTTCCCCAAGGGAGATTTCCAATTCTAAAAAAGCATCCACACCCCTCAGAAAAATCTCCCTCAGAATATAATCAAATTCAAGGAGAAATCCTGTAAAAATATCGTGCCATAGACTGATGTAACTCATCATGCGTAATACACTCAATGGGAGCAAGAGGAGGCATAAGTGAAACTGTCTGTATAATTGATTTTTTCCAGGGTTATTTTATAGCTTACTTGCACGCTTGCTTTTATTCAAACAAAGAAAAGAGTAAACTGGAAGGAAAAGAGGATTCTGATAAACTCCCTCTGAGAGACCTAAAGTTACTTTTTCTTTACCTTTACTTTCTAGATGTCTAAGCTCTTTTTTCCTTCTTATGTCTGAACATGCTGCCACTCTCTGGAGCTGTAGCTCTTCAGTGTCATGATACTTCCAATCCTTGGCTGCCTGCCTTCCTGGAAATATGACATAGACAAGTGGCCCAAGAAGCCACTTCCTTGGGAGAACCCTGGCTTCAATGTCACAGCTGACACATTCCAGCAGAATCAGCAGTAACCCTCCACATCTAGTTAGAGCCAGATGCGACACCAACACAATAGAAAGCCATCTGTCTCACTTAGAAATCTTTCCACCAATGTCCTTCCAAGAAATACTTCAGGAACCTGTACTAGATGTGAAAAAAGGTGAAGGGTTTTTTCTGGGCATGCTTCCTCAAAAACTTGTACATGTTAATTTTATTTAGTGTACTTGCTGATGCTGCCTGCTTGTGCACGGACCATAAAT
This sequence comes from Lanius collurio, assembly GCA_020086605.1. Classification (NCBI taxonomy): domain Eukaryota; kingdom Metazoa; phylum Chordata; class Aves; order Passeriformes; family Laniidae; genus Lanius; species Lanius collurio. Next base: position 48,834,124 of record JACBWW010000003.1, read on the forward strand.
AAAAGGGCACAGTTTCATCAGTGTCATCACCTCCCTTGACCTGGTATTCTTAGTGTATATGACTGTGACTCAAACATGAATAGGGAGTAAAATCAACTATGTCAATCTTCACAGAGTCACAACCTAAATTCTTCCAAACCTTGTGTTTTTATTTCTTCAGTTAGTAAACAAATTCAATATATTGTTATGCTTAGAGTGAGTCCTTAAAATCACACAGGTTTTGCAATCAAAAATATGTACAGAAGGGTTTCATAAGAAAAGTTGCTCTGTTACTACTAGATCCTGTCAAAATAAAGCCAAACCACTAGAAAGCACAGTACACTAATGAGATTAGCCCAGTGTCAAGATTTCCACACAAAACTACATAAAATACCAGAACAATGTGGTGCTAATGTGATAGTACTGCTATTACTGTTGGTGCCCTATGGATGCTTTATAGTGCCAATACTGTCATGGCCTTAAAATATGAAGGTTTCATTAATGTGTTTCTTGAATCTGTAACTTTATCCCTCAGGGATTATCTTTCCCTCACTGGAAGACCTTTTCTTCTATACATGTCTGAATTCCCTCAATATTTATTTTAATTAAGCTTGTCTTGAAAATGAGAAAGTATTTCTGTCTTTAATTATAAGTGTTTACTTGATACTATGTCAGCAGGGAAATATTTTATGGTAACACAGATTTTGTCACTTTTGCTAAAAATTTGATTTTACACTGGCCACGTATGGTTACACCTTCGATGTTTAAGTGGCAATACTCTGGGTAATACTCCTATTTCTTATAAGCTGGTCAAGGAAATTGTGAACAGATGGAGAAGTTGCTGAGACTTTCCATATTTCCAGATTAACCAGTATAAAAATTAAATCACACAGAACTGTGGGAAGAGTTTGTACTTCCATTACTTGTACTTTAGCAATATTGACACTGAGAAGATTTCACTTGCAAATTACATTAAGGATAGAATTTATATTTGCTTTGTAATCTGCTGGAGATACGCATCATGTTGCATAACCTATAGCATCCAGCATAATGATGGTCTTGTCCTTGTCAGCTCCTATTTCAAAAAACAAATAATCTCTATTATATCAACTTCCTTAGGGCAACATATATTTGCACATATTAGCAAAACCAAGTCTTTTGATTGTTTCCTTCTTCACTGTCCTCCTTGATTTGTTTTCTTCTTTTCCTACTACAGAAACCCCACAACCAGCCTAAATCTCCAAAAAGAGAGTGAAATATTTATTGTTCTTAGTCAGTTTACTTTTCTATGTTTTGTGATTTGATTGCATAATATTTAAAGAACCAGATTGAAGACTTCTGCTAAAATAGATACACAAAAAATAAAACATCACTGTAATGTTGTACTCTTCACAGTAGCTTCTCCCACCCTGTCCCTCACAAATGAGACAAATCTCTGATGTTGAAGGTGAGACCTCATTTTGCTTTCCGCTATATGCTTTCCCAAGTGGAATAGGAAAACAAAATTTTTGCCTTCTTTACTAAATTTCTCCCTGGAAATGGCAATGGTCCCTTGGTAAGAGGAAGTTTGTTAACAGTTGTAACAGTTGAGTGGAAAAGAGAGGAGGATATATCTGTGATCTAGAGAGGAAGGTTTATTTGGTATCTCAACTTATATTTTCATTTTTTTAGACAGATGACCTTCCTCTGCATTGCCCTTCAAATGTACTGTCATGAAACTGCTACAGGAGGGAAAACCTTTAAAGAAATAGTTCAAAGGATTATTTAGATGTACATTTAACAGTCTACTATATTAATAGCATGATTCACTTTGACTCTAGTGGGCTAAATGACATCATTATTATACTGTGGGAGAAAGATTTTAAGTTGGAAATAATGTTGTTCAGAATCTTATCAGCAATATTTATGAAAGTATTAATATTACATCAGGGAAAAAAATTGAGCTGAAATCCTGAAGAATGTGTTTTATATTATAAACTTCCATAAACCATTGACACAGAGCAGCTTTAGCATTTGGCACAACTGTTTTATCTCTGAAATGCTATTTATGGCAAAAGAACAAAAAAATCATGCACCGTATTTTCTTCTTGTTCTCAGATTTCTTAGTATTGACTGATATACTTATGACATATGAATATGTAACGTACAGATGAATGTGTGAATAATTACAAAGAAAATTGGTTAATATTTTAATCATCTAGATCATTGATATTTGAGAAAAACAATACACATATTTTGAAGGAAAAAAGTTATTATTGTATTATTTCCTCTTTATGGAAACAAGAAGGATATTGAAACAAAATGGGAATATTTTTAGCAATAACTTGTCTACTGAAATGTGTACACTTTTTTCTTTAAGAATGAGTAATATATTATGTCTAATTATTGAGACACTAATGGCAAAATTATGTATCTTGATAAAATATAGGAGCAAAATTCCTTTTTATACTCATACCAATTATTTCAATATCTGTCATTAGAGATAGATTTATGGTGCATACAGAGGTATGTAATTGTATTTTGATCATATCTTTAATAGAGAGGTGCATTTAAACTGCTGAAGATAAGTTTTACTGTTCTCTTATGAACAGAAATCAAGATTTTATAACAAATTTGGGAAAAATGGACTTTAAGTAATGAAAAAGTAAAAGAAAATACTCTTTTCAAGACAGCCTTTGGTGAATGGATATTAAAATTTTAAATTGGAACAGTATAATGATGAGAAAAAGCAATGTAATGATATCTCTCTAGTGTTATGCACTTTAAAATTTCCTAAATGATACATTTTTTCATTATATAAAACATTTTTGATCTCATGAGTGGCAGTTCAATAATATAATTTGAATAAACATAATTTTATAGTAAAATTTTGCAATTTTTTCTAGTTTAAAATCTTCCTCATTATTTTGCTAAAATCCCGTGTCTTTATTTTACCAGGTTTTCAGTATCAAACCTTAGCAAAAAAAGGCAAAAGTGAGGGAAAATATGGAAAAGAAACATAATTTATGGAAGATATTCCATTATTAAAAAAAAAAATAGTTGCCTTCAAATCATCAAGTTGAAACATTCTTGTAACTGACAAAGCAGTTAGTTAGAAATGCAAAATTAGGTGATTTGGCTGTAATTGATGGACCTGGAAATGATATCCCCCTCTCCATTTCTGGCACAAATGTATACACACTGAGTCTGCATGTGTTCTGTGCCTTTGGTTATCTCTGTTCTTAACCCAAATGGCTGTTGTCTTTTAGGTGAATGTGCCAGCTCCTTTGATAAGATACTTATCAGTTCCTAAGTCAGTGCCATGAAAAGTCCATATGCACTGATACTGGGTTTTATGCTGCTTTAGTTTTCTGTGCCTTGTTCTTGCTCAGAGCTTTTTCTTTGCCTTAATTTTTCATTTTTTTTCCTGCAGTGGAAGTGTCTATTCATCTGCACTTGAAATGGTATCTGATACAAGTAGACAATAATTCTGGAGTCAGTTTCTGAATATATTTCTGTTGGAGACAGTTATTACTCTCAAATTGAGAGATGTTCTCGATGATGACAGAAGATATTAGCTGCAATTTGTTTCTAAGAATTTTTCTTTCCTCTTAGTTTAAAACTATCTATAAAGTCAATACACTCATTAGCCCTCACATTACTGTAACAATGGATTGGAACACAGAAGCTCTGGGAATCAAGTTTAAAAGGAAATATGAAAGATAAAAATGTTCACTGCTTTCTTTGTGGCAGTTCCAATGGAATAATGAACTGCCATTTGTGGTAACCATGGCACATTTTATGGAAAATAAAAAATAAGTTTATATTTCTATATGGTATATCTTGATGTACACACTGGTTGATTCAAATTTCAGAAGAATTTCTGCAAAATTCTATATAAAAGCCTGATGGAAAGTTAAAATGTGGTTTTCTGACCACACTACTTGGGTAAGGTTATTAATGAAGTAAATAACTAAAGACAAAAGACACAGAGCTTTTGTGTATCAAAATGAGTCCTGTACGAGGATGACACATTGAACACAAACTACCTTCTGAAAGGGGTGCTGACATCTTCAGTCATTGAAGTATCTGTCAAATCAGGAGAGATTGGGAGAGCAGAGGCTTTTAAGCCCAGATTTGAGAAGGCTCAGGGAGGAGTGAAGAACTGAGAAGCAGATTCTTGTCTGTGGTCCCCAGTGACAGGACAAGAAGCAATGGGCAAAAAATTAAATACAGGAAATTCCAAATAAATTTTAGAGGAAGTTTTTATGCTGTGAGAATGGTGAAACATTGGAGCAGGTTGCTGAGAGAGGCTATGAAATCTCCATCTTGGAGATATTCAAAACACGACTGGACATGGTCATGAACAGCTGTATCCAGCTGACCCTGCCACAGTAGGGCCAGACTGGACTGGACGAGCTCCAGAGGTGCTCTGAGGGGAATGAAGGTGCTCCAGCCTCAGTCACACTGCAGCTCCCTTTGCTGATACTGAAGATGGCTCATCATAACAACTTGCTGAAGTTCAGCTGGGATTAAAGTTGCATAACAAATTTTTTCACATTACATTTTGGATTAAGAATGCCTGTTGCTGATAAAAATGCTGCATGATGCCCCTGTTCATTATGTTTCTGATCAGTGCTTGATATACATAGCATAGTTCCTGCTTTATATTCTAAATGATAGCAGTAAGTGTTTAATATCCATACTTAAAATTTCTTTAAGTCACAATCTTGTTTGGTGTAAATTTAAAAAGCTGTTTGCTGGTGTGAATGAAGGACTGAGAGAAGTGTGCTTCTTTTCCTAAGAACAGTATAAGGATACAACATAATTGTACTCAGAAATTAAAACTTTAAGAATTATTTGAAAAGATACACTTAAAGTTTATGAAACTGTTACAAATAGTTATTTCATTAAAAAAAAAAAACCCATAGTTTAAAACAATGTGCAAGATTGGAAGGTGTAAATAATGGGGGTTGCACTATAATTAGTAGGTCCTCCTAAAAATTTCCATCTTAAAAACTCATTTATCAAGTATGAATCAAATGCCTATCTTATGTTTTAAAAGTCAGAATGGATTTTCATATTTTCAGGGCTTGTTTCCATATTCAGATTAAAAATTAATGTATAAGAGAGGTTATGTAGCTTTTGGCTACAGTTCCCTTACAATATATTAATTTTAGATGTGTTAGAAGAATGTTACAGAAGGATATTTCAAGATAATAGATTTACCAGATAATGAAAATAAAACTGCTGTTAGTTCATACCAGCACGTAGAGCAGAGCAAGCCAAGTATATTCTAAAAAGGAGATGCTAACTTTATGCTTAAACCAGAAAATATTTGGGTGATATGTTTGCCTTTTGATGAAAATGTATGTGATGAAAAGTACTTTGACTTGCAATATTGGGTATATCCTGTCCTGTCCTGTCCTGTCCTGTCCTGTCCTGTCCTGTCCTGTCCTCTCCTCTCCTCTCCTCTCCTCTCCTCTCCTCTCCTCTCCTCTCCTCTTCTCTCCTCTCCTCTCCTCTCCTTTCCAAAGAGGTTGCAAACACAAACATGCATCAGCTTTCAGACTGCCTGGGAAATGTGATGGGCCCTTTGCCACATTTCAAAGGAGCTAAAGCTCATGGGAAGCCAGAATTGCTTTGTGAGATGTCAGTCTTAGAACTTCTTCTTGTAAAGAAGAGGTTTCTACATCAGCTCAAGCTGCACTTCATTGCAACTATTGTTCTCATACCACTCCAAAGAGCCTTGCAGGTCTCTCTCACATCACACTGCCCAGACCCAGAAAAGTGTGTCTGCCTAACGTTTTTATTATCCCTGGTCACTGACTTTGGACAGGTGCACAGCATGTGCTGCATGCAAGTTATTCTACATCATACTTAAATAAGAGAGATTTCCAGAAGAGAATATGTGACTTGAATACTATAAATTATTTTGAACTTAGGAAACCTTCTCTTTGAGATATGCAGTCCTGGGGAGTATTCTCTTCTTCCTATTTTTTGGCCATATTAAAGTGTACAGGAAATACAAAATTGCTCCAAGGTCCTTGATTCTGGTGATCATCTATAAAGAAATATTAGTAAGGAAGAGATCCTTAAGAGATCCACATGTAGATGTGCAGCCACATATACCTTTGATTGTTTCTCCATTTTCTTTCATGAAAATTGCACTGGTGTAGGTAACTAAATTTAATAGCAGAAGCCACATACATCATGACTGATCTCATTGATGGGAGATGTAGGCTCACGTTTGAATTTACATTCTTACTACTGACCCTGTTGTCAACTGAGAATCCATTATTTTTATTCTACCAATGTTTTCTTTAATTTTAGTCAGTGTATGTCACAGCTTGCATATTGAGTTATATGCTGGCATGCTCTTGTAGGAGCCAGCACAGCTGTTACCCTGTCAACACCAGGTTTCAGAAGGAATTCCTTTGGTCAGTCTGCCTTCAGTGTTGTGCCCCTCAAATTTGAAGTTTGTCCCTGCAGAGGGTTGTCTTGCTGGTTCAATATCTCTTTCATTGTTTTCATAATGCCTTCCACTTATCAGATTACTGTTTTCTTTAGGGAATGCCTTGGAAGGCCATTAAAAAATATATATTTTAATAAACACATATTTATTAGTATGTGAGGGGAGCAAGAAAGAGGTAGAGATGCTCTTCAGGTATCTAATTTACTTTTTCTTGTGCTACAATACCTTTGAAGACACTTTGCTAAAAGATATTTTGTGAAGTATTTTTCCATGTCGTATATTTAAAACTAAAACAAACAAGAAACAAGCATTTTAGGAAGACCAGAACTATCTCCTTATTTAATATTACAATACACTTGGTATTGTTCAATCCATATTGAGCAAAAATAATTTCATTGTTCTAAATGGGCATTTTGGGTATATTTTGGACCTGTTACAAGAACTGCTAAACTGAGAAGTTCTTGGGGCGACCTGAATAATTTTATTGAATCTTTACTACTCTTGAGTAACCTGATTAACTCACACAAGTGCCAACACAGCCTTCATGCCAATCCACACCCCACTATCAAGTTATTTTTCTCTCCCTCATCTAACCTAGGTTTCGGCACTTATACCAAAGCCAAACTGCCATGATAAGAGTCTCAAAGCTGGAGAAGGAGAGATTGAAAGTTACTTAAGCCTGAGAGTATTTTGGCACAAATGTGGTGAGATAGATCTTTGTGAGGAATTAACTATATGTGCAGGTTGTATAGAAGAGACTGGAACAAATCTTCCTCATGTTACAACCAAGCTGTGCTAAAACTGGTAGGTTTCTTTGTGTAAGTGAGAGGAGGCTTTGACTGAGCATTTATCTAATAGGTTAAATGTAAATAGAGTCCAGTAGAGAACTGTATTTTCCACACTAATCTGAGTTACTGCTGGGAGTTAAACTATGTGTGTCTCTTTCTTATATTAAAGAAAATGAGTAGGAGAAATACAATCTAATCATTTGCTGATATTTCATAGAGATGGAAGTAGGAAGAGGATTTAGGTTTCTTCAGCTGTTTATTCTACTTTATTTTTCTTCTGAACATGAATCTCTCTTCTCAGGAAAACTGCTGTTTCGGATGCAATCTTACTGAACCTCTGCCCAGTGCTTAAACCAAACTGAATCTGAGCCTTCTCCAGGAAGACTGGGAGGAGAGGTAAAAACTGTTTAGAACTAAGATTAAAAAAATAAATGTGGTGTCTCTGCACTGCTGCTTTCACTTGGGATCTGAACTCAGGTCAGAAGGGCCATCCTTACCACAATTCCTGAGAGGATCTAGCCAGGAAAAGTTCATTTCTTCTTAGGCTGTCAAAGGTGACAAAAGCATTCTACAAGTGACCCTGATGCCAGATCTGTAGATCTCGCTTCCTTCAGAGCCAGATTTGGTAGGAACAGTGAGTATGGTAGGAAAGGAGGAGGGAACTCTGGCCAGGCAATTTCCTATCCTGTAGGAGAAACTGGACCCCTGGCTGCCAGAAGACATATGGCATTTCTTACAAGAAGGATTGTTTAATTAGCTAAAACAGCTACTAACCCCAATACCAGAGGCATCTCTTTCAATTGCACAAGAGTTAGGAGGTGTATGAGGATTCACTAGTATTTCATGTGTCAGAGAACAGATTCAGCTGGAACTGACTAATGAAATAGGTGTTACGACAGTTCACTGTTCAAAGTCACAGCATGGCCTGTAACTACAAATTCATTTTGAACAGTACCAGCTTGTGAAATTGTAATATTAGTGTATTTTTTCCTGCTTACTCGTGTAGCTGATACTTCAGCTTTCATTTGTAAGTGTTAAATTAAACTAAACTCAGTTCTTTTTATATGTAAAGATCAAAAGTAAGATGTTTGCTAATAGCAGAAAACACAATTCTTTATGACTAGCCCATTGACCAAGAAAGAGCACTTTTAACCTACCTTGTAAACTTCATTTTCATTTACGCCATGAATATAGGAGGATTGAAGGGAGGCACACTGTGGCAGTATTTGACCTATGAAATAAAATTTATTTACAGTGAAATATCCCCCTTTTGAAACTCATTGGTGGTATACACAGTGTTGAATTTTTTCTGTACCTCCTCAGCCTTTAATGCTGCTGCATGTCATTGTTTAGTTGTTGCAGTGACAAGAGGAAAATGTCTCTCTGCCAAAGAAGAGCCACATGAGCTCTCTCAAGGGACAAAGAGGTGAAAAGAGGAGAAAAGACAATAGCGAAGTGAATTTTCTGTGGGTTTCATTCCATTGCCATTTATGTGATAGAGTAAACCCACAGGTGTTTGTTGGAGGTTTCATAGAGGGAAGGAGGTAAGCTCTCTTTCTGCTCTGCTTTCAGAAACACTTTCCAAATCTCCCTAATGCATCAATCTATTTTTGTTCTTTTTCTTAATTTCTGAGGAAATAGACACAGACCCCCCACCTGAACTAAGGGTGTACAATTAGAGGCTGAAGAAACTTATCTGACTATGGATTGATGAGTCATTTATATATAGTAGGAGTGATTTAAAAAACATTCTGGCTAATATCTTTAACTAACTAATGAATGTAAAGATACCACCAAAACATAAGTGTAGCAGTTGTCTCCCCACTCCCTATTTGTTATTTTTTAAATGCCTTCCTATTCTTCAGCTAAATTAGTGAATTACAAGAAAGTGTCATTCATTTGTTCATTGTCAATGAAGAATGATCCCTTTTTATTTGCTTATATGCCTTGGTGTGTCTGAGTCACACTTGAATCTGTTTAGTGTCTCAGTAAAGATCATACTTATCCCCAATTTTAGCTGTTCACACAGACCTCTAAGTATGTTTTTGGTGTTTTCAGCAGTTTTCAAAGTCTGGTTAAGAAGAGTTTCCTGCTTCAGAAAGGAGATTTATGCTTCTAAAGAAACAGAACACAACCCCTCCTGATCCCATCCTGATCCCTTTCTATCTTCTCCCCTGCCCATTTCTGCAAAGAGGAAGCTACAGGCATCCAAAGGAATGTCTCTCCGCATTTCTGCACTGATTCCCTTTCTGTCTGCTTCTGCAGATTATAGAAAGCAAATAATTAGAACTCAGGATAAGTTAACCTCAACAGTATTACCTCCTACCTATGACTGATATCAGTATCTTGGACCAAGTCCTTAGTGCAAGTGAGCTAATTAAAAATGCATTAAAAACACCCCAAAAAACCCCTGACACTCCTAGGTTTTATTTTTTGTTTGCAATTAAGGTAACTTTGTACTTTTCCCTTAAATCAAAGTTCTCTTTTTTGACTGCAAATTATCAAAAAGAGGAGCAATACTACTAGGTCTAATTTTAACTACAAAAGAGTTATGATATCAGCAATCGCTAGAAACACTCAGATTTGGAGGACTTCACACAAAAGTGGTTTAAACAAAGTGAAAACCAGTTCTATTGCCAAAGACTTGTCTCTTGACCTATGTCTGTGAAAGTAACAACACAGCCAAAATAAAGAGCTGTACTATAGCACTAGGTATCAGGGTATACTGTGGATTTCAGAGTTAACCTCACCTGGAGCTGGTTTATATAAAACACATTAAAGAAGCTTAATATAGAAAAAAAATAATTCTTTTTTTATGCATTTCAGTGGCTTTTCACTGTAGGGAAGTTAGTTTTGAATCTAAATGAAGGTTGCTCAAGATTACACAGGTTCTTAGTGCATTTTCATGTTATTTAGCTGCCATATCAATGCAAATTTTTGGTAAATTCAGCTTTTAGAAGCAGTTCTGTCTGTCCCATGAATAGCTCTTGACTAAGTTAATTTTCCACACTTACAAAAGAGTTTTCTTAACTTTATATCTGATTTGAACATACAGTCTTAGTGTATTTTTATTTATATAACTTTTAAAAAAAGTCACGTCATAAATGTGTTACTTCTTTTTGTCTACATTTTTTTGTTTGTAGATATCTGCAGACCTTTTACTTCCTTCAGATGAATCAAATATTGATCCCTGGTTTGGAACTTATGCTATCCAAGAGGGGCTTGTAATTTTATCCATAATGGGCAAAAGAGAATGAAAAAAGGGTTATGTTTCTCATTTTCTATATATTAGGGCCTGGATGGATGCACAAGTTGTACGAATATTGCTTGTATCTGTAGATTTATACATATGGTACTATTCAGATTCTATTAATGATGAAGACTGTTTCAAATTTTATTGATTTTCTAAATGAGTTCTCCTCTATCTCTACCATGGTATTGAAATCTCTGTAAGAACCAGACCAAGCTTCCCTTTTTTCCCAGATGTCACTTCAGAAGAGATAACCAATAATGCTTTCTTCTAGAAGGAAAAAGTGCTCATATTACAATGGATTTCATTATTTTTCACTTAATTGTTTTCTTCTACTTGGAGCAGAGGGTGATTTTTCCTGATTTGCTACTAGCAAGCAGTAAAACTCTTAATTCTATACGTAATTTAAATAACATTTTTCTCTTTCATACCTATATGTGGAGACCTACTGTCATATACAGGCCAAGCAGAACACAATATTTGGAAAACCAGTTGGAAGAAGAAATACTTTACCTGTGAAATGGGATGTTTCCAAAGTACAGAGGTGTAAAAAGCCACAGGAAGAACTATCTGCATTTGGAGTATGTGCTGAACAGGCAGTAAACAGAGCACCACTGTACCACTGAATGCTCTAGGAGGTGCCTATGTCCTGCCTGCCCTGCACAGACCTTGTCCTCCCATCTCAGAAACAACACACTCATTTGGAATAGGAACAGACAACGACATCTGAAAGGTGAAAAAGTTTCTGTACAAAGAACATCTTATGTAGGCTGTGACTTGACAAGCCAAAAAAGAGATGTCTGAGGGCCTCCAGCAGAAGCCTCTAAAAGGGTGAAGAGACTGGAAGTCATCATTTTATAATTTCTAGTGCAGAGACAAATGAATGTAGTAATTAACAGGCTAAAACTTCACAAAAGCAGACATTTTATATATCAAGTAGTCAAACTAAAAGCTACTTACCAAAAGTTATCACAGACATTCTACTAATGGTTGAATCACATATGGCAGGTGAGATATACACCGAGGGGTATAGCTGTTAGTTCCAATTTATTAAATTCTAGGTGGAGTGGCACTGTTCCTGTGGAGATATTTGCCTGCACCTGGAAATCACATATTTAACATAATTGTCTGATGCTGGGAACTTGCCTTAACTAGTTTCTGCCCATATGCTTATCTGGCTTTGATAGTGCTATTTAGCTCCTGAGAGTTCTGGATGATAAAATTTAAACTATGATAAAATTTAACCTATGAAACGACTTATTTTTTCATTCTACCTCTACTAATTATCTCATTTGTTAGAAATATTGCATAAAATGAAGACTTGTCATAAAATGATGGTTTAATCTTGTAGATAAGCAAGTAAATACTAATGGTAGAGAACCGAGAACCTTCTGTCCAATTCTTAATCAAAATGTTTCTTTTAATACTTCCATTTATCTTATGGCATTGCTTTATCAACTTATGTCTAAGAGTCACTGCTTCTGCATGGATGCAAGAGAATCTCTCTTGCTCACTGACATGATATCTTCATCCCTTGCTGGTAAGATAAACTCCTCCCTAGAAAGCAGTATGGATGAAGGTCACATATTATTCTTGGTGGTTTTTTTGTTTTATTTGTTTTTCCCAATGGAATTCACTCTCTTTTACAAATGAGATAGTTCCCTTAAGATCTTCAAATTAAATTAAAGGTAAGGATTTGCATATGCAGAGGCAAATGATTTTATGATTCATTACATTCATGCACAGTAGTAATTTTACTAAATTAAATGGTCTCAAATTTGTGCCAATAGCACAAAACAACCTTTTGCTACTGACTCTCAATTTCGGGTGTTTTAACAAACAATCGTCCAATTACAGCAAACAAGACATTGTGGTAACCTTTCCACATCAGTAAGTGGCTTCATCAGTATACTGAAACCATACTTTGAAATTCTAGGTGCAATTGTAAATAACTTTCTATCTGTTAAAGGGCTTTGTAGTTATTGCAGTGAAAAGACAGTTACTAGATTGTCTGTGGTAGAAGTTCCTTCAAGAATTTTCAAGTTGTTGGATGAACTTGAGTGCCCATGAGCAGCTCTTATTTCTTGTGAGAAAAGATGTGGAAATTTTTCTATTCAAATGCAATCTTTGTCAAATCAAAAATCAGTTAAAAATCCCTCATGAGTGTTGCTTTCTGATGAGCTTTATCAAAGCTTCACAGGAAAATGGATGAAAATGTATGTGCTAGGATTTATAATCTATGGCAACTATGAAAATATTGCTTCTAACATGGAGATGAAATATTGTCATTAGCACACAATATTAAAGCGGTGCTACCTATCTCCTTTTAATACTGGCATAAGTTTGAGAGAAATTGCTTAGAGAGGCATGTGGTGAACAAGCTGGGAATTTTGCTTCCCTCCAACTTCAGGATCTGTTTCTTCCCGCTGAAAATTTGATTTCCTTGGTGCCTGCCATACAGAAGCTGGAGCAATTTCCTAGGACATTTCTCTTGCAGCCTGAAGTTGTAGTTGCCGATTTGTATGTTCACAGAAATATTTTACTGTCGTTTTCTGAAGCATAATTAGAACACAAGGTAGGGCTTAGTTTGAAATTACTACATCTAATTTTTACACTTCTTGCACTATTTAAAACAGTTAATTGATGCTGTCAATAACTCTAGTGGAGAGTAATGCTAGTCTTTGGACTGTAGCATTCCAAGCTTGTTTTCAAGTTCTAGGGTATTTTTCAACTTGTAATGGTGTATTGCAAAGAAAAACAGTACAATAAAAATAGACAGTCATTGTGGCCAGCATCAACAAGTAAGTTTCCAATTTTTCTGGATGTGTCTATTTAATTTTATCTTAGCCAAATTATTTGCTCTGTCAATCTCCAGATTCTGAGAAATATAAAGAACTACATGAGAATGAGATCATTGTGATAATGTACTTTACCAGTAGAGCTTGCCTGGAGTGAGAGAAATCTCAGCATATGAAGAAAGCATAGGCCAAGTCCAGGACTGAAAGTCTTGGTGAGAAAACATTTTAATTAGAAATACAAATATATTCTCATTATCTTTTATTTCTTTCTCCACTGAAAAATCTGGCCAGTATCTAATTTTAGTGATATCAGCACATCTTCTTATTGCTGTAAATTTGTTGGTGTATCCAAACATTAAGTCCAGATGAGGATTTAGTTGCATACACTATTCTCTTCAAATGCTCAGAAATTAATTGTCTGTAGTAATCATTACCTCTTGCATTTCAGAACTTGAGTGAATTTAGTGCTCAGGAAGGCAGAGTCAAAGCCAGCTCTGGCAGATATTTAGGGCTGGTGCAGGTGCCATGCAAACTTTACCTCTGTTCCTCTCCAACCACAACTCGTATTGACCTACTAGCTCAAATTAACAGGAGAATGTGACATGCTTGGCAGTAGCTAAAGACAATGATGATACCATTGCATATTATGACATTATTTACTGCTTTTTGGATGTCTTTGGTGCAATGGTAAGATAAATGGTCTCTGTCTCCAGCTAGGTATAAAATGCTTATTGTTCAAAGCATCTCCTAAACTGAACACTCCCTCAGAGAATGTCTCTTTGCCACTGCTGAATGATCCAGAGATTAGAAGTTAGAGTGTGGTACTAACAGCACCAAGGTTGTGGGTCCAATCCCCATATGAGCCATCCATGTTAGAGGTGGACTTGATCTTTGTGGGTCACTTCCAACCCAGAATACTCTATGATCTGGAAATAAATATTAAATATAATAGCCCTCCACCGAAATAGGTTGATCCACTTGCTCCTAAGTGGCTCCTGGGGATATTAAGGGTTCCTTAGTGAAAATAAGTTATTCTGAATTTTAAACAAAAAGTTCACAAAAAAACTATCTGTTTCCAGAAAGACTATACTAAAACAGGAGTCAGTAAAAAAACAGGTACTATTTACAGTAGTCAGACTTGTACACTAATTTGGGAAAAACCTTGTACTGTAACTACCTGATTAAATCAGTTAAAGTAAATGTATCATTTTTACTTCAGTGGGTTTATCATATTACAGCAGTGACAGCATGAGATCATGAACCATAAAAATTATGACTATAGAAGTCCAGAACATGTTTACATAGCTGTAGTTGTGAATTTGAGTTGAAAGCAACGAGGCAACTTTGAGCTACGTAATATGATTTGTTAACATACTCTGGAATGCAGACAGGTAGCCCCACTGATGACCATAAGGAGAATGCAGGGAATTTATTTTCCTTGTCAAGGAGTTATTCAAAAGTACTGGGGCAAGTGAGCATTTCAGATGTTGCAGACATAAACCTTTTGCAAAAGAAAATATTCAGATACTCCCAGATGCTCAGGAAAGCCAAGAACGTTAATGCACTTTTTTGAGTGCTACTAATACAAATTTTAATATCTTTTCTGACTACATATATCTATAGGAATTTTGAATATCTCCATCGCATGAATTTATCAAGAAGCTGAATAATGAAATGGCTGCAAGAGCAGATCCTTTTTGAAAGAATTAAAGACCAGAGAGAAGGGGAAAGGTCCCTGCAGGAGAAAGTTAATTCCAAAATATTTGAGTCACCTGTCTGGAAAGGAGGGTGATGATATGAAGTATAAATCTAATTTTAGTTTTCTGTGATAGTAACTCAGAAATAATGAGTACCTTCTAAGTAAGCTATAGACATTCTCAATGGAGAATTAGCAAAAGAACAACTGTTTGGTCTTCCACTGAATTTTAACATGCTGAGATTTTTCCTTATGTCTTACAACCAATTTTTCCTAATTTTTTGTGCATCATATGCACCCCTTAAAGAAAAAAATTGTATCAGATCTGTGTATATTAGAAAACATCAGGGAACATAAATAGTTCTCTAAACAAAGACACACTAAAAGGGAAAGGAACTGAAATTTCCTTCTGCCAGTCAAACAGAACTGACAGTCTAGTAGTCTTGGGAATATGATTTCCCATTACCTTGCTGGAGAGCCCACTACACTGCTTCCTTATCAAAATTAATAAATTGATTGCCCTTAGATCTAGTGCCATCCTGCTCCTTTGCCAGCCTTCATGGAGAGGCCAGAGAGTGATCTCATCCCTCCTCACCCCAAAAAAACAATTAATTATTTCTCATCTCACCAGATCTGACTCTCTAGGATAGGTCTGCATGTTTCCTGCTGCTTGTGGGTTGTTCCAAGGGGCTTTCCTTTAGATCCTAATGTCCGTGGGTAATCCTGATCACCTAGCTCTTACTCCAGCTGAGGCACAAGTCATTTCCACCCCAGTACTGAGCCTTAAGATTCCAGGAGCTCTGCTTAATTCCATGGTCCCAAAGGGTGATCTAGATTTGCTCTAAAGAAAAATCAGAATCACATAATGGAAACCCAGGTAAGCAGTTGTCATAATTGCAAGGAAAAACTTTTTTTTTTTCTGAAGAAAGGCAGTTTTCTGGTAACACTACAGAAAGATAACAACCTTAAGAAAACAACTCTTATACTGATTTTAATTCAAATAAAACAAAAGAAAGACACTTTATTTTCTGGCTTTCTTTTCTTCTTTCAGCTCTTCCCCAAGCTGTCATTTGATGGATCAGATACTTGAACCGCAGTAATATTTGATCACTCAACTGAACTCTTTGACCACTCCTATCTGCCCCAGGTCAAAGATTCCATTTCAGGTGTGCCAACACAGTTGTGTGAGTCCATACTATCAAAATGGAAATCAATTGGGTATTGCTTTTTGGTTTTGTTTTAGAGAGAGGGAAGAGGGTTTTTAGTTCTCTTTCAGATAGTAAAGTTTAAGCCAGGGAAAATACATTGGATACTTTGTTGTTACTTCTGAGAAAAATGTGTATTGGCTTGATGTCAAAAGGAGATTTGCATTTTTATTTGGTGCTTCTCTTAGTTTGGTTTCCTGGCTATGTTTTACTAGTAATACAAAATCAAGTTCTGTTTTTATTTTCAGTTGAACCAGTGTTTTACCTCAAGTACAAATCATTGACACTGGGAAACTTTTGGAAGACTTCATTAGATCTGACTCCTTCTGATGAGTATCAGAAGACTGGAGATTGGCGAACAAAATTAAGAAAAAGAGAAATCGCTATTAGAATTTGAAGTATTTTTTATCTCATGAAAATTAAGCAAATTAGATAATTTTGTCCACTTACTAACAGGCTTTTCATATACTAGAACCAAAATAAATACAGGCCAAGACTTTAACTCAGAGCTGAGTTGCTGCAGGATTTTCAGTACAATCTTGAAACACTTCAGTGTAGCAGAAGCAAAAATGTTCTGAGCCTTTGAAAGCCGGGGGCCGTTCTCTCAGATGAGGTGACAGTAATAAACCCACGTCTGGCTTTCAACCCTGCCTCAAATAACGAGCAAAATCAAGCAATAGGTCACCTCAAATGCTTTCCAGAACTAACCCAGGGAGATATATTGTAAATCTGCAGCAAATGTAGAAAATTTTACTGTTTTATTACTAATGACAGTTTATAAAATGGAATAGTATTGTTATAATAATACAATATAATAGTTTATGGTTGAAAGATTAAAAGCAATATCTTTTCCCCTCATTTTTGACAGAAACAAGAAATTCCATTAGAAGCAGATCTATGAGGCTATTTTTATTTGTTGATAACTGCAAAATCAGGTTTTTTTCCTTGACAAGCCATTTTGAATTAGAATAAAATGCTGTTTAGTGAATTTGAAGTATGTGCATGCAGTTAAATTCACATTCAGATATTTTTCTAGGAGAAATTTCATTTACAGATTCAGATAGTTACTTGCAGAAATTTAGATTTTTAAGAATGTCTAAAGTAGGTAAATATATAATGCCCTTGTAATTTCAGAGAATATCTTAAAGACAAAAAAAAAAAAAGGGCTACACCTTATTCAAAAACTGTTGTGTAGTGTCCCATTAGAATCACTTTGATGAAATTTTTGCTTTTCATCATATGTTCAAGAAAGCTGTACTGCTCATAGGAAACAATTCCATGCAGAAAACTGAAAATCTTATGATGTTTTCATTCAGTTTGAGTTAGGTCTGCAAATACTGAAGATTGACTAATAATTGAAAGCCGTGGCTTCTTAAGTATCCAAAATTTTGTGTGTTATAAGGAGCAATGAAAGCAATATCTGATAATTTTGCTTAACAAACTCATCTTGACTGCCATAGAATTCTTGACTCGTTATAATTTTCCATAACTGTTGTGGTTTAGAAATAATATTCCCCAGTTTAGTACTCCCACTAAAAAGACCATGAGCCACTCCCCTCCCCTCCTGAATGGGAGGCGTAAAAGACAAAGATCACAGGTTGAGATTAGAACCATTTTCTGGAAAAAGGAATTACATAAGAAAAGAACAACAATATTAAAAACAAAAGGTATAATACAAAGAAATTATTTACATACAAAAGAAAAAAATACCAGACTGTTTTGCCTGGCAAACCTTCTCCCACCAGAAGGAATGCCCTTCCTCATGGAAGTAAGAGAGTGTCTTTGGCCTGCCATGCCAATGACATGGGGTGGTATGAAACGTCATTCAGGTCTTGGCCACACCCCCTTCCAGTGACCTGGGCACCAAAACTAGGGCAATAACATTTTGTAATATACTAGTTATATGGATATTTTATATAAAATATTCTGAAATATTTTAAGATAGGACAGAATACATACTGCAGATATCTTCGAAAAAAATATTTAAGATCCTGAACTCAATCTTTGTTTCTCAACAGAAATATAAGTCTTCCACAGTCTGGCATCACCGATGACATGCAAATGGGAAAGAGGCTGTCAAGCTCAGTAAGCAAAACATAAATTTTGCTGCAGATATACCAATGACTTTTCAAAGTAATTTGAAATGTGTATTCAAAAGTAACTATGGATTAAAAGGAGGGAAATATTGTGAGGCAAAATAGTACGTTAGTGGCTTATTTAAAAATGTGCAACTTAAGAAAGAAACCAAAACAATTTGAAGGACTACAGTTTTTTGTGTGGTTTCAGTACTATTTCCCACTGATCACTCTATGAAACACCCATAAAATCAAAAGAGAAAACTGAACTACCACTACTAAAAATAACACATAATGAGCTGTTAAACATCAAAGTAAAACTGGAGCTACATAGGAAGATAGCATGTTCTTTCTTATCTCCATTATTGTAACCTTATGTTTCAGAGGACATTGGACAGTGTTCAAGTGAGTAAAAACTTAAATAAATTTTTTATTTCTTATTCAAAGCTTTTACATTTCTGTTTTAACTCATAAACTGGTAGAGAAAAATCTATTTGGATCCTATATTCTATGGTATGTTTCTCAAGCATTTTTTGACATTTTTACAATTGCTGTCCTTGTAAATTTTAGGATTGATCAATACACACTGTTGAACTGAAAGACAAAAATAAAAATAAAATAACTCTCTCAGAATCTGAGTTTAAAAGCTTGTGGTTGTGCCCATGCAGAAATGTCTAAGATAGTACACACAAAGTATTTTATACAAGTGAAAGTACTTGTCACAGAATTTTAAAATTTTGGATTGAAAATATAGTTTCTTAGTTAAAAGTATTTTATTTGAAGATGTAATTTCTATCCACTGTTGCAATCAAATAAATTTCAAAAACATGCATGATTAATTGTAAAATATTAAAATATTAAACAATGCTTAAAAAACAAGGTTTGAGTGCAATTCTTCTGTGAAGGCTTTCTAAGGACTTCTTCATTTGGGAGTAAATGCCAAAATAAAATTATTTTTGCCTTTTCCAGTTGAAAATAAGTACTTAACATAGAGTATGGAGTTTAGCCAGATAAAGCACAACCAAGGGAATGGTATGAAATAATCTTTCTTCTTAAAAAAACAACCCTTCAGTTAAGATTTTGGCCCTAATCCTGTCCTCATTAAAACCAGTGGCAAATGTCCTGTTGTTTTTAATATAAAAATACTAACAGCTTTATGACATGCGGTGACACTAGAAAAGAAAGTTATCTCCTTGGAATCTCTCTGATAAAATGGAAGACACATGCATAGAACTTGCTTAAGGATGCTCAAAAATATTATTGGTTCTCAGTGAAAAAAAAAAACCAAAACATGTCTTGTGTGGGCTGAAAGCCCAGTATTTTACCAACATGGAATGAGGACCCAGAGAAGGTGAAAGATCTTGAGGACCTTTTCATCCAAGTGAAATCAAACTAACTGTGCAGTAACAACATCAACCTACATAATCAAAGACCGAGTGACAACAAAGTGTTTTTGATGTCAAGCATCAGAAAATTTCCTGGTTTATAACTTTCTTCCATAATATCCTGAAATGTGGCAATAGAGCTAATAGAGCTAACCCAGGGAATTCAAAGACAGGAGGATGTAGGTCAAAGGAGCTGACAGACTACTCTCTTTTATTTTCTGCTCCATGAAGATGAGCATGGCTGAGCTTGTGCCCACTCTGCTCTCTGCTAACCTGACACAGGCCAGCCCTGGCCAGGAAGCCATCCAACAGTGTCTGGCTCTTCTGTTTCCAGTTTTTTAGCTGGAAAAGTTGAATTGGATTTAACAGCCCATCAAAGCAACCTCTGGGCTTGCAGCAGAGACCTGGGTCACATCTGGGTAATGCTGAGCACGGACAAACTGAGTGGCACCCACCAGAGCAGGGCACACCCTTTGCCTCCCATGACACCCAATGGTAGCTGGAACAAATCAAATAATCTTCAGCTTTATGAATAAAAAAAAAAGGAATGCAAAGAGAAGGAAAGGAAACAGACCAGTGGCTTTTGGTTTTTCCTTAGACCATGGATGATCTTAGGCAAAAACATTGACTCATATAAGCCTATATGCTTATATTATATTACTTACAGGCTGTAATATAAAGACATTTTTTTCTTGTGAAGACAAAGTAAGTATTTTAATTTCAATTTTTAGATGAGTTTTCATTTAAAATATGCCATTAGGAAAATGAAACCTGTTGATGAGTTATTGCTTTGATACAAATGAGACAAAATCCTTTGGACTATATTTGGGATAATTTTGGACTACATTGGGGATACTCTTGAAAACTGTCTTTATTATACAGTAAAGCCTGTGAAAATATTTTGTCTTGACCACTTCTCTATGAAAATGACAATGTGTAAATCTGCACTTCTGAACAAGGAAGAGAATGTTATAAATGAGCTCTGCCAATGTGAATTGAAAACTGAAATGTCCAGACATGAGTCTGGACATGTTGTTTAATCCCTGAGTTTATAGCATTAGTCTTAGCTGGTAATAAAAAGTTGTCTAATATCCTTCTTGACTGATCAAGTCCTTGTGGTAAATTACACAGATATGAGGTTATGCACAGAAACTTCTCAGAATAATCATAAATCAAATACACTGAAATGGGTTGGGAAGTAGGTAACATGAGCTTTTTTACTGCCACTTAATTCTGGTTATATTTAATTCAGAAGCTCCACATGTCTAAAACAGGCTTATAAAAGCACTGATCACTGTGATCATTTGAGAGGAACAATTTTATTTTTACTGTTGATAGGAAACCTAATGAAACAAATAGAAAAATAAATGGAAGGAGTGACTTTTACCAAGGAGCTGTATAAGCACATTAAAGAACTTATTTTAATTCTTTAGCTGAAATAAATGTAATTCTAAAAGCTGAATGAGCTGTTTGTCAGAGCTGAATGAGGTGAAGTTGTCAGTTTAAAAAGTATAGATTTCGTAAAACAGTTGCTAATGAAACTCTTAAAAATTTAAACCAATGATTGCTTTAAAATGAAAACAACTTATTTAAACTATTCATTTACCCTCTTTGCATGGAATTTTTTTAGTGTTAAGAGACACTGAAATGCATTTTTTTGCTGTTATCTTGGTACTTTCTGGTTTGTATTCACAGACTTGAGATATGCTGTTACACACAGGAAGCAATCAGTATGAGCCACCCATACCACAGCTGACAGAAACCCCCTAAGGCCCATTAACCCACTTTGATAATGACTGCTGTTTCAATTACTACTATTATATAAAACTCAAGCTTGCTCACATGACTAAATTAAGCAGGTTTTAATCATGCCATGGAAATTACTTGGTGTGTCTGACAGGACTACTTCTGCACAGTAAAGGTTTCAGGGTAACTTTTTCAGTGTGCCAGAGACTTCCAGTAAAGACGGAGAAAAAGAGGCCACTGAAGTCAGTAAGCCCTGAATTAGAGCCTTTGAATTTGGTTTATCTCTCATCCCAAGGGTAAAATAAGAGTACTCCAAAATAAATAAGTGAAAGTCATCTTTTAAAATAGAATAAAGGGTCAGAACAAATTATCTTTGGTTCTCCTGTGATGAGTATATAAAATTTGTTTGAAGCTCTACTGTAGGAATAAAGATTAACAAGCAAAAATTCTGCCTTGCTTTTCTTAAGATACAAGCAAATGTGTGTAGCCATTGTGGACTCCTTCCTGCCAGGTCTTTTTGTGTTAATTAGTCTAAAATTTCTTGGTCTTTTATGACGGAACTTTTGGCTCTATGCAGGCAAAAGAGAAAGGGGCACCAAAAATGCAGATATCAGGAAGTACCTTATATTTTCTTATTTTTGTTGCTGTCCAGAAAAATATTGCTGTGTGCTTAAGAAAATAAATAAGTCTCTAAGGCTGAAGGAAATAAGAAACACAAAAATCTAATCATTTACCTGCATATTAGTCATCTTCTCTTATCTACCATTACACACAAAGTATAATTCAAGTTTGCAAGCTGCATTGAAAGCAGATCCAGCCTGGATGGTGCATGGGATCAGGTCCTCTTGCCCTCTCCTTCAGTGCAGGCGGTGGCTGGTCTGCTTTTTCCCATGTACAGCTGCAACAGGCTCTCCATTCCAGTCTCCTCCCGGGGTACTGCACAGAAAGGATGTTTCTTCAGCCTTCCCCAGCAGTCCCCTCCAGGCTCCGGAGGATGAAGAAGCCCTTATGTTCACATCAACTCAGCATAAGCACTTCCAGGGGATTCAGACTGATTGTGGAGCTGAGTGTATGTGGAAGGGCAAATACTTTGGTCTGGGGAGGCTGATGTCATATACCAGAGATGCAGAAAATCAGCTTGGGCAGGAAGGGCTGTGGGCAGTAGAGGAAGTATCTCAAGGGTTTGGACATGGGTTTGGGAAGGGGTATGCAGATGTGGGGCACTGTGGTCTCAGGGGACACTTTGTGCCTTGAAGAGCAAGCTGTGAGGCTGCCAGTTAGTTGTGCATGAGTATGATGGTAGGGTTGAACTGCAGGAGGTGGCAGCTGAGTGGCAAACTCCATTTGCAGTGCTCTTGTTTACACAGAAACAAACAGCTTGAGCTAATTCTTGAAACTCAGCCCTTCTCTTACATTTTCCCTGCTTTTGCCTGCACAGCTCAAAGCCTGTCAGCAGTATCTGCCATACTGACAGTAGCCTCAAATAGAAACATTTCATTTATATGGACATCTTGAAAGCATAGAAGGGTTTTAAATTAAAAAATTGAATCCATCTGCATTAACCATGCCAGGAAAAATTGCATAGGGCTTTCGGACAACATGGGTTCTTAGTATATGAGCAGTCCTAATGACAGAAACAGTGACCTCAGCAAGAGGTTAAAAAATCATTACTTCCTATTTATACAGGCATTCCTGTAACTACCATGAGAACTTACTTGTGTTCAGAGAATGTTTAGAAATATATATTTGAAATTTTTCTCCCAGAAAATCCTTATGAAAAGAGGGATTGAATCTTGAATGCTTTCAGCTATCCATCTCAGAACACTCAGTCTTCATTACCTTTTGGAGGCCTTGGGCTTCACATTAATGGTCTGATGTTTGTGTGTTTAACCTTACACTGAATGTTAATATGGAAGAGAAAGGGGTCCATATGTTGCTTAAGACATTAATTTGGAAGGCCATTTCTATGTCTCTCATATCCTTTCTCCAATGCAATGATGATTGAGCTCTCACCCAATAGAAATACCTTGGCTGGTCTTAGATCAAGCACTCTAGAGGTAAAAATAAAAGCCTAAATACTTGTATTTTGGCAAATGTGGTTTTATTTTGTCCATGTCAATTTTTGTGTGAAATATGTATGTCCCGATACAACATTTCTCTGCTGGCTGAACATGCTTTTCAGTATTCTGTATCATATATGGTCATTCATGATGCATTACACGTGTCTATATATTTCTGTATATTTCTGTATATTCTGTGTATTCTGTATATTTCTCAACTCTATTTGACAGTCACATGAAAATGGTTCCCTGATTCTGTTCTGTTGTCTGTGTAGCTTTTTGATGAAAATGACAGCAATCATTTTGGTGTCCGCAAATTTCCCATGCGATTTTGATACCAATCTTGATTTCTTGTTTCCTAGAAAGTCCATGTTAACCAATATGTACTTTACTAAAGTAGAATGCGCAAGAAGACTCTGAGTCAGAACAAATCCGAATAAGTGAGTTGACTCCTCAGCCCTAGAAGTTTTGAGTCTCTAACTGCACTGGGAAATGTCCTATAAATTCTTGCTTTTTCAATGGTTTAATGGTTTCTTCTGCACCCATACATATTAGAGGCTTCTCTCTTGAAAATGGAAGGTGAGATAATTATGTAAAAAATTGAAAATAATTACCATGTTTCCAGCTTTTTTCATGTGCTTACCCCAGTTGTTGGACAACATCGCTTTACTCCCAGGGAACCAACAAAAGAGACTGTATATTATTTTAACTTGTATTTCTTGAAGGAGATCAAGGGAACACATTGTGAAATTAAGAGAAAGAAATCTGCTACGAACTACACTGCCAAAAGATATAGGAAATTACAATAAATCATTTTGGAGCTCAGCTAAAAGTGGATTTTTTCTCCTATCTGGCCACAGTACAGGCATATGAAACACTAACATATGGAGAACAACCATTACTTTCAGTAAAAAACTACCTGAATTGAAATAACCTCTTTAAATCCAGAGCTTGTCCTGAGTGAAGGTTACAAATTACTGATAAATAAGTGTGAGAGAATTTAATAATATCCACTGCTTTCGTAAATCATATTGATGGGGAACAAATTAGGATATCAATTCCTGGTGGTAAAAAATGCTTCAGAAGCATAGAATTAAATTTAAATTAAAATACTATATTTTGCTGTTTAACCTTCTGCTAAAATTTAGAGTCTGTGATAAGGGTCTAACTTCTGGCCATCAACAAAGAGTATAAAAACTGTATTTGACTAGAGATGTCTGGTCTCCCAAAATCAATGGAAACAAAGCTTTTGGAAGTGTCAACAATTTGGATTTTAACTGCCGATTTCTTCTCAGAAATGTTTTTCTCTATTTTATTTCCTGTTTGATGTCTTTTCTGAAAACATTTTGTTTAACTACAAGTTTTTCCTGGTGGTGGAACAGGGAAGACACTCTCGTTCTTGTTGCAGTGCTAGGTTTAGTTTAGCAAGCTGCAGCTTTCCTGAGAGCTCAGAGGAGCTGCTTAGGGCAGTGCGACCACTGTCACCCTCCCGTAGCCCATTTCGGGCGGCTCCGCGGTTTCTGCTCTGCTCAGCTCTCAGCCTTACAACGCAGTGATGGCAGAGGGGGCGAGAAGGGACCCTCCATGAGGGTTTCAGAGGACCTTTAATGGTTACATCTCGTCCCAGCAACCCCCAGAGGCAGAGCCCTGGTGATCCAGGCGCAGGGGGTTTTGTCAGGGGCTCAGGCGCGGTACATGGGCAGAGTTGGGGTTCAGGAACCGGTAGGGAGAGCCTGAGGGAATGGCCAGGGCTGGGGGCAAGGGAAAGCTGGGAGGGGAGCAATGTGGGAGCAGGGAAGCAGTGGGTAAAGAGATCACCACATGTGATATTGGAAGTCATGGCAATCAGGTGAAATTCCAGGTGACTGAAAAGTGGGAAACATTGTACCCATCTCTAAAATAGGGTAAGAAAAGATAACCCTGGGAACTACTTATCATTCAGCTTCACCTCTGTGCCTGGGAACAGATACTTCTACCATCTTTGCTAAGGCACATGGAGGACAGGGCTGTGATTCAAGACAGCATGGCCTTGCCAAGAAACTTGAGATTGTTGGTCAGAGGGTGAAGAAGTTCCATTAGGTGAGAAAATTATATTTTTATTTTTTATATATCACCATTTTCTCCCTTGTTTGCAATGCAATTATAGGGCATCGAGAGGTTAAAAGACATGCATAATATGAGAAGAATTTATTTTGGCTGATAATTCGTTAATTTGACAGGGCATAAGTTTTTTCCTGCTTCTTCATTGCAATGAATCTTCTTCCTTGGTGATTCTTTTTTAGTGGTACTGAGGATGATAGTATGCTAACAGAAGGAGTGTAAAAGTCTTTGGCTGATGTGGCAAATACATCACTAGCAAAAAATTCTAAGCAGAGGTGTTG
Organism: Lanius collurio; assembly: GCA_020086605.1. Taxonomy (NCBI): domain Eukaryota; kingdom Metazoa; phylum Chordata; class Aves; order Passeriformes; family Laniidae; genus Lanius; species Lanius collurio. Next base: position 48,859,941 of record JACBWW010000003.1, read on the forward strand.
ATACATTTGTCACTATTTGGCCTTCTTTCCAACACCTGTCCAGAGATTAAGTAGAGTGCAGTTTGTGCTTTGTCACTTACACTACAGATGACTTTGGCCTTCAAGTGTAACTCAATAGCCTTAAAATACACAGTAGATAAACACTAAATACCAGGCTATCAACAATTTTATTCCGAAATGGATTACAAGAGGACAGGATGCCAATGTGATAATCAAGCCATCATGAAGCCTGGTTGTTTTATTTCCAAAGTAACAACTGGATGCAATTAAAAGCTGTGATTTTCTCTTCTGTCATGTCTGGTCAATTTTTTAGGTCTCAGCTGAGTAATAATGCTTCTTGCACCTCATCTCCTAGGTAACTATTAGAAGCATGCCACTTTCAAATGCCAGATGTTCCTGTCATCAGCCTGACCCTTCAAGAAAATTTAAACCGAAAGCTGTCTCTTGTGATTTCTTCATTTTTCTGTACAGTAGAAATGAGAGAGGGAGTGATGAGTGGTTTATGGGTCAGAACATATGAAAGATGTCAATTTACAACTACCAAATTCATTTGAAATTTGTAGCCTCTCCTGGAGTTGTTTGGTATGCCTTAATAAATTCCCAAAACTGTGCATGATACATCTGAATTTTTCTCCAGCTCAGACAGTCAGAAGGGCTCATGTTTTAGTCCAGCCAGCCAGCCCAGGGTCCTTTGTTTGTTGCCAGGTCTCCTTATACTGTCAGAAAAGGAGGCAAGTTCAGTTACAGAGTGCTCCAGTCAGCTCCAGCTTACTGGTCCTATTATGCGCTGCTTTGGACCAACAACCTTTGCATTACAAACTTTTATCTGTGGAATAGGCTGCCCAGGGGAGTGATAGAATCACAACCCCTGGAAGTTTTCGAAAACGTTTGGATGTGACTAGTGGGTATATGGTTTAGTGGTGAACACAGTGGTGGTGTCTTAACAGGTGGATTTGATGATCTCAGGTGCCTTTTCCGACCTTAATAATGACCCCATGAGTCTAAGTTGGGTAGAATTGACTGAGGTCAAAGTCTAGACTCCTCTCCTGTTTAGCTGAGTGTTAATAAGGTAAAAAAAAAACCAAAACAAAACCCAATCAGTGATAATCTAAATGTTCATTTATGTTACCCTAAGCTTTTTCTAGCTGCAATATTCTCTCCTTTCATTTGTGGGTAAGTGCCTTATGACTATATGTACATATATGTATATGTATGTATATAGGTATATATATTTGTATGCATGTATAAATTGCTGTTTCCATGCTTTTAGTGGAGAGTGTCTGTGTCCATGGCAAGGAGGTTGGAACTAGATGATTTTTAAGGTCTTTCCAATCCAAGCTGTTCTATGATTCTTATGAATAGTGTGTCTAGGCCCTTTGAAATCAGCAGACAGCCTGTCCTGCACTGCAATATGTTTGGTCAGAATTCACTTGCAGTGTTCTCATTGCTCTAAATAAGGAAGCTTTTAATTTTAGATATCCTGATTCAGTAATGGTTTCTAGGGTCACATGCACCAAACTGACACATTGTGTTGTTTTCCAGAGAGATTTTCGTGATGATGTTATGAGATTTGCAATTCTATTTCTTGTCTAGCACTGAATAAATTAGCAGCTTTGGTTCATTAGACACTCTGGTGGTTCAGTTCTGCTTTCTCTGTAATCCAGACTGTAGCTCTCAGACATGATAATACCCAGCATTAATTGGGAGTAGTTCATTCACTGCAAATTGTAGTTGATGGAGCTCTCACAGCAGAACATGTGCTCTCAGGTATTTTAAAATAAAGGTCTAAAAAACCCCTTTAGTTGCTCAGAATCAGAAAATGTGTCTGAAAAATTATTTGAAAACTAGGAATTTTAAAGGGCAACTTAGTTTGTGACATTAATACTGGATTTTGGAGTCTTGTTTTAAGAAGTTAGCTTATCTCATGAAGTAGCATAGGCCAGGACTGGACATAGCCCAGAAATTTGGCCAGCCTCCATAACTATCAGAAATCTTGTCATATTTTTAGAGGAAGTTACAAGAAAAGAGATACTGCCTGCTTTTAGTTACATGGCTTCACTCTTTGTCATACAGCTTAATGCACATACAGACACAGACATTCTGATTTCAGAAGACTTTAGTGATAGCAAAAGCACTTCCATTGAAATGTATTGCAAACCTTTAGACATAATATTGATTTTAAACATTTTATAGGCCAGAATAGGTATGCTGGACTCAGGAACAAACCTTCTGTGTAATATAGATCTTCATATAGAAGATAATCAAAAGATATACATGGTGCTCAAATTAGCTATATATATATATATATATTTATTCTTATTTTCTGGTACAACAAAAAACAATTATGAAAATATTTGTAATTCAGCATGTAACTTAGAAGAATTCACTTTAAAAGATAATAAAAGTCTTCCAGCCAATGTGCCTTGGTAGCCTCAGGACTCAATGTGTGATTTTCTGTATTCTTAATTCTAAAATTAAGTACAATACAAAGTAATTCTTTGCATGGTAATTTTACTTGCAGATACATGCAGATAGCATGTTTTGTTTAGCCCAATAAGTACAAAGTCACATAAAACTATTCCCTGTCTGGAAAAACTAAGTAATATTAAGAAGTAAGGAAGTATGTTTTTGGGTTAAAAATACTCCTGCTTGTTTTTGAAACAAAAGTAAGAAAGGTAATAAGCCTCATTATAAAATACTTGTGAGAGATTGAGTCCAAGGTATTTGGCTAGATCCACCACCACTTCTCTGTACCCACACTTGAGAGGTTTGATAATGGTAAAATACACATAGAGGTTGTCGGTTGCTTTGTGTGACACTCCTGTATCTAGGTATATAAAACTACAGACTTACAGACAAACACTGAGTGTGTTTTATGCCCTTGAATTAGAGATCTGGAAGAATCAACAAATGTTGAAACTTATAACAGCTGTGCATATGAGATGTAGAGATAAGAGGTTGTTTTATACCCTGGCATTTCATGTTGTGTTGGTGATTATGATTATTTGCACACTCAAAGTCTTGAAAGACTTTCAGACTGAAAGCTTCAAAAGCTCCCTATAAATGTCTAGAACTGTAACCAGCATTGGACATAAACATTTAAAAAATATTTACTTATCCATACCATTGTTTAAGAAATGAACAGAAATGAACGGATAATTTGTCATCCTACTGCAAAGGTTTCTGTGTTTGTGTGAGAGGGCCTATATTCCTTCCATAAAGAGAGAAAGAACGAGTTTCTTGGATTTTTTTAGTAATGGGGAAAGGGTGAGTTGAGCAGGTGTTCAAACAGAGCAGCGGTGAGATGCAGAGAATCAACTCCTCATGGAACACTGTAGACATAAGAAAGGGTTTGGGCTATAGAAAGGGCAGTGGAATGTGTGTTGTATGTAGGATATTATTATTTTCTTTCCTCACTGTAGTATTTATTTACCGTCTGATTATTGTCTTCGGGGCACTTAGCACACATGCACAATAAGAGTATGTGGCATTTTTGGAATAAATTTATATAGAGATAAAAAGTGCTCAAGACTGCAAAATTGGACATTTTGCTTGCCTCAGAAAGGGACCTCCATAAAACCTCATAAACCATGAAAAGCAGACAGTCAGGTTTCCTGGCATCTGCAGTCTTTTTCCCCAGATAAAGACACTTCTTTCCAGTATGTAAATCTTCAGTACAAAACTAGCTTCAGATCTGCTAAATTTCTACCATCAAGTAACATATTGTTTTTCTTTTTGTAGTGGCTACTGCCAGATTGACAACTAATTTCTTTTCTCCTGCAGATGTGCTGTTCTGGCTATTTTCTGCAATGATTTTCATTTGTTTTGGCACCTGCAAACTCATGACTCTCAATCTGGCCTATTCTTAGGACATATGTTCTACAATTGAATAATGCATTAGTACCGATTTAGCTGACAAATACATTTTTGTTTCCTTGCTAATTTTAAGTGCAACATTATCAGTTTTGGGATTTTTATTCATATGTTTCAAAGCATGTGTCTGTAATTTATAATGATATCTTCTGAACATCTTCAGGTTATCATCTTCTCTTAGTATGATTTTGTACAGATAAAACACAGATGAATACAGCTGATCATGTGATTCAGAGTACAGCATTTCTATGTTGCCATCACTGCTTTTGTAGCTATTTAATTTTAATCCTGTCTCCTAATCCCCACTTTATCTGGCTTTTTATTATTACTATTTGATATTTTCCATGCATAACCACTTAAGGAAAGATTTTCTTCAAAAAAAAAGTACTCTCCACAAGTGTAAAAACATAAATACAAGTATTGCTACATCGTTGTAAAAACCAGGAAAATATAAAAAATATCTTTTATACCCACATTTTTGTTAGCAAAGAAACATGGTTGTGCCATCTACTAGCAATGGCTATTTCCATCCGGTTCCATCCTATACAACACATTAAACAAAAATTAGATGGCTGAGGAAAAGGCATTTAAAAGAGTTGTTCTCCTGCTCTCAGTGTTCAGATGCTGCTGAGGCTGAGACAGTCGTTAGTGCTGCTTGTGACTGCTTTTGTTGGTGAAGTAACAAGAGTTTTGTCATTTGTTCTCTGAGGTTTGCATTCTGACCTTTGAGTGTGTATCTCCATGCCACTGTGAGAGCTCTCCCAGCCTGTGGCATTCCCTGCTCCTGAGGAGCAGGAGGGCAGCTTGTGTCTTGTCCTGCTCTGTCCTGCATGCACTGCACTCCCTGTGCCACCACAGAAACCACCACGTGAGCAAAGCTTGAACACTCAACAGTACCTGATAAGGAGGTGCCAGGAGGTGTGATGGGGGACAGTTACACTGGTTGTACAACTGCAAAGCTCTTTGCCCCCATCTCCCTGCCACTCCTGTCCTTTCCATACTCCTCTTAAGTACCAGTTACACAACAGAGATCTTTTACATGTGGTTTAAAACCACTAAAACTGACAGAAGATATAATTTCTGTACATTAAAACATGATGTTATGTACCAGAGTCACATTTTGATCCAGCAGTTCATGGTAAAACTTCCATCACATAAATGGCATTGTGTCCCTCTTCCTAGCACTGCAAGTCACTGTCTAACAGATGTTGAAATCTGCAGTGATTTTTTGTGGTTATGAAACCAGCCACTACAGCAAGACAGATTTCTTCTAACACAATGCCTTACACTAAGACAATATTGAAGAGCAGTTATCGTGTGTGAAAGGAAGAGAATACCATAAATTTCCTCTGACAAACAAGGTTTAGCCAACATATTTTAAAGGATGGGGCCTCAGTATGACATAAAAAAGGGTCTGTCATAGGAACTGTCACTACTGCCAGTTACAGTTATTTTCAGGGTTATGCAAGTGTTGATCCTGAAAATACACTATGAGGAGTAAAGGTGTCAACAGCTTCTCGTGTTTGGTTCTAGATATCACATGGACTTATGCTGGCTATTTCTTCACTCCTTCAAGTACTGATGTTTGCTTATATCTACATGCCCAGCAAGACAAGTCAGGTCCCAAAAAGGAAAGGATCATGACTGTCTACTTCAGAAATACTCCTGCAGTAAATTCAGCTCTCCTTCATTCTTACCAAAGAGTGCTGAATTCTCCTTGTCAAGCTTTAGCTGTTCAGAGATGCTTAGCAGCAAGACTGGCTGTATAATCTGAAATACAACAAAGTGATTCAATGGTGCTTGAGATTTCTCATGCTGTAACTAGTGTAACTTCTCACATCCTTAAAGATTTTATCAGGATTTTTTGGTCATTGATTTCCTTATTTTTCCAGTTATTTGGAATCATCCTAATGTCTAAAGACTCAGTCAGGATTAAGTCTGTAATGTGTTTTACATTCTGTCCAGGCACAGAATAATCTGTGTATCTGCCTATTTATACAATCTTAATGCCTCTTCCTGAAGACTGAATTACTGACATGGAGCACTCTTTCTAAAAGTAAATATAGAATCCTAAGTAAATGTAAAAATACTAGGTCTTCTAGTGCAAAACATCTAAATTTCAAAATTTTGAAATTGTAAGATTATATTGTATGTCTTCTTTTAAGTATTGGGTGTCCATTTTATATTCCAGATTTTGTTTGCATGTTTTCCTTTACCTACTTTGTTTCTAGAACAAAGACGTCAGGGTTTTTATGGGGTTTTTTGAATGTTTCAGATCATGAAAGATCTTATTTTTATTTTCTCAACACAGCAAATGTTGAATGAAGATTAAAGACCTATTTGTAGAATGTATGACGTCCTCCTTTTCTACTAGGTCAAGGAGAGGTATTCAAAGAAATGGAAGTAGGGAGAAGGGTGCAATGCTTGCTGCAGAGGGACCTATAGGTGTCATATCCTCTTAGGTATTTGGTCAGGGTGGAGAAAAAAAACATCCTAAAATAAGGTTTGTGGTGGCTGTCATATCAAATTAGAATGGAGAGGTGCTACCTTAAAACTGTAAAGCATCAGAAGAGGCCATGCTGCCACTGAGGTGCAGTGGAGTAGGACAGGACCCGACAGAGAACACAACGATCAAAATTTGTCATTGTGATTGGTAAAAGAAGCAAGGCATTTCCTACAGGCACAAACTTCAATTTGAAATTTATTTTTTTACCTGTCTTTATGTGAAGTAATGCTGGAGGACCTGATTTTGCACTTCCAGAGCATATCTCCATGCATGAGGGTGCAGACAGATGTTGCTGGAACTCCAGAGGCTGGAGAAAGTTCTTTATACAGATCAGCTGAGGTTCGAATGCTATTTGATAAGCAGCATTGTCCCTTTCAGCGAGATGATCTTCAAGAGCTCCAATTGACTACCTCTGCCACCATGTTATTGAAAAATAGAAAACTAAATTACCAGCAAGTTCATTTATTTACATTTTTTCCAAAACCAAATAAGGTTCACTTATTTATTTGTAATCTCATTTTATTTTTGTACTTTGTTTTGCTTACATACACAGCTATTATTTATTGCCATTTCTCTTTAAAATAAAGAAGTATTTCCTTGATCCCATTTGAGTCTCCATATCAATAAAACATAAATATGTTCTTGACGTTTTAATTTTATTTTTAGTGGGATATAGTTTATAGCTTTTAAAATTTATTCTTCTTGATCTTTTTCATCCTTCATCAACATGGTTTCACAGCAAATTTCAGAGTTTCTGTTGTCTATAGCTTTTAATGTGTTTGATTTTACACATTTGTTATCTGTTTAATTTATTTTTTTGCTTCTCAAATGTTTTATAGGCACTACACCAATGCTGATCCTGTATTTGTGTTGGCTTAGAAGTTCCATGTAATTTAAAATCCCATTGGTAGGTCTCTGGGAGGAGACTGCCTTGGGCTTTCACATCCAAGAAATGTAATCCACACTGCCTTAGTGCAGGTTTACTATCTCAATGATAAATGGCATCTGACATAACTTCTTTGAAGAGTTACTGAGAAATTTCTTGGATTTGGCCACATGATGTAATTATAGTTATGTGTCAGCACTTTTTCTTTTCTTTCTACCCCCAGTACCTCCGACATCTTACCTGAAGCTGCTGTCCATTGCTTAATTTGGCATCAGTCCATAAGCATGCAGGGTCACTTGAAGGCCCAGACTCAGCCTGGATTTTCCCAAAGTGCAAGTGAGCAAAGTGCACTGTTCAAAGAAGATCACTGAAGCTGTGAATCTTTTATTTTCCCAGAATCCAGAAGTCTTGTAAAGTCTAGGAGTGTCTAGCTGTTTCTTTTGCTTGATACATTATAGTTAAACCACAAAAAGGGAGCTGTTAATCACTGTTGTGCTCCTGACCCGCCTTGAGGCATTTTCCACTGAGTGGTCTGATATGCACAGAAAACCTTTTTTATCGATCCCTTGCAAATGTGGATTTCTTGGGTGCCTAGTGTTCTACCCAGGACACCACAGTGCCCCCACAAGTGCATGCATACAGATAAAACGCCTAAAACCTACTGCCAGCCCAAGACATTTGATTTTAAAATATTTTGGATATTTTATCTTCAGAAGTCTATGATTAAAGCAGATGACCACTACCGCTGAAAACCAGCCATTTAACTTCAGATTTGGATCACTGAAATTTAGCAGACATTAAATCCTTAATTATGTAAATGCTGTGTTGAGTAGTTCAAACATATTTTTGTAGTTATTGACTGCAGTGTTCTCTGTTCACTCTGCTGGGATCTATTGCCTTACTTTTCTTGCAGAATAAGAGTTAAAATTGTTTGGGCCACAAAAAAAGCTCCATAAAAACCCAGATCACCAGATCAGCAAATGCATTTCTAGTTTGGGTTTTCTTAAAATAAGAACAACATTCTTTATACTGTCTCACCATATTCTTCCTGACATTTCCAAGTAACTGAAATAAAAATAGTTTTCTCTTCTCTCTTTCTGTAAATAATTTTCACAGCAATATGTACTTTGTATACAAATCATGAAGAGGATATCTCTTTCCCTAGTTTTGAAGGTGTTTTAGACAATGTTGTAGCCCAAGAACGGTTCTCAGGACTACATCTTTACTGGTGAAAAGAATGTTCCCAAATGCTGCTCCCTGGCCCTGAAACTCCCTCATCCATACCACTAAATTGCTGGACTGGTCTCCAGAACCGTCACAGCCATGACCAACAAGTTCCAGGCATCATTTAGGACTCAGCACAGGCCAGGAATTATTCTCAGTGGGCAGTTTCGATATTGCCAACCATGTTTTGAAGGGAAACAGAATTAAGTATGGGCAAGGGTCATTCCATGCCAACTACCAAGACGTACTAGAGGTTCTTTTTAATGAAAACCAGGCTTTTTCCCAGGATGTACTTTTTATTGCTCTTTCCCGATATTAATATTTTGCAAATGCTTCTTTCTGTCCTCTGATACCCAATCTATGATCTATGCTATGTCATGATGGTGCAATTGCCTGCAAGTCAACAAATAAAGAGCACATATTCTTACATGAATGTCTGAGGTAAAATATTTTGAATAGCATCAGTGTAAATAATCCATGAATACAAACCAGGATATGAACATGTTTTCTTCAGAATCATCTATAAAAATAGAGAGCAGCATCTTTTTTCAGGAAAAGGGGCATTTGCGTTGCATGAGGCATTCAATAAAGTTTCTCATCTGTAGCCCAGGACTCAATCTACATGCTCCCCTCATGTCTGTAATGGCTCTGAGAAAGCAGAGAACCCAAGCAAGAGAAAGTGGTGTTGTCCTTCATGGTTTGTGGCATTACTGTTATTTCTGTTCCATGAAAAGTAAAAATAAGATGTCCGATTACTTGTCTTGATTTTTGTTTATCTTAATTTGACAGCCAAATAGGAAGTAACTAAGAAATAAATAATTAAATATTTCATGGACATTAAAGGAAAAATTGAAACATTGCTCATGATGTGGCATGAAGGAATTGCTGGAACAAGGCATTAAGTTTGCCGCAGGGGCTAGGATTGGTATCAAAGTTGAAGATTGTCTAAATATTATTTTCTGCTCATCATATTATAACAGTGATTTATGCACTACAATTGTCACCCCTCTCTTACTCTCATCATCAGAGCTGCAGCTGACTTCAAATTAAGCACAAGGGTCACCATTGTTGCCTGTCACAATGCAAGACTACTGTGTTCAGTAATCAGAAATAACACTTATAGCAAAAGCCATTTCTGCTGTGAAAATCATGTTCCTGCCAACTGCTCTCATTTGAGAAAGAAATAAAAAAATATTATTTGACAGCAGGTCACATTTCACCTTGTTAGAAAGGTAAATCTTCATTATAAAGAGTAACATGGGATATGGTAGATCCCCAGGGATTTATCTTCGAGGTAATGAGGAAATTGAACTCTTAACAGACATTTAAAAATTAGTTATAAATGGGTAAGCTGGGAAGTGAACAGCCATAACTCTTTACTGCTCAATTCCTCTAAGCCTGCTGAGCTAATACCATAGACCAGTTCCAAAACTGATTGCTGAATTACTGACCTGGAAGGGAAGAAATAAATAAATAAGTGAGGCTGGAGTATAGATGCCTACACTGCCAACATGACATGTGCCAACATATGTGAATGGAGACCTCAGAGCCAAACACAAAAAGGGAAAAACACCAAACCAACTGAAAACCCCATCCCAAACCAAAAAATAATAAATAAAAGCCGACAGTGTTTTGAAATGTCAAGTGGGGCTCATCAGGAGACTCTAGCTCTAGAATTCTGCAGAAAGGAGAATCAGTGTTGGAGTTAAGTTTCAAGACAGGTAGTAAGAAGCTGCTGTATAAACTGATTAAGTAATTATCAAGTAATTATCTGGTCTTCTGTTCACCAAAAGTAGATTGGAATAATTTGGGGAGACTCACAGCAATGAAAGCATTTACCTCATATTCTGTATTACAAGTTACCCAGAAGGAGATTTAGTTTAAAAGGTCTAATAAAGTACCATTTAAGGGGATTAGCAGTTTTTCTACAGAACACAGGATATTTACACAAAACTTTTTAATCCTGCCCATAGTTGCCTGTCCCCTGACCACAGAGTAGATGTTTCATGTTTCAGATCAGAATACTTTTGCTAACAGGGCCAATGTGTCAGAGTACCTGTGTTGGACAGTAGAGGACATTGCTGATATTTCATTGTGTTTAACACTAGGGTTTCCTTTTTCTGGATGTATGAGGCCTATATCAGTGAGCATTATTTCTTGCTGTTAGTACTGCCTTCTGCTACCTTTCCTTTTTTCCTTGCAGTATGGACTTAAATTTAATTTAGTCTTTATTTCTTAACTGCACAGGATCACACTTTCTTAGCTGTTCTGGCTTCATATTGCTACTGGACGTGATGGAGGGGAAAAAATACTTCTCTTCTCTTATATCCCCCAGCAAATATTTGGTTTTTGATTCTACTCCTGTGGGCAGTAAATGGAGGAAAGCAATCTGTGGCATTTTCTGGCTGTGTAATGCAAGCACATTCTGAAAGGTCATTACTGCGTTGTTCCTCAAGAGTTTTCTTCAGGCATAACTTTATAATAATCTCACATATGTACACCTGCAGGTAAAATTAGTTTTACATACTGGTTATTTCTATTCTACTTCTATATTTCATTATTTCTAACACTCATACTTGAAGAAGAGACCAATTTTAGGCAATGACCTAATTATATACTTAAATATTTTTAATTAAATGAAACAACAGACTTTTTAGTGTGTCCAGCTACATTACAAAGGAATCAGAAGGTTTAAAATAGTTACTTTATTGAAAATACACTCAGAAAGAGAAACCCATTGGATTTTGACTGTTGAAAGCTAAATGATTTAGAAATTTTACTTTAACACAAGATTGTATTCAGAACCCAGAGTTGACCACCTAATAAAAAGTTTCTCTGGAACATGTCAGGTTGCAGAAAATTTTTCCCTGCAGTAAAAAACTTTCTGAAATATCTAACTTTAACAGCTAGAAAATAAAGCAGTGTTCATCTCTGCCTGTGTACTATGTAGCATTTTCTATGTTTTGATTTCTTGTCATTAAATTATTTGAAACTTGTCTGAATCCAATATAAAAAAGAATCCTTAATCTAAATGAAGACACCAGAATATATATCAGTAATTTTATTGCCATAAAAGATAAAATAAGACGTCTTTTCCTAGTTTCCAGATTTTCTGTTGTGCCTTTTTATTTCATCCTCAGTGGAATTTACAGGGTCTTTGCTAGTATATCACAGATTCATTTATTTTTATTCTTTCTCTAGTAATTTTTGCCAATATAGCCTATTCTGCACCTTCATTCTTTCTCTTATGCTGTATTAACCTTGTCCTTTTGACTTTTATATTTAAGCAGTACATAACCTCGCATTTCAAAATGCATTGATATGTCCTAGCTCTGTTTGTACTTAACTTCCAGATTCTGTACACTTAATGCAATTATGGCCCAGCGTGGATTCAGAGTTGCTTCTGAGTTCCTCAGTGGTCTGAACCTTTCCCATGTCAGAATTATTATGTTCTAATTCTGATTGACATGAGATTCTTTTACATCCTGGTAAACAGTAACTTGTATTCGAGTATATATACTTTCTTCCTTCCACTCTTGACCAACCAAAACATCTAGGACCCCAGTAATTCTGCTACTTAAAAGGCTTGGTGAGTAAAAGTATGCACAGGGGAGTAAGAGTTGCTCTCTTACACGCTGTAGAAGGGATGTAGGTGTAAATGATAACTGTGAGACTTTTTAAATAGGAAAGAGGTGGTTTGCAAAAGAGCCAAATACAATAAATGTTGAGGCACCAATGTGGAGGTACAAAATTTATGTAATGGAAAAAGGTATTTGGAAGATATTACAGTTGAAGAGCTTGTGGGAAAGACAGTTTTGTCCTCCAAGCTTCTCAGAGGAAATCCTGACAAATATTTCAAGTGTAACTTCTAACACAGTCTGCAGCTATTCCCCAAAGTCTTATATAACCCTTACTAGGTTAGGTAAAGAATTAAGACTTATTCAAGTGTTGCCAGTTATCATCTTAGGATAATTAATTCAGTGTGTGAACCATGTTCATATCTCATCTTATCAATAGCTGAAGTTAATTCCAAGCTGTTTGGGCTTTCATGTGTCTCAAACACACAATCATTTAGTAGCTCCTACAAGAGTTATCCATTAGTGCACAACTGTTTTATCCTTAGTAACAGAGATTATGAAAAAGATGACATTCAACAGAAAATGAATTTTTAATTATTTGGAAAGAAGATGAGAATTGATACAGCAGCTGCATTTTTTTTGCAAAGGTAGATCCAACATTCTCTTGCAAAATGTAAGAAAAACTATGCTGAGAGATTTTTGTTATTTACAAATCATTTAATATTGTGCTATTTACTTAATAACACAAAATCCTTGAGAGGAAATTAATAACTTCACTTGTTGAAGTTGCTTATTCTTTATAGTAATAGAGAAGAACACAATTTAAAAATTATAAAGTCTGATTACAAATGTATATGTTTTTATTAGACATATAGTACCTGTAAAATGTTACCTTTATATATAAGAAGAAACTGACAGTAACAGACATTTTATATATAGTTTTTCGTAGCCTCATGATGTGTGATCTGGCTAATGCTTGCAATTTTGGAAGTAATTTTCATGTATCTTTTGAGATGGATCTGGAATGGGTTGCTAACTATTTTGGTTTTTTTTAAAATCAGAACTGGACTAAAAAAGATTTTCTTCTGCTGTATGACGTTTCACATCCATTTTTTTTAGGTTTTATTCTAACTAATTTTAGGACTTTATGTTTAAAAAATGCATTGGTAATAATGCTTCTGTCACTAAATCTTATGCTATTTATTTTTCTGAGTTTTATTTGACTTAATTAATTGTTTTATAACCTCTCAATTTATGCAAAACCCAGTATTCTGTCGTCTCTTAGAGTTCAGAAATGCAAATAGTTCTGCACAGGGATAAATATCTATTCTGGCTAGCATGGATTTCAGATGACCACGATATGATGAACTTCAGATATTCCATAAAACAGTGATAAAACTACTCACTTCAGAAGAACTAAACCTTAGGCAGTATGTACTTTTTCTGTACGCAATTGGGTTCAATAAGTTGAAGATCTGTGTCATGGATCTTTAAAAGCTTAAGGTACTCAACAAGAGTGTAGTTGGTGGTCAAGGAACTGGGTTGCTCCTATTTAAATCAAGCAGATCCTTTATAATTTAATCTTTGTAAGTGTAATTTAATTGTAAATAACAAATCAGTGACAAGAATTTGCATTTTAATCTACAGCACTTTCTGGAAACTAGACATTTTCATTTCCATCAGGGTTCAGTCCCAGGATGTCATGAACAACCTCTGTGATATCAAGTGGTTCAATCTTTCACTTCTCAACCAATAAATGTAATCAATAAAGATATTTCCTTCTATTTTCTCTGCTGCCTGTTAACTCTGAAAGTCTAGGGTGTGGCAGTGGGGGGGAAGTTTGTTGTTGTTTTTCCTCTTTTTTTTTTAATCTATTCCTCATTTTACTAAGGTACAATGTAAAGAATAATGTAGCACTGTAGTAGATTGATGCCTCTATATACTGCTCTACTCCATAATGCTAAAATCAATGTAAATGTATTGCTAGGTTTCCTTTGGCATGCTATTCTTCCTACGGTTTAAAAGTTAGTTTATTACTCAGACCAGCTGTGGTTCAAAGATCCTCACCCTAAAGGTCCACAGGCCTTTAGGTGAGAAGAAAAAAAGAGCCTGTATTTTTAAAAAAACCAAGGAAAGAATAATGGTTTATTTTCTCAAGAAGGGTCACAATTCAAATTTTATTCTTCAGTTAAAAAAAACACAGATATGTAAAAACAGGCATTCTCATTTCACAAAACTCTCACAAAGAGTGATTTTCACATAAGAACAGTGAATTCTGCACAGCTGTCTATGCATTAGTCCCCCTGGCTCTATGTACATAAAATTTCTGGAATGAAGCATATAGTAAGGTACTCTGGTTGACATTTTCCATCTTGTGCAGGTGAATTGAATTCTGTAGAAACATTCAGGAGGTCTACAAATCAAATCTTGCTGATCTAAACACTGGACATCTTTGAAAATTTCAGACATAATTCCTAGAAGACAAGCAGTAAGGCATGAAAGTTGAGAGAGAAAGGAACTAACATCTTTATGATGGAAATGCTGGATGCTTAACAAAGTGTCTCCTAATAACCAATTTTAGATGTAGACAAGTCAGCCCAGAGGATCAACAATTTTCACTTGGAATTTTCTGTCTGCCAGTAACAAGAATTCCCCATCTGTGCTTTAATTTGGAAATAGTTATCTAGTAATTGCTGATGCTTTGAATGAAGACATTACTGAGTAATAAAATCTTTATAAGCATCACTTATTCACCCATAAAACAGGCCAATGATCTAATGCTGTAATTTTCATTTTAAAACTAAAAATTTGAACAAAAGTTAGTTTTTTTCTTTAGCATATGTTTAGCTTGGGTGGGCAGGTGGGGTCCAGCCTTGTTAAACCAAAAGTACTGTACCTTTGGGTTTACTCAATAACAAGAAAAGCAGAACAGAGTATTAGGGACTGACTGATGAACGTATTTGTCATGAGCTCATGCAATATAACTACTGTTTCTGTCTCGGGACTGTGCCCCTCTGCAAAGGGATGTGGAAAGGCCTTATGTGAGTGAAGATCCAAATTGAGCATGAAAATGGTGCACTGGTTTTGACAATGCTCATGGCTGAATGTTTAACACACCCAGATGGGTCATGATTACTGCCCACTCGTGCCATGTTGTATTTAGTGAAGGGGTGTAGGAGCTGATGCTGGGATCTATTTCCTTCTCAGTGGCTCATTCTCTGTAGGTGCTCCTCTTGCTTCCCTTCCTCTCCCATTGTCTAAACAAGAGGTTCCAGTTGATTGGTTCTGATCAGAACAAGAAGGACCTCTTTGCAAAAAACCCCTTCCATGTCAAACCACAACACAACAGAAAAAAAAATCGTTTACAACCTATCACTCTCTAACAGTTACAGTGACTGCATTTTCATGTTGGATTTCGCAGTCTGAAGAAGCAGAACTTTATTGTAAAGTATTGGCTCAGTCTTGACACTTTTTAAAAAAAATACTTAGTGCCAAATTAAGTTATTCCTTTGCATGACAGTAGCATCTGGGGATTTTTTCTCTTTGTTGAGTACTTTCCACTTCTGGAAAATGTTACTTTCAGGGGGGTAAAGGATATACAATTAGGGAAAGAAAATGTCAAAAATTACAGTACTATGAGCGTGACATCTCTGTCTGAGAGTCCTCATTGCTAGACACAGAAATGCTGTCTTGCAGACCACATCAAAACAATTGGGAAAATAACATTAAATATAGGTTTGGAACCCTCATTTTCCTCTATAATGTATATATTTGTGAATCTCATAATGTGAGGATGTCACGGAGTGTAAGCAGAAGTTGCTAGAGTAGGAACAAGTGGCTATAAATTCAAAAGAAAAATAAGAATTGTTTTTTCTAACTAAATCTGTATGAATTGGGCAAATGCTAAGGGGTAGAAGAAATAATAAAAAAGGAAATGCAATAAAATCTCTGACTGCTGAATGTTTAGTGTCTGGCCCTGGACCCAGGCCGACTGGGACATACTCTCTGCAGGCTGGGGCACACAGTTATAAGGTCCTTATCTCCTCTCTGGAATGTTTCTGGATTTTATCCAACCATTTTTAATACCAAATTTATAAAAGAACCAGGAAATTTTAGCTATCCATTTTTGAACAATATGTTTTCATTTGACATAAAGTGGATGGCCCTGGGCAAACAGGAAGATAAATGTCTGAATGAAAACCAAAGTTCTATGCTGCAGCAACATGGGATACTGCAAAGCTGGCATTTTTGCTGCACAAAAACACTCAGTAGCTATTCGGGATCTGAAAGCAAAACAAACAGTAGAAGAAAAACTGAAGTTACTTTAGAGGCATAGAACTTAAAAAATAATAAAGTGATAAAAAGAATGTTACAGTGTAAATTTCTCCGCTGTCTTGCAGAAAACAGGTCCCCCTGTTTCTACAGACATCCTCTGACAGAGCAATGTAGAAATCTTCATAGAAATGAAATCCTAAAATAAATGTGTTCCCCCTCCCCAAAGTGTGTTTTGAGATTCTCTTGCTCTCTTAGGCCTTGGTTCTGTTACTCAGGTTGTTATCCATGCAAAACACATACATGAGACACAGGAGTAAAAAACCTCACCTGGAGGAGAGAACAGACTCCTCAGATACAGACACAGCAGATGTCATTCTGTCTCTGTTGAGGCTGCTAAACTGTGTCCTTATTGAGAAAAAGCACATCTGGATGAAGACCCTTGGGTATCTATAGATCCCTCTGTTGTGCTCTCAGCATTCTGGTCTGTGGACATCAAGGCAGTAGATCAGCAGTGAGAGCTACTCAGCTGATCAGCCACAGCTTTCTGTTCCACAGTGCCTTGACTTGCCCAGAACTCTGCTTGTTGATCCCCCTTGCACTCACCAGTCTCTTGTGGAAATGCCTACATGTAAACAGCTGAAGAGGACATCCCTTAATTTTGTACAGGAACTGTCCTTCTTTTCAGACTCCACTGGATTCCCCAATTCTTGTCCTTCATGCAAACTGCAAAGACTTGTGTACAGTCGTGGAGCTGGTGAGATACTCAGCAATGGTCTGCTTTTAACGGTACACCTACCAAGACAGGACGAGCACAGTGTTGCCAGATGTGAGGGAAAAAGGAGATGGCTGCTCAACAGTAAAACTCTTCTATTTTACATCTTGTTAGAGGACCCTGCTGCTGTCATGCTGTAAACAGTGGATTAGCTAATGAGACAGTCTGTGATAGCAAAGAGCTGGTTCTCAACACACAGCTAGTTTTATGGTTTATATGCAATAAATGCTCATCCTCATTCCAGCATGCTTTCCCAGAATACACAACCACAATTTACAAATGCAGTCTCTAATGTTATTATTTACTTATAAAATCCAGTAAAGCAGTTCACCTCTTTTTCCTAGACAATGACTTTCAGAAGATGAAACAGCCCTGAAAAAAATCAAATTAGAGGTTGGATGTGAATATAAACATGAGGTCAGGACAGAACAGTAATCTGAATCACTTGCTTACGGACCACTTTTCACACACTTTTTGTTGAAAACAACCATCTTGTGGCTGCACAGGCTGGTTCAGTAATTCTGCTGTCATGAGTACAAATGGTAAAATAAACACAGGAGACTAAAGGGGAGAGAGTGAGAGAATGAAGTTGCCAGCTGGAAGCCTTAGCAAAATGATATTCAATGACCTTAGGAACCATTCAGTACAATTGAACCCTGTCTATACTTGGCAAAATATTCACAATAAATGTAATTGACTGCTCCTCTCTGAACTTTGAGACTTTATGGAACTGATCTGCCTAAGAGGATTAGATGGTCAGTAATGTCTTTGCTTATATGAGGTCTTTATTACTCTATGGCTAGAGTGCAGGCTGCAGTATACTTCAGAAATATCTTACATATTCTGTTAGCTAGATTTTAGCTGGTATTGCTTGTGGTGACATTCTCTAATAACCCCAAGATACACCCTCTCTTCTTTTCTCCTTGTTCTTCTATATGATTTTTTTATGCACATACTTTCATAGCAGATTATTTCTCTGTGCTTTTTTAAATCCTTGTCCTTTTTTTAAGGTGTATGTTCTGAGGTAAATTGGATGCACTTTGCTATCAGTGACTTTATGAAGCAGAGACTACACCTTCTAGAGAAAAGGTTCTTTTGCAAATTTTCTTTGGAAAAAGGCATTTTCAAAGCAGACACTAGGTGACAGACAAAAGTAACAAAAAATTAAAGCTCTGTGCATTTAATCCCCTTACAAATATTGCAATATATAACATAAAAGAATCCCGAAGGTCAAACCAACAAAGTCAGTTTTCCTTCAGGTGTTGGATATCTTCCTGTTAGCAAGCAGAGAAAGCTGATAGCAATGGTTATGCATACATAGAGAAATAGTCTCTGAGCAATCTATTTAAGTGGAAAGTATCCCTGACCATGGCAGGAGGGATGGAATTATCTGATCTTTCATGTTCCTTCCAACTCAATTTAATTATTTTAGGTTATATTATTATATACTTTTGTTTGTACATAAACACAGGATATTTTGGAAAAAGAGACTGTCTACGTCTAGCCTCTGGTCTTTGTATTACAAGTAGATGCAAAAGTCCATCAATATATTCCTGAAGGCCTTCAGTTAAAGTTCTATCAAACTCTACATTTAGATGCAACTCTAATTTATAGTGTAACTCAAAGTCTTAGCAGCAAGTAAAAGAAACCAAGGAATTAGCAATAAGATATGTTATAAAATTTTTTTCTATGTGTTACAGATGGACACCTGATTATTTATATAAGCCAACAAATTCACTGTCAGTACCTGCCTCCACACCCAGGAACTCCCTCAATCCCCCAAACAGTGAAACAAACATTACTATATTTCATTTTGATAAAAACCCACTTCTTTTATTTTGGCTTCCCAAATAGTAAAATGACTTTTAATACAGTAATTTTCCAGGCAAGGAACAAAGTCCAGGAAAGGGACTGAGGTGGGCCTCCTATGAAGCAAAATGGCAGGGAAACCACAGTCTCACTTAGGCCTGAGTTCATCTCACCAACAGCATAGTCTTAACCCAGTGTCCCAAAAAGGCATCATACAGGACCCACAGGATTTTATTTAACTGATGAGAAGATGGACTTCATCTCTGGAGACCAATTTAGATGCTGTGTGGGCTGCAAGTGCAAATCAAAGGGGTCTGTGACTGATGAGACCGAGGAAGAGAACTTCTCCTGCATCTGTACCAGCTGCAACTTTCCCAGGGCTGATGCTTTCCAGTTTCAGTAAATTTCATTGCTGTAACCAAAATGGAACATGGTGAAGAAATGAGTTATCATTGCTGGCGGTGAATCAGAGAAGACCGGATGCTATCCCAAAGCCAGTGGGAGATAGTAGCAAGCATTTCTTGCAAACCCTAAAATATAGGGACATTATCAGTCATAAATCATCCACAGTATTTCTCAGCACTTTGTCAGCTAAATATCTACAAAGTAGGTCACTCAAATCCAAATAAATTTCAGATTCATCAATTATCTAGCTAGAGTCTTATTGATTTGTTTCTAAAACTTTTTCCCAAGAGTTTACTGAAACTGAGATGTTCATGTTCTTTTTTTTTCAATTTAATAAAATAATTTCCCAGAACTTTTGACTTCCATCCTTTTCATGGCAAAATTTCTCTAGTTATTTTTAACTTCAACTGAATATAAAGTATTAATGCTAGGATAAGTTAGGGTCTTCATTTCAGATATAGAGATATCAAAATACATGTTCATATTTTAGAGCTTTTCTAAATCCTGATGCTTTAATACTAATGAATTCATTAGCATTCATCCTCCTTTCAGCTGCCTAAACGAAGGAGGTAAATCACATAGACCACCTAGCTTCCAACTGCTGCTCCACAACAACAGAGTTCTATGGTAGGACCTGTCTCCTCTTCACCAGTAACACCTTGTCAGCTACCTTTGGACATTTCAAACAGCACCAGGAGCCTTTCTTTGGGCAACTGCATTGACTCCTTCCTGATACACTCGTAGCTTATCAGAAAGTAAGACTCTTCTTCTATGCAGGAACTCAGCACTTCTGTACAACGCATCATGAATGATTACACTGAAGCTTTAAAACACTCTGAAATATGCATCACCTCTTTGGGTATCACACAGGAACTCACACCTCTTCCAATTTTTACTTAATACCTACTTATCACCTCTTCTGTGTATTTAGCTTACTGATATATTCTAGCAACTTATACATACTTATGAATGACCTATACAGTTCACTTACTTATACATAACTTACAACTTATACATCTTACTCACTATCTTGTACTGGTTATACTCTATTTATACACTTTATTTTTACCTAACACAGCACATACACATTTTACTTACTTATGCTTACTCAACACAGCACTTCTACCTAACACAGCACATATACATTTTACCTTACTTATACCTTTTACAACTTATCCATAATATAGTACATACATACATTTTGCAACTACTGTGCATAAGATTACACCTTGCTCAATTGGGCTCTCTACTTTGTCCAAGACCTCCACACACACTTTTCAGATAATAAGATTGGCTCCTTATTCAGTGCAGCACAGCCCTCTTTATCTATTCCTTGCTGTCTTGGTATTTAGCCTTTCAGCTTCTCCTTCCCCAATTCTCTTTCAATTTAGCGCAGTTTATCTTTCAGTCCTTGATGCTCCAGATCCAGGTAAGCAGAATCAAGAGGATGGCAGTAACAAAACCCACCCAGTGATCAGCAGCCAAGGTAGTCCAGGAAACCCAAACAACAAGACAGAGAGCAGATACAAACACACCCCATCCCTGTCTTCTCTGAGCCTTCTGACTGGGCTTAAGAGCCCTCCAGGAGCTGACCTGCTACACCTGAAGGTGGATGGCCAGGTGAAGCTGGTGAGGGTAATTCCAGCCTGGTCTCACTCTGAAGGCTCCAATAGAAATAACTACAGATGATTTGGCTGGGGCACACTATCACGATCCAAAACACCTTACAACACTTCTAGGAATCTTTTTTGATTGATCTTAAAATAACTCTTGAGAATTAGCCTTTTTAGATGAGATTTCATTTTTCTGTGGTGATGTGTCTTCTTGTAAGGCCATACAACCTTTGAGAACCACAGCCTTGATGAGAATTCATTTTCTACAATACTTAACAGCAGGAAGAAAATAGCTTGTTTTTATCAGAGGAGTAATAATGACTGTAGCAAAGTAGTAAAGAGAAGACTCTCAGTCAGCCACAGGAAATGCCACTGATTATGTGGATGACTATGATTATATTTGTTGCTAACACAGTATCTAAATATTGTCAGTGCAGTATATAATATAAGCAGGTCTAAAGAGTTATGATAAGCAGGTTCAGCTAGAAAGATACAGGTTTTCAGTCTTCAGCATTACAGAATGAACAACTGGAAAGCAACAAAGCACAACCATAACTACTTTCTGACTTTATCTCTGTGTGTGACTGGATCTTAGCATTTTCACACACCTCTCCAAAAGTGAGTGCTCCCTGTCTTTGGGATGGATGTGCCCAGCAGGCCTTCCTGCCAAAGGACAATCTACCCAGAAGCTACCTGAAATCTTAGGAGACCAGTTGGCCCAGTTGGACCAGTCTCCAGCAGAATTTTACACCCCTTTTCAAGCCAATTTGTACCAAAGTCAATCCATACATCACAACTCCCCTAACTGTGGAATACATGCATTATGTGAGAAATGAAGACACTTCCTCATGCAATTCCTACCTGGTGTTCTGATCTTCGTACAAATCATATTGCCCATCACAGACAATAGCAAGGGAAAGGGTGTGGGTGGGGAGCAGGGGGCACCTGAAGACCTGATTATCTTTTCTGGCTCTCACAATGATCTGATTTACAAAGCACTAAGGACTAGGACAGTCTTTCAGTGATATTTTTTAGAATATTTACCAACATATGACTTGTTTGAAAATGGCAAACCATGAGATGCACTTTGTCCCAAGCAATCTGTATGCAGTTTTATGTACCACAGGTATTGAAACGTTGGCATTGGCACTGAATCCCACTCTTTTCACATAATTTAGCAGAGTGTAAAGTCTTTAAAGTAGATCCCAGATGTAAACTGTCCTTTTAAGTTAGTGTAACTCCAGCGATGTCAATGGAGCTGCCCCAACTCCTCTATCATGAGCCCAGTTCCCCCAAATGTGGTTCTTGATGATTGTCTCTACATTCCAGATCATTTCCAGATACCGTATTACATTGCTTCTAAACATTTTTAAAAGAATTTTAATTTTAGGACTTTTAAAATTAATGTGTTTTCATAAATCTTAAAAATTCCTTCAAAACTGTAAAAATTTTGAGAAAGCTTAGACTTTCTGCCTAGTCAGTGTCAGTCCTTTGCTTGTGTTGAATTTGACATGGCAGGTGTCTTACTGATTCTCTATTTACTCTATTACAGCCTTTATTTAAAAGGAGATCAGTACATGAAAAATCTAGAGATGATGCTATAATATAATAAAGTAATAATGATGATATAATTTAATTTAAAATGTATGTGGTTTTTTTTTCTAGTGAGTCTTTAAATTATTCTTTTTATATTCTATCTGCATTTGTGGTAAAGATGCAAATAATTTCTTCTAAATATATTAATATAATTTAATCAATCTGCACTTGAGTGTCCAAAAATTATTTGGCTCTTGTATCAGTTGAACTGATTTTGGTTGTAATGATGAGGATATTCTCAGGACACTTCAGCTCTCCCAGCTGATGTCAGCCAATAGGCACATAGGTCAGCCAGAAAGCTGTTTGGGGATGTATAGAGAAGAAAGCAAAAGTGGGGAAAAAAATAAACACAACGAACACCATGGATCATATGCCTTCCAGTTAAAGGAAGATTTCCCTAGGGGGAAAAAAAAGGTTTAAGTACAAAAATAATCGCACTGTCTCTTTTGAGACCACTTTCATAGCAACAAATGTAACAAAGAGCTGCTGTGACACTGCATTAAAATGTTTTTTTTCACCAAAGTAGTGGTTACCTCAACCAGTTCAAGTAATTATCCCAGTTTGGCCAGTGCCTGCAAGACAAGAAAGAGACCATTTGCAATGCTTTTACTTACAACAACCTGTTTACAACTCTTGCAGTTTCAGTACTGAGCAAGATTTAAAGGAAAAAAACCAAGAGGCCTTCTTCAGTACGTTGGTTATTGCCTTGCCAAATCAGCTGTCTGTGTACAGAGCCAGTCTCTGTCACTTGTGGCCTCTCCTTGGCTTCTGCTCAGAGAGCTTTGGAACAGTTTGTTGTTTAATAGAGCCCTCAGAGATTATTCTTGGAGAGGGTTATTTCTGTAAACCAGAATACATTGCCTGAAAATTCTTTTCCAAAGCCTTGAAAGAGGAGGAATTGGATGCACTCTTTCCCTACTAAATATTCACTGGGAAACAGAAGACTGAATTTGATGTCTACACCCTCACATTTTTGCTTCTTATTCATCAATTTACCACACTCAGGGGCACTGTCTGGTGTCAATGTAAAGACTTTTCAAGTGAATCGGTGCTGTCATCACAATACGAAGGTTGCTCCTTCTCTTGCAGAATTAAGTCACTGCTAGGGAGGAAATTTCTGTGTCTAAAACAGTAGCACTGGCAACTTAACAAGAATTTGCATGAGACACTGCAAGGACATACATATAAACAGGATTATTTAAAATTCCTATATATTTGTCTGGAAGTCAAACATCAGAAATTTTTTTCTTTTTTGTCTAAGATAAAGATATAGAGGAAATAATGTCAAAAAACACACAGAAGATATTTTTTAAAATTTGTTTCTTCCATGAAAAACAAAAATCTCTTAGATCCTGAGATATATTATGTAGAATGGGAAAAATAAACTGTTTGAGACAAAAATGAACACACTGGCTTTATCTTTGAGATAGGATTTTTAAATAATTGCAATTTTCAAAATGCAAATTCTTGAAAATTAACACACTGACTTTATCTTTGAGATAGGATTTTTAAATAATTGCAATTTTCAAAATGCAAATTCTTGAAAATTAAGGACTGAAATTCCTTCCCAAATACCATTGTGAAGTTTTCCTAATTTTCCCCTTCTCTGACTGAATTCATTCTCCCACAATTAACTTCAAATTAAGGAATCATTTACATTTTTGAAATTTCATTTTTATAAGAAGGAACTTTATGCTGAAGAAAAAAATTAAATGCCAGCCCTGCTAATGCTAATCCACTGAATCAATAGCAGAGCTTTTTTACTCTGTGTCTTACATTCAAAGAATAAATGCAGGCAAATTGTTGGTATGACATTAATATTCATATTTATATCAATAATTTCATTATTGAAATCCTATTAATTCTTGGCTCTTTAGTGAACTGATAGCTTGAAAAAGTGCCATATCTCCGTGTCTCCAACAGGACATAGCTGCAGAGCTGACCCTGAACAAGTCAGCTGGATATTGAAAATAGTTGCATTAATTATTTAGTCCTGCTCACCTCCAAGTGTCTGCAATACTACTCCAGTACCACAGACACATCCAGTGTCCAAAACAGAGTTTTTCAAAATGCTGGTCAATTGTTTCTCCCTGTGAAGATGTCAGTAAAATGTCTATGAGTCAAATGTTGCAGACCTCAGCCTTTGTGGATTCACCCTATAAGTTGTCATAATGAATCATCTTAAAGTTGTGGTAAATTACTCTGGTGAGTCCAGGGTGAGTGATAGTGGGTAAGTAAAATGATCAGAGTTCTTGTAAGGAGTCAGAGCACTGGATGAGGGAGAGTTTTTCTGTTCTTTATCACAAGACATTGGGATACACATGGAATGAAACATGACTTAGCAGAAGAATTCGCAACAGAATTAAAGCTTCTAAAATTTGTTAAAATTCTGAACCAAAACATATTTCGGTAGATCAGCTTTGTCTGAACTCACATACAAGGATTTAGACATCATTTTGGGGGTTTTGATAATTTTAGGATAAATTGAATAGTCACAGATAAAAATCAATATTATGTATTCTTTTGAAAAATGTATTCATCAAATGCACGGTCCATAGATTTTTAATTGAAAAATTTCCATCAACTGAATTTAAGCAATCAAATTTCATAATTTCAAAAGTGCATTCTCTAAGTCTGTCTAATGATGTTGGAATTTCACCTCTTATTTACCTTCTAAGACACTTATCTGATCACTCACAAATATCTCCAAAACACACTTTGGTCACAGCCTTCTTTTGTGAATGGAAATTGAAGATATACTGTGTATCTGGCAGGACTTTTTGAGGGTGTTTGATACTCAGTTTAATTTAAAATTCTGCATGTCTTGCTCATCCTTTCTATTTCTTTTTTTAAAATACACTGCATGAAATATTAATTTTAATTATTTGACCCAGCTTGAATTTGTCTCGAGTCCAGGAAAATGTTCAGCCGAAGCTACCAGAATGTCACAGAATATGCTAGAAAAAGAAAGTTTACTTTCCCATAAATGTCAGCAAAGGCATTTCAGAATAACAAAACAAACATGATTTAAGTATTATGGTGTCTTATTTGTTCATATCACTCAAAAGATGCCTTGGTTGCTTTATTAATGAAAATTTACTGAAACCACTAGGAAAACAGGCATAAATACCTTCACAGGTCATGGAACAGAGGAAGTGATGCTGCATCAAAGGGAAATGAACACTTTCCCTCAATTTCTCATCAGCTGCGACTCATTTTCAAGGGTACTTACATTTCTTGGGCAGGGTATTGATTTCTTCTCCTTACTGTTTTGGGACACACAGGATGTGTCCTAGTCTGTTTTCACTAGTGTAGACATAGCTGTAAAATCCAGGATTTAATATAATCTTAGTGGGGACTGGATCTGGCAGCAGCTGGAAAATCAAGCGGTAGGAAGGAGTAAGGAACCTGAATGTCCAAGGACACTACAGCTGAAAGTGCAACATAGCTTCTTTGGGAAGCAAAGGAACATGAAGCCTCTGAGAGGCAGAGGAAGCTGGAGTAGTGAGAGAGAGCTGCTCTTTTATTCCTTCGTCTCTTTTTACCTCTGAATCTTGTGGCCCCTTTGGTCAAGACAGAGAGTACGAAAGTTGGAGAGGAACCTATTTGAGTTATGTGTTATTTGGCCAACAACCCTTCATGCTCAAGCCTGAATCACTGAGAAGCCTAAAATGGCAATTGCAACCTGAAGTCTGCCATCAAAAGCCATCTCTGATCTTCCATGTCCTCACCATTGCTGTCTACCATGTGTTCTACAGGGAGAAACACAGTAGTCTCCTTGGTGGCAAATGCTGAATAAACACAGTCCTCTGCCAATATAATCATTCCCGGTTTTCTTACTTCATGGGACCCACCTCCTTTCAGCACCAGCAGTTCCTGTTGCCTCACTGGCGCAAGAAAGCTCCTTGTACCATCTCAAGCTCATTTTTCCACAGGTCTCTCAGGTGGGACACCCAGGAGATCTAAAACCAACACCTTGTTCACATAGATTGCAGCATAAACCAGGAATTAGACCATATCTCCATGGCTACAGTGTAGTGTAAATATATTCTAATGATTTATCATGTTGGACCTGATTGTCCTTGTGGGTCCCTTCCAACTCGGCTCATTCTGTGATTCTCTGATTCTGTATTTGCTTTTCCATTTCATATAAATAAAACCAAACATTTGGGAACTCTGTCAATGTTAATATAAAATCCAGATGTTCATTTTGTCATTCTTCTGCCTTATACTGGATGTTTGAATGTTCTAATTTTCTGCCCAGTGGTGAGTTATTTAAGGGGACAATATGTCTGTGCATGAGAGTGTGTATAATACTGCAGCTGCTACAGGTTCAATATATGCACAGATGAATGATTTCAAGTCTCAAAAATAAAAAATTAACCAGCCACTGGCATTACTATTTCGCAGAACTGTGAACATATCAACTTACATTATGCAAACAAGTGGTCATACATGAATTCCACTGTTATTTATTTTTAACCACCTTCATGGGACTTTATCTTCATGTTTTAGGAAGCAGTGCTGCACTGAGATAAAGATGTGTAGCCTTTGCAAGCCTTGCCTTTTTTTGCCAGTCACCTCCAGGCCTTGAGGCAACTCCTGTAGCACATTTGCAACTGGACTAAAGTTTCATCAGACTGTCACATAACCTACATTAGACCATTCCAAGCAGGAGTGAATTTGCTCTAAGTGTCTTGTTTTGATGCTAAGTTGTAAATTTTGAGAGTAAATTGCTAATATTTTTTCCTTCCATAGTCCAATTCTGATGTCCTTTATTTGGAAAGGCTAACATTGTCGATGGTTCAAATGACTATTTTTCTGATGGGTAGAAATGAAGACTCTTTACCATGAAGATTCTGAATGATTCCTTCTCAAGAATGAGGAATTTCTCTCAAGGGTGATGGCTGCACAGTAGCCACCAGGACCAGTGCCACTAAGTACTCTCTACTGACTCGAAGGTACCAACTTAAAATGAACTTTGCATGACTGTTTATTAAGGTGGTTGTTCTGACATGCTGTTCTTGACACAAATATGTGTGCCTTTCACACAGAATGTGCTGAGGAAAAGCTGGATATTGCAGTCAAATATTTCTCCACTGCTTTTTGGAAGTGATGTTGAAGCAACTTGAGTCTCAGAGAACTATGGTCTCAGAGAAAATATTTATTCAGCAGTACACCATATGAAGAAAGTTATGCAATATCTTATATCTTAAGATATATTGTCAACACTCTGCCAGATTCTGATCTTAGATATGTGTGGAAAAACTCATATTTCATCAACTGAATTAGTCAAAACTAATTAGAAGAAAAGACAGTAGGCTTTAGCACATCAGTGTTAAATAGATTTGCACATATATATCTGAAGAGAGGAATGAATTTGCAATACAGGGCCAAATTGAAGATTTCCCGCTGATTTTTCTGGGCTTTGCTTCACACTATAAAGTAATTTCAGGAGCAAATGACATGTACTTAGTAATGACCATATAATGGAGAATACATCCACTGTTCTTACAAGCTTTTTTCAAAAGTAATTAATAATTTTTTGCTTTTGTCACATAAAAGGTTTTTCTGGAAGGACTTTGACACAGTGCTGCATAACTCCAAAGCTATATCCACTCCCATTAAGCCAATAGTGTTATGCTGGATTTCAGCCAGTGCTAGTGAGTGCAGATTATGCCTTTTACTCACATGGGTAAAAGGAGTTGAAGCTTTCTCTTTTCTTTAGACATAAAATTGAAACTTTAATTTTAAAAAGAAGTAGCTTTCAGCAAAATTTTTATTAAAAAAAAATTCCATAATCTATCTGAAGTAATTTACAAGAGGAGGCTATAAATTTTATTTCTAATAGCATCAAAAATATTGTTACAAATTATTTTGCCTGGCTTTGAAAACTTGTACTTAATTTTATGACAAGCAGCATTTGAAAACATCTGCTCTGTGACTGGATCTGCTATTTTTTTTTAGCTCATATGCAAGAGTGGCAAAGAGCTGTATTAGGGAAGCTTAGAGTTTACCTTGTTATCTAATCAGCTCATTACACAGCATTTGTCAGAAAAGCAGCTCAAATGTTGGAAAGGAACAGAAAATAAAATAAAATAGGAATTATAAAACTTCTGCTACTGTACAATGCTGTGGAGCTCTTATAGCTTGTATTATGACTGCATTTATGTTGCCTCCATTAAAAAGAGAATACAATAGCAATGGAAAGAGGAGGAGCAGGTCAAAAATAGGAGGGCAGGAAGACAGAATAAAGGTTTGGAACAGTTTCTTGCTTAGCTTCTCCTAAGCAAGACATAACAGAAGGAGTATATAGTTCATTAAAATAATAGGTGGGTACAGCAGAGAATGATTGTGTCTTGTCTTTGTCCTTCCTGCACAAGCTGGTGTTATGTTTAGCCTGGAGCTCTGGAAATATTACAGATTCGAATAGTTTAAAACACATAATCTGAAAAAAATATTGGGAAAAATCTACAGTCATTAGATAAAAAAAACATTGCCTCTGAACAAAGAATATTTCCTGATCAACATTCATGGAAATCATCCCTGCATTCTAAACCTGCTTTTATTCCTTTTCTCAGACCTTAACGGCTGCTAGGGGTTCTTCTATAGAAAAGCAGAATACAGGAAAGAGATTGATTTAGCTTGATACAAGATTTCCTATGTTCTCATTTGGAAATTGCCATCCAATTGAAGTTGTGGCCTGCAAATATCACTTGTCCAGAGGAGGGAGAAGGGCTACGGTCTCCATGAGAAATTATAAAGTGATAGACCACCATTGCTGTGTCAGTTTAGTTTAAAATGAAAAGTTAAAAGCACAAAAGAAAGACAAGAACAAAATAACACAGAAGGCTTGATAACACAGACATAAAATCTTTATTTAAAAGATGGTATTTTAAAGGATAAAATGTTATCATGTTACTTCTCATTTTTCAGTCTCAGAAGCAGAACTAAACAGTACATGTGGGATTATTGCATGTTTTACTCATAATTCATGAAGCAATAATGCTGTGTCCAAAGTTTGCAATGCTTGCTGATTTCAGGAAAGATTAGTTGTTTTAAAGACTGTCTGCTCAATGTTCTGGTCAGTGTGGCTGGATGCCTTCTTCTGTGGTGAGAGCACATGAACCACAAGCAAGGTACCACCCACAGCTGCTTCTGCCTTTTAGCAAAACTCATGGACTGGAGGCCTTGGATTAAGCCCTCAGTGCCCTGAGCAGTATAACTGCCAACACTTAAGTGGAAATTCATGTGGGATTTAAATAGTCATGGGTTTTCCCAGCTGAGGTATTAAGAGTCTATCCCTTGCTGTGATGATTTTCAGAGGCCTGGAGATTGCTTCAGTTCCAGCAGGACTGTGTGAAGTAGTGCTGTGCATTATCTGGGGCAATATGTGTGAGCAATGCATCTGCTTGAAGCAGAATGGCTGCCAACCTGTCAGGTTTGACCCCCTTTAATATCTGATTCCCCACACACCTCAACAAATATCTTTGAAAAGCATTTGTTGAGATACATTTGCAAAAAACACTTACTCAGTTTTTCCATCTATAGAGATTCAAAGTACTGTATGAAAAATCCCAGCAGGATTTCTGAGACAGTCAACAACTCACATTTGTTTTTAGATTATTCCTTAAGTTTACAAGTTGAATCAGTCCTTTCATATTCCAGTGTAACAGTTCTTGTGTCAATGTGATATCTACTAGGGAAAATTTTTCTCTCAATTTTGATTAAAAAAACAGTGGTTAGTGAATTTTTCTCAGCCCTTCACTGGTTATAAACTCAGTATAAATTTAGCCTTTTGACTCCAATTAGAGCTTTGAGATTTCTTGGGAACAGATGACATATTTACAACTCAGTGTGTTTGTTTCATCCATCTGTTCTGTTCTGGCAGGTTGTAAATTATTAGGACACATGCTGCCTTGTGTATATCTTGCATGCACAGAAAAGAACAGTGTGGGTAGGGTTTCCTGCTCTAATTGGTATTTAGGTTCTTCCATTGTGTGAAGGCTATACAGTAGTAATCTGTGGATAGCTTTTTGATCTTCCCTAAGCACACGTATTTCTATCCTCACTGAGGGCCATCTCAGCAGTGGAGAGTCACAGAAAAAACAAAACAAGAACAAAACAAGCACTTCAGACTGGAGCAATGTCAGACAGTGCTGAACTCAGAAAATTGGCAGGTCCCAAACAGTTTTAAAATTGGGAGAACAAAAGGAAGAACCTGCTTAGACATAAAATGCATTTAGTGACAGTGATATCTTCAGTAAATTATTCAGTGGGAAAATAAATCATTAGGCTTGTACAGATATTTCCAGTCACAAACACATTCTCTATAGGAATAACCATCAAGCCAAAAAATATATCCTTTTCATCAAAAAAAATTTATTTCATTGCAACTTATGTCCCTTTGAACTGTTTCAGTTTATGTGAATCCATTGCTGGGAAAAATTTTCTCTGAGAATTCTCCATTTATCAAGTTTCTTTTACAAACTACAGTTACATGGTTGTCTCTGGTGGTGTGGACAGTCTGAAGTTTAAAAGCAAACCATAGGGAATAGAAAAGGTGTAGAATGATTGTGCTGCAAATGCTGCTTCAACTGTAGAATCTGAGAAGGCTAAAATATCAATGCAGGTTAAAGAATGTATTAGCCAGACTAGAAAAGATTATTAAGGAGTCAAGGGATGATATTGCTGACAAGGCATCAAGCCAAACAATATTTGTCCAAAGCTGATAAGGGAAGAGGGTTAGAAATTGGAGAAGCTTAAGCAGATATTTATACAATTTTGCTTAGTAAAAACAAGATCTCCAAGGACTGGGCCATGGTTAGCATAACCCTATTATTTAAAAAGACTTCTAGGGATTCACTGAGAAAATGTATATCAATACATTTAGCCTCATGTGGGACAAAAGTGTTTCATAAAATTAAATAAAGATACCCTTGAAAAAATCAACAGCCTGAGAACAGCCACATGTTCTCAGGAAGTAGAGATCATGCTTCAGCTGGTTGGAATTCCTGGTGGATAGTATTACTAAGAGGTGCAGGTTGATTTGCTAAAGTAGCAAACAAAAAACCTAGAATTTGCACTGTGGTTGTTCAGGTATTTTGATCATGTAAACATCCAAAACCTTAAACTGGTGAGGTTTAATGTTCTTTGATTCAAGGACAAGTGAAACTGATTAATGAAATTCTAGTTGTTTCTTAAACTCCTTTGGATTAATACTTCTAAACCATTACCAGACTTAAACTTTGCATTTAGAATTTCTCAGATATTGTAGGATTGGACACAATAAAAAAAATACTCCTGAATACTACCATTTCTGCATTATTAAGACTAAGAGAAGTTCAAAACAAACAAGAAGCAAAATGAGCTTGAAAATATTTTATATTTCCTCTAAACTGTATTCTGCCACCTGGGAGACTCACAACAGCACTATGTGTATCCAGTACATTACAGAAATGGAACTTTGATTTGGTTTGCTTAGTTTGTGGACATGGACAATGCTTAATACAGGTTTAGCAGTTCTTTGCAGGGCTCTTGTGTAAGTATGTTTAAGGTTAGAATCACTTTAATGGTTTTGGTTTTGGTTTAGTGCACCAAATTACAGCAGATTACTGGGATCAATTGATTTCTTCTTGACTGCCAGTGGTGAAATATATTCAGGAAAGATTATAAGATGAGCATACAGAGAGAAGTCATCTTCAGAGAATACTGAAGTTACTGTTCCAAGAAGAATTACTTCAGGAACTGTAAACTTTTCAACTGGATGAAAAGTTGGATGACTGTTGAGATTTCATGATCACCATAAAATTCCCAGATTGCATGGATTAGACAGAAAAGTCAATTAGCAAAAAGAACAGATGTCAAATGAAAGCTTTCCAACAGATCTTAAGGAAAGAGCTTTAAAAATCAAGTTAGATAAAGAGTAAATTATTTTGAGTGACATGGGATTACAATAAGTCAAAGTAATAGCTAAATTCTCAAAATAAATATATCCCAAGTTATTCTACAAATTTGAAGAGCCCTTTAAGTATTGAAAATACCAGAGATTGTTACTGTAGGAGTGACAGATATGTGTAATGGGAAGACTTTAACCTGTACATTTTAACAATTTCAGGTTTGAAATTTAAAAACAGTACAAAAGGAAATCTACAAATAGTGATTGCATCTTCACTATTTTTTAAATTCCTGCAGTGAAACCTTTACTCATAAGAAAAAATTAAGGTAGCTGTTCTCATCTAAAGAAAATGGGGCAACAAAATCACAAAATCTTTCTTGCCTTTATATAAAGAATGAAATTTGTAATTTGTGTTATAACATAAAATAAAAGATTTAAGAAGATGATTTTTCTCCTTCTTTAACCGCTGTCAAGACATCATCACAAAAACTAATCCTATCTCTGTCTCACAGGCTTTTGGTCTTTGAATAAAATATCTCCCCCATATCTCTGTCAAATGAGTACTAGTCTGGAGGCTTTGGTGAGGGTTTCAGGTGAACGCTGCAGCTGCTGTGGGAGTTGTCCTACTCAGCACCTGCCTTAGTCTTGGTCATTGTGAAATCTCACTGAAGCTCGCTCCCACTGAAGAAGGCACAAAATCTAGGGGTACATTCCTATGTTCAATAGCTGCTTTTTAAGTTTTAGAGTTGACATTGTGACTGCTAATCATTCTTATTTCCAATTGAGTCACTGAAATGTTTTTCAGATTTTCATTTTAGCACTAGACTTGTTTTTTGGCTTTGGATATGTTGAAATATCTAAGCTTGTTAGAAGTAGATGTTAGTCCAGATGGAATTGAAACCAGATTTCTGAGGCAAGGAGTTTAAAGTAACAAATTATTGACACATTTCCTTACTTCTACTGCAGTCTAAAATACTGGACAAGTCACTAATACAAATTCAAAGTTTAGATAGCTTTTGGAATAAAGACAGGTCATGAATTCTTTATGGTCAAACATAATATCCAATCACTCAAGCAACAGCAGTTTGCTTAAAACTGCAGATGTCATTTTTGGATTAGATTTTATATTAGGGTTTTTTTCGATGAGCAGAATTTGGATTATATCTTTTTTTATATGAATTATCCTGTGTTACAGTCTGACATCTATTGCTGTGGGGTGGGAATCTACAGAAAACTTGGCTTCAGTCATACTGCTCTAATGGTTTAATTGTTATTTAGGGCAGAAAATGTCAATGTGGACAGATCAAAGCCTTCTCAAAACTAAAATGAATTCCTTGGATACTCCAGAGGTTTGTATCCACATTGGATCATATTATCTACAAGCCTGTCTATAAACACAGAGCAGATGCAGGTTTGCCCTTCCCTTAATGTCCTTATGTATCCAGCATGGGGAGAGGCTGGCTTAGCTGTGCAGTCCATTTACATAACTCTCGATGCCCAGCAGATTTCACTGCACTCCATTCACCCACCCAAGGGCTGACCTTATGTTTGACCAAAACAGGCAAGAAACTCAGTGAGCTGTCTAGACCACACAGGATGCCCCAACTCTGTTTTGTGGAATGGATCTCCTTTTTCCATTGAATGAGGGGGCAGATTTTGTGAGGCTATAGTGAGACTTGTGCTCTCCTGACGATGAAAAATTTCATTTCCATGTGGGCTGCTTGACTGAAGGTGAGTTTGGAATCAAGCCAGAGGCAAAAACAAAAGGAGGCATACCAAAAGAAAGATTTCTTATACAACCTGGAAGTGGAAAAGAATTCCTGCTTCTTTGTATAGTTTCCCATGTCACTTTAAGAGTTCCAGGATGATGAGTAGGAAGTTGATTGTTAGTTTATGTCTTACATAAATTTTAATTGTTTTCAAGTCCTATGTTATCTTTGGAGATGCTTTGGAGATGTTTTTCCTTTGGATGTTACTGAGAAACATACATCATCACAAAATACTGAATTTTTCTGTTAAATTTTGTTCAAGACACTTGGTCACACTTGAAGGAAGGGATGCTTCCAATTTTCAGCTTCTCACTTCTTTCCTTTTACAATTGTGTTTCTGGAAGAGCTGGAATAGTTATGCTTGTATTACAGAGGAAGTAATTAGGAAGATGCTTTCAGACACTTAATCATGCTTTTATAATACCTAAAATAGAGGGGAGAGGCAGGAATTGCAAATTTTCCCACAACTTCCTTTTCAGAAAACCAATAATTATTGTTTCTTATTTATATTTAATTTTTGATTTCCTTAGGGAAATTTGGGGGTGGAAAGGGAGGAGTCTATAAAAAAAATGTAGAAATTTTCTGCCATAATACCAAAATATGTGGATCTTTCATTGCAAACCCACACACTTCATTCTGAGGTTTTCAGTGGAACCACAAATATTTCTAAGGAGAAATTCTTCTTTCTTGAATATTTCTTTTTAATAGCAAACCTTCAATGAAAAAACACATTTTGTAGAAATAGATCAGCATAATTTTGATTTTTGGTTGTAGTGGGAAGGTTTTTGCTTTCAAATATTCTTAAGAAAGCTCAGTTAATGACATCATTCACCTTTTTAGACTTGGAAACCTTACCCAAAATATCTAGAATAAGTGTCAGAGACATCAAGCCTTTATAGGTTAATATACTTCATAATATAATAGAAATTTTATATATAATTAACCAAGCTCTGGGAAGTATAAAAATATAAATTTCATCAAAAGAAGCATTTTGGAGAAAGCTTATCAATGTAAGTCATTAACATTTCAGGTCTTAACATCAACCAAACTAAACAACAAAGCTACCATAGGAAGGAGTAGGAGGGAGCGAAGGAACATTTTTCAAAACTTCATACAAAACTCCATATGGACACAAAGAATAGCTCTGGATTCTGCAGCCATACTATTCTTTTCTCAGAAATTATTTTCATGACTAGTTACTAGAGATGGAAGAAAAATAACATACAAGTTTCAACTTCAGGATATGAATCAATTTTATTTTATGTCCTCGTTTATGTATATATGCTGAGTATTGCCAAACCAATAAACTATCAGTTCATAGAAGTTTAATTCCTGTATTTTTCTATAAGTAATATGCTGTGCAGGGAAAAATAAGAAAGTGCAGCCTGACACAATGAATCGAAATTCTGCTGATATGAATTCTGACATTCAAGAATTAAAGAAAGCTATGTGCTATGATTTCATTTTATGCCTTTTGATAAGAAGTAATTTTTGAGGAGTCACAACTGAAAAATAAAGTTATTCAGCTAAGGGATGAAACAGTTAAGATATTTTAAGTTAGAAATGTTTTGCACTGTCTTGAGAGAGAGTCTGGATATTCTGTCACATGCATTTTCTGTACACAGAAACATGCACAGAATGTATGTTTGCATGTAGGAGATGGCAGCCTGAATAATGCATTACTTATTGTAGGCCACCCACAACAGCACCGTGCTGAAGTAACTCTTCTACTAGCAATGATTCAGTTAACCTTTGATTAAACACAGGAATTTAAACTATGAAAAGGTCTGAAACCTGACACAATCCTTTGACACCTCCATGTCTGCCATTAAAGATAATGCTGCTTTAGGTACTGATTTTTGAAAATAGAATCAAACTACTTTGGTTTTCTATATTAACCTTTCCATATTGCAAGTGTAACCCTGCTGTGTTAGGAGACTTCCTGAATTACTGATTCTCCTTTCAAGTCCCTATGTTTGTGAAGGGGGTTTGCAGGGAGCACGGGGGGCAGTGAGTACAAACTGGGCAGTTCCATCACCAGCAAATGAAGCGACTACTCCAGGTTGTAGTAATCACTCGATTACTACAAAAAACTGACAAAGACTTCAGAGTCTGATGATGCCCTATTCTTCCTGCAGCTTTTGACAGCTAAGTGAGACAGTGAATCAGAAAAAAACCCAACATGTTCGTTATTTTTTTAATCTTTTCTTTTTCTGAGCATTACCAATGCCATACCACTAATTTTAACTTCACCTCTGGGGAGACTGTGTTTCATCTTTTCCCACTGTTTCTAGTAGGTTTAGTGATGGAAACCCTGTGATGATCTGAGAGGCCTGCACTCTCAGATGCACTTTTACCCCTTTTTAATTTCTAAAAGTTTTCTCTTCTGCCTCAACTCTTTGCATCCAAGTGACTAAGAAAATCTCAGTGGGAATTTGCCAGTATTTCCTCAGCCTGATGGTTTTTCCTTTGTCCACATTAAAAACAGAAAAGAAGTGACAGGTTCTCATTTTTTCAGCTGTTGTGTCTCACCTGGATATACAAAGTAAATTAAAAAAGTCTAAAATAAAATTAAGATGAGGCACAACTCAGCAGAAAATTTCCACCAGAAAGTAATGTGCGGTGTTTCACAGTTCATAGGCTGTGAAATATGGGAAAGTCTTTGGATTTAAAATGTTTTCGAGAAATTTCCCATCAGTTTTTTGGATAGGTCATGCACTGCAGCCAAGATGGAATAAGCAGGGTCCTAGCTGAGAATAGCCCAGGCATTGACTGTTCTGCAGAGCTCTTACATCTGTAATCCCCAGCAATGCTGTTGGTGACAGGACATCACCCCACAAAGGGCCTGATCTTGGAATTATGGCAATGGTCCAACTTGAGCAAAGCAAAAACTGGCTGACAAGAGAAGACTTCTCTTGTCAGCCACCTCCAAGCCACCCAGATGCCCCTGGATGCTGGGATGTCCACCGGTCGTTCCAAGTCACTGACATAGAGTTACATGACTTTTAGAGGGAGAATTTTAATTGTTTCTTTTTTTCCTGGAAAAAGCTTTTCAGTCTGCCTTGTCAAACTGTACTCTCTTGCCAGTGCAGATAGGATGTTCCTAGGCCCCAGCTACTCACAGCAAACCGAGAAAAGGAAAGAAGCTTTGAATTGTTTTCTTTTAGCTCCATGATGTATAGGCATGAAGCCTGGAAAGGACAACTCCGTCCTTGACAAGCCTTCCAGTGGCACCTGCTTAACTGTCCCAGTAGTGCAGCTGCAGTTTTCATGTAGCTAGGTAAATTTCTGGTTCCTCTTTATAGGTGTCATGTAAAGGAACAGTAAAAAGGTTTCAAAATTATTATTGCAACAGGGCTGTTGGAAGGTTCTGTATGAATGGAGCCATTTTAGAAACATATATATATTAATATTTTTAAGTATTTCACGTGCACTTTATAGAAGAAAATAAAAAAGAAAAAAAGAAGAACAGTCTAGGGAAACTTCAGTTTAAAGCTGAGCAGTGCAAACAAGGAAAGATGACAAGAGTAGAAAAGACTCCCTCAGGGATGTGGTCCTTAGGGAAGAAGGAAGGTGAAATCTTACCCTTGTCAGTGAAGCTCGTTTTATCATACCAAAGAGGGCATTTCATTTTGGCAGGTTCCTGCTGGCTGCTAATTAGAGCTGCTTATTCTGCAATTGTTGTTTCTGATAACAATGTGCAGAGCACTATCTGGAGACAAATACTTTGGGATGCACAGAGTAACCTGGTATTTCCTGGTGGAATACCAAGCTTATCCCTTCCATGACACTAATCTCATAATTCACTCACTGAGCAATAAAGATTTCTTTTACAAATTAGATCTGTTTGATAATACATTCAGTGTTTTGACATGCTTGGTATGTTGCTACTCATGTTCTTTCCTGGATAACAATTTAATCTGGTGATTTGTGATGCCAGCAGGAGGCTCAGACAGGTGCATGGATAAATAGAATTTCTCCATGTTCCTGTTGACAATGCAGAAATCTCATGGACTCAAAATCTTTCTTTTCCCTGCCTTGATTTTTTTGTGTAAATCCTTGTTGAGTGTTGTTTCTAAGAAAGTGAATACAGAAAGAAGTAATGCCAACTAGCATTGCTTGTCTTCATTTTTGAGAAGAAAGAAGAATGTTTAATTCTGTTTTGGTTTGGTTTTATTTACATTATGTTCCAGATTAAAGGCCACAAATTCAGGATGCATTTTAATAGCTGCTGAACCTGCCCCAAAGTTCTAGGAGCTAAAGACATCAAGAGACACAATGCTGAAACTTGAAAAAAGCTATGGTCAGGAGGCAGTTCAGTCTCCATGGAAGCAGTTTGGCTGACTATGCAATGGACAAATGTTAGTACTTTGAAAAGTACATTGACTTTATTATCCAGCTTCCCTGTCCTTTAGTAGCAGTAGGACTGTTGGTCATGAGGACTTTCATTTTCTCTCATTCACTAGGTGTGACATGCTCTGAAAGGGCTGACTCCTGGATGTGCTCCAAATAGGGTAGTGGACTGGAAAATATCCCATTTAAGAAATGTGTGGCATTAAGTTCAAATCTGGGTTCCCCACAACTGGGTAGCAGTGAGGTTTTTTATGAGTCAAAAAAGTGATCCGTAGAACCACATCTGCAATACATTTTAGTGCCTAACTCGGAAGTGGGAAAGTCTATCTAGCAGCATGTGAAATAATGATGCTGATTTGGGCCCCTTCAGGCTATGCAATAGTGATCCTGAGAAGGGTTGTTTTTGTTAGCACGGGATGTGGTATCTGAGCTCCTTCCTGGCCAGAGCTTCATCTGACCCAAAGAAGACGGGAGGAAGGATACTGGTCTCATTTTCCATGGGTCTCCAAGCTCCCATGTCATCTGCAGAGCAGATGAGAACTGAAGCACAGGCCCAGGGCCCAGCTGCTGTAAAAAATGGCCTTTCAGCCGTTAAACCACCACTCAAAATTCTGCTTTTGCTAAGGGTACCCATTCCATAATCCTACATTTCTTAACAGCAGAGGTTCTGAGGTTGAAATTTCCCTGCTTGTGTAACACAGTGCCAGCTCCTCCAGGCTGTTCCACAGGCACCACCAAACCTTCCTATAGAGCTGGAGTACCTCTGGGGCAGCCATGGAATTGTTGTTTGTCCATTGTGTTTATGTCCAGTGAGTGACCAAATAGCTTCTGGTTTTCTTTCATCTGCATTTGTTTTTATTTTTTCAGAGATGTTAAGTTGGCTGCCTTTGAAACTCAAGGTGGACAAGAGGGCATGAACAAATGGTTTTTTCCACCTTTCTAAATATTGATTTACTTCTGGTTTCTGTAAGAAATGACATGAAATCCTGCCAATATCTAAGGTTATCTGTGGTCTTGTGACCTGTGAATCCTAACCTCAGTGCGACTCTGGTTTGAACACCAGAAAGTGAAAGGTCAGCGAAATGAGATAGCTTATGTATGGCAACAGGATTAGCAGTTTGGGCTGCTCTGAAGATATTAATTTGGACCATCCCATGGCAAATATCACTCAGGTGCACTTAAGGGGCAAAAAGGAAGTTTTGAACTCTTGAAAAGACGAAGTATCTTTTGCATTGCTGAATATGACTCCAGAGTAAATAAAGGCACCAAAATGATCTGATTAGTTGGGGAGTTATAAATATAAAATTATAAGTGTATATTTTCATTTTCCAATGAGCTATTCCTCCTGAGTCAACAGCCCTATTAAAATGTGATTCTTGGAGCATGAGATAAAACCCTTGAGAGAACAATTAAAACATTCAGGGTAACTCATTATGCATAAATTGGAGAAATTTAGATTCAAAGAAGACATTGGAGTTTTGCATTTGCAACTACTGAGAGTTTGTCTTGAAGAGTGTTTTAATGTGTTTTTTATCAAATATAGTTAAGTTCCCATCTTGAACTACAGCTTTCTTTTCTTTGCTTCTTCCTTAGGTCTCTTGATGTGTGTGCTCTGTGTATATAACTCAGGTCTAGTGAAAATGTAGTAAATGCAACGTGCATTTTTAGAATGGTTTTATGTTATTCCCCTTGCTCCATCACCCGTGTTTCTTTGAGCAACTTTTTACTCTCTACATATAATTATTTTCTTTAGGGAAGGTCTACACTGCTATAAAACCAGTGTATTTTTAATCCATTTGGAATAAACTGATGTCAGTGGGAGTTCAGTACTTTTAAAGCTGAAAAAATGCATGTAAATATAAGCTTCATTTGCATCTATGCTGGACATCCTGGCCATTTTGATTAGTCCCTTCAGTTTCCTTTTCTTGGATCTCTCATTGCATGATTAGTTGATTCTGGTGATGAATTCATCTTTGGAAAAGCTTCTTTTTCAACCACAGGTGGCAGCAAACAGCAGAAGCTTCAGGAATTAGGGCTTTTCTGCATTTCTGAGTGAGCTGAGATGACAGGATATCTTGCCTTGTTCCACAATGAGTGTTCTTTATCATTTTCTCCACTCATCCAGTGGCTACTTAAACTATATATTTTCTATATTTATATTAGACCTAATTGCACAGAAAATATAAGCATTATTGATTATTTTTACTCTCTGAGTACTTACACATGTAAAATCTTAACCTGAACAGGTTAGTCACTCTATAAGTCTTTGATTTCCAGCATTACATATATATTTGCACTTAATATATTTTTGGTTATATCAAACTGAGGCAGTTTTCTGATCTTGTCTTGGGGTGTGGAGTAGCTCACACTGGCTGGAAAGGAGTTTCAGGAGATGCTGGTGTCAAGTGAATTTGCACAAGTCACTCCATCAAAGAGAAGCTGTGAGAGAACTGTTGTTTCCTGCCTAAATCACTGTTCAGAAACCCATATTCACAGACATAGATGTACATTTTCTGTCTCTGCATTTCACACTGTTTTGGGCAAAATTGCTCTTGCTTATAAACTTATTTTTGCAGGACAAAATCCAATGTATTTATTACTGTCTTCCCAAAGCCTTGAAAACTCCAAACTAATGCCAAAGCTTTTTTAAAATGCTAAAACCGAAGGACATTAGACACATCTCCCCTTTGTATTTAGAAAAATGTCTGTCTTCTCCTGTAGCAAAAACTAGCACTGCTTTCTTAATCTAATAAATAGAATAAATTAGTGGAAAAGCCTTTGGCTAATGCTGCTGTACTGCTCAAAAATATTGACATGTATTTGCATCATCTTTGTCTTGCAACCAGCCTATCGAAAAGTCATCTCCTTCCCTCCAGGGAGGTTGCTTTAAAGTGTGCACAGCCTGCAGGGAGTTGGGCAGAGACATCATCCCATGGGAATAGCTGTGAAGGTGGCTGCTGGGCCATGCTCCTCTCTGGTCTGGGACAGGAAGGTACTGCAAGAGAAAGGGGTAGGAGGGAAAAGGGGGTGGGAGGGGATTGGATGACACCTCCATTTCCTGGTTTGAAGGCACAGATAGCCCCGGTGTGGCCGGCCAGTGGGCAGCTGCTGGTCAGAACACAGGGATTTGTGGGACCCAGGAGCAGGATTTGTAGGACCCAGGACCTGCACTGGTGTTGCTCCAAGGAGTTCCAGATTGCCTGGAAGGACTGAATGAAACCCCTCACAAAGGACAGTATTGGTGTGTCTGGCTGTGTGAGACCATGTGAGGGCAGAGCAGATGATGAACCACTGCATTAATTCATGAGAACTTTGCCTGGGAGTTTTACAGAAGAAACAGCACTAAATGAAGCTACCAAAGAGATTAAATAAGCATCTCTGGTGGATGAAATATGAACTCCAAACTAGAAGTGTTTAAATTAAAAAAAAATTTAAAAAAAGGAAAGAATAGAAAAAAATTCCTTCAAAGGAAGAGGAGTAAAACATATCCAGGAGTTCTGCTCCGTTTCTCAAAATAAAACAAGCCAGTGGTTCAACAATGCAGCTCAATGAGATCAGGTCTGAGTTGTGTAGTTTCCTTTAGAGCAGACAGTGATTCTAAATACAAGTATTAGGGGGTTGCAAAAGGATGGAGATCCACATCTTTTAGTGGAAAAGTAAATATTATCCAAAGCTGACTAATCTACTGGTAGATTGGTGTGTCATGCTAAAAGCACAAACTGTTTCTCAGGAAGCATGTTAGAAAAAATTCCCCTAAGAAGGAGCTGCTTTTTAAATATTGCTTTAGATTTTACCAGTGTACCTCCATTGCATTGTAAATAATAAATAAAAGCAGAAAGTAAAAGGTTGATACTACTCCTTTTAGGCTTTGGAAAATTAATTAGATACTAATTATTCTCTAATAAAGATATTAACAGATTCTTCTGCTGAATTCTTCATTTTTATCTTATCTGGTGCTTTAATCTTTGCCATTTCTCCATATTCTATTTGTCAGACTGACTGCCTTCTTTTGCTGACTTTGCCTTCATCTTAGTAATCTGATTTCTTTACATGCTTAGTTTTCTTATTCAATAATACACATTTTTCTCACTCATATATTTCTTACCCACTTTAGTGTATCAAGATTCTCCGCTTTACCTTGTTTCAGATTTTTTCCCCCCTCCATTTCCTACTGTGGTGGAGAAACTGCCTATGAGTTACTCTTCTGGAGTCCC
Organism: Lanius collurio; assembly: GCA_020086605.1. Taxonomy (NCBI): domain Eukaryota; kingdom Metazoa; phylum Chordata; class Aves; order Passeriformes; family Laniidae; genus Lanius; species Lanius collurio. The sequence continues at coordinate 48,902,712 of JACBWW010000003.1, forward strand.
TTTCAGGGCTGATGTGGCAAAGCATCCACTTCATGTTTAAGCTGAAGGAAGGATAACCCTGTGCCTTATTTCTCCCTTCTCAGCCTTGCAGAGCAAATGACAAGTGTCAAGAAAAGTTCTTTTCTTGTGGTTTGGTGGGGAGTGACTTTGCTCTCCCCACAGATGGTGGTGTGGTTGTGAGCACAAGCATCTGCAGATCTGTTAAATGTGGTGCTTGCCTCCTGTGACTACTTCCAGGCAGCAGAAGGCAAGCACTACCAGCTGTTTAAAAGGAGTCATAGGGGCACTATTAAAGTGGGAGAAAGGTGAGAAGTGTAAGAGAGAGAAAATTTATCATAACACTTCAGGGCTCAAGATTCTTTGTACCAAAACACAGGACTGGTGTTTAGGCCTTGATGTGATTTAATATATCACTTGGGTGTCATATTTACTGTATGTATATCCCTTCAGTGTTCTTTAACTGAACTCACTGGCTCAGAAAACTGGACTGGGCATTAGAAATTTTATCTGGTGGAAGAATAAAGGCTTTAATTTCACAAGACTTTGGATGAGCATGGACTCTATTTCATCATCAGTACTTAAAATTCACACAGAAGAATGCAATATTTTCTAAAGGAATTTTTTCCTTTTTACAGGACTTGCTGCGTAGCTAACTTGACATAATCATAAGCAGCATGTCTTCTCAAAGATCTATACTAAATCAGTCCCTGTGCAAAAATTTTAGTAACAAACAGACAAACAAACCACTCAGAAATATATATATATATAAAGTAATAATGTCTGTAGATTTCTGCTCATATGAGCAAGAGCCAGGAAGAGAGAGTCTGGACACTCCTAGAGGACAAGGGAGTTCCCACAATGTGTAATAGTCATGGCATGGTAAATATGAAGCTGCTGTGTCTCACAGGTAATCCCTTCCTTTCAACTCTTTTCTATCTGTCTCTCTTTTCCCTCTCTTCATAACAGTCCCATATCCCTGTCTTCTATCCTTCCTGCTCTTGCAGCTTGAAATTGGTTCCTTTAATTTTTCTTTATTTTTCTGTTTGATTTGTTTGTTTGCTTGTTTGTTTGTTTGTTTTTAACCTGAGACTACAGTTCCTTTAGTTAAAATTTAAAATTAAAAATTTGATTGGCTGTGTCAAGGTTTCTGCGGACATACAGATTTGTGTGTGTCTGTGTGTCTGTGTGCCCCCCCAGCAGAGAGTCAGCAGCAGCAGCAGCAGCAGCAGCAGCAGCAGCAGCAGCAGCAGCAGCTGCGTTCAGGGGTGCTGCCTCTCTCCTCGAGCTGTGAGCTCACGGAGAGGCTGGTAGGTAGGAATGTTTCTGGCACAGCTGCACCTCACTCTGGTTGTAAATTACTCTTGATCCTACCTAGAGAATTAAACTCTTGTTGTGATTGCTATTTTAGTTTTGTTCTTCCCAGAGGAGAAGGGGAAACCGTGCCAATCCCAAACAAGATTATTTGAGGCATGGTAAGGGCTGTGGTTTGAGCTTCAAGTCTGCAGAGAAGAAAGTTGTTTTTATAGCTGGAAGGATTTTTTAAGGAACTTTGTCTTGGGACGCAGTTATACAGATGACTATAAATGTGGATGATTTACCTACTTAATAGGTCAGTACTGGATGCTGGGGCACTTGGAAAAGTGTGCATTTAAATAACATCTCTGGCCTTAAAAGATGTTAAAAATTAAGGATCAATATTCTTTGGAAAACACATCTATTCATTTGTGAAAATTTTGTGTATTTTTTTTTATAAATTGGGAAGAAATTATCTGTGAAGGGTAAATAGTAAAATTACTATTACCACTGACCAATGACTATTTTTTTATCTGTCAAGGCAAGTAGCATTTTAATATTAATCAACTACAAACCTAAAATTTTTATGAATTGCAACTCTTCAATTTATGCAGTGCATATTCATTCAACTTTAAGAGCAAAATGTGTTTTTATGTATATAGTTCCATACAACTTCAGTGTTGATTTGAAAAGCTAGGTTTGCTTGAAGGAACATAACAAACAAGTCAATTAAGAAAAAATTCCTGAGAAAATGAGGATAAATTGACTACAAAGATATGTTTAAACTAATCACTGTAGTGTTAAAAGGCATACAAATGGAGCAGGAGGAATTTCTGGCTAAGAGATCAGTGGAGATTTGTCACTGCCACACAACATGATTGAATGGATGATAGAAGAACACATCATAAGGCAAGGAAAACATCACACTTCAATTTGTATCTTTGCCTGTTGAAGTAAAGAAATCTTTTATTTTCAAGATTGATAGAGAGTTGCATGATTTGAACTGAAGATAAGAAATACAGTCCCATGATTTTTATCAAGGAAATTCAATGAAAAATACTGAAGTATGGATATGAAAGTTAGAAGTAATAATTACTGGATAAACTTGAATTAGAGTTCCTCCCTTCCTACACTTTGTCTAAACTTATGAATATTTCCTACAAAAACAGATAGTGGGTTTTAAAATGTTATCAGCCTGTCACAGAAGGTTATACATAGAGCAAAGCAAATCAGAGACTCCACAATTTTTTAAAATGTTTTATTATAAAGCACAGGAAAACAAATCCACATTTTTTTCAAACACCGATAAATAAACAGTAAATATCATGCTTTTAATTTTAAATGTGTTTTGCTTTCTGAAATAGGACCTACAAAAATGGCATTCTTAACTTGGAGACCTGCAAAACTCTATCTTTTGAAATCATGGTGGAAGACAGACTGCGTATTTTGCACGTTAATGAAGACCATTAAAAAAACCTCCTGGAAACTGGGACAGAACATCTCTGTGAAGAAAGTGCTGAGTAAAGAGTAGTTTGGTAACTTATGCAGCAGAAAACTTCAAATTAACCCTTAGTCAAGACTATTTCATATATATATATAAATATGTACAACTACACAAAAAAAGAAGAAAAAAATCTTCCCAATTAAAATGAAACATCGAATTGTAACAAAATCAAAGAACCCTTAGGGGCTGAAATACCCCTCAATAGTACTATAACCTTGTGATCTTTAGGAAGAAGTGTTTAAAAATATCGAAGCATTTTTTTCTCTATTCCATAGAAATAAACTGGTAAATGAAAAAAAGTGAAAAATTGGGGGAAAAAAAGCAGTTACTCTATTATCATTACCCTTTAAAACAAATCATATTATTGTTGTGCCTCATCTCAGGAGCAATTTAATAAAGGAACAAAGCAAAAAAGAGATGAACAAACACCTCACCACGTGTGGATTCTGTGTGCCATATTGGTCCCAATTTAATTGATGAGAATATTACTTTTGATTTCAGTGGGAGCAGGGTAAGTTTTTCATTTCATTTCTAGCAGAAGCAAAACAATTGCAAATTACTTTTTCAAATGGACTTTATCCATATGACTTAATCACAAAGGGCTGGAAATGGTAAGAGTTGTCTCTATACCCTCATAGGCCACCCATTACTTAATTGCTTGTTATTAGAAGACTTTTATCTTTTCCAATAGTCTCACAGTTCTGCAGCATTTTAATAGAACAAAATTACTGTTAGCAACCTGTAAGCAGTCATCTAAAGTTCGTTAATATTTATATCCTTTTGAGGCTTTTCACCCTTTGCATGGGGTCAGGGTTGCCTGTACAAAATAAATGACTGTTGCAGGAAATATAAACATGATATTTACAAGTTCACAATTCTTTATTTTTATACAGTTCTGATGAGTATTTTTTATAGTTGTAGCCTAAGCACTGTGTAGAACTGGCATGCTTCTGATATTCACAAAAAAGTAATAAAAAAGTAAAATAATTAAGGATAAATTGCGCACATGCAAGGATACTGTAAAATGAATCCATTGCCTTAAGCTATGCATTTATGTAATTTTTAAAACCCTAACAGTTTGCCTTCCTATGTTTTTTTGATGAAAATTCCATGCAAAATCCTGTATTTTCTCTAGGGTAATATTTCACAATCTTTAAACCTTCTGTTAATTATTCTACATGACATTCAGACTGCCTTTCATGAAAGAAAGGAAAAACCCAAAAACACAGCTACTTTTGTTATCACACTATAAATCCTAGCTCAGGGATTATGCCAATTATTTGATTTACCTCTACAGAGCAACTGAGGAATTTATGGTATTATCCTTATCATTGTTCATATGTATAACTCAGTTTATTTATTAAAAACCTGTCCTTAAAGTAGTTAATGAAAAATAATATTCGCACAAATTATTTGACTCTGGGATTAACATAAATCCATCCACAATTCAAATTCAATTAATTTAAGAAAAGCAATATTTGTAGTGGTCACCTTGGATGCTTTAAGATGAGTTTTAATAAAAATGTCTCAGTAATTCTTTTTCCTGGGTGTAATGCTGGCATTTCATTGCTGAATAACATTCTACTCAATAGGCCATGGTTGATATGTTTCAGTTCTTCAAATTGTGATCCTGTTGCTGAACTTGAAAAAAAAAAAAAAAAAAAAAAAAAAAAGAGACATCCACTGACAAGCACCGAGTTTGGGCAGAATAGCCAAATCCAGTTCTTTGAAAAATCATTTCAGCCACCTTCTTCTAAATCAAGCTCTTCCCAGTCATCAAGAGACGGGGTGACTGCTGGAAAGTGTTTGCAGGTTATGGAGTGATAGCAAAGCGACTTTGCATCATCCCTTCGTGTTGCTTTCAAGAAGCTCTTTGCCTTTTACCTTCAGACTGTGATAGTGCTGCTGCTGGCCTGGCTTGTCCTGGGATCCTCTGTGGAGTTCCTTTAGAAGTCCAAGGGCCGGATCATCATGGTAGTGGAGCGCAAAGAGTAGCTGGGCCCTTTGAAGTAGTGCCATTTGATGCCATTGAGCTTCCCGTGGTTTTGCCCAGCTGTGTAGAACATCCCGTTGAGATTGGATGGGCCACAGGCATCAAACCACCACCCTGAAACCATTAAGACAAAAGATAAAGTGCACTGTGTATTTTATATTGTTTTATAGGTTTAGCTGATTAGCTTAATTCTGGTAAATAGCTCATAAATAGGGCTGGTATGGCATTTTCATGTTTTCCTTTTTTGCTCTTTTGTGCTGTTCTGTAGTCAGCAGTGCTGGAGAACACACATATTTACAGAATTACAAAAGTAATTAAGTCCCAATCCATTCTGCTTTTATATGCAGTATGTAAAGTAAAAGCAAGGACTTGAAAAATAAACTGCTTTTTATTTTTAGACAGAATTTCTTTTTTTTCATTTAAACCTCAGAAAAGGACTGTAATTCAAAAGTATTTTGCATAATTTCACTTGTTATTTTAAGCGTGATTTGATTTTATTTACCATTACTTTTCTATTGCTTTAACTGTGATTGTTCAATTGCTCTGTTGCTTTTGCTCCCATATTATATGTTTTTAGCAATAGGACTGTGAGAATTGTGGTGCTGCATTGCCCTATTTTGAATTGTTGTTTTAAGATGAAATTGAGCACTGAACTCACTTGTTTATCTCTCCAAGATCTTTTCCTGTTAAGATGAGTTTTAGATTGCCATGGGAGTTAGAGTTTTAAGAAAAAATCCAAATAACATTAAACTTGGCAACACCAAGACTACAGAACACAAACTGACAAAGACAAGCTAGGTGAAATGCTAACTCTGCTGAAAGTAGTGGCAGTTTTGATGAGAGTAGAATTTTCTGTCCAATACCTTGCAGAGTATCTATTTATGGTAACAGAAAGATGCTTAGCTCAGAATGAGAAAGGCAGAATAAATTCCCAGACTGCAAAAAATAAATATCCGGAATGTCAAAAATGTATTAACTTCTGTGGCTAGGAGTTCTGTTTGTCAGAAAGATTTCTTTTAAGGCTTTTTTTTTCATAGCAAGATCTATGATTTTGTTATCTTTAGCACAGGTTTTATGCATCTTTCCATGGAATATGGTGGTAATGAATATTTGTGTCATGAGGCAAATAAGATCATTAAGAATAGGTGGTGAGTTTTGCTTTTGTAAGTTAAATACTACTTCATTTTTTTAAAAAATTTTTTTCAACCTGTACATCATAGCATTGCAATCTTCCCAGGACCCTTTTAAAAGCATTTTCTAATACTACTGGTAGTGGCAAACTGATAATCCAGTGAGTGCCTACTGAATTCTGCAGGTGTCACTGTGGACTAGAATGCAGAATTTTAAATTTTCAGTGTGTTTTCCACTCTGACTTCTGGAAAAGAAATTAAACTGTAACAAACTCCTTTTAGACAATGTTCACTCTCCAAGGGATGGTCCAATTCCATCACATTTAGTGGTTATCCTTTTATCTACCTATAATGAATGCATTATGTGAAAGTATTTTAATCCACGGTTTACTACTACCACCAATATGATATGGATTGTGTTTAGCCCCCAGAACCAGTGCTTACTCTGTTCTTTGTATTCAGATCCACAGAATTTGTGCCTCTAGTCTTGTAATTCATAAGATTTTGGAAAGTACTTAGTGGGGGTTTTTTGTTTTTTTTTTTTAAGAAGTAACACTTCATAATGAAATCTTAAGGGATGAATTTGTGCCAGATAAATTCTAACAATCTTCTATTTTGGTACAGCTGACCTCCCTTTGATTTCAATGTTATCCTTAGGGGGGCAATAACTGAAGAAAGGAAACGCTGTACAGCTGATGTTTAACTGCAACCAGAGTATAATCTTGTAGAAACTTAAGACAAAGTTAAGCAGAGAAATTCTAATCTTCATTTTTCAAAGCTGGAACCCAGACGCAGCTGGGTTCTGTTTATGGTGTTGGGATGAAGACATGGTGAGCTGACCTAGATACCATTTCATCTTAAAGGAACAGGAATAGATGCAGAAATGGTCTTCTTTGGGATGAAGGATTTAAGTGATGCCATAAAAAATCAATGTAAAAAATGGAATAAGCCAAAGAAGCACATAACTTTATAAAACAGTTAGTTGGTAGGACTTGCTCCAGCTCTCATCACAGATTTCTTCTAAATAAACACTTCTTTCGTAACGTGTTTTAGTGAGCTCAACTTTTTTCCTACTGTACTGATCTTGTTAGTGAGACTAATTGAATATTTTAAAGATGTTTCCTAATATTGCATTAAAATTTTGGGTTTACTTTCTCACTGTGTTTTTTTGGTTTTTTTTTAAGTGAGGTGGGATGTTTTTTTTTTGTTTGGTGCTTTTTTTGGTGTCTTTTTTTTTTCTCTGTATGGTTATTTCTCTCCATGCTCCCCTGCAGTCCTCTGAAAGGTTTTCACTCCCCATAGGGCTTCAGATTATTACAAGACTTCCTCCTGCATGTCTCAACACCAAAACTCACATCTTTGAATGGATCCAAAAGAAAATGGTTTTTTTCAGATGCTTTGTATATTGAGGGAAAGAGGGATGCAAGCAATGACTTTCTTGGTAGCTATGAGAAAGTGGGGAAACATAAACCAAAGATTTCTGAAAGATGTACTTGCAGCAGTGCCATTGCAGAAAACACCAAATAAAGCAGCTCCAGAGCTGTGAGACATTCTGACCCAAGGAAAGGCACCCAGTAGCCAGATGTTGGCTTATTACTCAGAGTTCACAGGATTTTCTTCTCATGAAGAATCTTCTTTATTTTTCTCTACAAGATAATGGCTTCCTCAAATAAGTATAAAGTCATATTTAAACAGCAGTAAGATTTTAACTTTGGAGATAACTTTTAGCAATAATTTCCATGGGATATTTGAATCAGGCATGAGAATGATGAAGAGTGGGCATTGTAAGAAATAATAATAGAAGTAAGATTTTAAAGTGAAGTGGTAAAAAGAAGGCTTTCATGAGAAGGTTAAGAAGGGTTTTTATTCAGAAAGAGAGGTAGTTTCTTCAAGCTGTTGTGATCACAATGTCATTAGTTATTTATTTGAACTGAGGGCCAATTCAAATTTTTTTGGTTAGCTCCCCTCTAATATTTTGTATATTACAAGCAGCACTACCATCTCTGTTTGTAATAAAAATCCCTAAGTAATAAAATATATTTTTCAGACAAAATATAATTTAAATAATGCATAGATAGTTGTTTGGAAGTTCAGCTATACAAATAAAAATGTATCCTCGCTGTAGATGGCTGTTCTTCTAGAACAGTTAAAGTAGGTTCACATTTTGTGGATGCTTGTGCTTTGGTCTTTAATTAATGTTGCTATTACCGATAGGAAGCTGTTAAATTTCATGTCAGCTTTTTACATTAAATAAATATATTTTGAATGCTTAAGCCACCTATCCCAGATAGTTGATCTCCAGACTATACTATATCTATACTGTACTATATCTTTGAATATGAATGTATATGAAATAGATTCCACAAATTCTTGCAAAACAAACCTAATAAAGGAGCATTGCTCAAATAAGTAACAATAATAAAAGTAAAAGCATCTTTTATAATGGTTTTCTGAAGTGACAAGTACAATTTTTTGCATGATAGAATAATCTTTGTCAAAAGCAACATTAACAAAAGGCTTTTGTATATCAAAGCTAACAGATTAGCTTTTTTTGGCTTGTTGCATAAACTGCAATTAAGTATGTATGCATGTAAAATTATTTTTTAGTAATCTAATGTTAATCAATCCATGAGTACACTGTAAGGCTGATGTGCATCAGGAACTGTAATTGTTACTGCTCAGGTTTGATGGGAGGTTCTCAGTTGGCTTTTACATGCTAAAAGAATAGGTGTCTGAACACTGCACGTTTGATGGCAGACCCTCCCCTCACACATCTCTGTTCTCCCTGCTCAGGACACTGAACGTCTCCAAATGCAGCAGGATCAATGCAGGCCATTCAATAAGATCCAAAGTATGTCTTAATGGTATATTTGTATGGGTTTATGGAATAAATGGCTCCTACAGAAAGCCAAAATTTATTTCTAGCCCTCTGGGTTTGTCCATAAAGTTTAGTGCACCTGGCAACAAAGCCAATAAGAAAAAAAATCTAATGCAAAAATATTGAAATAGTTCTTAATGTTCAAAAGAATTAACATTTTATTTTAGGAATGATTTCAATGTTTCTGACATTCTGTACTTTAAAGGAGTTAGATGGCAATACTTAGAATCTGATTGATTTAGCATTGGTAATTTCTCTGGATGAAGTTTTGGATGACACCTCAATCTACAGGAGCCATGGGACAGAGTCCAAAATAGTGAATTTAGCAGGAAAGACTTAGCATTGTGTAGTCAGAATTTGAAAGACAAATTGCCAACAATTTCAAATTAACAAAAAACCATTCAAATGAATGGAAAGTGGTCTCTATTCTTTCCAGTGGTGGAGAATAAAACAACACGGAACACACCTAAATTATAACAGAACTAGTTAGTCATGCAAAGCTTTCTTATATTAAGTGAAGACAAACTCAGTAACAGATTTTAACATGGGAATGAACATCACCAGAAATCTTGAAGATGAGTAGAAAGACAGAAACCTATAGAGTTTAAACCTGTCTTAGAAAGGGACTAAATGACCTTTGAAAGTAATTTCTATGTTCTTTTATTCCTTAGAGTGTTGGATTGACCAGGCTACCACTTGACAATCTGAAGATTAAATTAGAATTTAGCTGTCAGGATATAAGATGAAAAGGCGTTAGCTTTTCATATCAATTGTATAATGCAGCCCCTTTCATAGGGACCTTTTTATGAGGTAAAAATAACATGAAACTTGCAGACTGGTGACTATGTTCTAATATATCAAAAGTTAGTCACTTCCTGAAGGTCTCCTAACACCGTATTACAGTTACCCCTATTTAACCCTGATATGCATACTAATGTAGTAATGCTTTTGTTAAAAGTGCTGCATAGTCCTTTGTCTAATTAAATACTTCTAATATTTCTAGCAAAAAACCAAATAATATTCTGTTTCTTATTTGCATGGTGATAATATTTTTTCATAAAAATATTTGGCAATATAAATGATACTTCACTAATTGTGTTTTCTGAGTAATTTCTTTATGAAAGCAGGAATATGCATAAAACTCAAAAACTGGCCCTTTTTTAGGGAATCAGGTGTATATCCATGGGTTCAGGCTGGATTCTTTTAAGCGTGCTGCCATTGCTTCTTTCAAATATTTTGTCTCAATGAGAATATAAGAAAAACTGTGGCTTTTCTAATGGAGTGTATGGGCAGAATTCTATATTCATCCAAGAACTTCCCTCTAAGTCATGACACAAATCCTCCATTACCCTTCTTGCCAGAGATTCATAGAATTCACCACTTGGAGGAAAAAGCAGTGAAACAACAGGCAATGAATACAACACTGTTTGGGAGTCATTGAGCAGTCTCTGCTTAACAGATGAAAAATCCACTGAGGGTTAATAAATATGTGTTTAATAAATACATACTCCTCTGACTCAGGAAGCCCCTAAGATTCAAAAGATACTGAGAAAATACTCAAGGAAGGTATGATTTAATGGCATTGTTCTTATGCCTGTATTGACTGCTGTCAGAGACAGGAGACTCCAGCTGCATGGACCTCTGCTTCCAGTAAAATAAACCAAACAAACAGTTTATTTCAGTCTTTTGTGCTGCTTCAAACCTGGCAAACCATCTAGAAAGTCTCCCTGTCTCATTGCAAAATTATTTTAGGGATCAGAAGTTTAGCAATAGCCTCACTTCTCACCTGAAGCAAGGTAAATGCCTTTGTGAGCACCTCAGACTGCAGCCAATGCTACACAAAATAATTCACCTTAGAACTCTTGGTGAGCCAAGACACCCTAAGTCACTTTCCTGTGACTGAAAAAAAATTGCACAAACAATTTGGGGCTCAGCTGACAGGTGGTCTCTGGCAGAATGGATGAGAATTTGGCCCAGGGATCTCATCCAGAGATGTTAAATGCTAAGGGCTGTATTGGAAATCCAAGCACTTGAACTTCTACTCATAGGCTCATTCTGGTGACAGTTGCATTTTTAGAGCTGTTTCTTGCAAAAAAAACTGTATGCAACTCATTGGGGCACTCTTCACACTAAAGCTTGAAATAATATGGGGATATATATACAACTCTTTTTTTTATATTTTTAGTTTACTGACCTGAGATGTTGAAACAATGAAGACATTATTTGAATGAATATGATTAAATATTAAAGTAAAATAAGCATGCTTCTGTTAAATTTTCCAATGCACAAAAAAGCAGCTAAAACATTTAATTACAACAGTTTAGAGTGGTTAAGAATCATGCATGTGATTTTGAAGACATTCTCAAAAAAACATGTAAAGATAGAGCCAAGTGGCATAGCATGACTCTTGAAAAGACACACACACACAAAATACACTCTTGGTGCTTCTGTATTATTCTCCCAGAATTTAATTTCTCATTCCAGGGAAGAAGGATGAGATAAAGGAGGAGAGAGAATAATAGTTATGATATAGACCAAATAAAACTGACAACTAGCAAGATCACTGAGAGAAATGTGTGTTTTCCTTACATTTTTATTTTCAGCCTTGATTATAACCATATCACAGTCTTGAGCTTTGGCTTATCTCTGCCTTTATTCCTGACATAAATATATTCAGTTCACCTCATAGAGATAACAGACTCACCCAAACTGTCAAGATAGCTAGAAACTTGCCTGCAGATTTCATACCATTCATCATTAAAGAGCTCTCTGTGATGTTGCCAAAACTAACAGTCTGATATCTTTTTGGAAAAAAAAAAAAAGAGGTTTTCCAAAACCTGTTATCATTGCTACTTTTCTAAATTAGTCTTTGTCTGGTATAAAAATGAAATATACTCACTAAAAATTGGTTTAGGTATTTAATTCAATTTCTGATCTTTTTCAAGGAATGAGAAAGTTGTTTCAAGGAGCAAAGCATAGCAGAGTGTTTGAGAAGAACTCTAGCATGATTAAAGTCATTCTGGAGGAATTACAAATTACAGGGCTGTACAGCCTGTCTCCAAAGGAACAATACTCAGAGTCTATTCCAAAAGAGTAGACTCATCTATCTCCAAAGGCTAATTTCATCTCCCTTTACTGTGCAGATTTGCTGTACTTGTGGTTTCCTCAGCCTTTGGTAATTCTCCTCCTTCCTCCCAATTAATTTAATTTGGTACCAGTATATTCCTATATGTGGTTTGGTTGTTTTACAGGACTGCTGCAGCAATGTATGTGAACCTTGTGGAATGGTTATTCAAAAGCAGGCTGACCTTGGTGGGGCATTGACCTGTCATAGAAGTCAGAGCAGGAAAATAAACAAACCCTCAGCTCCCAGAATGAGCTGTCTGGGAGCAGAAGTGTTTCCAGGCAGCTCAGGCACATGAATGAGTCTGCACTTCAGCACAGACACAACTCACACTCAGGAGCTTCTAACCGGACTCAGGCCTGCTCTGGAAGTAGCACACTTTAATTTAGCAAGTTCTCTAAAGGAAAAGATCAACAGTTTCAATTAAAATAAACTACTGACTTCTTATCCTCTATATGTCTCCAGATCTATATAGTTATCTTCTATTTTTTATAGAATTGGAAATGTAGTGTCTGATCACCTGTCCACTGGAAGAAGTTTCTCATGATAACTTCTAATACAGTATCACTAGAGGAAGTTAGGGGAGCTTGAAAAATTGGCTCCTTAAAGACTTTTCCAACTGGGTCATTTCCCAGCAAAAGAGAATGAGAAGTTGGGTAGTTCACCTGATGTAAACACTCAGGGATGGGAACCCATCTTCTGTTAGTAGATGATTAATTTGGAGGCTCCTGTGTACCTGAATGTGGCCTGAGCTGGATTCAATCAGAGTGCCAAAACCCACAAATAATACAGGTTTAACAGTCTGATCCAAAATACTGAAAAATTTACATGCAATAGGATTTTTTCCCAGGAAAGTTCGAAATCACTCAGAGAGAGTCTCCAGATAAGATCAGATGTGAAGATAAGAAAGGGCCTCTCTTGGTCATTCAGTCAATGAATCAAAGAATTTCAATTTAAGCTTTCTGCTATAATGTGGTATTCTAGAGATAAAAATGATCTTGCCCATATAGGGACTAGGAATAAGTATCACTTGCCAGAGAAAGTTCTTGCTCTTAGGAGGATTAGAAGTCTGAATGGAGAGATAATCCCAGATATTCATTCTCTGCACTGGAGGCAACAAATACCCGTCATATACACTATACTTGCTGGCAGTCAGATTGACTTGGGGCTTTAAACTGTTCCAGTGTAACTTGTTTGTGCTCTTCCCCACCTCAACTTTCTTTCTTTCCTTCTGCAGTTTGACTCAGCTTGCAAAGGATATCGGCTTAAACCTTCCAGATTTAAACAGGTGGTTGCAGGTCTAGTCTTTCACAGGTGAGTGAATTAGTCATTTAGTGTCTTTATGCATTATGCTCACCTAACAGAGAAAGTTTAACCATTAAAATTATTTTAATAACAGAATCACATCCCTAAGTGAAATAGCCAATGTATTCCATGTCAAGACTCAGTTAGTTTCTAAACTTTATCATCTAACCTAATACCTGACTATTTCTCTCTTCATTTTCTCCAACTTCTCACAAACTTCTTTCTACCTTTTTAATCTTTTAACTTCTTATTTCTTATTTTTCCTTTCTTGCCTAAACAATTACAATAACTTATGCTTTCCTCTTTGACATTGTTGCAACAGCTTCAGTGCAGAAGTATACTGACTGCATCTCTGAATAATCCTTTCTCTGCTGATAGGAATCTAGGGGCATTGGTATTACACAATATATGTTCAGTAAAAAGGAGCAGTAATAATAATAAAAGAAGTTTTCACTCAGGACTTATTCATCCATGATACAACTGTATCCATGGTTGGTTTGGGAAAACACAGTGGATTCCTATTAATGTTCAGAGTTTGTACTCACCTCCAGTCAACATGAGAGCACATTTACACATGCAGTTGTCATTGTCAGCATCTTTTGTACTGAATTCAGCACCATGCAAGATCAGGCTACTCTGTTTTCCGGCAGTTCCACTGTGACCTTTTAAATAAAGCCTGAAACAACAAGAGAAAACAATCAGTGTCACCAAAATAGAAAAGAAAGATAAGAGATTCAGATCTTTTTCCACATCAGGTTGGCATTCTATGAAGTGCACTCAGAAAAACTGTGAATCTCTTGTGTTTTGGCTCACTCTGTAGTTTCAGGTGCAAAATGGGAACATCTAGTGTTTTTCAGTGTATCTGTAGTAGCACATTGTCCTTGCTCCAGAGTGGAACTGAGCTCAAGGAATCTGACCTGGAAATACAACAAAGTAGAGGGAGTGAGAAATGGAGGAGTGAGAAGACACCTGGAGTACATTGACAGAATAATTGAGTACTTAAGTAGCTGGTTTCTTTACTGTGGCACAGAAACAGCAATCCCAATTAAGAGTTATGTTATTAATCCCTGGTCTTGAAAGAAGATTTTAGCTGTCTTATAATTTTTAATTGTACCATTTACAGCACAAGCCAGCAACCTAGTTCTGTCAAAGCTGTCTCTGAGTGACAAATGGAGAATAACTCAGAGTTCAAGCCACAGAATTCTTCATAATTTGCAATTCTAAATATTCCTTTTCTTAAGGAGGCTTTCAGCTAGTTGAAACCACAACCATAAGCTGGAAGCTGGAGCTCAGCTGAGCCAAACGTGCCAGCTGCAGGAATGTTGAATGGAGTACCTCTGTGTCCCACCAAGGAAACACTTGGGGGGAGGGGAGAGGAGAGGAGAGGAGAGGAGAGGAGAGGAGAGGAGAGGAGAGGAGAGGAGAGGAGAGGACAGGACAGGACAGGACAGGACAGGACAGGACAGGACAGAAGCTACTTCCTGTATATAACCATCTGCATCAGGCGTGATCGGTTCCTTCCTGTTTTTTCATAAAACATTGCTGGAAGGTGTCCTTTGTCATAATATCTTCATATGCAAGAAGAAAGATACGGAATCCCAGTGTCCACTGGAGAAGTATGAAGCCACAATACTTACATCTCATCCACTGGAGCAAGCAAGAGAGGAAGACACATCCCTCCCCTGTCTCCCTGAATCTCTACAGGCTAGGAAAAAATGAGCCACAGGGCTAACCACAAATACGATTTGCTAAATAGTAGGGTAGACTTCTCCATTAAAGAGAAGGTGAGAAATAACTGTTCTCTTTCTTCTAGGGTTATTGAGGAGGGGCAAATTTATCTTTTAAATATCAAATATAAAAAGCATAAGGAATCATGGGAGCAGAAGTAGGACATGTTTGGGAGAGATGTCTTCTTCTCTCTGTGATTTACAGCTGGGAGTGCTATCCTATAAAATGCTTTCCCAACATCTCCCACAGACAGAGTGAACAAGGAGAGCAGATGGGAGCCACTGACTGTCACTGCCTCTCTGTTGTTGTACTTTTATCTAGTTACTTGGCATGACTAAAAGAATAAATGCCTTCACCAGAGTGTCATTCATCCATTTGTTTAGATGGAAGACAGATACTTTGCTGCAGTGTTCACAGTATTAACAGCAGGAGTAGAGAACATCCCTAACTCATTCTAGCCTACAGTAGTAGCAGTAGTTAAGCCATTGGCATTTTTCTGAGATGAGGAGAGTTGTGTCACCCACACTGAGATTTAAATAAAACCCAGTTCTCCCACAGGACTTTGGAGCTGAATTCTGCTTATGAGGGCAAATGCAACATATGGCAGCTTTCCTTAATCAATGCATGGCTGCTGTTTTTCATTGGTATAGTTTTGGGGTTTTTTTATCTTGCGTGCATCTGTGTGTGGATATTAGGTCCAAACAAAGCCAATTGGATTAAACTTGTCGCAGAGACTCATTGTAAAAAAGCCTTCTCAGGATGCTCAATGAGGTCACTGAGCCCTCTCAAAATGTGAAGGCATAGAACCAGCACTTAGCAACATACAGAGTTGCATACTTGTAGACTGACTTAAACTTCACTTAATTTTCATTGAATTTCTTCCTATGTCCTTTGTCCATCTCTAAAAATGGAGACAGTAGATGTCAAGTAAATTTAAAAAATATTTTAAAAATAGGATTTGCCAGAGTTCTCTTTTTAAAGTAGTTACACTGCCTATCTTAATTAGATTTTAATTTTGAATGTTACCTGACTGAGGCTGATGATTAAATACCTTTGGACTCAACCCTTGGAGCAAATTTTGTAGAGATAAATAACTACACATACATAAACATACAAAATTTTTTGGATTAAATACAAATATCACATATAGTCAAATACCTTTCAATAGCACAAAAAAAAAAGATAAGGTCAAGTGTAAACCCAATAAAATACTGTGAAAATCCTTTGTAATTTAACAAGGAACAACCAAGGAACAGAAATCCAGGAAGGTCATTGCACTAAGCCATTGCCCAATCATGGTGAAAATCAGCCTGTAATGACCATGTTAGTCTACCAAAGGATGTTTGTTTTAGACAAGATTAATCTAAGTTCTGTCTTTGCACATGTCCATTTCTTTGTTTCATACAAATGAGAAGCTGGAATTGATCCCATCTTAATTCATTGGACTTTTGCCTTGTTTTGCAGGCCGTGCCTAATATTTTGCAGAACAAAATAAACTTCCTCGACGTTGTGTTGATAGAAGAATTATTTTGTCACATGATATCTATGATCTGAGTTTAAATGGCTGTACATCCTCATTATACCTGCCACACCAAAGCTCACAGAAGTCTCATAAAGCCAGAATAAAAAGAAAATGCTGTTGACTTAAATAAGAAAGACAAGGTTAGCCAGACCTTTTTAATAGCAATCAACACTATAAAACCCACTTAGTCCAATTAAAAAAAAAGTCCAATGTAAGAAAACATAAAACATAAAGAAATAAATATTACTTGGTATTCAATGTTTTCCCCAAAGGCTGAGTACATTAGGATTATTTAAAAGCTCTTTCCCTGATATTTTAGAAACATTCCACTCATCACAGATTTAGATCTTTCCAGTTATATTTGACTTTCCCTCAATACAATTTGTCTAGTAGGTCTCCAGTGACTTTAAAAGGATAAAGCTTAACTTGGCTCTGAACTGTAATGCTCTTATCACATTGCAGCCATGGGCAGATGAACCACAGGGTGAAACAGTAATTCTATTTCTTTTGGCTTTTCTCCCTGAATTGGCATTGTCCGACAGTTAGGAAAAAATGACACTGCAAAGTTGGCACTACTTTACACCAAATCAGATCTCAGCCAAACCCCAGAATTAGTCCTGAGGCAATCAGTTCTTGTTCTGAGCTCCAGTTCAAGCCATACAGATCCAATCTAATCTAGCTTGAGGTAGCACAGCACAGCAGCAGGCCAAGTGATGAGCTTGTTAACTTCCAGGAGTAGGAGACATCTTACTACATGGACTTTAGTTATTTAATATTCTCAGATTCAGATTGGTAGGATTGAACCTATGTGAGTAATGGCCTAATATCCTTAATAACTAAAACCTGGAGTCTTGAAGTAGGATTTAAAAGATTCAGCATGGTGAATAGAGAGGAACACATCAAAACTTTCTTTCAGGAAATACTTTAAAGGGATGCCTCCTAATTCCCCCCAGTGTTTTGTCTCTGCATGCTAAAATGTCCCTTTTCCAGCCTGCTCATTCCAGATAGCAAGAAGGAATCCCAGATTCTGATCCTTTCTCAAAGGAGAGGTTGTTAATATTGATGGAAATGGTCATGGAATAAAATGGTTGCATGGGGATCAGAATCCTGCACCCAGAGCTTCCTTTTCTGAGCTCTCTCCTCACTGGGTTTGAATTTTTTCCTAACTCTGACAGGAACTGAAGGCACCTACATCTCAGTCCTTCTAATCTACACGTCACCACTTATGCAGGTATGTGAAATGCATCTTTGCATTCACATGGTAGGCATGTGAAATGCATCTTTGTTTTTAAAACTTATGTGACTGACATTACTTTGCCCTCTAGTTTAGAAATGTTTGAAGTTGAGGAAGGATTTAATTTGAATCTCCCATCTTGTTCACAGCTGCATCTAAATTTTAGATAGCTTTAGTTTCTGCAATGAGAGCCACTTGTAAAGATGCTGAAGTTGGTAGAGTTTCATAAAATGCAGTGTTAGTCAAATAATTCCATCATAATGGAATTGACGTGATTTTGGTTCCCTTTGTGAACCAAAGCCCACTGGACTGCAAATACCTAGGAGGACAGAGTGTAAGATTATACTTATGATACTCTTAATTCTAGACATTAATTGTAATATTATTAAGTAAGAAATAAAAGAAAACAAAACAACCTAAACCACCCTCATAAACAGAGAGCAGCTTCATTTTAAGTTCAGGTTCGGTTTTCTTTTTCCCTCAAAATGCTTTGATTAATTATTTAGGAATCAAACCCCCTTTTTTTAATCAATTAATAAGACATCATGTCTACATTAAATATCATTAGTTTCTTAGAAATCTTGCCTATGTACCTTTACCTGAACATATTGCAAAATCTCATCAAAACTGCCAATGGTAGCAGTTGCCCATGAATAGCAAAAGAACCTCTGTAATAAAGACATCTTCCAAATATTCAATGATAGATAATATTTTGTGAATAGGATAAAAAAAAAAATCTAAATAATCACTCTAGAGAAATACTGCTGTCACTGATGTTGAAACTAGAATGTCTGCCAAAAGTCTGCTAAACATGAAACTAAATATAATGTAGTAACTATGTGGGAATCCTGACCCTGGTATTTTACCATTTAGTGCTTCCACTAAAGGATAAAGGGAAATATCCCTTTTGTGTGCTAAGTTTTAAAATCAGTGTAAAGATCATCTTGTTGGAGACAGAGAATGAGCCATCTGTGGTGACCAGGGAGATCCCTGTGAGTTTGAACTCTTCTGGACTGTAGAGTAAAAGGCATCTTAGTGCCCTTGTCCAGATTTCAGATAGATTTCCTGGGCACCTATTTGGATCCTTTGTTAGGAAATAAAACTTCTTAAGCATAACCTTTTTTTCTTTGAAAGGAGGAGGAGGAAATATTTAGACTTCATTAAGGCCGTGCATACTCTCCTTATGAAAACAAATTAAATTAAATCTAACCAAATTTTTTTTTAAGCATGAATTGGGATTAACTAGCTAGCAAGGATGTAACACCAGAGGAGGTAAATAATCATTAGAAGTGTACTAAAAGCTACCCTAAAAGAAAGGAAATTAATTCAGAGAAATTGAAGAAATGAGATAGGGTGGAAAACAACAAAAATTTAGTCACCACTACTCACAGAATTTTGAACTCTCGCTAACTCCTTTAATCAAGTTGCAAGAAAAATTAATCACCTTGATTGCTGCCTGTCCTTGAATGAAAAACTGATGTAAAAGTACCAAAGAGAAGCAGAAAGGGAATGTCACAGTTGATATCTGATTGGAGAAAACCAGAAATATCAAGCGTAAAAGCAAACAACACTAAATTTTGCCTACTCCTATCTTCAGTATAAGGCTGAGAAATAGTGTACATAGTAAATTCACGGACTTGTTATTTGACTTTATTATATTCCTAATAGAGTTTGTAACCACAAACAGTAGGCATGATGAGTCTGCAAAACGCTGAAAACCTGAATAATGCTGTAAGTAACACTGACAACTTGAACAGATTTTTAATTTGGCTCTTAATATTCTTGCTGCCTACACATGAAAATAATTTCCTTCCACATTTCCTTTACAAAAGTGTAAGACAAAATAACCTCTATGTTTCTCCTCAGTTGCTGTGTAGCAATGACTCACTGCTGTAATTATTAAGTCTGACATCCCTGCAGCTCCTTGCCCATTCTCCTGGTGAGACAAGTGAAATGTGCCAGCCAACAAAATATTGATTCAATATATCCAGAGTAAGAACACATCTCTTCCAATTTTAAAGACCAAATGTTAATATAAAATACTGCATGAAATTAATATGAGTTTTCCTTTGGAATTGTTTCAGTGCAATCTGTCTAAGGCACAACAAATGCTGTATAATAGAGGGATCCTTCCCTGGAAAACAGAACTGTTAACAGAAAAACTTGTTTTCTCTCCAAGAACCCATGTTTTAGCCTGTGTATGAACTACACACCTGACAGGTCAAAGGAGAAAAATATGTTTATTCCAGACAGTGAACAAGCAAACAACCCAGCCATGAATAAGAAACACATTACAGCAAAATATAAAACAGTCTAGTAAGCCTGGATGCTGTACTGATTGTGAATTTACACAAATAATGCAACAAGTTTGCTTTTTTTAAAAAATTATTTAATTAATAATTGACTAAAGCACTGTACTCACAGGGTACAAGTACACTGGTTAGGGATAATTAAAAGATACCAGGAGCTACTGTCAGAGAAATTTTTCCTAACATACAGCACACAGCCTGTCATACTGCTGTGTGCAGACAAATGGTGCTTTTTCATGGTTTGCAAAAAGTGTTTTGGTCATGGTTTACAAAAATATGTTTTTTCTGGACAGTGAACAGTCAAACATATGCTTTTATTACTTGAAATACGTGCTACAGAAGCCACAGAAAGTCACTGTGGCAGTGTGAGCTGCTGGGTTTGCAGCTGATGTCAGTAACATAGTGGTGATGGAGAGGAAACATACGGTAACACTGAGTTTTAGTGCTAACAGAAACAGAACCATATTTAAGGCTACTATCACAATGATGTGTTGAACAGAAATAATTCCCTCTACTCTAATCTCTCACCAAACACAGCACAGAAGAGATACATTAATCTGCTACTACCATTTTCTGTTAAAACTATTTTTCAACACAATACTTACTAAAACAAAATCACCCACCAATGTTTTTTCTCATGGAAATCTGAAATGAAACTTTTTGGTTATTAGATTTATTATGTTTTTATTAAATGAAAGTTAAAATCTTGCTTCAGAATAAAACAAATTTACTCTCTCACCATCCACATAAATGCTAAAATTTTCTGTTGCTACAAAAACTACCACTTTTTTCCTGACTCATGGTTCTATAAAACATAACGTTAATTTATAAAATACAGGGGCTGAATTAATTTTCAAGCTTGAAATAACTAGAGATGATCAGTGTTTTAAACAGACAGATAAACACTGAAGTATGCTAAATGATAATGCAAATTATTTTTATATGATTGCAGATTGATGAACTTCTTAAAAAGTAAAACACAAAATTAGAAGTTATCTGAACTTTTTCCCAGGACATGGGCAAAGCCAAGAGAGAAATTAGCTTAATTCAAAATGTAATCTAAAATGAAAAAATATTTTTTCTCTCTACTCAAACACACTTCCTGGGTTTGGCTGAAGCCAACAGCAGAAATGCCAAAACTGATTCTTAAGGGAATTTTTTTCAGCACAGAAGTACAGGGACTTTACAGCAAAACTCACATTTAAAAAGTTTTTAAGGCTTATATAAGTAATCAGACTTTCTGATTCTTATCTTTACTGAATTGCTGAAGCTTTATAGCTTTATTTAAATATCTGTTTTACAGACATTGAAGTTAGTGGAAAAGTTCAGAGAACATTTGTTGGAAATTTGGTTTATCTTTAGATTGATTAATCATGTTTGAAAATCCAGTAAAAGAGACCCACACAACTGCAGTAAAATTTAAACTTAATACTTCTTCCAAAACATGCTTGGAAGTTCCAAAAGTCTCATAAATATAGTTTGTTGAAATCCATGCAGATATATTGTAATCGTGGATTTCATAAATCTATGCTTTAGTTGTACTGAGGGTGACATTAATTATACACTGTCACCCGCATAGGTTATACATTATCCTAATTAACTGTTTTAGATAAAATGGAAATAGAAAACTTCATGTATCAGCATGCTATTCATGCTTACTTTTACCCCGATGGCTACTGTAGAGATACTGGATTTTGGTTACCATGCAGTGTCTTTGAGAAATATCATTTACAGGCCATAGTAAAATATTTATCATAGAGTTCACTTAATTGAAAGTCATTAATCATAAGTAATTCTAAAAGTTACAAATATCAATGATAGACTTATGTTAAAAATTTATATTAATCTTGCTTACATAAGTTAGTGTTTGACAGTTAATATGTTTAAAGAGTGTGCAGTGTTGGGGGAAGGGGTGCTAGGGTTTTGATTTGGGTTTCTTGTTTGAGGTTTTATTTGCTTTTTCTCTGTGTAGAGAACATGCTGCAATTATGCCTAAAATTAGCTATAGTTGTGGTGTAAGAACGTTAAGTCTCCTAAGTCCGTCTTTACTGATCAATTATGTTAATTAAAACTTTGCTATGTTGTTGTTTTCAATTAGAAGAACTCTGTGAAGATGACATTTAAATGTGTCATTTCTATTTACAGAGATACGAAAGAACATGTGCATATATGCACGCCTAATTCTTGAAGTTCCATAGCTTATTTTATTTTATTTTATTTTATTTTATTTTATTTTATTTTTAATTTTATTTTCTTTTATTTAAAGAAACTACATATTAGTAACTTTCTAGGTGGACATGGTTTTTTATTTACTTGTATACTGGATACTCACTGTTTTCTTAGTTGTGGAGGTTCAATTGAATGTTTATACAGCTCAGCAGAGAACTGCATTCTACCTGCAACAATCCCAAGGATTCAGAGTACATCCCAGGGAAGAAATTGAAGTGGTAGTTTGATTGATAATGGCTCCACCTTTATATTAGATTATTTCTTTGTAGTTCCATGGTTATGATAATATCCCAAGTAATGAATCAGGCAGTGAGAAAATTGAGCCTTGAGTAAGCCTGTCCTGCAGGAGGAACAGATCAAGACTCGTATATAGTGCCACAAAATACTGAGCAAGTGGTAAGAATCATATAAGTGAGGAGCAGAAAAATAAGAACAAACCTAAGGACTGGCACTGAGATTATGTCTTTAGATTCCAAAGATTTTGCATAAAAACAAATGAGTTAATGTCCTTGAAAAAAGCTATTGCAAAAATGTCAGAGGTTGAAGTATCTCCTGTAATGAGTCAGCTGTTGTGATTCACTTTAGGGCAATATTTACCCTTCTATGCAAAGAAAGTAGAATGCTGTCATTCTGTTCAAGAACCATGTCCCCTTCACACAAGCTTGTATTGCTTGAAGTTGTGTGTAGGATCCAAACCGTTGGCTAAAACAGCAATGAGAGCCATGCTAGCTAACAGTATTCCTGACTGGAATATGACTACTGAACTTACTTTAATCAAACTGGGTGTTGAACAAGGTGCAACATGTAATCAGCATTAAGAAATTATTTAAATACTGAATTGGACAAAATATCTCGGTTGAATGACATTTTTTCTCATGTTTCCACTGGCACAATAGCTAATAGAAACTGTTGAAGGTATCTTTCCAATATCATAGAATTATAGAAAAAATTTTGTTGGAAACGTCCTTCAAGATCATCAAGCTCAACCACTAACCCAGCACTTCCAAGTCCACACTAGACCATGTTGTTAAGCAGCAGATCTACACAAGCTACAATACCTCCAGCAACGGTGACTCAACCCCTTCCCTGGGTAGCCTGTTCTAATGCTTGACCACTCTTTCTGAGAAAAAAGCTTTTCCTAATATCCAATCTGAAAGTCCCCTCGTGGAGCTTGAGGCTCTTCCCTCTTGTCACTTGTTACCTGGGAGAAGAGGCTGACCCCACCTGGTTACAGCCTCTTCTCAGGTGGTTGGAGAGAGAGTGGTAAGGTCCCCCCTCTGAGCCTCCTTTTCTCCAGACTAAACACCCTCAGATCCCTCAGCTACTCCCCACGAGACTTGTGCTCCAGACATTTCCCCAGCTCTGTTGCCCTTGTCAGGACATTCTTTAGGAACCTCTGGAGGGGTTTATTGGTTTGGGTTTTTTTCCCTTGTGAAGAGCTTGGATGTACAGAAATAAATAATTTTTTATAAAGGTGAAAATAGTCTGCAATTAATTTTTCATCAATTTGTTTTGATTATTTATTCTGTGCGAGCAGTGTAATCTTCTTTTACAGCTGTGCCCCTTTGGGCATTTGCAGATCCTATTTTAGAAATTTTTCCAGTGTTAATGACCTTATGACCCTATCAAATCTTACTACAGCATTGTTATAATGTGGATGGAATGGAATGAGTTTGCAGCTGCCAACAGACTACAACTTAAAGAAATAACTTAATGAATAACACATTAAAATAAATATTTTTTGGTTCTGCATAAGATTTTCAAGATTTATGTTGGGATTCATGTCAAGAAATATGTGCTTCCCACTGTGAATCCCAGAGAAAAATGCAAGGATGTTTTGGGGGGATATTATTTTCAAAGCAAAATGCTAGTCAGAATTTTCATTCTCTTACCTGTGTTTGAACTTGTTCAGTCCTGATGGATAAGCCAGTTCACAGTTTATGAATTTCTACTAATCTGATTAAAGGAATTTATCTGGTGGCTGTGGACTCAGACTCATGACATCAGTAAACAGCAAGAGATGTTGAAGAATCACTTTGTGGAGGTGACAGGAAAAGCAATAATTTCCGAATATGGAAAAAATACAAGGTACTATTAATGAGAACATAATTAAAGATTATGATCATGATCTCTTTCTGACTCTAATATTTTAAATTTTTTTTAAGGTTTTATGTCATCTTAAAGAGTGTGCATTCATAATGGAACAAGAGTGACTTGACCTTCAGTGAGAGCTCTGGTGGTCCTGACTCAACAAAGCATTTACTATATGCTTAAAACAAAAAAAAAATTACCTGGATACATTGCTGAATGAAGGTCTAAGTCTATGTAAAAAAACCAAAAATATAGCAGGGGAAGGAGAAGAAAAAAATGTGGGGAAGAGATAGCCAAGGTGTCCCTTATTCATATAGTATTATTCACAGCAACATTATTCATTTTTTTTATTAAAGAGTTATGATACTGAAAACAGGATGTAGAATAAAAGTACTTATATACTCAAGCACATCCCACCTTCAATCTGAATAGCATGCAAGAGGTTTGGCTTAATCTCTTTACTCATTAGTGGTTGTACTGTACAACTTGCTACACTTATCCTCTGGCCTTTATCTCCTTTATCACACTAAGGTTAGGCTTTCATTATAAGGGCAAATATCTAGGAAAAGGTAACAAATTTTATAAGTGACTGATGTATAGAGAGTTTCTGTGAAATGTTTGTAGCTATTTGAAAAATAAATATTGGCTTCACTGTTTCCTTGGTTTCCTTAATGCAAAATTAAGTTTAAAAAAATGCCAAAATGAGTTATGTGGCACTAAGACCTTGGTGGAAAAATATAAACAGACTGTTAAAACATATTTCAACTCCCTTGGCATCATTTGTGGCCAATAAACAGTCATCTATGAGTGAAAGGTTAACTGACTGTCACCCATTTATGATCCAAGTTCTTTCCTGGTGCCACACTGACCAAGCTAACAGGGATCAGCATGTTTTACATGCCTTTTCCCCCCTAAAAACCCAGGTCATGACCTAATAAGAGCTGTGATTCACAATAATGACTCCTTTGGTTCAAATGGCATTGAGATAAGTGCAAGGAAGCTTTCAGTGCAACAGAGCTATAATGCTGAATAAAAGAAAGCAAAACACAAACGGTGTGCATGCACTTCGGTCAAGTGTCTTGAGCTCTTCCAGCAATGATTCAAAATTGAAAACACTGCAGCCTCTAGGATCTGATGAAACAGAAGACTGGAGACCAGACTCTCTATGGTACCTGGCACTTTTCTTTCTTTTCCTAATTAGGCTTTCATTGTTACTGAGTACCTCCTTCTTGCAGATCTTTGCAGCCTAAACCAAACAACAAAAACTACTGTATTGGATATCACAATAATTTTTTGCTCTGATGTTCAAAGTTGTTATCTGTTTGAAGATTTATGTAAATTAGCAGCTCTTTAGGGTGTATGCCTCTGCTTTGTGGTCTAACTCATTCGTTGCATTACTGCTGGGGACCAAATAATGAATAATATCACTTTTTATTACCATTACCTTTGAGATAGAGACAGCAAAATCAAGTATGTCTCCATTTGATAGGAAAAAGCCCTAAAACTCAAACCCAATAGAACAAGATTAAAGATTAGTGTAGTAAATAACTACTGAAAAAGCTGGGATGATCCCTTTGCCAGATTCTCTCCAGGCCCCACAGGTATACTTTCCTTTTTGACTCATGAAAGAAGGAAACTCACAAAAAATACCACACCTGGTACTCTGGTATTTGCTGAAAATATGGTGAATCAGTGCAGAAAGTGTTCTCAGGATCAGGCTCTAGAAGCCTTGCCAGTGTAACTGTTAATGATAAAAGGAGGGGAAAAAACCACTGGCATTGGTTGGCTGGGAAGTTGGTAATAGAGTTCAGAGACTTTAACCATGTTCATTCTAGATTAAATAGGGGTCACTCTAAGAATTTCTGCTTGTGTTTTTTTCACGCAGATGAAAGCTTTCTCTGTCAGTTCTCTGAGCAGACATGAGCTCATTCTGCCCACACTCTGTCCTGGCTGGAAGCTGATCTCTCGCAGTAAGAGTGACACTGAACCTACTCAGGGGCAGGATATTTTAGCCTGGGCTCGATGCCACCCTGACAGGGCTACCAAGCTTCTGTTTAGCTCAGAGAAAGGGCAGAGAGTCAATAGCTGTGGGGGTACAGACAGCCCACACTCTCTGAGGGGGTCCCCAAGTCCCATTCTTCTTTGCTTCTGCATTGTGGAGATCTAAATTTGAATGTTTGGCTCATGGTGAAAATTGTGAACATTTCAGAAAACTTTGCAAGCAGGGTTTTCTGGGTTTGTGGGTTTTTTTGTTTCTTTTGGTTTTTTGTTTGTTTGGTTTGTTCTGTGTTGTTGTTTTTGGTTTGGGGTTTTTTTATCTGGAGATATTGTCACTAATACTAAAATTAATCATAATCTTGTAAGCACTTAGTGGTCAGCTTCACTCTGATGGAAATCGTGGTCATACACTGGAAGAATATAATTTTTCTTACTGAAATCAGAGACACATTCTTTTTACACAGATTTTCTACCTTTTCTGGACTGGTATTTGGAAGTGTCATTTTTTTTTAGTTTTGATCAAAGTTATGGGAAGAAAAATGTCCAGGTTAAATATTTTGAGCTGGACCTCAATTTGATCCTGAAAATGTACTGCACTTTTCAACTCGCACAGATAATAGTTAAAAGAATGATACAATCACGGAATCTTCATTAAAGAAACTTTTCCAGTACAGAAATATTTACTAATTGTGAATTTTACTGAGATTTTTTTCA
This sequence comes from Lanius collurio, assembly GCA_020086605.1. NCBI lineage: Eukaryota > Metazoa > Chordata > Aves > Passeriformes > Laniidae > Lanius > Lanius collurio. Next base: position 48,929,764 of record JACBWW010000003.1, read on the forward strand.
TCATTCTGCTTTTTTTACTTTTGCATTAGTTTTTCTGTTTGCAGACTTAAGATAGATGCATGCTAAATTCTCTGCATATCAGTGATTAGCAAACATCTATGAAACTCTAAATTTTCACACCGTGATGCTGTATCTATCTGTAACTTTTGACATGTCCTTACATATATCCATTACACTTTGTACACAAATTTCCTTAATCTAATCTACATTCTGATATTTATTATAAGTTGCAGAGGGCTTTAACCCTTATGTTATACAAGATTTAAGTAAATTCAAGCAGAGAAATAGTTACAAGAGCATACAACTGCTAATTAAGAAAATCATTGTAGTAATAAGAGTTAGGGGTTTTGGTTGGTTGCTTGGTTGCTTGGTTGCTTGGTTGCTTGGTTGCTTGGTTGCTTGGTTGCTTGGTTTTTTAATAGAAACTGAGGTAAATATCACATCACTTATGTCCCTATGATGGATAGCCTGAATTTAAAAATCCTCTGATCCTGGAGATGTCTGAATAGTCTACACAGAGAAGTTTTGACATAAAAAAATTCCTCATGGGTGGCAAAAATCCAGAAGTGTCTCAACTACACAAGATCCTTTTATTCTGGAGCTGTTTCATGTCAAAGCCCAGTGGAGCTGAAGAAACAATGTTACTGGTTTATATATGAAAAGCTAAACTAATAAAAGCAGGAGTAGTTTTAAACTCTTTGTAGATGCTTTGATGTAAGTAGGTTATAGAAATGTAGCTCTTTTTGGTGTTATGACTTGTAGAAGTGGGAGCTCTTACCTTGGGGATAGTGAAGTCCATTCAGCACAGGATTCGATAAATTTTGTTAAAATACTTGTTTTACGTTCTTTCATAATGTAAATGTAAAGGTGCCATAAAGCAATAAAGGCTTAAAAGAGAGTAACACTGTGCAAGAAGACTGGCTGTGTAGACAATGAAGATAATAAAAACAAGAGGAAAGTAATAATTTTAAATTGGAGAAGCAAAAAAATGGTCAATACCTTATTAAAGTCTGTGCAGCTTTCTCTTAGGTGCCACTACATGCTCTGTCTGCCCCTGTTAGCTGGGACAGACCTTGGGAAATATCCACTGAACTATGATATATAACAAGTAAGATCACTACTGAGTTTCCATTGTTAATTTTTCTGCCAATACTTAAAGAGTTCTCTCAGACCTCAGACTTGTGTACCTGTGCAGTAGCCCTGAGCAAGGATTTCATAACACTGTTCTTGTCTAGAATTACATTATTCTCACATAAATCTACTTTTCTTTTTTTCTTGCATCCTTCACTAGGTAGTAAGTGGTTGAGCTACCAGCAGCTGTTAGTCTTAACTTTTCATGTAAAATTTACTGCTCTGAGTGACTACTACCCACACATAGGAGTTAAGGTTTTTATGAACTCAGCAAGAAAAAGATTTAAAACCACAAAACTTCCCTCAGGGTGCCATAACCAGTAGCATGTGTCCTGCTGCAAACAAATTGCTAAAGATTCACTGAGCTTCAAAGGGAGTACAAATGTTAAGTGTGTAGCAGAATAGTACCCACTGCTTAATAACATAATTGGATAATTTAACAAAAACCTTTTTAATTCAAAATAAGAAATGGACCAGGGAGCATAATCTTAGAAATCCCTCTCCTACTTCATTGGCAAGTGACCTGGTACCTATTCATTCACTGAGCAGTGAATTCTTCCTGCACAGTGTCAGAGATTCATTGACGAGCCTGTTCCCTGGCAGCACAGATTGCTGCTTTCTCTTGGGAAGCAATGACTACGGTCTGGATACCCTCTGGCAAATGAATGCATTAACCCAAGGCCTTTCATTTCTTTCTTGAGTAAGACAAGACATTGTCTCCTACCTTCAGTCTGTGGGCTGTGAACTGTCAGGGGATATAAATGGATGCCTTGCTATTTTCAGAATTTCCTAATGGTTAACTCTAGGCAGCTCTCTGTTCTGCATGTTGCCTGATTTGGCTTCTGTCTAAGGAGCTTATCTCTCTCCAGGCATGCACAGAGAATCAAGTGTCTCAGACAGGGTCCTGCAGTCTGTTCCTAGGGCTCAACAGCTTTAATTTAGCACTGAAAAATCTTTATCTCACCTACCTGTAGGAAAACACGACTGCCTTGTGAATAATCACTTAAATTCATTAAATCCAGGATGATGTCTAAGACTAGAAAATTGTTACAAAATGTTTTTTTCATTGCCTCAAGTTTGAATTGATGTTTATTTTATTGTAGATAAGCTTTATGGGAAAATAAGATACTTTTGTTCTTGCTCATATATTTTCCATTTCTTAAAAAACAAGTTTAGGAGTCTGGAGGAGGAGATAATGTCATGCCCACTGTGTTCCATAGTGATAGCTGTGGTGGAACAAATTGAAAAACAAGCTTCTCTCCAGTTGAGTGGTTGAAAAGCCCTAAAATGCCAAAGAGAAGAAAAGCTAGAATCATAAGAGCAAAATCAAACTTAATTACTGGAAGTCTCTTACTAATATTGTATAGAAATCTACTGGAAGGTGGGTTCTGCAGGCACGTGACACTGAATATGTGTAGAATTACCCAGTTTTGATGAAGGAAATATATCAGTTTAGAGAAGGTAATTGGAAATTAACCTATTAAGAGAAAAAGATAGAGAAAATCAAGACTGAAGACATCACCAGTTTAGAGATAGCTTAGAAGAGCTAATAATGAAAATAGATTACAAATATCTATTATTTTTGAATATGTAGATACAACAAAATGGTTAGGCCATTGCTACATCAAATTCTGAATGTGACTTACACTGGAGGCTTTGCTTTCCTTCTTGAAAACAAGGTTGTTGTACCACCAACAGTAAAGCTTGTATACCAGCACTGTTCTAAAATCTTAAGGAAAAAACTTCCTGGTGTTTATGTAACACTGATGTTGATTTCCCTCCATTTTCTAGATACTGGTTAATTAAGGAGTTCTAGCATTAATTGTGACCAAAATAAAACGTTTTTAAACAGATAATGTCTGATAAATGGTATAATTTCTGAGCTGCTTTTGCATATATTAACCCTTTACAGTATTTAGTAAATAACATAATAAAATCATAGAACAGTCTAGGTTGGAAAGAACTTTGAAGGTCATCTAGTCCAAGCATCCACCCCACTGAGCAGGAACATCTTCAGCTAAATTAGGTTGCTCAGAGCACTGTCCCACCTGACCCTGAATTTTTCCACAGATGGGGCATCTACGACTACTTTGAGGAACCACTTTGGTCAGTTTTGTCAGTCTTGTTCATGGAGGAAAGCATATTTCTTTATTCATGCTGCCCCATGCTGACCCACTGCCTCTGTGCATTTCCTTCTTGCCCTTTTGTTTCACCAGCCGGTCTCAACTCAGCTATGCCACTCTCTTGCCTTTCTTTACTGATTTCTTGCAGCTGTGGTTTGCTGGATCTTGAACTCTACATCCTGAAAGATCTACCAGTCTGTTCTGCTCCCTTGTTCATGAGGACACTTTCCCAGGGGCTCCTATTAACTAATTCCTTAACTGGAGGTTTGCTTTCCTAAAATTCAGAGTCCTGACTTTACTCTTTGCTTGACCCACATTCCTCAGGACTGTGAATTCTACCTATGTATGAGCAACCTGGTCTAGAGGGAAGTGTCCCTGCCTTTGGCAAGAGGTTGGAACTAGAGGATCTTTAAGGTCTCTTTTAACCTAAAACATTCCATGATTCTATGATTCTATGACCACTGAAGTGCAGGCTGCTTCCAATCTTGATCTCCCTTTTGTTGGTGACAATCAGATCCAGGATGCCATCCTCTCTGGTAGGGCTGCCTGGTTTAAGAATTTATCCGCCATGCACTCCAGGAGTCTCCTGGATTGCCTACAGCTCACTATGAGAATTTTTCAGCAAATGTTGGAGTGACTGAAGTCCCCCAGCAGGACAAGAGCCTGTAAGTGCAATGCTTCCCATAGCTAGAGAAAGAAGGTTTTGTCAATAGATTTCCTGAGACCAGGCGGCCTGGAGCAGACAACAACAACCAGGCTCCCTGTATTGCCTCAGTCTCCATTTCTTACCCATAAGCTCTCAACCTTTTTGTGGCTGTTCTTCAGAAACAACTCTTTGCAGTATATCTATTTATTGATGTAGAAGATGATGCCTCCACTCCTCCTTCCTTGCCTGCCCCATCTGATCAGCCTGTGGTCACTGATAGCCACACTCTAGCTAGGGGATTCATGCCACCAAGTTTCAGTTATGGCAAGCAGATCTTATTTTTCTTGTGGCATGGTGGCTTCCAACTCCTGTCCATGCTCTGTGCACTGGGCTGTCAGCTGTGTCACCTGCTTGGAGCAATAACCCTTGATTCTTTTGAGTTATTTCACTGATATTTCTCTTTTGGCTTCTGTTACCTCAGGAGCCCCTGGCTCACCCTCTTAAGACTTCAACTGTACTGCAGTGTAGCCTGCACATCTCACTGAGGTCTCATTAGATTCCATGACAAAGAAGGAAACCTCTGTTCCTGCTTCACGATAGTCACAGCTATTGTATATTGAACTATAAATGACTTTAATGTAGATAGAAGTGGGAAATGATTAGCTGTGGGTGGATAGTGTATACTGGGATTTATGTGGATTAAGGGTTTTTTTTATTAATAAATTCCATAAGTATATTTACATCAACTTTCAGTCAGAGAAATTGTTATATTTAATTTCTGCTTATGTTTGAAGATACTGCATGAACTGCCAGTGAGTTTTAGTCATTGGTATGATATAGCAACACTGGCATGGTTCCAGAAAGATGTCTGGTTAATGAGCATTGGAATGAATCCTTGCACTTCCAGTATTTAGAATTCATGGACTATTATTGGACTGAAAGTGTTGTTAAATAAAATAACTTAAGACAGATATTTACATATACATAGAGATGTTAAATCTTTTTTTTTTTTTCTTTCCATATTATAGATTTTATAACCACTGTTTGGTGAAAATAATTTCAAATAATAGAAATTAGGCATGCCACAGATAGCATTCTGTCTGTTAATAGGGTTTTGCATGGATATATCCTCTGAAGTAGACTTGCAAATTGAATTTCAAGCTTCCAAAGAAAAGTTAATTACTACAGGCTTTTTGCATTTTTGCACCATGACTATTTTTTAAGTTATTCTGTATTTTTTTATATTTGGCAAGAAAAGTACTGTGGTCTGTGCACAGAACTGGGTCCCAAGAGGGTCTATGTTTATTTTTTCACTTTGATACAGATTTCCTATATGTCTTCCACTGCACTTTTCCTTCCCCATATGACAAAAGAGTGAATAGACCCTTTTAAGGTTTACTGTGATACAAATCACACAGAAGAACCTAAGCAGATGGCTTAAAAAACTTGTAAGTCAGATTGATCCTTTGTTTTACCTAAAAACTCAAGGGACACAGGATGTTACTTACACAAATGCATCACTGCAAAGCCTGGATAATAACAAAGAGCCACACTAATATTTAAAAATGAGATTTTGTATACCAAGGAAGTGACAATGGCCTATTTCTGTCCTGCTTCTGAAACAGTAATATTATGTGGGATATATTTTTTAATTAAAGATACATAAAACCATCTGTTCCCATAAAAATTGTACTCTCAAATAATTCTTACTTTACTACCTGTTATAGAATTTTCTGCAGACTGTACAGATAAATATATTTTTCTCCACTTTACAGAAAGATAAGTGAGAATTTTTTCAAGAAATTCCATCATTAGTTCATCAATGGTGATCAAATAAATTAATAGCCTCCACCTTAAAAAAAATAAATTTAAGATTAAGATTACATCAAGGCTTCTAGCAGCTGACTACATACAGTATTATTCTAAGAAAACAGAAAGTAATAATACTATTGCTGAAATTAAATATACAAACTTTTAGCAAAGAAGAGGTAAAAGTCCAATACTATACTCAGCGAACAGAAAACTCTCTGCTACCTGGTCCCATAAAGTTTAAGAATTCTTGGTTTACTTTCAACAACTGATCTGGTTTCCCAAAGCAAAGCCTGGAGAGACACAGTATTTTGGAGAGCTAGGAAACTGTTACCTGGATTTGCAGGAATTGGAAGATCGTGTAAGCAGTTTGATGTGATTTGAGTAATTTTAATGACTACCTTTCTTGTTTGCAACAAATTTTATCAGCTTGTTGCCTCTGAGGACCCTCACACCTGACTCTTCCCTACATGACTATTATTCCCCTGTCAGTGGGGTTCTTGTGTGTTCCATTACTAGTGGTTCTCTTTCACTTTCTGATGCAATTTTTGTAATCACATTCTCATGATCATTCCAATATAAAGTATCTTCTTAATTTTAACTACCAAAAGTCAGTCACCACCTTAAGTCCATGACTGACTCACAGAATTTATGACATTCTCTGTCCATCATCACTTTTCATTGATGCCTACATCAATTCCAAAACCTTGTTCACCTGAACAGTGCTGTATGATCATTTAATCATATTTCTCAATGGATAGGACCAAAATTAGTGAATTGTTGCAGCAAAAGCAAACTTTTCTAACCAAAAAAATGATTAAATACCAGAATATATTGTCATAGGGTGGTGAGTGTCTATTAAAGCTCTTTAATGGTTCTGAAGTACAAATATCTCAGCCAATTAAAAATGTAACTCCCCCATTCTTCACCCCTTGCTTTGAAGTGCTTCTCCTATATCATGCATAGCAAAACCAGATGTATTTGCAGACTGATATTACTACTGTTCAAAATTAAGCATCAGTATATCTGTTTTCATAAACCAATATGTAGGATTATGAATTGTGGTGCCTGAAATCCCAACATGTGGTTACTTTTCCTGTTCAGTTCTGGATGATCTGAACACACAGGTCAGAGCAGCAGCGTGTTGTATCTGTACAGCTCCTAAGAACATCAAACAATGTCAAGTGGAATAGGCAGAGTCTACACAGGAAAAGAGGAGAGGCCATGTGTCCTTTAAGATTCTCTTTCAACTCATGTTTTTATAGTTCTATAAATAATTCTTAATTATATTAAGAAACACTGCACTAAATGGGAGATCTGCAAGATCTGGCTCTTCTTGCTCTGTGGAGATTTTACTTGCCACAGTATAAATTGCAAAGAGACTGACAGAGATATTTTCCTCATATTTACAGATAGTCTCTGTGTAATCATCTTGTGTAGATAAGAAACCTAAGGATGTTCTGAAAGAAATTAATCACTTAGATACTGTTATTAAAGATTTCACATTTGGCGCAACATTTAATTTTCCTGTTTCAGTTATCATTTACCATGATACATTTACTGATTCAGTATCCACCTTCTCATCTCAACCTTCTTCCCAGTCATCATCTGGGATAAATAGATTTTATTCTGATTTCCCAGAAAACCTTTTGGAGCTGTCTCATTTTGAAAGAGAAACAAGTATATTTGAACTTACATGTGTTCAGCATTACTGTTTTTAATAATAGATTCTTCAGACTAATAAAAAGTAGTAAAGAGAATACAAACAGCCCAGAGAAAAAACAGAACCCTTCTGAAATCACCAACTGGGAGTTAGCCAGTTTGAGTTGAACTTTGCGTAATGTTGAGGCAGAATTTTGGAAGAACAACATGAAAATGATTTTTGATATTTTCTCAAGCAGATTGTATCACTGCATTTTCTTTTCTTTTCTTTTCCTTTCCTTTCCTTTCCTTTCCTTTCCTTTCCTTTCCTTTCCTTTCCTTT